>CM039521.1:8812802-8960392 GCA_022433055.1 Begonia peltatifolia
ATTTTCATACTCACAAATGTGCTTTTGAAAATGATTTGAAAACGAAAAGGGTATTGAATTGAGTTAGTTGTGTCAAGTGTTAGTGTGTGTGTGTAGTGTGTAGATGCACGCACTGTAGCGCACCGGGGACGTGTGGGTTCTCGGGGTGTTACAAGTACATCCTCAAATATAAGAAATCAGATCAGCTCGAGATCATTGGGTACACCGAGTCTGATTTTTTTGGATGCCAAGATGACTTGAAATCAACACCGGACTATATTTTTTTTTTTTAGCTTGAGGAGCTATCTCCTGGAAGAGTTTCAAGCAAAGTATTAGGGTCTTTTCTACTCTGCCAGCTGAGTTTATAGCATGTTATGAGACATCTAACCAGACATTATGACTTAATGATTTTGTCACGGGATTACGAATCTCAAATAATATTGAAAGACTACTAATTTTATGTGGCAACCTGTCAGCTGTGATGTTTTCCAACAATAACATGAGCTTATCAAAATCTAAGTTTGTAGACATTAAGTTCCTTGTTGTAAAGGAAAGCATCCAGAGTGATCAAATATCTATAAATCACATTAGAACAGACTTTAGGGTCGCGGATCCGCTCACCAAAGGGATTACGACCCAAGATCTTTCATAAGCATGTTGCTTAGATGGAGGTTGTATTTCTTGGAGATATTGAGGTTTAGTGGGAATCTGTATATTTTATGTGATTCTATTATATAAACATTTGTAATGAATATTTTGGCTACTGCAGTATTCATTTTATGATGTATTCATTTAATTAATTCTGGCATTTGAGTTTTGATGATCTCAATAAAATTTTGGTTAGACTTGTCACAACCCATACGTCGCGACTCACTTGACATATATTGATTTGCATTTAAACTTTCCCGTAAAATTTTTCGAACTTTAAAATAATTGGACTTGAACTTTTAAACTCATTTTAAAATAAGTAGAAAATATTTATAAAATAAGTTTGGAAGAATTTATTTGAATTTGGTTTAGGTTTTTTAAAAAAATCGCAAAACATCAACTATAAATATCATCAAAAATCCCTAACTTTTAAACATTTCATAACCTACAAATATCATCTAAAATCCCTAATTTTCAAACATTACATAACTTATAAAAAAAACGAATCAAAATATACAGCGAAAGTTTAAAAATACAATTGGAAACTCATCATCATAACTTTTCTATAAATCGTAATCAAACCCTAAGCAAGTCTAGCATTTTTAAAACATAAATTCTAACTATACGTCATTTTAAATCATGAAAACTTATACAAAATCGCTTGGAGTTCACTTAACTCTAAACGTCTACTAATAACATAATTACTCTTAAATCATACCCCATAAAAGCACATAGACCTAGTACTTTTGTGATGTAAGGGCTAAATACATGCAATATAAACTTACCTAAAGTTCTTAGCGAAATATTTGAAGTTTGATCAATTTTCTTGGTGATTTGCAAACCTATAGCACGTGGATCAGACCGTCAATATCAAGTCTAAAATCCATAACTCAACCTGCATAACATTCATTGCACTTGTCTAAACCAACACGTTTCATCAAGCCACAAGTCTTTTTGGATTATGCAGTGAAGACTCTACGCAACAAGGAGATTTCACTGGTGAAAGTTTTATGGCGCAACCACAATGTAGAAAAGGTAACTTGGGAGCGGTAGCAGGACATGATGATACGATACCCAGAACTGTTCAGCTAAAAAAATTTTGAGTACAAAATTTCTTTTGAGGATGAAATGTAACACCCAAAATTTCGTTTGAATTAATTATGAATTTTTGTAGTTATAGTCAGTGGAGTTTTTGTCCGAATTGATGATGGAAAATTTCTACACCGAAGTAAAAGATTATTTTGAGGCTAATGGGGGAGAGAAGAATTTGAAAATCCATTCGGAATCGGACCGTATAACAGATTTATGAAACACTTAAGTGTTAAGGGTGAAATAGTAATTAGCAATTATTATTATTATTATTATATAAAATAAAAATTTAAAACACAGAAGAGGGAACTCCCCCCCTCGGTTCTTCTTCCCCGCGCGACGTTTGGCGCCCTCTTCCAGCAAGTTCGGCCGATTTCTTCTCCATTTCCTCATATTACAGTATGTTTTAACTAGTTCTGAGTAGATAGTTAGTGTGTTTGTTATTTTAGCGACAAAACGGAGTTAGCTAGGGTATCGGGGGATTCGGTGAAAACCTAGGATAGAAATTGAGTGTAGAGTTGATTTTGACCAGCATGTTGGTGTTTGAGCTAAAAATAGGAGTGAAACTCCGCATTCAAAGCCACATGCATGTTTGAAGTCATAGCCGAAGTAGATGCCGTCACTCTACTCAAAGCATCGGCTATTACGTTCGTCTTGCCAGGATGGTACTTAATCTCGAGATCATAATCCTTCACAAATTCTAACCACTGCCGTTGTCTCATGTTTATCTCATTCTGAGTAAAAATATACTTTAGGCTTTTGTGATCGGAATATACCTCGCACTGCTGTCAATATAAATAATGCCTCCAAATTTTCAGCGCAAAAACTACCGCAGCTAGGTCCAGGTCGTGCGTCGGGTAGTTCTGCTCATAAGCCTTCAATTGTCTAGAAGCATATGCTACCACCTTCCCTTCCTGCATTAATACACATCCCAGTCCCACCTTTAAAGTATCGCAGTAAATACTAAACTTCCATTCCTTGGTAGGAAGCGTCAGAATTGGAGCAGTAGTTAATCTCTGCTTCAACGTCTATAAACTATGCTCATAATCCTTAGACCACAGATATTTCACAGTTTTCCTCATTAACCGGGTCAGGGGCGCCGCAATCTTCGAAAATCTCTCAATGAATCTCCTGTAATAACTCGTTAACCCGAGAAAACTTTGTATCTCCGTAACATTCTTCGGCTGTGGCCACTCCTTAACTGCTTGGATCTTTGCTGGATCAACCGCTATTCCATCGCTTGAGATGACATGACCAAGAAAATGGATTCTATCCAGCCAAAATTCGCACTTTGAAACATAAAGTTGGTGTCGCTTCAGAGTTTCCAACACCAATTTCAAATGCTCCTTATGCTCCTCCTTGCTCCGAGAGTACACCAAAATATCGTCGATAAATACTATGACGAATTTATCGAGATAATCATGGAACACTCTGTTAATCAGGTCCATAAATGCTGTTGGAGCATTTGTTAGTCCAAAAGACATCACTAGGAACTCATAATGTCCACAATGCGTCCGAAAAGCCGTCTTCAGAACATCCTCCGGTTTGACCTTCAACTGATAATAACCCGATCTTAGGTCAATTTTCGAAAACACACGCGCACCTTGAAGTTGGTCAAATAAATCATCTATTCTTGTCAGAAGGTACTTATTTTTAATCGTTAGCTTATTCAACTCTCTGTAGCCGATGCACATGCGTAACGACCCGTCTTTCTTCTTAATAAAAAGAATCGGCGCGCCCCACGGCAAAAATCTAGGGCGTATAAAACCTTTTTCTACGAATTCTTCTAATTGCTTCTTCAATTCCTTCAACTCTGCTGGCACCAATCTATAAGGATTCTTTGATACTGGTTCAGCTCCCGGACACACATCTATAGCAAACTCTATTTCCTGGTCCGGAGACAAACAAGGCAAATCATCTAACAAAACTTCAGGGAAGTCTTCAACAATTAAAACATCCTGTGGTAATCCTTGTGAATCTACACATCCATAATACTAGCAAGAAAACCAAAATACTCACCAGTTAAAACTTGACGAGCACTGACAGACGCCATCACATATATCTTCCGGACATTCTTTGCAGCTTGAAAAGTATGCTTCTCACCATCTGGCAGTTGGAAGTTCACCGCGCCCGCCCTACAGTCAATCGTGGCGTAGTGCTTGAACAGCCAATTCATTCCCAGTATCATGTCATATCCCATTATACCCATAATAATGAGATAGGCCACTAAATTCTTGCTTCCCACCGACACCACGCCATCACGCACTACCTGATTTGAGTGCATACGCTCACTAGAAGGCAACATTACCACACAACCACAGTCAATTGATACATGTCATATATTCAACTTAACCACGAATGTAGCCGTAATAAACGAATGTGTTGCACCTAAATCAATCAATGTATAAGCAGGTACAGAGTTTACCAATATAGTACCTGACACTACGACTGGCTGGTCATCCTCGCCCGACTCGATCATGGCGAATACTCTCGTTGCTGTGCGCGTCAGACCCTTCTTCAAAGTTGGACAGTCTCTGCTGATGTGGCCCAACTCGTTACAATTAAAACATCGTTCACCCCGAGGCTTCGGGCAGTCTCTGGCCATATGTCTAGCTTCATTGCAGTTGTAGCACTTTTCAGAGTTCCATCTGCACTCTCTCGGATGATACTGCATACATTTGGGGCATTAGGGGTACTGTACTAGTCCTTGCGGCCTTTTGCTACTTCCTTGGCTGCTAGAACCCTCGCTAAATCTCTTTGTGCCTATCTGTTGTGGCGGCTAGGAGACACTTCTGCTCTGTTGTGACGCCACTTCTCTTAAGGATCGTCTGGAAGTCTCCCTCTGACTGATGCACTTCATCTCTGCTTCCTCTACCTCCAATGCCTTGGCCACCACCTCAGAGTAAGGCACATCCCGTATGCCTGCTATCTTCACTCCTTTGTATATTTCCGGCCTCAACCCTTATACAAACGGAAACACTTTATCTTCATTCCGGCTTACCAAATTGCTGGCAAACCGAGACAAGGACTCGAATCGCCGGCTGTACTCTGTCACTGATGTAGTTTGCTTCAACTGTAAGAACTCCATCCTCTTAGTTGCCTGCATTGTACTATTAAAATACTTGTCGTAGAAGGCCTTCTTGAACTTCTCCCAAGTCATGTGCTGAGTATCGATAGTGGCCTCTATAGACTCCCACCAAAACCCGGCATTTTTTGCTAAATGAAAGGTGGCCTGTATAACTTTATCCTACTCTTCCATCTTCGCATATTTAAACATGCTCTTTATTGCTCGAATCCACTCATTGGCAGCCATCGGGTCTGATACTTGTCCTTCGAAAGTCGGTGGCCGTAATCTCCGAAATCGGTCACCTGACTGTTCTTGGCTAGAACTAGGGCCTACACCTCCCTGTACTTCTCAGTTCAGCAACATTCCTAACTGCTGGGACTACCAATTTACTAATTTTGTCAACTGTCGGATCGTCGTAGAATCATCCTCACTTCTCGGTTCGGTTGTCTCTCTTGGCACTCTGGGACATCCTGGTCGTCTAGACATTCTTACTCTCTTTCCTGAACAGGGGTCAACTATCCTTATAAGTATTTACTAAACAACACTAAAATTAAACACTTACAGTTGTTAGAGCACGTCGTGCGGCGATAGGCGCTGTTGAGTAATTGTTTGAACTTTTTGACCAAATGACTATGATACCAACACTGTAATGACCCGAAAATCCACCGTGATTCCTGGTTCGCTACCAACTACTACTCGTCACCATCCCTCATATCCTTTACTAACTATTTCCTAGAAACTGGAATACTTTATTTTTTGACACAAAACGACTTTTTTTTTTTTTCCAAAACGGCTTCCAAAAGAATACGCATAAATGCCGCAGCGAAAACTTGTTTAAAATCGGTTTAAAGAAACTTTGCCTTTAACACAAAAAAATGAAGAGACCGGTCGACACTTGCAAGAGCCGATCGACACTTACGTTATCTCGGGTTTCCATAGTTCGACACTGACAAACACCGGTCGACACTACATATCTCTCGGGTTCTTTAATCGGTCGACACCGGGGACACCAATCGACACTTCTACCCCCATTTTAGAGAGGGGTCGACGCAGGTCGACCCTCGCGGTCGACACCGCTGCCAATTTTACGCAGACCGGTCAACACCTACTTCAACTCTGCCCTGCGCAGGTCAAGTCTCGTGGTCAACACTAACCCTATATTTTACACTGACCGATCGACACCTATGGATTTCGGTCGACACTTTGCACTAAGAAGCTTTAACAGAATTCAACAAAACAACACGAATTTTGACTAAACGTTTAAAAACCATAAATCTACTTCTCGACTCAATTTACAACCTGTTACACATGCCAAAATACTCAACTCGAATTCAAATATCTCTTTTAGCTTAAAATAACTACGTACAACTCAAAATACTTCACTACCCATACTTACACCCGCCATAGTCAAAACGCCTCAATAGTTGGCCCAGTCGTTCCACGAGCGTTCTCCTCCAAATGCCTCCTAGTCCTAGGCATGCTCGAGATACTCACTAGTTGCTGCGTTGTCACCTACATCACATAACGCAACTATTAGCTTAATGCTAAGTAAGTAATGCATATAAACTTAAACACTGAAAAACATTCACATCCAAACATATGCAGTTTCTACAGTTTCGTTTCTACTTTCGTTTTCGTCTCTTTCTTACATCTTCTTTATCTTCTTACTACTAGGTCTTCTTTACGTGCTAGATCGAGATGACACATCTCACGGTCCACCTCACTAGACAAGGACAAACTCGATCTAGTAAAGTGACACACCTCGTGTCCACCTCACTGGACAAGACCACTCAACCTCACATTTATTATCTTCTTACGTATCTTCTTATTTCATTCGTCTCATCACATCCTACTGTTTTACTTCATAAAAACATAGAAATTCATTTTCGTTTCGTTTCGTAATTTAAAACCATGATGCATATTACAAAGCATAACATAAAGTAAACGTGCAATGCAAGCTACTGAACTGTGATGTAATCTCAAAGGCAAAACTCCAACTACATTACTTACCTGGCGTTCTTAGCACTCGTATATGAACCTCGTATTTCACTTGCTTACTGGAAAACCTATAAATTACATAACTATCAGATTTACAGTCCATGAAATCCACAATTTCTAAGTAAACAATCTCTATCAACCCATGTAACTAAACTCCCAACATTCTACACAAATTCTGACCAATTTCGGAATTGCCTATCTTATCCAATACTCGTACTATACGGACGATTCAAAATGCTATGGACTCCACATGACGTCTAGTTTCTAACTGTTTCATCCATTTCCTAATTGGACTTCCACAACTTGGCCGAATGTGGCCGAACGGAAACCGTTCTACAATCCAAGCATTCGGCTATCCAAACGCTTGATCTTTCCCATAAAGCCTGTAATC
The DNA here is from genome assembly GCA_022433055.1 of Begonia peltatifolia. Lineage (NCBI taxonomy): Eukaryota > Viridiplantae > Streptophyta > Magnoliopsida > Cucurbitales > Begoniaceae > Begonia > Begonia peltatifolia. The sequence goes on from CM039521.1 coordinate 8,819,975, forward strand.
TACTCCTATTTTTAGCTCAAACACTAACATGCTGGTCAAAATCAACTCTACACTCAATTTCTCTCCTAGGTTTTCACCGAATCTCCCGATACCCTAGCTAACTCCGTTTTGTCGCTAAAACAACCAACACACTAACTATCTACTCAGAACTACCTAAAACATACCGTAATTTGAGGAAATGGAGAAGAAATCGACCGAACTTGCTAGAAGAGGACGCCGATCGTCGCGCAGGGGAGAAGAAACGAGGGAGGGAAAGGGGGGGGGGGGGGGGTTTGCTCGGGAAGGCACAGAAGAGGAGATTTCCTCTTCTCTGGTTAAATTTTTATTTTATATAATAATAATAATTACTAATTACTATTTCACCCTTAACATTTAACCGTTTCATAAATCCGTTATACGGTTCGATTCTGAATGGATTTTCAAATTCTTCTCTACACCATTAGCGTCAAAATAATCTTTTACTTCGGTGTAGAAATTTTTCATCATCAATTCGGACCAAAACTACACTGACTATAACTACAAAAATTCATAATTAATTAAAACGAAATTCCAGGTGTTACATTTGACGACGTCCAATTTCTAACGGTCTAATCAAATTCCTAATCTAACACCTATAGCTTGGCCGAATGGAAACCGTTGCACAATTCGAGCATTCGACTATCCAACCGCTCAATCTTTTCTATAAAATCCCGTAATCTATTTGTACTTCCGGCTCAAACACCAACATATGGATAGAAATCAACTATAACTTCAATTTGCCACAGCTCCGTCCTAGGTTTTCACCAAAAATACCCAATACTATCACTAACTTCATTTTTAACACTCAAAACAATTAAAATACTAACTACCTACTAAGAACTAACTAAAATTTACCGTGGATTGAAGATTGATGAAGGAAATGGTTGATCGTCGTCGCTGTAGAGGAAGAATTTGTTGAAGAAGAAGGGAAACCTCGGTGAGGAAGAAAACACCCGATGGTGTTTATGTTTTGTTGTTTTGTTTTTAATAATAATAATAATAATAATAATAATTACCTAATTACTAAACTGCACTCAATCTCTAATCGTTTAATAAATCTGTTATCTGGTTCGATTTCGGTTGGATTCTTAAAATCTACTATTTTCCATTAGGCTCAGAATAATCTTTTACTTAATGCTAGAAATTCTCCACTTTCAATTCTGACCAAAACTTCACCGATTACAATTACATAAATCCAAAAATTAGTTTTAGCAGAAAATTTTTGGGTATTACAACATGAATATATAACAAATTACAAACCTCATAAATAAGATTGTCTTAGAAGAAATTCTATTTGGCCAGATCAGACCTGTTACAACAATAGTTGTTAATCCACGAGGAACAGAAAAGACTACTTTTTCTAATCTGCCCATCATTACACATTGTTGTAGTAAAAGAGCAGTACGACTACCATCTTGATATCACCACGATGGTAAAACCTAAGTTGCTATAACTGATGATGGGAAAGATGATTTATTGACATATAGATGTGCAATGGAAGACTTTGACAAGATGCATGGCTTGAAACTATGAAACTTGAAATGAAATCTATATATTACAACTCAATCTGGAATCTTGTAGATTTACCTAAGGGAGTAAAATCCATTGGGTGTAAATGGATCTACAAGAGGAAATTTGGAGTAGACGAGAATGTAAAGACATTCAAAGCTAGATTAGTGGCTAAGGTGTAACACCCAGATTTTTTCGTTTAAACTAATTTTGGATTTACGTAATTGTAATTAGTGGAGTTTTGATCAGAATTGTGAGCGGAGAATTTCTACCACCAAGTAAAAGATTATTTTGAGGGTATTAGAGGAGAGAAAAATTTAAAAATCTAACCAGAATCAGACCGTATAACAGATTTATTATATGGTTGAGGGTTAATGGCGAAATAGTAATTATTATTATTATTAAAAAAATATAAACAAAACCCCCACACCCCAACCCCCCCCTTTTCTACGCGTGAAACCTTCCTCTTTCGGCAAGTTCTCCCTCTCCAGCGACGACGATCAAAAGTTTCCTCCATCAATCTTTAATCTACAGTAAGTTTTAGTGGATTCTTAGTAGATAGTTAGTGGTTTTGTGGTTTTGATCTGTAAAAGTGAGGTTAGAGAGAGAGTTGGGTAGTTTTGGTGAAAACCTAGGGGGGAGATACAAGAATTTAGAGTTTGAGTTGATTTTATCCATGTGTTAGTGTTAAAGCTAGGAGTAGGAATAGATTTTGAGATTTTATGGGGAAGATTGAGCGTTTGGATAGCCGAATGCTTAGATTGTAGAATGATTTCCGTTCGGCCACATCCGGCCAAGTTGTGGAGGTCCAATTAGAAAATAAATGAAACTGTTAGAAAGTAGACGTCATGAGGAATCTATAGCATTTCGAATCGTCCAAATCGGACGAGTGTTGGATAAGTTATGCAATTCTGAATTTGGTCAAAAATTGTAGAGGATTTTGGGTTCAGTTAGAAGATTGGTTGTGAGAGTGTTGTTTCCCTTAGAGTTTTATGAATTTAAAGAGAAGTAGAGTTAATAAATGTATGATTGTATAGGTATTCCAGTTAGATAGCCTAGTACAAGTTTCAGTATACGAATTGCTAACAACGCCAGGTAAGTAATGTAGTAGGAGTTTTGCCTTCGGGCCTACATCACAGTTCAATATGCTGCATTGCACGTTAATGTTATGTTATGCTTTGTGATATGCATCATGGTTTTAAATTACGAGACGAAATGAAAATGAATTTCCATATTTTTACAAAGTAAAATAGTAAGATGTGATGAGACGAATGAAATTAGAAGATACGTAAAAAAATAATAAAAGTGAGGTTGAGTGGTCTTGTCCAAAGAGGTGGACCGCGAGGTGTATCATTCTTCCTCTGCTTTACGTGGTGACCTTGTCCAGTGATGTGGACTGCAAGTAGTGTAACTTTACTAAATCGAGTTTGGCCTTGTCTAGTGAGGTGGACCACGAGGTGTGTCATCTCGATCTAACATGTAAAGAAGAACTCAGTAGTAAGAAAATAAAGAAGATGTAAGAAAGAGACAAAAATGAAAGTAGAGGCAAAACTATAGAAACTGCATGTGTTAGGATGTATTTATTTACAGTGTTTCGTTTTTATGCATTACTTATTTAGTATTATGCTAATAATTGAGTTCTGTGATGCAGGTGACGATGCAGCAGTGAGTGAGTATCCCGAGTATGCCTAGAACTAGGAGGTAGTTGGAGAAGGACGCTCGTGTGACGATTTGGCTGGCTGTTGGGGTGTTTTGACCAGGGCGAATGTAGGTATGGGTGGTGAGGTATTTTGAGTCAAATTGAGGCGTTTTGATGTACAATCGAAGAGTTGAAATGGGTATTGAATATTTTGGTGTGCGTAGTAGGTTTGTAAATTGAATAGAGAAGTAGATGTTTGGTTTTTGAGCGTTTATTTAAAACCGTGACCATTTTGGTTGATTTCTGTCAATTTTTTGGGGGCTAAGTGTCGACCGATAGGCTTAGTGGTCGACCAAACCCGGCAGGTATCGACCGCACGGGTTGACCTGTGAGGGCAAAGGGTATCGAGGTGTCGAGCTATGACTATAGGTGTCGACCGCTCAATGTATGGACGAGTGCGGGGTGTCGACCTGCACGTAACAAGGTCAACCAAACCCCATATGTGTCGACCGCGGGGGTCGACCTACTCAGACGGAGAGCAATAAAGTGTCGACCGGTACACACAAGTGTCGACCAGTAATGTAAAGCAAGCAGAAGTGTCGACCTCGAGGATAGACCGACGTAGACAGAGAGGGTCTAGGTGTCGACTGCCAAAGGAAGGTGTCGACCAGTCCGAGAAGTGAGTAACAGGGATTGACCGCGAGGGTCAACCTGCGCCTGCAGGGGCAAATAAAGTGTCAACCGGGATAATAATGGGTCGACTGAGAATGAGTTTTGTGTTTTTAAAATGATATTCCCCGAAAGTCTTTTGCTGCAAGGTTTTCAGTCGATTTTAAAAGGGTCGTTTTAAGTTGAAAAATAAATTATAAATTTTTTAAAGAATTTGATTAGAGGATGTGAGTGATGGTGACAAGTAGTAGTAGGTAGCGAACTGGGAATCAGGGTTGATTATCCGGGGCGCTACAGAGTTGGTATCAGAGCTTTTACCCAAGCGGAAGTGTGGCCGACGAACGTCAGGCCCCTATGAGGAGGGGTGGATTGTGAAGGCATGAGAGCCTGTCACAATTCCTACACCACTTGGGGAATCGTAGAGTGGATAGTTAATCAGTAGTAGGAGGGGATGTTACGAGGGTTAGATTCAATGTGTCAAACAATTCAATGATTGCCTAACAGCGCCGATCGCCGCATGACGTGCTTCGGCAACTATAAGTGTTTAAGTTTAGTGTTATTTAGTAGATACTGATGAGAGTAATTAACTATTGTCCGGGAAAGATAGTCAGAAATGTCTAGGCGACTCGGACGTTCGACAGTGTCGAGAGAGACAATCGAACCGCGGAGTGAAAGTGATTCGATGACGATTCGACTGTTGATAGAATTAGTAGATCGGCAGTCTCAGCAGCTAGGGATGTTGCTGAATCGGGAAGTACAGGGAGGTGCAGGCCCTAGCTCTAGTTAGGACCAGTCAGGCGACCGATTTCCAAGATTGCGGCCACCGACTTTCGAGGGACAAGTATCAGACCCGATGGCTGCCGAGGAATGGATCCGGGCAGTAAAGAGCATGTTTAAATATGCGAAGGTAGAAGAGGAGGATAAGGTTGTGCTGGCCACGTTTCATTTAGCAAATGATGCCCGATTCTGGTGGGAGTCTATAGAGGCTACTGTCGATGCTCAAAATATGGCTTGGGAGAAGTTGAAAGAAGCCTTCTATTACAAGTATTTTAACAGCACGGTTCAGGCAACGAAGAGAATGAAGTTCTTGCAGTTAAAACAAAGTACCTCAGTGACGGAATACAACTGGCGATTCGAGTCTTTGTCCCAATTTGCCAGCAATTTGGTAAGCCGGAACGAAGATAAGGTGTTTTAGTTTGTACAAGGGTTGAAGTCGAAAATATACAAAGAAATGAAAATAGCGGGTATACGAAACGTACCCTACTCCGAGATGGTGGCCAAGGCATTGGAGGTGGAGGAAGGCGAGATGAAGTATGTTAATTAGCGAGAGGCTTCCAGAAGGTCTTTCAAGGAAGTTGCCCCATAGTAGAGCAGAATTGCCTTCTAGCCGCCACAATAGAGAGGCACTAAAAGATTTAGCGAGGGTTCTAGTAGCTAGGAAAGTAGCAAGGGGCCTTAAAGACCAGTACAGTGTCCCCAGTGCCCTAAGTGTATGAAGTATCATCCGGGTGAGTGCAGATGGAACTCCAGAAGGTGCTACAAATGTAATGATGCTGGACATTTGGCCAAAGACTACTCGAACCCCAGGGTTGTCTGGTGTTTCAATTGCAATGAGGTGGACCACATTAGTAGAGATTGCCCAGCCTTGAAGAGGGGTCCTGCGCGCACAACACCGAGGGTATTTGCAATGATTGGTTCAGGCGACGAGGATCAGCCAGCCGTGGTGTTAGGTACAATACTAGTAAATTCTATACCTGCTTACACCTTGATTGACTCTGGTGCTACACATTCATTTATTGCGACCACAAGTTAGACATATGGCTTGTAACGACGAATTGTAGCTACGAAGTGATGCTACCTTCTGATGGTAGGATGCACTCGAATAAGGTTGTACGATATAGTGTTGTGTCTGTGAGAAGTAAAAATTTATTAGATGATTTCATCATTATGGATATAGTAGGATACGACGCAATATTGGTAATGGATTGGCTATTCAAATACTATGCTACGATCGATTTCAGGTCGGGGCAAGTGAGATTTCAACCCCCATATGGTGAGGAACACATCTTTCAGGCCATGAAGAATGCCAAAAGAATATATGTGATGGCGCCTATTAGTGCTCGTCAAGTTTTGATTGGTGAGTATTATGGTTTTCTCGCCAATATTATAGATATGCAGATTCCCAGGGATTCGAGGCCGCAAGATGTTTTAATTGTTCAAAACTTTCCTGAAGTTTTTCTAGAGGATTTACTTGGCTTGCCCCTCGATCAGGAAGTAGAGTTTGCTATAGATGTGCATCCAGCAGCTGAGCCGGTATCAAAGAATCCCTACAGACTAGCGCCAACAGAACTGAAGGAGTTGAAGAATCAGTTAGAAGAATTGGTGAAAAAAGGATTTATACGCCCTAGCTTCTCGCCGTGGGGCGCGCTGATCCTTTTTGTTAAGAAAAAGGACGGGTCGTTACGAATGTGCATCGACTACAGGGAGTTAAACAAGCCGACGATTAAGAATAAGTATCCCCTGCCAAGGATAGACGATTTATTTGATCAACTCCAAGGTGCACGCATGTTTTCAAAGATTGACCTAAGATCGGGCTATTATCAGTTGAAGGTCAGACCAGAAGACATTCCGAAGATAGCTTTTCAGACACGGTATGGACATTATGAGTTTCTAGTGATGTCATTTGGACTGACAAATGCTCCCGCCACCTTTATGAACCTAATGAACAGAGTGTTTCATGATTATCTCGATAAATTTGTCATAGTGTTTACGATGATATTTCGGTGTACTCTCGGAGCGAGTAGGAGCATAAGGAGCACTTGAGATTAGTGTTGGAAACTCTGAAGTGACACCAACTTTATGCAAAGTTTTCAAAATGCAAATTTTGGTTGGATAGGATTCAAATTTTTGGGCATGTCATCTCAAGCAATGGCATATCAGTTGATCCAGCAAAAATCCAAGCAGTTAAAGAGTGGCCATAGTCGAAGAATGTCACAGAGATACGGAATTTTCTTTGGCTAGCGGGTTATTACAGGGGGTTTATTGAAGGGTTTTCGAGAATTGCAGCGCCTCTAACCCGTTTGACGAGGAAAAGTGTGAGGTATCTATGGTCCGAGGATTGTGAGCACAGTTTTCAGACATTAAAGCAGAGATTGACTACTATTCTGATTTTGACGCTCCCTATTGAGGATGGAAGATTTAGTATTTATTGTGATGTTTCCAAGGTAGGCCTCGGAAGCGTGCTAATGCAGGAAGGGAAGGTGATAGCCTACGCCTCTAGGCAATCGAAGAATTACAAGCAGAATTATCCAACACACGACCTAGAGTTAGCCGCGGTAGTCTTCACACCAAAAATGTGGAGACACTATCTGTATGGACAGCCCTGTGAAGTATATTCGGATCACAAGAGTTTGAAGTATATCTTTTCTCAGAAGGAGTTGAATATGAGGCAGCGACGGTAGTTAGAATTCGTGAAGGACTACGATGTTGAGATTAAATACCACCTCGGCAAGGCAAACGTGGTGGCTGATGCATTGAGCAGAGTGATGGCATCCATGTCGGCGATGGATTCAGCTATGCCATTGTCCTTGGAGGCAGAGTTTCAGAAGTTCAACTTGGAGGTAGTATCGAGTGTCTCGGCCATGTTATCGGCTATGTCCTTACAGACTACGATTCTAGAGAAGATTAAGCAAGCCCAAAAGGACGACGCTAAGTGCAATGAAATTAAAGCAAGCATGGCTTCCAACAACAGGTCGGAGTTCAATTATTCGGACGACGGAATTCTTAAGTTTTGAAACAGGTGGTTCTTTTCGAGTAATGAAGAACTACAGAGAGAAATCATGGCTGAAGCCCACTCTTCAAGATTTTCTATGCATCCAGGAAGTACCAAGATGTACAGAGATCTTAAGCAGCATTGTTGGTGGCCCGATATGAAGAAGAATGTGGCAAAGTATGTTGAGGCTTGCTTGGTTTGTCAGCAGATAAAGGCTGAACACCAGAGGCTAGCGAGAAAACTACAACAATTGCCTGTTCCCGAGTGGAAGTGGGAGCAGATATCGATGGATTTTGTTGTTTGATTGCCTAAGACAACAAAAAGATATGATGACATATGAGTGATTGTGGATCGATTAACCAAGTCAGCCCATTTCCTGCTAGTGAAAATGACGTACTCTATGGACCAGTTCGCCGAACTGTATGTTCAGGAGGTCATACGGTTGCACGGAGTTTCGACCTCGATTGTATAAGATAGAGACTCGAGATTTACATCAAAGTTCTAGAAGAGTCTGGACAAGGCTATGGGTACGCAGCTCAATTTTAGCACGGCATTTCATCTTCAGACGAACGGTCAATCTGAGAGGACCATTAAGACGCTGGAAGATATGCTTCGAGCTTTCGTACTGGAAGTCCAGGGTTCATGGAGTAGATACCTACCATTGGTGGAGTTTTCGTATAACAACAGCTTTCAGGCTACGATAGGTATAGCTCCTTACAAGGCTCTCTCTGGCAGGAAGTGCAGATCTCCGATATATTGGAATGAAGTCGGCGAGGCAAGATTGGTTGGTCCGAATATTTTGCAACTGACAGTAGAGAAAATTGCATTTATTTGGCAGCAAATTTTAACTGCTCGAAGCCGACAGAAGAGTTATACGGATCGTCGAAGAAGAGAGTTAGAATTTGAGGTGAGTGATGAAATCTTCCTGAAAGTTTCGCCATTCAAAGAAGTTGTGAGATTGGGGAAAAGAGGCAAGTTGAACCCAAGATTTGTTGGACCATTTCCTATTTCGAAGAGAATAGGAAAAACAGCTTACCAGCTGCAACTACCATCCTCGATGGATGAGATCCACAATGTATTTCACGTATCCATACTGAGGAAGTGTATATGAAATCCCTTTCACGTTGTGGAGCAACAGGATATAGAGGTTCAACCAACATTGATGTATGAGGAGAAGCCAGTGGAGATTATAGGTTATGCAGTGAAGATCTTACGCAACAAGGAGATTTCACTGGTGAAAGTATTATGGTGCAACCATAACGTAGAGCAAGCAACCTGGGAGCCGCAACAGGACATGATGAGTCGATATCCTGAATTGTTTAGGTAGCAAATTTTGAGAAAAAAATTTTTGTAAGGAGGGTGAAACGTAACACCCAGATTTTTCCGTTTAAGCTAATTTCGGATTTATGTAATTGTAATCAGCGGAGTTTTGGTCGGAATTATGAGCGAAGAATTTCTACCACTAAGTAAAAGATTATTTTGAAGCTATTAAAAGAGAGAAAAATTTAAGAATCCAACCGAAATTGGACTGTATAACAGATTTATTAAACGGTTAAGGGCAAAATAGTAATTAGGATTATTATTATTATTATTAAAAAAATATAAACAAAACACCTCAAGGGTGTTTCAACCCCCCTCCCCCTCTTCTTCTTTCCCTTTTGTACGCGTGAAACCCTCCTCTCCCGGTAAGTTCTCCCTCTCCAGCGACGACGATCAAACGTTTCCTCCGTCAATCTTTAATCTATGATAAGTTTTAGTTAATTCTTAGTAGATAGTTAGTGGTTTGGTGGTTTTGAGTGATAAAATTGAGGTTAAAGAGAGAGTTGGGTAGTTTTGGTGAAAACCTAGGAGGGAGATACAAGAATTTAGAGTTTGAGTTGATTTTATCCACGTGTTAGTGTTAAAGCTAGGAGTAGTAATAGATTTTGAGGTTTTATGGGAAAGATTGAGCGTTTGAATAGCCGCATGCTCAGATTGTAGAACAGTTTCTGTTCGGCCACATCCGGCCAAGTTGTGGAGGTCCAATTAAGAAATAGATGAAACCGTTAGAAACTAGACGTCATGAGGAATCCGTAGCATTTTGAATCGTCCAAATCGGACGAATGTTGTATAAGTTATGCAATTTCGAATTTTGTCAGAAATTGTATAGCATTTTGGGTTCAGTTAGAAGATTGGTTGTGAGAGTGTTATTTCCCTTAGAGTTTTATGAATTGAAAGGGAAGTAGAGCTAATAGATGTGTGATTGTATAGGTATTCCAGTTAGCTAGCAAACGATGAGTTTCAGCATAAGAATTGCTAATAACGCCAGGTAAGTAATGTAGTAGAAGTTTTGCTTTCGGGCCTACATCACACTTTAGTATGGTGCATTGCACGTTAATATTATGTTATGCTTCGTGATATGCATCATGGTTTTAAATTACGAGACGAAACGAAAATGAATTTCCATATTTTTACAAAGTAAAACAGTTGGATGTGATGAGACGAATGAAATGAGAATATACGTAAAAAGATAATAAAAGTGAGGTTGAGTGGTTTTGTCTAATGAGATGGACCGCGAGGTGTGTCATCTCGATCTAGCACGTAAAGAAGAACTCAGTAGTAAGAAGATAAAAAAGATGTAAAAAAGAGACGAAAACGAAAGTAGAGGGGAAACTGTAGAAATTGCATGTGTTAGGATGTATTTGTTTACAGTGTTTCGTTTTTATGCATTACTTACTTAGCATTACGCTAATAGTTGAGTTCTGTGATATAGGTGACGACGCAGCAACGAGTGAGTATCTCGAGCATGCTTAGGACTAGCAGGCAGTTGGAGAAGAATGCTCATGGGACGATTTGGCTGGCTGTTGGGGCGTTTTGATCAGGGCAAATGTAGGTGTGGGTGGTGAGGTGTTTTGAGTCAAATCGAGTTGTTCTGATGTACAATTGAAGATTTAAAATGGGTATTGAATATTTTGGTGTATGTAGTAGGTTTGTAAATTGAATGGAGAAGCAAATGTTTTGTTTTTGAGTGTTTAATTAAAACCGTGATCGTTTTGGTTGATTTCTGTCAACTTTCTGGGGGCTAAGTGTCGACTGATAGGCTTAGTGGTTGACCAAACCTGGCAGGTGTCGACTGCACGGGTCGACCTGTGCGGGCAAAGAGCATCGAGGTGTCGACCTATGGCTGTAGGTGTCGACCCCTCAGTATATGGACGAGTGCAGGGTGTTGACCTGCCCGTAACAAGGTCGACCAAACCCCGTAGGTGTCGACCGCGGGGGTCGACCTACACGGACAGAGAGCAATAAAGTGTCGACCAGCACATGCAAGTGTTGACCGGTAATGTAAAGCTAGCAGAAGTGTTGACATCGAGGATAGACTGACGCGGACAGAGAGACTCTAGGTGTCGACCGCCAAATGAAGGTGTTGACCGGTCAAACAGGGGTTGACCGCGAGGGTCGACCAGCGCCGGCAGAGGCGAATGAAGTGTCAACCGGGATAAGAAGGGCTCGACCAAGAATGAGTTTTGTGTTTTTAAAATGATTTTTCCCGAAAGTCTTTCGATGCAAGGTTTTCAGTCGATTTTAAAAGGGTCGTTTTAAGTTGAAAAATGAATTATAAAATTTTTAAAGAATTTGATTAGAGAATGTGAGTGATGGTGACGAGTAGTAGTAGGTAGCGAACCAGGAATCAGAATGGATTATTCGGGGCGCTACATGAGGACTATATCCAAAAGAAATGGATTGACTATAAAGAAACCTTCTCACCAGTAGCAATGCTTAAGTCTATTCGTATTCTGCTTTCCATAGCTGCTCATTATGATTATGAGATTTCGCAGATGGATGTTAAGACAACTTTTTTGAATGGTCATGTTAAGGAGACTATCTACATAGAGCAGCCAAAGGGTTTTATAGTACAAGATGCACAGCAAAAAGTTTGCAAATTGCATAAGTCTATTTATGGAGTCAAGCAAGTATCCATGTCATGGTATACGAGATTTGATGATACGATCAAATCTTATAGATTTTTGCGATGTCTTGATAAGTCTTGTGTATACAAGTTCATCAAAGAGAAGCAAATGAGTTTATAATTCTTTATTTCGATGACATTCTACTAATTGGGAATAATATAGAATTATTATCTAACATAAAAGCTTTGTTGGCTAAGCAATTTCAAATGAAAGATTTGGGAGAAGCGAGCTATATTCTTGGAATTGTTTATTTAGAGATCGCAAGAATAAATTGTTAGTTTTGTCTCAAGCATTGTATATTGACAAGATGCTTGTCAGATATTCAATGCAAAACTCTAAAAAGGGTAATTTACCTTCTCATTATGGAGTTACTCTGACTAAGAAGTAGTGTCCTGACACGCCTAAAAAAGAAGAAGATATGGACACTATTCACATGAATCAGCAATTAGTAGCTTGATGTATGCTATGTTATGCACAAGACATAACATTTGCTATGCCGTAGGGATAGTTAGCCATTTTCAGTCTAATCTAGGATTAGATCATTGGATAGCAGTTAAGCACATTCTCAAGTATCTTAGAAGAACGAAAAATTATATGCTTATATATTTTAGTAGGGATATGATTCCTAAAGGATATACTGATTTTCAGACTGATATAGATGATTGAAAGTTGATATTTGGATCAGTGTTTACTCTTGGTAGTGGAGACATTGTTTGGAGAATTACCAAGCAACGTGGAGTTTCTGACTCGACTATAGAAGCCAAGTACATAGCTATTTCAGAAGCAGGTAAAGAAGCAATATGGCTCTGCAAGTTCTTTAGTGATTTGGAAGTTGTTCCAGATATGAATAAGCCACTCACATTTTATTGTGATAATAGTGGTGTAGTTGCGAATTCTAAAGAACCTAGAAGCCACAAAAGGTCAAAGCATATAGAAAGGAAATATCTGTTAATAAGAGAGATCGTGCAACTTGGAGACGTCGCTGTTTTGAAGATTCCAATAACTGAGAATCTTACTGATCCTTTCACAAAGATGTTGTCTGGAAAAAGTTTTGATAAACATCTTGAAAGATTATAGATTAGAGATATGTCTCATTTACAGTAGGGCAAGTGAGAGATTGTTAGGAATAATGTACCCAACAGACAAATGTTATGAATATTTTTTGCTGTAATTAATAAATAATTTTTATAAATAATTTTTTTATTTGCATTATTCGATATGCTTTATAAATTCAAAGAAAAATTCTTGATTATTGATGCAATTTTAAATTTACATATATCATGACATATGTGGGATTAAATTTAAAAATAAATAATCACATTATTCTGTGACTTATATTTAAAGTATAGGATCTTCAAATTAATAGTAATAAATACAGTTCACTTTGTTGAGAACGTATAGTTATATCCCGACTATATATGTAATGACATAAAGTGGTTATATTTTATATAATATGATTATATAGGATTGAACCAAATGGAATTATATTATTCTTATAATATCTGTTAAATGAAAAATAATTAATTTTATCATAATGATGGTCATATATATAAGATATTAACTCATTGCATTTAGTAGACACCTATTTCATTTTAATTTATTTTTTGATTTACTTGATAAAATTTTGTACGACTTACATTACATAAATCTTATATTTTGAGAATAAATTAAATGAATAGTTGAGAATGCTAACATTGATATAATAAAATCTATAATACAATATTCTTTTATTTGTTAGTTTAAAAATTGAATAATTAGTACGTAATTCATAAATTTTATGAATCAATTATTCAATTAAGATATAATGGTAGATAAAGATAAAAATGTAATATGAGAGGTTAACAAATTTTATACCTAGCTATATTACGAATTTTAATGCAGGATTAATACATATGTAATAACTATATCAATGGACATTATTTTGAGTAAATATACTTTATAGTTCTAAGAGTGCAACTGTAGGTATTTAGTAGAATTACTCTAGAGTTAATAATTGTGTTAATTAATATAAAAAGTTTATATTAATTAACAAAAGTTATTGTAGTTTACAACTATAGGTCCATCGGTACCTCTGTCATCTTATATCACTATTTAATTTTCACGTTGCAAGAATAAATATATAAATGATTAATTATTTATAAATGCTTAAAATAGTTTTTATATTTTGAATTTAAAATTAAATGTCTCATTAAATGAGATTATTTTAAGAGATTTAAATTATATTTGAAAAATCTAATCAGATGATATTTGATTAGGTAGTAATTATTTTAAGAATGAATTCTTTAAATTTGATTTAGAAGGTTGATTTGAAAAATTTCATCAGATGATATTTGATTAGGTAAGATTTATTTTAGATCTGAAAATCTGATCAGATGCGATTTGATTAGATAAGTTTTCTTTTGTACATCTGGAAAAACTGATCTGATAAGATTTGATTAGTTTTTTAAAATTATTTAATAGATCTACAAATAAAAGAAAAATACAATTTTTCTAAAAAGCTTTCAAAAAATAAGATTTAATCCCTTTGAGAGAAAATGCATAATCTTTGCATATTTGGTTTTAGAAAAATGTTTTCTAAGATCGAAGAGAGACGTCTCATGTGTTGAGAAAACGTCTCTCAACAAATATTAAAGTGTGTTTTTCTCGTAAGTTTGATGCCCATACATTGAAAAATTTGAGTGAAAAGATATTCAGAGAAGACTCGACGGTTTCAAAGTTTTCAAAAAATATATGTTCCAAATTAAGGCTATTAAGATAAAATGAGAGTACCTAAGTAAAATCGTTTCTCAAAAAGGTATTTTTTTATTATTTTTCTATGATCTAAATCTAATATTTTTCATTAATGTAAATAGTTTACATTTTTTAAAAATACATATCTGTAAAAATATTTTTCATTAATGTAAATTGTTTATATTATGAATAACAGTGAATTCCACCATCCGTAAGGACTACCAAAAACCAACACTTGACACTTACCGTACTTGTTGTTAGAACCAAAGCTATCAATTTGGTATTCAAGGTTTTAACTTAAAGTGATAAGAACCAAAGTTATTGAGAACTCAAGACCCTTCAACAAGTAATTAAGACATAGGAACATGTTTGAATCAAGTATAAAGAACCTGACACCAATCAAACTTTTTCAATGGAAACAAAGTTATCAAAAAAAAGAGCTTGACTCTTACTAAACTTGTGGTTAGAATAAAAGTTATCATTTTGATCTTCCATGTTTTAATTTAAAGTGATTAGAACCACATATATTGGTTACCCAAGACCCTTCAACGACGAGTAACCAAGACTTAGGAACGCATTTGAACGAAGTATGAGGAACTTGACTCCAATCAAACTTTGCCGATGGAAGCAAAGACATAAAGCAAATGAACTGGATACTTACAAAACTTGTGGTTAGAACCAAAGCTCTCAAATTGATCTTCCAAATTTTTACTTAAAGTGATGAGAACCACAAGTATTGAGAAACAATGACCCTTTAACGATGGGTATTTAAGACTTAGGAACATGTTTGAATCAAGTATGAGGAGGTTGACACTAATCAAACTTTGATGACGTAATCAAAGTTATCAAGCAAAGCAGGCTGACCATTGCCAAACTTGTAATTAAAACCAAAGCTTTCAATTTGATATTTCATGTTTGAATTTGAAGTGATGAAAACAACGGGTATTGAGAAAATGAGACCCCTTAACGACCGATAATTAAAACATATTAATACGTTTGAATGAAGTATGAGGATTTTGACTCCAATCAAACATTGCTGACAAAATCAAAGTTATCATGCAAAGGAACTTGACACTTACTAAACTTATGGTTAGAAGCAAAGTTCTTAATTTGATCTTCAAGCTTTTAACTTGAAGTGATGAGAACCATGAGTATTTAGAACCCGAAACCCGTTGACGACACGTGATTAAGACTCAAAAACGTGATTGAATCAAATATAAGTTACTTGACCCCAATCTAACTTTACTATTTGAAAAAACATTATCAAGCAAAGAAGCCTTACCATTACCGAACTTGTGATTAGAAGCAGAACTATATATTTAATATTTTAGGTTTTATTATTAAGTAATGAGAACCATGTGTATTAGGATCCAGAGACCATTCAACGATTTGTAGTTAAGACTTAGGGACACCTTTGAATCTAGTATAAGGGATTTGATCATTATCAAAATTTGTCGACGGAAAAAAAAATAATCAAGCAAAAGAGGTTAACCCTAACCGAATTTAAGGTTAGAACTAAAGCTATCAATTTCATCTTTCATGTTTTAACTTTAAGTTATGAGAACCAGATGTATTGAAAATTGGATATCCTTCAACGAGGCATAATTAAGACATAGGAATGCATTTGAATTAAATACAAAGAACTTGACCTCAATCAAAGTTAGCAGACGGAACTAAAGTTGTCAAGCAAACGAGCTTTACCCTTACAAAGCTGGTGGTTAGAACAAAAATATCCAATTAATCTTCCACTGTTTAACTTTAAGTGATGAGAACAACATGTATTGAGAGCCTGAGATCCTTCAACGACGCGTATATAAGACTTAGGAATACTTTTGATGTAATAACCCTGAAATTTTAGATTTTTAATTTTAAATTTTTGAAACTTTTAATTTAATTTCGGTCGGAGTTTGAAAAATAGTTCAACGGAAAAAAATTAACTACAAGACTCGGAGTCTACTTTTACGATGGTTTTCGGAATTTAAAGTCGGGAGGCCGAGAATTCAACGAAATTACGGACGATAAAAACACGTGATAACATTTTTGCTAATTTGTAATTAAATTAAATTTTTTTTTTATTTAATTAAAAGAGTGGAATGGCTTCGAGTGGAAGCCATTCCACCCTGTTTGTTGTCCCGCGGCCGAAAGTAGAGGGAGACGCGAGAGAGGGAGGGAGCGATCGGGAAGAGGAGTCCGACCATCGATCGCCGAGGGTGCGACGCCGGTGCGGTGAGTGTCCCGACGAGCTGAAGTGGAGGCGCGGGTGCGGTTCTCCTAAGCTGAAAATTTCAGGTGAGTTCTCCCCTGTCTGGTTCCTGTCGACCGAGCATGGAGGCTCGGTCCTTTCTTGTTTTTCGACGATTTAGCTCGGTATAGGAGTCGATTATGGGCTGCGAATGTGGGTGTAGTGAGCGGACAGTGAATGCTCGGGAGGGAGGAGGAAAAACCCGAGGCTTGTTGGCTGTGGGGTTCGGATTTTGAGTTCGATATACTTGGTTTTGTTCAGATTGTGTTTAATAGGTTGAAATGTATTGTTCGGTGAAGGAATTGGCGAGATTGGATCAAATTTACGTTTTTGGCTATTTTTCGTATAAAAACAGATTCTGTTTTTGGCCGTTTCGGCCTGGCTTTGATTGATCGTTTCCAATTCTGTTTTAGTGGGTTAAAATAGGTGGTTAAAGGAACGTATGGCCGCTGGAATCGTTCGATTCTGATATCCAACGCAAAAGTTATGCGCGTCGAAAGTTTATGGCCGATTTTAGTCCGAGTCAAATTAGCGAGCGTTTCTCATAGAATTTCGATGTGTGATAGTAGCATAGCCATTTTTGATGCGTAAAACTAGTTGCAAGTGAGTTTTGGTTGAAGAGAAACGAAAATGTGAAATTTGATAAAAATGGTAGATTTGATTTTTAGCGTTTTTTACCTGTCTGCGGCTTACCGTTTTAAAATCTGTCTTAGTATGTTAAATTAGGTTCTTGAGAGGACGTTTAGCCACTTGAATCACTCGATTCTGTCAACGGACGCAAAAGTTATGCGCGTCCGAACTTTAGGTTGGTTTTCGGCCGAACCAAACCAATGACCCGTTTTAGTTGGAATTTCATAAGTGTAGATAAGGAAGGTTATTTTTACCTATTTGGTGAATTTTGAGATAAATACTGATGAGAGATTGGTTGTGTTTTAGGTTGAGACACTTTTTGGCGGATCTGTACGTCGAGTGAGCTTGGGAAGCCAGGTAAGTAGTGCATGCATGCGTTTTGCCCAAGTGAGCCTACACAGTAGAACTTTAGGGTTTATGTGATTGATTGTGGTGTGAGTGCGTATTGTTTGATATGCATCATATTTTAAAAACGTGAACGAAAATGGTTTTGAGCATATTTTGAGTATGAGGTGAGACGTGTGGCGGTGGTACCGCGGATCCCGCTAGTGTGCGGGCTGGTGCTTCACCAGTCGCGGATTCCGCTCGAGGAGTGGGTCAGCTGGGCCGTCATGCGGCGTGAATGTGTTGACGGTGAGGGTGATGACCAGTGGTACCGCGAATCCTACTAGTGTGTGGGCCGGTGCAACACCAGTTGTGGATCCCGCTCGAGGAGTGGGCCGGCTGGGCTGTCGCGAAACATGTGTGTGTGGCAACTGTGGCCCCGTGCTGGGGAGGCTGGGACGGGGGCGACGTGTCAGGGTATAGTGTGGCGCGAGGTACAGCCTTACCCTGATGTGGTTGCCGTGTGGTGATGTGTGTATGTAGCTTGTGGGCCTCGTTGCTGGGGAGTCCGGGATGGTGGCGACGTGTCAGAATGTAGGGTGGCGTTAGGTTCCTCCTTAACCTTGTGCGGCTACACTACGCGTCACAGATGTGACAACATGAGTGTGAGTGTAGAGACTGCATGTGATAGGATTGCATTTACGGCTTTTACTTTCATATTGCATTACTTACTGAGCGTTAGGCGTATGATATGTGTTCTATGGTGTAGGTGCTGACGACCTTACTGGTGAGCCTCGAGAGCCTAGTCCTGAGGCACAGGATGGTTGGCGGCGTGCGACCTAGCATCGGATGGTGGATTTTGTTAGGGCGACCCGACCCGTGGGGATGGTAGGTAGTGGCTGGGTTAGTTTGCAGGTATTTTTCTTTTGCTGTGTTGATGTACAGTCGATGAGATGAATTGTATATGCGTCAGTGTGTATGTGTATATGGAGTGCGTGTGATTTTGGCGACGTACGCATATATTTTACATGTAGGAGCTTGGAATTGCTCTATACTGTGAATTTTCTTCATTTGCATTTGATGGATTTTCGTTGTCTTCATACTCTGATTTTGTTATGGTGATTTCTCTGGATGGTTGATAAATATTTACTGTTGGTGTTTTGTGAACTGTGTGCAGGGTTTAAATTTATGGGATAGCCAGTTTTTATGCATTACTCTGTCGAAATTTCGGGAGAGGGGTTGGGAGTCGAAAGGATATGGAATAGGTTGAGATACGTACAGTGAATGCTAGAGAAGTGTAGATGAGCGTGGGAGTGCAGCGTGATCGCAGATGCGCGGGGCACGCGGCCCTGCGGGTACTCACGGGTCGTGCGGCGCCGAGTGAGGGCGTGCGAGCGGACGTGCTGTACAGCGGCAGGGTGCGTGGGGCACGCGGCGCAGTGAGCGTGCGTGAGACGCAGTGACGTTGAGTTGGCGCGTGCGGCATCGCGGGGGTGCGTGCGAGGTGTCGAAGTGGGGACGTGAGTGCGCGGCACCAGATTGTGTGATTCGAGGGGTGCATTGGATTCTTTCCTAAGATTTCGAGTCTTACCGTTTTATCTTAAACTATTTTAAATGGTTTTCTTTTCCGCTGCGTAGTTTTTATGTTGAGGATTTCGTGTTCCCTCTTAGGGACGCGAGTTGTTTTCGAATCGAGTCGAAAATTTTTCATACTCACAAATGTTCTTTTGAAAATGATTTGAAAACGAAAGGAGTATCAAATTGAGTGAGTTATGTTAAGTGTTAGTGTGTGTAGTGTGTAGATGCACTGTAGCGCACCGGGAACGCGGGGTTTCTCGGGGTGTTACATTTGAATCAAGTTAAACAACGTGACCCCAATCGAACATTGTTGATGGAACCAAATGTATCGAGAAAAGGAGTTTCACACTTACCGAACTTGTGGTTAGAAGTAAAGCTATCAATTTGATCTTTTAGGTTTTAGCTTGAAGTGATGAGAACTAGAGTTATTGAAAACTTGAGACCCTTCAACGACGCGTAATTAAGACTTAAAAATGTGTTTGAATCAACTATGAGAAACTTGACCCCAAACGAACTTTGCTAACAAAACTAGAGTTATCAAAGAAAGCAGCTTTACCTAAATGAACACTAAAAATGACACAATAATACCAATATTAAAAAAAAATAAAATTAATCTATTTTCATTAACTACATGGATAACGAAATCTGTAATACTAGAATTTTAATGACGTAGAATATCTTTTTGATAGAAGTTAGGATATTAACATTATTAATGTAAACAGGCGATATTCATAAATTAGTTCTTTTTTTGTCTGGACTGTAAATTTCATATAATAATTAAATTATGTTATAATATTCTGCCTTTTTTTTTTGACAAAAAATTGTACAAAGTTGAAAAGTAACAAAACTTTGCAGAATATCTTTTCGTGATATGCTAGTTGTGTAGTGAAAATTTCAGGCTAACTCGTACTAGACATTTTTTTTTGGCTTTCCGGACCGATTTTGTAACACCCCGAGAAACCCCACGTTCTCGGTGCGCTACAGTGCATCTACACACTACACACACACACTAACACTTGACACAACTAACTCAATTCAATACCCCTTTCGTTTTCAAATCATTTTCAAAAGCACATTTGTGAGTATGAAAATTTTTCGACTCGATCCGAAAAACAACTCGCGTCCGAAGAGGAAACACGAAGTCCTCAACATAAAACTACGCAGCGGAAAAGAAAACCATTTAAAACAATTTGAGATAAAACGGTAAGACTTGAAATCCTAGGAAAGAACCCCACGCACCCCACGAACTACCCAGTCAGGTCCCAAGCACTCACGTCCCCACTCCGACACCCCGCGTACACCACCGCGGTGCCACAGGTGCCAACCCAACGTCACTGTATCTCGCGCACGCTCACAGCGCCGCGTGCCCCACGCACCCTGCCTCTGTACAGCACGTCCGCGCGCACGCCCTCACCCGGCGCCGCATGACCCGTGTGCACCCACAGGGCCGCGTGCCCCGCGCACCTGCGATAACGCCGCACTTCCACGCTCATCTACCTTTTTCTAGCATTTACTGTTCACACCTCAACCTATTTCGTATCTCCTCGACTCCCAACCTCTCTCCCGAAATTTCGGCAGAGTAACGGCTAAAAAAATGACTATCCCAAAATTTAAACCCTGCACACAATTCACCATAACCCAACAATGTTTATCTATCCATCATCCAGAGAAATCACCATAACCAAATCAGAGTAAGAAGACAATAAGAACCCATCGAATACAAATGAAGAAAGTCCTCCAAAACACTACAACCCCTCTATACAATCTCAAAAGATCAATGTCTATACAACCCCGCTATCTACACAAATACCCAATATGAAATGATAAATCCACTATCACCTACCACCACCACGGGTCGGGTCGCCCTAACAAAAATCCGCCATCCGGTGCCTCGGATGCACGCCGCCAACCATCTTACGCCTCTGGACTACGCTCTCGAGGCTCACCAGCAGTATCGTCAGCACCTACACCACAGAACACACAACATAAGCCTAACGCTCAGTAAGTAATGCGATATGAAAGTAAAAGCCGACAATGCAATCCTATCACATGCAGTCTCTACACTCACACTCATGTTGTCACATCTGTGACGCGTAGTGCAGCCGCACCAGGGTAAGGAGGAACCTCACGCCACCCTACACCCTGACACGTCGCCACCGTCCCGGACTCCCCAGCAACGAGGCCCACAAGCTACACCCACGCATCACCACACGGCAACCACATCAGGGTAAGGGTGTACCTTGCACCACTCTACACCCTGACACGTCGCCCCCGTCCCAGCCATGTGCATATAACCCCTATCTCCAAACACCCATCATTCTATAATGCACAATCTAAAAATTGAAGTCCAATTCAAATAATTATCCCAAGGGTAGGTCATCATCCACACAACCTCAATCAACCACCCTAACAATTTAACACTTCAATCAATTTCAACCAAATAACTCAATATCAAGGAATTCAAATTTAAACCATCACAACTCAACTTTCGAAATTTGTCATAAATCTTGTCCAACTTCAAAAATTCACAACAAATTGAATATAAGTCCAAATTCAATGATTTAAAATGGTAAGGGCTTCTAAACGAGTCTATTTCAACATGGTGAAATCCATTTGTCAAAAATCGAACTCAATTAATAGCAGAAAATCAAAAAAAACGAATCTGCCTGGAAATCGTTTTACAGTTTTTTTTATTCAACTTTGAAAATTCATATCAAATCGTATATTTGGCCGAATTCGATGATTCGACATGTTTTGGAAACCTTATAAGGTCTAGTTTATGCTGGTGAAATCCATTTTCTAAAATCAAAGCATAATCGATGGCAGAAACATCAAAACCGAACTGCCCGTTGAAATTTTCCAGTTTTTGCATAATGACGTCTAAAATTCATAACTCATTCAATCCTTAACCGATTTCAACGATTCAACAGCCAATTTAAACCTTAGGATGTCTAGTTTCTAATGGTTGTATTCATTTATTAAAACAACATCAATAGCCCAGCTGAAATTTCCAAAACCGAAACAGCATAGGATTTAGCCCTAAATTTCAGATTCTCCCAATCTAAACAAATCATCAATTTCTTTCCACAATATTCATCATTATGGTAATATAGCATGATTAAACATCCAACAAGAGAGAAAAATCCAGCAAAAGAAACCCATCAAGAATGACAACATAAATCTAACCTTGGATGTCCAAAAGAGAGCAAATAATTGGAGGGGGAAAGAAAGGATTGCTGCCCGTGATGGAGAGGGAGGAGAGAAAAAAAGAATGAAGAATGGAGAGGGAGATGAGAAGTGTGGCCTAAGGGGGGAGGAAGAAAGAAGAGAATGGAGGAAGGAAAGAAAAGAAAAAAAAAAAGAGAACAGAGAGCATTCACGCGGGAGAGAAAAAAAAACAGGGAGGGGGAGAGAAGAAAAAGGAGGGAGGCTGCGGGGAGGGGGTGAGATACTAAGCCGAAGGAGTTTTTTTTTTTTTTTTTTTATAATATAAATAATAATAATAATAATAAACTTAATTACTAAATCGCCCTCGACCTCTAATTTTTTTGTTAAACGATCAATCAGTTCGTTTCCGTTTAGAATTTTAGAATTTTCTCTTCTCCATTAGCTTCAAAATAATCTTTTACTTAACAGTATAAATTTTCGTCTCTTGATTCCGAGTAAAACTCCGCCGTCTATCGATACGTAAATCCGAAAATCATTTTAACGAAAAATTTCAGGGTGTTACACTCCACCGTCCTTAAAGAAATTTTGTCTTCAAAATTTGCTCAGTCACTAACTCCCCAATTATATCCTCGAATATAATTCTCATAACTACGTCCACGACACTCGATTTTGTTCAATTCTAATCTCGATCACCCCCAAATACAATCAAGTCCTTAGATCAAAAGTTAAGTCACTCTAAACTATTCACCCCAAGTCTTAAATCGTTCACATACTCATTGGCTTCAACTTCGTCAATTACACGTTGAACCCCTTTGAAATCTTTTGATTCAATCTCGCTTGTAGGTTTATCTGAAAAATCTACATGACATTCCCCACTATCCCTATTCGATGTCCACGAGTTTCTCACATCCGTCAACACTAATCATCTGAGGGCTAAACTTCTCACCCTAACCCTCCTAAACAATTTCCTTTTATCTCTCCGCAAAGCCATATATAATCGTTCCCGATGGTCCTCAAAGTTCCAACACTTAATGATAAATCAATTCTCACAGGGATTTCTTCCACATTTACTAACTACTCTACCCTCTTTTGCCCATCTAGACTCAGATTTCTAAATACTTCCCTTGCCAACGGGCAAGGATTCACCCAATTATTTTCTTGCTTGCAAACTTGTTATCAAATAAATTCTCATCCTTATCTTGAATCCCCCAAATTCCTAAGTCTTCATCCCTAGTTCGATTCACCAATGTCCTCAATAATTACCCTACTAAGTATAATCCTCATAAATCTAACTAACCATAACTAATTCGTCTCAAGACTCCTTTTGTTAAACTACATTCCTCTATACATGTTGTTGTTTTTTTTTTTTTTTTTTCCTTGATGGAACCTAATTTTCACGTCTCCCTCACTCATACTCATTCTAAACAACCCATCTCTAAACTCCTCTAATAATAATGCTAGATCTTAATATCTATATAGCTAGTGTAAGTCATACCTAAATCCACTGGAGGTTGTCCGATCTCGTCTAGCTCGATGAGGGCAAAGACTCTCGGGGTACTCTCGCTGAAGTCTTACTCGTAGCTGGACAGTCGCTTGCAGAGGGGTCTAACTCGTTGTAGTTGTAACATTGAATCGGATTCGTCTTCGAGAAATCTCCAGCAATGTGATCTGTCTCATTACACTTATAACATCGCCCCAAGTCTATTCTACACTTGCCAAGGTGACTCCTCTGACACTCAGGACATAAAGGGAACTGTCCCGACCCCTTCAGTCGTTTGTTGCTCCCCTGGCTGCTAAAGCTATCATTAGACCTCTTCAAGCCCTTCTGCTGAGATGACTCTTCCCTGTTTCACTGAGGCAACAACTCTCTGAAAATCTTCTAGGCTGCTCCTTAGACGGCTCTCTGTAACTTGGCAGCTTCATTCTAGCCTATTCAATGTCTAGAGCCTTCGCCACCACATCCTCGTAAGGCGCCCCTCACGTTCCAGCTATGCGCATGCCCATATATACATCAGGTTTTAGGCCCTGCACAAACTGGTGTACCTTGTTCTCATCTAGGCTCACCAAATGCCCTGCAAATTGCGACAGCGTCTCGAACTATCTCACGTACTAAGCCACTGTGTCTGTCTTCCTCAACTGCGTAAACTCCACACTCTTACGAGTTCTGATAGCATGGCTTTAATACATACCGAAAGACATGGTCTTAAACTCTTCTCAGTTCACGACCCTCGCGTCTCTCATGGTCCTGACTGTGTCCCACCAATGGCGAGCATCGTTGGCCAAATAGAATGCCGCACTGGTTACCCTACTCTCCAAGCTCCGTATCCACTCCTTAGCATTGAGAGGATCCGGAGATAACCCGTCAAAAATCGGGGATCTAAGTCTGTGCAACCTGTCATCCCCTCTGTCAGACGAACGCTGGGCGCTAGACTGACCCTGGTCGTCCCTGCTCATAAATCTCTCCAACTACTGAGACTGACGATGGACTAACTCGGTAAGCTGCCGGATGGTATCATCCATATTGCCCACAGCTCTAGGAGGCGCCTCTCGTCGTGGCCGTCCTCTACCTCTACCTCTCGCCTCTCCTCACATTTTCTACCTTTAACATATACATATCTCACATTAGTACTACAATAGATTAAAATCTAAACACTTACAGTTGGTGGAGTACTCCCGTGCAGCGGCTGGCGGTGTTAGGTAATTTTCTGAACGACGTCGACCCCGTGGCTCTGACACCATAATTGTAACACCCCGAGAAACCCCGCGTTCTCGGTGCGCTACAGTGCATCTACACACTACACACACACACTAACACTTGACACAACTAACTCAATTCAATACCCCTTTCGTTTTCAAATCATTTTCAAAAGCACATTTGTGAGTATGAAAATTTTTCGACTCGATTCGAAAAACAACTCGCGTCCCGGAGAAGAAACACGAAGTCCTCAACATAAAACTACGCAGCGTAAAAGAAAACCATTTAAAACAATTTGAGATAAAACGGTAAGACTTGAAATCCTAGGAAAGAACCCCACGCACCCCACGAACTACCCAGTCCGGTCCCAAGCACTCACGTCCCCACTCCGACACCCCGCGTACACCACCGCGGTGCCACAGGTGCCAACCCAACGTCACTGTATCTCGCGCACGCTCACAGCGCCGCGTGCCCCACGCACCCTGCCTCTGTACAGCACGTCCGCGCGCACGCCCTCACCCGGCGCCGCATGACCCGTGTGCACCCACAGGGCCGCGTGCCCCGCGCACCTGCGATAACGCCGCACTTCCACGCTCATTTACCTTTTTCTAGCATTTACTGTTCACACCTCAACCTATTTCGTATCTCCTCGACTCCCAACCTCTCTCCCAAAATTTCGACAGAGTAACGGCTAAAAAAATGACTATCCCAAAATTTAAACCCTGCACACAATTCACCATAACCCAACAATGTTTATCTATCCATCATCCAGAGAAATCACCATAACCAAATCAGAGTAAGAAGACAATAAGAACCCATCGAATACAAATGAAGAAAGTCCTCCAAAACACTACAACCCCTCTATACAATCTCAAAAGATCAATGTCTATACAACCCCGCTATCTACACAAATACCCAACATGAAATGATAAATCCACTATCACCTACCACCACCACGGGTCGGGTCGCCCTAACAAAAATCCGTCATCCGGTACCTCGGGTGCACGCCGCCAACCATCCTACGCCTCTGGACTAGGCTCTCGAGGCTCACCAGCAGTATCGTCAGCACCTACACCACAGAACACACAACATAAACCTAACGCTCAGTAAGTAATGCGATATGAAAGTAAAAGCCGACAATGCAATCCTATCACATGCAGTCTCTACACTCACACTCATGTTGTCACATCTGTGACGCGTAGTGCAGCCGCACCAGGGTAAGGAGGAACCTCACGCCACCCTACACCCTGACACGTCGCCACCGTCCCGGACTCCCCAGCAACGAGGCCCACAAGCTACACCCACGCATCACCACACGGCAATCACATCAGGGTAAGGGTGTACCTTGCACCACTCTACACCCTGACACGTCGCCCCCGTCCCAGCCATGTGCATATAACCCCTATCTCCAAACACCCATCATTCTATAATGCACAATCTAAAAATTGAAGTCCAATTCAAATAATTATCCCAAGGGTAGGTTATCATCCACACAACCTCAATCAACCACCCTAACAATTTAACACTTCAATCAATTTCAACCAAATAACTCAATATCAAGGAATTCAAATTTAAACCATCACAACTCAACTTTCGAAATTTGTCATAAATCTTGTCCAACTTCAAAAATTCACAACAAATTGAATATAAGTCCAAATTCAATGATTTAAAATGGTAAGGGCTTCTAAACGAGTCTATTTCAACATGGTGAAATCCATTTGTCAAAAATCGAACTCAATTAATAGCAGAAAATCAAAAAAAACGAATCTGCCTGGAAATCGTTTTACAGTTTTTTTTATTCAACTTTGAAAATTCATATCAAATCGTATATTTGGCCGAATTCGATGATTCGACATGTTTTGGAAACCTTATAAGGTCTAGTTTATGCTGGTGAAATCCATTTTCTAAAATCAAAGCATAAGCGATGGCAGAAACATCAAAATCGAACTGCCCGTTGAAATTTTCCAGTTTTTGCATAATAACTTCTAAAATTCATAACTCATTTAATCCTTAACCGATTTCAACAATTCAACAGCCAATTTAAACCTTAGAATGTCTAGTTTCTAATGGTTGTATTCATTTATTAAAACAACATCAATAGCCCAGCCGAAATTTCCAAAACCAAAACAGCATAGGATTTAGCCCTAAATTTCAGATTCTCCCAATCTAAACAAATCATCAATTTCTTTCCACAATATTCATCATTATGGTAATATAGCATGATTAAACATCCAACAAGAGAGAAAAATCCAGCAAAAGAAACCCATCAAGAATGACAACATAAATCTAACCTTGGATGTCCAAAAGAGAGCAAATAATCGGAGGGGGAAAGAAAGGATTGCTGCCCGTGATGGAGAGGGAGGAGAGAAAAAAAGAATGAAGAATGGAGAGGGAGATGAGAAGTGTGGCCTAAGGGGGGAGGAAGAAAGAAGAGAATGGAGGAAGGAAAGAAAAGAAAAAAAAAAAGAGAACAGAGAGCATTCACGCGGGAGAGAAAAAAAAACAAGGAGGGGGAGAGAAGAAAAAGGAGGGAGGCTGCGGGGAGGGGGTGAGATACTAAGCAGAAGGAGTTTTTTTTTTTTTTTTTAATAATATAAATAATAATAATAATAAACCTAATTACTAAATCGCCCTCGACCTCTAATTTTTTTGTTAAACGGTCAATCAGTTCGCTTCCGTTTAGAATTTTAGAATTTTCTCTTCTCCATTAGCTTCAAAATAATCTTTTACTTAACAGTATAAATTTTCGTCTCTTGATTTCGAGTAAAACTCCACCGTCTATCGATACGTAAATCCGAAAATCATTTTAACAAAAAATTTCAGGGTGTTACAGATTTTGCCCCTATATAGTAAAAGAACATTAAAAATGATCCAGACCAGACATTTACGTCATGAAAGGAAAAAACTATCATTTTGCATAATAGCTTCTCATGATATGATGTTTGCGTAGTTAAAATTTTAGAGTAATTCGGACCGAACTTTTTTTCTTTTCGGAACCCATTTTGCCCCCATAATAACCGTAAACAGACATTAGAAATGACAAAAAATCACACGAAATCAAAAATTCACAAAACTTTACAGAATATTTTCTCATAATATGCTGGTTGTGTAGTTAAACTTTTAGAGTAATCTGGACTAGACATTTCTTTTCCTTTCCGAAAGGATTTTGCCCTATCATTTTTTGAACGGCCATTTTTAGACTAATCTGAACATTTATATTTTTGTCCGTTTATCAAAACACAAAAAATCACATTAATCATGGTTATAATTAATCCGTTAAAAATGTAGGCTAATCGAAATTCAATCTATCATCTTCTTATACTTGAAATGTGTAGCATCATTATTCTCTTAAGTTGATCTAAAAAGTGGCTACCATTTATCTACATTTTAAAAAAATGCCCACTAGCATATTTGTGACTTTGCGGAAATATTAATTCCATAAAATATTATAGGGGCAAAATCAATTATGTTTTTTGTCATTTTCGACTTCATGATATGCAGGTTATGTAGTTAAAATTTCAAATTAAACTAGACCAGACATTTTTTTTTCTTTTTTGGACCAATTTTGCCCATATAATAATGTAAATGGACATTAAAAATTACAAAAAATGCACGAAGCTGAAAAGTTATGAAACTTTGCAAAATATTTAATAACATGATATGCTGGTTATGTATTTTTTCACTGTATAACTAGCATATCATGAGAAGATATTATGTAAAGTTTCTTGATTTTTCAACTTCGTTTACATAAACAAGTTAATAATATTATGCAATTAAAAAAATGTAAAGTTTAAAAAATATTCTGCAAAAAAATTCACATGATATGCCATATTCTGCAATCATATTTTAAAATTTTTGAAAATTTTTTGCCAAAAAATCGGTTCTGATATATTAAAATCGCACGAAGTCAAAAAGTACAATATTAGCATATCATGACGTAAACGATATAATAAAATCAAAAAAATTTCAAACTAATCTGGACCAGACATTTTTTTTCCTTTCTGGACAATTTTGGTAACCATCTTTTGTGATATTCGTTGAAACGTTATATGCAGAATATGCTCAAGGAGGCGCTTGGCCTAATGAGTAGCGTGCGCACAAGCGCTCAGCGTGGCCACTCGAAAGGTGCACAATTGCGCTCAATGTCCACGCCCAAAACACCAGCAGACTGCGCATCAAGGGGTGCAAGAGGGCACCGCACGCATGCCCGACATTGTCTGCTACAGTGACCATACGTCCAACGATCATATTTTTATCAACGACTATTTTCTGTATCTTCTTCTTCCTCTCCATTTCCAATAGCTAGAATCTTCTTCTCCCTCTAACCTCATCTGAATAACTTGTAAAGATCTTTGGCCAAATTTATAAAGTACAGATGTTCATCTACTTTGTTGGAGTGTTCCTTCATTTCTATTTATGGGTAATCTTTAATCTGTGAGTCATATCCAATTTGAAGCTCCCATTCGGTGTCCCTCTTTTTGATGCATAATATTCAGAAGGAAACGTCATTCAGTTCCCTCCATTTTGGTCTATAATATCCGAAAGTCAGAGCACCTCTAAGCTTTGGCTCTCTAGAGACTCTCTTCAACTCCATCTAACCCCATTCCAATTGGGCAATCTTTCATGCTAACTTTCGTTATTTTCTGTGTTGTTCGGGAGACTCTTCGGGCCTATTGACTGAGAGCATCTTTGCTGTTCCTTTTCTCTGTTTTGCATTGTTTTTCTTCCTCTGTTTGTGTGTTAATCCGCAACCATCTTTTGCTTGTTCTTATTTCTGTTTTGTTTGTTCAAAGTGTTCACTAGAGAGCAATGATCGAGACCCCAAACCGTGTCATACAATCACTATAATCAATGGACGAGGTTATACAACTAGCTTTAAAGGTTGAAAGACAACTAGCTAGAAAATTAAAATCAACCTTCCCTAACAAGTTCACACCCAAGTCCTAGAATACTAGCAAAGCCACTCCTAAAACAAAGCATAAGGAACCATTTACAAGAAGCTGGCTTGCTAAAGAGACAAATGTTAAACACACAGGAGAAGTGGCATAATCAACAAAGACGAGGGGCGTTAAATGTTTTAAGTGTCTTGGATTAAGACACATGGCATATCCATGCGCAAACCAATGCATCATGGAGATTAAGGAAGGGACGAGAGAAGTAAAAAGTAAGGAGGAAACGATAATATAACATGTAGAAGAGAATGAGTCAGAGGCGAAGTTGTCCATGCACAAGAGGGACCTCTACTAATGATTATTCGACATGTACTCATATCAAAGACCACCATAGAGGACTATTAGCGAGAGAATATCTTTCACAGTCGCTGCTCAATCAAGGATTGAGTGTGCTCACTGATTATAGATGGAGGCAGTTACGCCAACGTGGCTTCTAGGGACATGGTAGATGAACTAGGGTAGATTAATTTTGAAGTCCTCTAAGATAGTAGGTGTTGCACTCCGTAGACTTTATGTGCACGACCGTAATCATGAATAGTGAATACACACCATGTTGTCTTACAATCTTTGTCGTGCTTGT
Source organism: Begonia peltatifolia (assembly GCA_022433055.1). Lineage (NCBI taxonomy): Eukaryota > Viridiplantae > Streptophyta > Magnoliopsida > Cucurbitales > Begoniaceae > Begonia > Begonia peltatifolia. The sequence goes on from CM039521.1 coordinate 8,850,428, forward strand.
CTTAGAGACCACCTCGCACGTTTTCCACTAATTGTCGTTCATCACCCCTACGTCTACTCTGTACGACCTACACTAAGCCTCTTGCTTTGTAATTTTTTGTTATGCATAATGTTTATCACTTTTTCGATCAATCATTACATGCCCTAAAAAATACTACTTTAGGAAACATTCACAAAATGTATGAACATGTGTATGGTTGCATTACAGCTAACTAAACATGGATTGTACTATTGTTGCATTGCAATAGCTCATTCATTAAACTGTAGCAACCAGAATTTCTGTTTAAATTAATTTCAGATTTTTGTAATTATAATCGGTGAAGTTTTGGTCAGAATTGATAACGGAGAATTTCTACCCTTAACTAAAAGATTATTTTGAGGCTAATGCAGAATAGAAAAATTTAATAATTCGACCAGAATCGGACCGTATATCAGATTTATTAAACGGTTAATAATTAAGGAGGAAATAGTAATTAAGTTATTATTATTATTATTATTTTAAAAAAAAAAAGTGATTAAGAGAAGCTAAAACACCTCACGATGTTATTCTCCAACGAAACCCTTCAGCTCTTCTCCTCTCCTGCATGAAGCCCTCGACGATTCTCCTCCATTCTTCCGTGAATCTTCGAATTCTAAGGTATGTTTTAGTTAATTTCTAGTAGTTAGTTAGTCCCTTAGCTGTTTCGAGTGTTAAAGCCGAAGTTAGTAAGGATATTTAGTGATTTGGTGAAAACCTAGAGGGAGATACGGGAAATTGAATGTAGAGTCAATTTTTATCCGCATGTCGGTGCCTAAGCTAGAAATAGGAGTAGATTACGAGATTTGATTGGAAAGATTAAGTGGGTGGTTAGCCAAATATATGAATTTTGGAACGGTGTCTGTTCTGCCACGTTCTGGCAAGTTGTGGATGTCTGATTAGGAAATGGATAGCAGCATTAGAAACTAGATGTCCTGTGGAGTTTGTAGCACGTTGAATCTTCAAATTCAGACGCGTATTAGAGAAGTTGTGAATTTCTGAAGTTGGTAGGAAATTGAGAGGGATTTCGGGTTTAGTGGGGAGTTTTTGTTCTGGTATGAGTTATGACTTTCAAACTAGAAATTTATGAATTTAACGAGTTTGAATTGATGGATGTGTAATTTTATAAGTATTCCAAGCTAGAGTACGAAGTTACGAAGTACGAGAAAATTTCAAGGACGCAAGGTAAGTGATGGATTGTTTGTGATTTGCCTTCGGGCCTACACCATGGAATGGTAGGGTTGTTTGTTTGTTTTGATTGTTGTTTTGTTGTTTGGTTAGTTGGTTGTGCATATGTGTTGTCATGCATCATGGTTTTGAACTATAAAATAATGAGTTTTGAGCATGTTTTGAATTATGCATATGAAATGTAATCAGATAAGAAAAGATGCCACACGTGGGCAACGCCTCGTCATTAACGTGCTAGTGAGAAAGCACTAGGGGGTTCCCATGGATGAAAGTACGTAAGATGACACGGTTTGTGAACGCCTCGTCGTTAACGTGCTAGTCAGAAAGCACTATAGGGTTCTATGATCGCTGTTGGGAGGGGATTTTGTGTGGCCGTCCCTTATGCGATCACGATGTGTGTCTCTAATCTCGCTCCATAGGTCATGGCGTGGCTGTCCTGAGTGGAATAGGATGTGCGCCTACTTGACTCACACGTGAAAGTGAAAGATGATAATAATGAAAATGAAAACGAAACAAAGTGTAGAAACTGCATGTGTTAGGGGTTCAGTTGTGCATTGATTTTTAATTCATGCTCCATACTTGCTAAGCATTAGACTTACGTTTGGTGTTCCGTGGTGTAGATGACGACGAGCTTTTTGGTGAGTTGGTAGGTGACAGGCATGCCTAGGATGGTGTTGGTGGCGTACGCCGTATGCCGGTGCAGACAGTTTGTTGGGGCGAAACGACAATGGTGGGATAGGTGGTGGAATTTTGTAAGCGTTTTGTGTTAAACACCTGTGTATAGATTTTTGAGGATACAAGTTGTGTGGTACGGTTATAGTCGGGATTGGAGTAGGGATTATGTCTTTTTTTTCTCACTTGGAGAGATTATGTTTAAAATATAGGTTTTACTTGTGGATTTAATCATGGAAATGTTTGTCGTGTGTTTTCTCTGAACTGGTGTTATTTTTATATATACTAGTGCAAGATGTCAACCGAAGTCGATATGTGTCGACCGGTAGTATAAAATGGAAAGTGAGTGTCGACCGCGGGGTTCGACCTGCGTGGGCAGAGCCGAAGTAAGTGTCGACCAATGGTTATAGGTGTCGGCCGGTTAGTGTAAAATTGACAGTAGTGTCGACCGCGAAGACCGACCTGCGCGGACAGAGGGGATTAAAGTGTCAACCTACGGCTGTAGGTGTCGACCAAGAATGAAGGGATGGTAGAGGTGTCGACCACAGGGGTCGACCAATGAAAATAAAGAGAATTGACGTGTCGATCGGCGTTGCTAGTGTCGACCGATGAAAAACCTAAGACGACCCAAGTGTCGACTGGGTATTTCTATTTCTCTTTTCATAAAATGAACTTTTATCCAAACTGATTTTAATTGAGTTTTCCGCTGCAATGCCATTTAAAATATTTTCAAAAATGTCGTTTTAAGTCGAGCAATAAAAGTTTTAAAATTTTATGAAAATTTTATGATACGAGTGAAATAGGGAGTAAGTAGCAACCCGGTCCAAGGTGGACCGGGGACGTACAGAGCTTGTATCAGAGCAGTAGTGAACCGGGAACCGGGTAGAGTTTTTGAGTCGTTACAGGAGTTGGTATCAGAGTCATTATGGTCAAGTTGTTCAAAGAATTACCCAACATTGCTGGCCGCCATGCAGCGTGCTCCACTAACTATAAGTAGTTGTTTATTTTAGTTAGTTGTGGTTAAGGCTAGATTATACTAACTTTGTACAGGGATTAGCCAAAATGGATAGATGACCGGGACGACCTAGAGTTCTAAGAGAGGTAGTAGGGTCAGAGAATGATGACAACTTGGCTACAATCAGATGACAGACCGAGTTGATCGACAGGTAGTCCCAACAATTGGGAATGCTATAGAATCAAGGACAGGGGAGCCATGGAGCGGGTTCTAGTGGAGAAAGGTTTAGGAGACTGAAGCCTCCGACGTTTGAGGGCCAGATGATAGATCCGATGGCTGCGAAAAGATGGATCCGCACCATTGAGAATATGCTCAAGTATGCCAATGTGGAGGAAGGAAATATGGTTACATGTGAGACATTTCAACTCTCGATTGACGCTCAGAGTTCGTGGGAGACAATAGAGGCCACTGTAGCTGCTAAGGACTTGACCTGGAAGGGATTTAAAGAGATTTTTTATGACAAGTATTATAACCGGACGGTCCAAGCTGTAAAGAGGTTGGAGTTTTTTACAGTTAAAGCAGACTGGACCAGTAGTTGAATATGTCAGAGAGTTTGAGTCGTTATATAGGTTTGCAAGTCAATTGGTGAGTAACGAAGAAGAAAAGGTGCTACAGTTTGTGCAAGGGTTGAAGCCGGAGATATATAGAGGTGTGACAATCTCTGGAACTGAGGGAGTACTGTATGCACGAGACGTGGCCAAAGCATTGGCAGTGGAGGGAGCAGAAGCCAAGTGTGTGAGGCAAGGAAAGACCACCAGAAGGTTCTTTAAAGAGATCACACTACAGACGAGCAAGAGAGGATCTTCTTCTAGAACCAAGAGGCCAGGTGGCATTGTATATGATTAGAGGGGAGGAAAGAAACCACAAATGCAAAATAGGTACCCACAGTGTCCGAAGTGCTTGAAGAGCCATCTAGGAGAATGCAGACAGTTTGTAGGCAAATGCTACAATTGCAATGAACCTGGTCATATTTCCCAGAACTGCACAAAGCCGAGAGTGAACCGGTGCTTCACCTGCAATGAAACCGGTCACATATCTAGGGATTGCCCAGCAGTAAAGAAAGGTCTGGCCAAGATGATGTCCAAGATCTTTGCTATGGCAGAGACCGAGAGTGAGGATCCACCAGCTGTTATTTTAGGTACGATACTAGTTGATACGGGGCCTGTATTTACGTTGATAAATTCAGGAGCGTCACACTCTTTTGTTGCTACGACTTTTGTGGTGAAAGTAAATTTGTGGGCTAAACCCGCCGGGTGTACATATGAAGTAAGGCTACCATCTGGTGAGCGTATGTACTCTGATCAAGTGGTGTGTGACAGTGTCATATCAATGGGGACTAGGAGTATGCCTGCTGATTTGATTGTGATGGGGATAACTGGCTATGATGTGATATTGGGCATGGATTGGTTGTTTCGGCACTATGCAACGATTGATTGCAGTGCTGGAACTGTTAATTTCCAACCCCCAGGTGGCGCGAAACATTCGTTGCAAGCTATGAAGAATGTGGAAAAGCTATCCGTAATGGCACCCATCGAGACTGAGAGATTATTGATGGGTGAGCATTTTTGTTTTCTTACAACAATTTCAGATACTTAATTTCACGTAGAGACAAAACCGCATGATATTGTGGTAGTTCGTGAAGTTCTTGATGTGTTCTTAGACGATTTGCCCGGTTTACCCCCAGACCGGGAAGTCGAATTTGTGATTGATACATATCCTGGTGCGGAGCCAATATCAAAGAACCCTTATAGGTTGGCTCCTTCTAAATTGAAGGAGTTGAAAAAGCAGTTGGAAGAACTATTGAAGAAATGATTCATACGCCCGAGCTTTTCACCATGGGGCGCGCCGGTCCTATTTGTAAAGAAGAAAGACGGATCGCTTCGAATGTGTATTGATTACAAGGAGCTGAATAAGCTAACCATAAAGAATAAGTATCCACTGCTAATGATAGACAACTTATTTGATTAACTCCAAGGAGCTCGGATTTTCTTGAAATTAGACTTGAGATCAGGGTATTACCAGCTAAAGGTCAGATCGCAGGATATCCCGAAGACAGCCTTTTGGACTAGATACGGACACTATGAATTCTTGGTAATGTCGTTCGGGCTGACAAATGCCTCAGCCGTTTTCATGGACCTGATGAATCGGGTATTTCAAGAGTATCTAGATAAGTTCGTCATTGTATTTATCGACGATATCTTGGTTTACTCCCGTAACGAAGAAGAACATGTGCATTTGAAGACGATTATGAAAACTTTGAAGCAACATCGGTTGTATGCAAAATTCTCCAAGTGTGAGTTTTGGTTGGATAAGGTCAATTTCCTTGGACATGTGATTTTCGATGGAGGGATATCAGTGGATCCAGCTAAGATACAGTCGATCAATGAATGGCCTTAACCAAAGAGTGTCAGTGAGATTCGAAGCTTTTTGGGGTTAGTTGGGTACTACAGGAAGTTTATTGAGGGGTTTTCAAGGATTGCAGCATCCCTAACTCGTCTAACAAGAAAGAAAGTCAAGTATGTATGGTCGGAAGACTGTGAGCATAGTTTCCAGATATTTAAGCAGAAATTGACTACATCTCCAGTATTGACACTTCCGGTGATGGATGAGAAGTTCAGTATTTACTGTGATGCTTCCAGAATCGGATTGGGTTGTGTCTTGATGCAAAACTGAAAGGTGATCGCTTATGCTTCAAGGTAATTAAAGCCCCATGAGCAAAATTATCCAACCCATGATTTGGAGTTAGCGGCGGTCGTGTTCGCGCTAAAAATCTAGAGGCACTATCTTTATGGACAGTAGTGTGCAGTATATTCAGATCACAAAAGTCTGAAGTATATCTTCACTCAGAATGAGCTGAATATGAGGCAAAGGCGGTGGTTGGAGCTCGTGAATGACTATGACCTAGAGATCAAATACCACCCCGGCAAAGCCAATGTAGTGGCCGATGCATTAAGTTGGATTTTGACCTCAGCTTCAACAATGCATGCCGAGATATCTAAAGAGTTTAGTGTAGAACTTCAGAGGTTTAATTTGGAGCTAGTCTCAAATGTGACAGTAGAATTATCAGCCTTATCACTGAAGCCGTCAATTCTTGAGAAAATTAGAGAAGCCCAACAGGACTACCTAAGGTGCAACGAATTTAGGTCGAGCAAAACATCTAATGACAGAACCGAGTTTAGCTGTTCAAGTGATGGAATCTTGAAGTTCCAAAATAGGTGGTATGTTCCGAACAATGGTCAACTTCGGAAAGAGATTTTGTCTAAAGTGCACTACTCAAGGTTTTCTTTTCATCCCAAAAGCACCAAGATGTACAGAGACCTTAGGCAACATTATTGGTGGCCTGGCATGAAGAAGTCTATAGCAAGGTACGTAGAGACATGCTTGATCTGCCAGCAAATCAAGGCTGAGCATCAGAGACCGGCCGGAAAGTTGCAACCATTCCTGGTTCCAGAATGGAAGTGGGATCAAATATCCATGGATTTTGTCGTTGGGTTACCCAGGATAACAAAGGGATTTGATGCGGTATGGGTGATTATGGATCTTTTAACCAAATCTGCTCATTTTCTACTAGTGAAGATGACATTCAATATAGACCAATTCGCTAACCTGTATGTTCAGGAGATAGTAAGGTTGCATAGAGTACCGATTTCGATTGTTGTCAGACAGGGATCCAAGATTGACATCAAAATTTTGGATGAGTCTACACAAAGCAATGAGGACACGACTGAATTTTAGTACAACCTTTCATCCTCAGACCGATGGACAATCTGAAGGAACTATTCAGATTTTAGAGGATATGCTTCGAGCCTGTGTACTAGAGTTCCAGGGTTCGTGGAGTAAGTATTTACCCTTGGTGGAATTCTCGTACAACAACAGCTATCAGGCTACGATAGGTATGACCCCTTACGAAGATTTATACGGAAGAAAGTACAGATCGCCCCTTTATTGGGATGAAGTCAGTGAAGCCGGCTTGATTGGTCCAGAAATTGTACAACAAACAACTGAGAAGATCAAGATTATTCGGCAGCGGATATTGACAACTCAAAGTCGACAAAAGAGCTATGCCGATGGAAGAAGAAGATAAAGTAGGAGATGAAGTTTTCCTAAAAAGTTCACCGTTCAAGGGTGTAATGAGGTTCGGGAGGAAGGGTAAGTTGAGCCTAAGATATATTGAACTATTCTTGATCACAAAGAGAATTGGAAGGACTACGTACCAACTAGAATTGCCAGCTTCCATGGAAGGAGTTCACAATGTTTTCCACGTGTCGATGCTAAGAAAGTGTCTCAAAGATCCATCACACGTTGTGGTTTAGCAGCAGATTGAGGTTGTGGTTTAGCAGCAGATTGAGGTACAGCCAACCTTAGTGCACGAAGAAAAGCCAGTGGAGATTTTGGATTATGCAGTGAAGACACTACGCAACAAGGCTATTCTGTTGGTGAAAGTATTGTGGCGTAACCACAATGTGGAGGAGGCAATGTGGGAAAGACAATAGGATATGATGTATCGTTATCCTGATTTGTTTAGGTAGCAAATTTTGAGTACAAAATTTTTGTAAGGAGGGTGGAATGTAGCACCCAGAATTTTTGTTTAAATTAATTTCAGATTTTTATAATTATAATCGGTGGAGTTTTGGTCATAATTGATAACGGAGAATTTCTACCCTTAAGTAAAAGATTATTTTGATGCTAATGGAGAATAAAAAAATTTAAGAATCCAACCAGAATCGGACTGTATAACAGATTTATTAAACGGTTAAGGATTAAGGGCGAAATAGTAATTAAGTTATTATTATTATTATTATTTAAAAGAAAAGAGCGATGAAGAGAAGCTAAAACACCTTACGGTGTTATTCTCCACCGCAACCCTTCAGCGCTTCTCCTCTCCCGCGTGAAGCCCTCGACGATTCTCCTCCACTCTTCTGTGAATCTTCGAATTCTAAGGTATGTTTAGTTCGTTCCTAGTAGTTAGTTAGTCCCTTAGCTGTTTCGATTTTTAAAACAGAAGTTAGTAAGGATATTTAGTGATTTGGTGAAAACCTAGGAGGGAGATACGAGAAATTGAATGTAGAGTCGATTTTTATCTGCATATAGGTGTCTAAGCTAGAAATAGGAGTAGATTACCAGATTTGATGGGAAAGATTAAGTGGGTGGTTAGCCGAATATACAAATTTTGGAACGTTGTCCCTTCGGCCACGTTCGGCCAAGTTGTGGATGTCTAATTAGGAAATGGATAGCAGCATTGGAAACTAGACGTCTTTTGGAGTTTGTAGCACGTTGAATCGTCCAATTCGGACGAATATTGGAGAAGTTGTGAATTTCTGAAGTTGGTAGGAAATTGGGTGAGATTTCGGGTTTAGTGGGGAGTTTTGGTTTTGGTATGAATTATGACTTTCAAACTAGGAATTTATGAATTTAACGAGTTAGAATTGATGGATGTGTAATTTTATAGGTATTCCCAGCTAGAGTACGAAGTTACGAAGTACGAGAAAATTTCAATGATGCTAGGTAACTGATGGACTGTTTGTGGTTTGCCTTCGGCCCTACACCATGGAATAGTAAGATTGCTTGTTTGTTTTGATTGTTGTTTTGTTTTTTGGTTAGTTGGTTGTGCATATGTGTTGTCATGCATCATGGTTTTGAACTATAAAATAACGAGTTTTGAGCATGTTTTGAATTGTGCATAAGAAATGTAATCAGATAAGAACAGATGTCACGCCTGGGCAACGCCTCATCATTAATGTGCTAGTGAGAAAGCACTAGGGGGTTCCCATGGATGAAAGTACGTAAGATGACATGGTTTGTGGACGCATAGTCGTTAACGTGCTAATCATAAAACACTATAGGGTTTTATGATCGCTGTTGGGAGGGGATTTTGTGTGGCCGTCCCGTGTGCGATCACGTTGTGTGCCTCTAATCTTGCTCCGTGGGTCATGGTGTTGCTGTCCTGAGTGGAATAGGATGTGCGCCTACTTGACTCACACGTGAAAGTGAAAGATGATAATAATGAAAATGAAAACAAAACAAAGTGTAGAAACTGCATGTGTTAGGGGTTGAGTTATGCATTGATTTTTAATTCATGGTCCATACTTGCTAAGTATTAGGCTTACGTTTTGTGTTTCGTGGTGTAGGTGACGACGCGTTTTCCGGTGAGTTGCTTGGTGATAGACATGCATAGGATAGTGTTGGTGTCATACGTCGTATGCTGGTGCAGGCAGTTTGTTGGGACGACACGACCATGGTGGGATAGGTGGTGGGATTTTGTAAGCGTTTTGAATTAAATACCTGTGTATAGATTTTTGAGGATACAGGTTGTGTGGTTCGGTTATAGTCGGGATTGTAGTAGGGATTATTTCTTTTTTTTATCACTTGGAGAGATTATGTTGAAAATATAGGTTTTACTTCGTGAATTTAATCGTGGAAATGTTCGTCGTGTGTTTTCTCTGAACTGGTGTTATTTTTATATATACTAGTGCAAGGTATCGACCGAAGTCCATATGTGTCAACCGGTAAGTATAAAATGGAAAGTGAGTGTCGATCGCGGGGTTCGACCTACGTGGGCAGAGCCGAAATAAGTGTCGACTGGTCAGTGTAAAAATGACAGTAGTGTCGACCACGAAGATCGACCTGCGCAGACAGAGGGGATCAAAGTGTCGACCTACGGCTGTAGGTGTCGACCAGGAATGAAGGGATGGTAGAGGTGTCGACCGATGGAAACAAAGAGAATTGACGTATCGACCGGCATTGCTAGTATCAATCGATGAAAAACCCGAGAAGACCCAAGTGTGACCGATGCTTATAGGTGTCGACCGGGTGTTTTTGTTTCTCGTTTCATAAAATGAAGTTTTATCCAAACTGATTTTAATTGAGTTTTCCACTGCAATGTCGTTTAAAACATTTTCAAAAATGTCGTTTTAAGTCGAGGAATAAAAATTTTAAAATTTTATGCGAATTTTACGATACGAGTAAAATATGGAATAAGTAGCAACCCGGTCCAAGGTGGACCGGGGACGCACAGAGCTGGTATTAGAATAGTAACGAACAGGGAACCGGGTAAGATTTTTGAGTCGTCACATAAACAATCCTCATAGAACGCATCCCTTGTGTCCCAAGTAGGACTTCTGCACTACACATAAATAACAGATAGCATTTAAGGGAAGGTGTGGTATACCTCCTAAATTTAAGAGTTGGAGATAACAGATGGTTTGAACAATTTCTTTTGCTCTATCTTTGACGTTACAAATTATTAAAATTTTCTTGTGCCATGGTAGTGATATATATATATTTTTTTTTGTGGTGAAATTGTAATACAACTCTTAAATTTAGAGATCATTGACAACTGATGACATGAACATTTTTAAAAGCAGTTTGATCATTATATTTTAATTCGTTAGCGAAACAACTCCTCTATTGTTAAGTCATTATTTTATTATTTTTTAAGAGTAAGCAAAACATTATTCGGTGGCCAAAAATAGTGATCTCTAAATTCAAGAATTATATTGCTCTTGATCGGAATAATTAAGATATCATGTGCAATGCACTGAACAACACATATAAAGATTTAGACTAAAACATTTTTTTTTTGTTTTTATTAAACTTAAAATGAAGGAAGGCTCTATTTCAAAGTCAAATAACGGACAATAACATGTTTGCCTACTAGATAGTAATAGAAGCACAAAACTCAAGGCAATTGTCTCACACATCCTAACAAAACAATAACAACTTTATTGGTTACATATAGGAAATGAAACAACTCATGCCAATAATAACTTACAATCTTGAAAACAAATTGTATTGAATTAAAGAAATAAAATAAAGTCAAAATTCTAACATTTGGTTAATAAAATGAGTAAATAATAAAATGAATGCAAGTTAATTACATGACCAAGTAACATCAAGCGTATGAAATTTTATGCGGGTGACTGGTAAATTTTTTCATTTAATATTTGACTTGAAACATTGTGATTAAGTTGGTGCTTTTGAAAGGGGTAATCCGTCCTCTATAAATAGTGAAGTTATGTTCTTTTGTCTATGAGCTCAATCAGTCTAGTTTGCACTACAATATGCAATGAGAAATCTGAAGAGCTCTATAAGATTAAAGAAGATCAAACTGAAGTGATACGTTAGGAAGATATCTATATTTACATTTAATAAATGTAATGTTGAGTAGGTTGGGGTGACAAGGATGAAATTAAAACGTTTTAGAAAAAAAATGTATGGGCATTACAGTGAGTAAGAGAAGAAGTAAGAGTGAGAGTGAGAGTGAGTGAGAGAAATAAAAGAAGAGAGAGAGTGAATGAAAGAGAGATCACTCACTGATGCAAATCTCGAATTTTGAGGAATCCAGAACCTGATCGAACTCGTCGATAGAATCATAATTATCAAAATTGGAGCTTGACTTGAACTACATTTTTTGGTTGAGCTCAAGCTATCAAAGATGATATATCAAGTTAATGTTTTACAAAAATCAAGTTATTTATAAAGAACTTCAGAGAAGAATTTGCACGAACTCTCTAAAAAATACTAATTTTATTAATATCAAAATATGTCAAAACAGAGTCTAACTCACGTGTTTAAATAGACAAATATAAAAATACAAAAGTAAAAGAAAATTATGAAAAAAAAATTAAAACTTGGCTGCAGATGGGCTCAGAATGGCGCTCCATGGTGTAGTAGTTGGCTGGGTGTCGCGGTAGGTGGTTAAGCGCGTGCGGGTCACGCTGGTGGGCTTGTTGGGTGCACACGAGTAGGCGTGCTTGTCAGGTACGCGTGGGGGCCACAGGTGTTGGACTATCGTTGACGAACTGTGTGCACGTTGTTGAGTGAATGTTGACGAGTGAATTTTGTAAGCACATAGGGCGCTTGAATGAACGCTGACGAGGTAAGGAATACGCACGGTGGGTGCACGCTCCTTAGGTCATGAGCACGCGTTGGCAGGCTTTGCGTGTGTTAGCATGCTGTTGTGCGGCACCTCCTTGCATTCCATGCATGCAACTTCTTGTTTCTTTGTATTTCTTCTTCCATTACTTCCTTATCAACTATTAACATCATTGTTGGTTTTTACTCATGTTGTGATGAATCTTTCTTTTAAATTTTTTTAAGCAAATTATGAAGATTTTATACATCTTTTTGGGCATTTCCTTGTATCTCAAACTTGTTGTTGAGCCTCTTATATTGATGTGCCACAAGAACCGTCTTCAAAATCTCGAGCCAAAAGAATTTTTAAATTGTTTGTTTATGTTGTAGGTCTTTCTTTATTAGTTTGGATAAAGAAAAATAATTCAAAAACAAAAGTAGATAAGCATGTGGAACAAAGGAGAATGACTTAGTTTCTTGGAACCAAAGATCAACCAACTTGCAACACCATTCAAAAGATCAACTTGGGCCACCCTGTTCTTGAAAGCTTGAAGAAAGAATGTAGCCCAAGAAGCACCAAGAGGAGGCAACAATTCTGTCCATAAAACTCCTAGCACGAATCCCTCAAACACACGCATTAAGTCATTCAATCCAACAATTAGCAAGAAGGAAGCACATGACTAATTCTAGAAGGGTCTTCTATTTTTAACTTATGTTTGTACATTTTTTCGAATCCATTGCTAAACCTTGTGTAATATTGATGGTGGAGACTTTCTAGTTAAGAAGAGAGAGCGACATGGCAAGAGTATACCATAAAGTCTTTGATTTTTTCATTTGGCTGAGCACTCATTTTTTCTTATTTTCACTTTTGTTTTCTTGCTTGTTTTGTAAGAATCAAGGGTGGAAACCCTAGTCTTTAAGGAGGTATTTATATCATCCTTAAGAGCTACTCTTTGTAGCTAATGATGAATAAAAAATTGTGGTGAAGTCTTGTTGTCAGACCCCAAGTACCCACACAGTTCCTGGTACGGTCACTACTATTATACACTATGACATTCACAAACTCGACGTGAACTTACTCAATTTAATACCACTTTCATTTTCAAATCATATTCAAAATAACATTTGTGAGTATAAAATTTTTTGACTCGATTAGAAAACAACTCGCGCCTTGAAGAGGGAACACGTAAATCCTCAATATAAAATACGCAGCAAAAAAAGACAATTTAAAAAAGTTTTAAATTAAAACGACGAGACTTGAAATTCCAAGAAGGAGTCCGACATACGCCCCGCAAGCCTCTCAGGTCCGGCGCTGTGCTTCCACTGCACCCCGCGGACACCACAGCAGCAGCAGTGCCGTGCGCTCCATGCACGCCCCCGACATGGTGTTGCGTGCCTCCATTCGACCCCACAGCATCGCGTGCCCCACACACCTTGCCTCTGCGCTCACGTCCTCGCCCGACGCCTCGTGACCCACGCGCACTCGCAGGGCCGCGTGCCTCTCATGTCCCGCATGCCTGCGGTCACGCCACGCTCCCGCGCACATCGTTACTCCCTTCGCGCCTCATCACACGCATCCCGATCTATTCCGTAACCTCTCGACTCCCCGACTTTACTCCCAAAAATTTGATAGAGTACCACCTAAAAATTGGCTATCCCAAAAACTCTAACCCTGCACATAGTTCACTTGAAATTCCAAAATTATCCATCTAATTTTACCCAGAAAATCACCAAAGGAAAAATATAGTGGAACAAAATAAATCAAAAAACTATTGATGAACAAAATCTACAGTACACAGCAACACAATACTCAAACATATAATATATACACGTGCCCTCAAAACTATCCCAACAACAGGATAGATCCATCTCTACACACTATACATCACGAAAACAAAACCTCGTACACCTCACCCAAAACTCACCACCTCCACGGGTCGGGTCGCCTTAACAGTCTACTGTACAGTGCCTAGGTCGCACACTGCCAACCGTACTACGCCTCAGGACTAGGCTCTCGGGGCTCACCAGCGACAATATCTGCACCTACATCATAGAACATATATCATAAGTCTCACGCTCAGTAAGTAGTGCGATATGAAAGTAAAAACCAATAATGCAATCCTATCACATGCAGTCTCTACACTCACACTCATGTTGTCACAATCTGTGACGCGTAGTGCAGCCATGCCAGGGTGAGGGTGAATCTCGCGCCACGCTACACACTAACACGTCGCTACCGTCTCGGACTCCCCAGCAACGAGGCCCACAAGCCACACACACGCGCCACCTCATAGCAACTACACCATGGTGAGGGTGAACCTCGCGCCACGCTACACCCTGATGTGTCGCCAACGTCCCGGACTCCCCAGAAATGGGGCTACAGTCGCCACACACACACATTTTGCGACAACCTAGCCGGCCCACTCCCCGAGCAAAATTCGCGACTGGTGATGCACCGATCCACTCCCCAAGCAAGATCCTGTGGCGCCATTGTCCATCATCTTCATCGTCAACACATACACGTCACGTGACGGCCCACTCGGCGAGCAAAATTCGTAGTTGGTTAAGCACCGGCCCACTGCTCGAGCAGGATTCGCAGTACCACTGCCATGCGTCTCACCACCATCTACTCAAAATATGCTCAAAACAATTTTCGTTCCCTTTTTAAAACATGATGCGTGTCAAACAACGCACATTACAATCAAACAACATAAATCCTAAAGTTCCACGGTGTAGACCCACCTGGGCAAAACACATGCATACACTACTTACCTGGCATCCTAAGCATTCCCGGTGCATGTTTTCACCAAAAACTCTGGTTCAACCTAGACATAAACAATCACTCATCAATCTACGCATCAAAATTCACTAAACATGCTAAAAATCACATCTCTCAACTAAATCCATGAAATTTCAACTAAAACGGGTCACTAATTCGATTCGGCCGAAAACCGGCGTAAACTTTGGACACGCATAACTTTTGCGTCCGTTATGTGAACACGCATAACTTTTGCGTCCGTTATCGAAATCGAACGATTCAAGAGGCTAAACTCTCCTTTAGAACCCTAGTTTAACTTACTAAAACGGAATTTAAAACGATAAGTCGCAGCTAGGTGAAAAACACAACAAACCGAATCTATCCTTCACCCAAAAATTTCACATCTTCGGTTCTTCAACAAAACTCACTCAAAACTCACCTTACGCACCAAAATCATCAACATTAACATCACATGTCACAATTTTTACAAAAAAAATGCTTACTAACCTAACCTGCTCGAAAGTCGACTGAACCTTCCGATGCGCATAACTTTTGCATCTGTTATCGCAATCAAACGATTTCAGTGACCAAACGTTACTCTAACAACCTATTTTAACCCACCAAAACAGAGTTTAAAACGAATAACCGAAGCTAGGCCTAAACCCCCAAAAACAGAACCTGTTTTTACATTAAAAAAAAATTTGAATTTCAACATCAACTCAATTTCCACTAATTTCTACACCAATCTATAACATTTCCTTCATTCAGGTTTAATCTAATCAAGTTCGAGTTTTCAAATATGAGAAATTAGAAGTGGCCAAAGAAAAACTCCCTCTCGATTCCCGCCGACCTTTAGCCTTAACAGCGCACGGCTTAAGCGTGCACACGCACACACTCACACTTAACACTCGGCCAACTTCACAAAAAAAACGAAGAAGAACAGGTAACTCCACGGCTGAACAGAACCAAAATAGGGTAGAAGTTTCACCTTCGACCTTCTTAACTGAAAAATCGGTCCACGCATGCTCAGCTTGCCAGAACCCTCCGTTCCGCACCATCAGTTCCCTTCGCACGGTCGTCGACCGTTGATTGATCGCTCGGGTCCTCGGTTCTTCGTCGCGGTCGAAAGACTGAAGAGGAAAATCAGAATGGCTTCCTCGTGAAGCCATTCTGGTTTTCATTTTATTTATTTATGTATTTTTATTAATTCAAATTACCAAAATGCCTTCACTTATTTTGAACCTCCGTGTTTTCGTTAAATTCGTGTCCTATTGACTTCAAATTCACAATTTCTTCTACCAATTAATTTCCAAGTTTCAAAGCATGTACCCAACCGGAAATGTGGCCAACGAGGACGTTGGGCCCCGAAGGAGGGTGATTGTGATGATCGATATGTGTACGTATGAGGACGACTGTTGGAGAAACCTCGAGGAACGGCGTAACGTAACGCCTCTAGTCTAGGCAAATCCCAGGTCGTAGAAAGGGGGTCGTCACAATCCAACATCGCTTGTGGAGGTATATGAAAATGAAACATGTAAGAAAATTCTCCCAAAAACGTAAGACGCGTTTTGGAGCACAATTGGTAACGGATCCCATAAAAAATCTGAAGTTAAGAGTGCTCCGGCGAGCGCAGTATCAGGTTGGGTGACTGACTAAGAAGTGCTCTCCAAATAAATCCGTGAGGGGAACATATTGGGATACGGCTCAATCCCCGGAGCAGAATATATCTTACTTAGAAAAGGGATCATTGCACTTCTTCTCCCAAGTTTGAAGCTTCCTTCAACTTGCCATGCTTATTTCTTGGTGACTAATATCTAAGTAGGTTGTGTGAAGAGATAATTCATCCTTTGTGAGTGTAGGTGGTTTTTACTTTTACTACATTCTTCTTCCCCTTTCTTTATGGAGTGAAAAAACCTAGCAAGGATCTAGAAACCTCTGAAGTCTAACCGTTGAAGTCGCATCATCCCTAAGTTGTGCAAGCTGTTTTTTAAAAAGTCTGCTTGTTCCAAGCTGACCATTCATCACTACTATAACTGTATCTCTCCAACCATAACTATTCATCCTGTAACACCTAAATTTCTATTTAAATTAATTACAGATTTTTGTAATTATAATCGGTGGGATTTTGGTTAGAATTGATAACGGAGAATTTCTGCCCCTAAGTAAAAGATTATTTTGAGGCTAATGGTGAAAAGAAAAATTTAAGAATCCGACCAGGAATTGGACAGTATCACAGATTTATGAAATGGTTAAGGGCGCAGGGCAGTTTGGTAATTAGTAAATATAAAATAAAATAAAATAAAAAATGAGAGAACACCATCGGTGTTCTCCCTGTCCTCAGTGCATTTCCCCTTTCCCTCCTGTTTTCTCTTCTCTCCCGCGAACCGGCGATCTCCCCTCTTGCACAGCTCAATCGATTCTTCCTCCGTTCTTCCGAATCACGGTAAGTTTTAGGTGGTTTTGTGTAGCTAGTTAGTGTGTTAGTGGTTTTTAGCGACAAAAAACGGAGTTTACTAGGGTATCGGGTGATTCAGTAAAAACCTATGAGAGAAATTGAATGTAGAGTCAATTTTAATCCGCATGTTGGTACCTAAGCTAGGAATAGAAGTAGTTTACGAAATTTGATGAGGAAGGTTTAGCGTTGGGATAACCGAACGCTTGAATTGTGGAGCGGTATCCGTTCGGCCAAGTTTAGCCAAGTTGTGGATGTCCAAATAGGAAATGGATGAGACCATAGGAATTTAGACGCCCTCAGGAACCCATAGTACTTTGTATTGTCCAGTTCAAGCAAGTATTGGAGAAGTTATGAATTTCCGAAGTTGGTCGAAAATTGTGCGGGATTTAGGGTTAATGGAGAGTTTTGGTTTTGGTATGACTTAGGACTTTCAAGTTATAAAATTATGAATTTGATGAGTTGGAATTGATGGATGTATAATTTTATAGGTATTGCAGTTAGAGCACGAAGTTACGAAGCAGGAAAAATTTCGAGAATGCCAGGTAAGTGATGGATTGATTGTGGTTTGCCTTCGGGCCTACACCATGGAATGGTAGGATTGTTTGTTTGCTTGATTATTTGTTTGCTTTGGTTGTTGTTAGGTTGTTTGGTCAATGGGTCGTGCATATGTGTTGTCATGCATCATGATTTTGAATTACGAAAGACGAGTTTTGAGCATGTTTTGAACTATGCATATGAAATGTAATCAGATAAGAAAAGATGTCACGCATGGGTGAACGCCTCGTCGTTAACGTGCTAGTGAGAAAACACTACGGGGTTCCCATGGATGAATATCCGTAAGATGACATGGTTTGTGAACGCCTCATCGTTAACGTGCTAGTGAGAAGGCACTAGAGTGTTCTATGATCGATGTTGGGAGGAGATTTGGTGTGGCCGTCCCGTGTGTGATCACGATCTGTGCCTCCAATCTTGCTCTGTGGGTCATGGTGTGGAGCAGGATGTGCGCCTACTTGACTCACATGTGAAAGTGAAAGATGATAATAATGAAAACGAAAACGAAACAAAGTGTAGCAACTGCATATGTTAAGGGTTGAGTTGTGCATTGATTTTACTTCATGCTCTATACTTGCTAAACATTATGCTTATGTTTTGTGTTCCATAGTGTAGGTGATGACAAGCTTTCTGGTAAGTTGCTAGGTGATGAACATGCCTAGAATTGGGTTGGAGGCGTACGCAGTATGCCGGTGCAGGTAGTTGTTGGGGCGGCTCGAGCATGGCGATGTTTAGAATTGTATAGTATGGTGATAGTTGGGACGGGAGTAAGGATTATGTTTTATTTTGAATTGCTTGAAGGAAGCGTTTTTAAAAATATAGGTCTTTACTTTGTGGATTTAAATCGCGGGAGTTTCAGCGGATGTTTTCTATGAGCTGGTGTTAATTTATGCATACTGGTGTAAGGTGTCGACCAGTTAGTGAAAAATGGAAGGAGAGTCTCGACCGCGAGGTTCGACCGGCGTGGGCAGAGCCGAAGTAAGTGTCGACCCATGGTTATAGGTGTTGACCGGACAGTGTGAAAATGGCAGCGGTGTCGACCGCGATGATCGACCTACGCAGACAGAGAGGATCAAGGTGTCGACTTGTGGGACTAGGTGTCGACCCCTCTCTAAGTTAAACGTAAAAGTGTCGACCGGTGTTCCCGATGTCGACCGATGAAAAAACCCGAGACGACCCAAGTGTCGATCGACGCATACAGGCGTCGACCGGGTGTCTCCGTTTTATGTGAAATAAAATAAAGTGTTGTCCGAATTGATTTTTATCGATTTTTCCGCTGCAATGCCGTTTAAAAATCTTTTCAAAAAAAATGTTGTCTTAGTCGAGGAATAAAAATTTTAAAATGTTACGCGAATTTTACGATGTGAATGAAATAAGGAGTAAGTGTCAAACCAGTCCAAGGTGGACCAAGGGATGGGAAGAGTTGGTATCAGAGCAGTGAACGTACTGGGAATCGAGTAGGGTTCCTGGGGCATTACAAGAGTTGGTATCAGAGCAGTGAACGTACTGGGAATCGAGTAGGGTTCCTGGGCCGTTACAAGAGTTGGTATCAGAGCAGCGAACGTAACGAGAATCGAGTAGGGTTCCTAGGGCGTTACACATCCCCTCATTTTTAAATACAATAAACCTCACACGTTCTGCCTTAACTAGCCACAAGAATCGCATCCATATGTTTTGACACGAAAGAGTTATGCTTCTCCCAAGTTGATATATTGTTCTCAACGAGAGCAATAATCCGAGCTATAGCAACTTCCACTCATTCCAGCATAACTTCTGTTCCATAGCGAATCTTTGCACGATATTTGGAGGGAATCTTTCCCACATCAAGGGCTAGAAGCTGCCAAAATTATAGCTCCAAAATCTAAGTACAACGCGAGTTGTTACTGTTTAAGTCTGATTTTCTTGGACTTCTAAGTTCACCCATTTTGTGGCACATCATATATTTTGTGATGATGGTTCATGGTACTTGGCCTTGTCCTTAGTTGATCCTTGAGTTGTATCATTCCCTCTCTCTTTGGAAAGATTCATCATCAAATCCCTTGCATCATATAAAGACAAATCACTAACATTAAAAGATGCGCTTATATTACCATATTCACTCATTAGATCGATCCCATAAGCGTTATCGTTGGTGCACATTAGAACTTGGAATGGTCTATTTCCTTGGGGTTGCAACTCATTCTTCCATTGGTTTGGAAACCTTTCTTTTCGTAGATGTAGCCAAACCCAATCTGCTGGTACAAAAATAAATCTTACTATTTTATGAAAACTCCTAACAAATTTATCATTTTTCCACTCAAACCTATTTGATGCTTCTAGTAAACATGGATTTGTTGTACTTTGGTACGATATTTTTTTGCTTCTTAATCTCCCTCAATGTAAGAATTTCTCTTTGAACTCCTCGACACTTACATAATTATTTTCTTACAAAAGAGAAGACACAACACTTGGAAGAGAAATTGTTAACTTATTAGATGAAGAATAAACATCTTCATATAAAAATAAAATCACATCACTTTTCATCTCACTTTCATTCTCACTTTTACTCATTATTCCACTATTTCTTCCACTTATTTCTTATTCTCTCTCTCTCCCTCGATTTTCTCTCTTTCTTTCTATTCTTTTTAACTAATTTTTTTTTTCTTTTGTCTCTCTTTTTCAGCCTATTTTGCAATTATTTTTTTTCTCTTCTTTCTTTCTCTTTTTTGGCCATGATATTTTAGAACTCTTTTGCGATTTTCTCTTAACCTTCACTAGATTTCCATAGCTTCAATAGTGTTAGAACTACCATCATTCTGTCTTGGTCCAAAGAGTACTCGTTCTTAAATTCATTGTGCTCGATTTTTCTATCAAATTGCCAATGTTTTCCCAAAGGTATGTATGTAGTTTGCATCGGCACTACATCACATAGAACCTTTTCTTTGTACCTTCCAATTGATAATGCAACTTCCACTAGTTTAGTCACTTCGATTTCACCACATTCACTTAGCCATTGTAACTTATAAGGATTGGGATGTTTATCGATCTTCAAGTTCAAATTTTGTGCTAATAATTATGCATATCGATAACGCCAAAAACAATTCTTGCTAAAAATATATGAACTTGTAGTATGGTGAGCAAAGTCCAATCCACAAGGAATAATTATAAAAATTATATCATATTGTGGGTTTTGAGTTTTGAGAATTGAAAATAAGTAATGAATAATATAATAAAAATTTAATTGAAAATGATTATCTATTCAAAAGGTGATTTCAGTTTGATTCGGTGGACTCATCATTGTAACATGAATAAATTTATAATCTTTTTGAATAAATTGGTTATAATTACTAAGAGGATCTAATAACTTAATCTCTCAATAGTTTCTCAATAACCAAGAGATGCTCTATGGACTACCTCTCTCATTTACAAATAACCTTAAGGAGATGCTGTTAGGATTTAATTTATCAATAACATTAGGAACTAGAGAGATTCAATTGTAACCAACCATCTCAACAAGCGTAGATAATTTAGACTAGATTATACACCTTCATAACCTATGTTATTTAGCACATATATTAGAATCTTTAAACAATTACGAATTTAAAATTCCTAAATGGCGATATATTAAATTGATAAATTGAAGAATTGTCGGTTCAAACAATCTACAAAATAATAATGTTATGAAGCAAAGAAAATGTATAAATACTCAATAAGAAAAAGAGTAACAAAAAGAGTAGATCTAACAAGTCTTTGGTTAATAAAAAATTCAATTAATCCCTTGACTAGAAATAAAAATTTAGCAATCTATAAAAGAGTAGAGAAAACTCTAGGGAGAAGAAGTAAGAATATTCTCCATTTTCAAAAAGAGATATCACCCGATTTGAAATTATTCAAATGCGAGTCTTTTCTCTTTTGACTTGCTTCAACTAGGGGCAAGTGGTTCACCAAAACCCGACTATCGAAAGAATGACCAAAACCTGGAATATATTGATTTGCTCGAACTATAACGGAACCAAAACAACTCCAAATATGCTGAAACTTTAACTAACTCTTCCTCTGGAAGGAATGGAAATACCTTCCAAAAATCAGGGTCTAACTCAAAAGGAATGATGAAATGTGGATTAAAGAGCGCGCGCTAGTCTGAAAGGTGTTAATGGTGCACATCCTTGGGTTTATGGCTTTCCTAAAGGACGAGCACTCCAACTAGCTGGAATGAGAGTTTGATACATCCTCCCTGAACGTTTCTACCTTCAGAGGAGAAGTATAAGAAGGGAGCAACAATGATGGAATCTACTACACTCCAGAAAATGGAGACCAACACTACCCACACGCTTGGATATAACTCACCAAGGGAATGTGGAGACTTGATGCCAGCGGCTACACAAATTTGAACGAAGAAGTTCTTTTTTCCAATTCAAAATGTGTTGCT
Source organism: Begonia peltatifolia (assembly GCA_022433055.1). Taxonomy (NCBI): domain Eukaryota; kingdom Viridiplantae; phylum Streptophyta; class Magnoliopsida; order Cucurbitales; family Begoniaceae; genus Begonia; species Begonia peltatifolia. Next base: position 8,872,344 of record CM039521.1, read on the forward strand.
CATCAGCAACTATAAGGGTGGTTGAAATACCATACCTCTTTACAATATTAGGGTTCAAAAGATTATCCAACAAAAAGGGGAAAAATAAGAAACAATCAAGCAAGAGTTCTAGCCGAGTACAAGCTTGTTTTGCCAATTTTGGCAAAAATCTCCCTCTCTTCAAATGTCCTTTTCAAGTGGTTCTTCTACCATAAAACATACCCATAAGAGGACTCCTAATGCAAATGAGTATGGCCATCACAAGTTTGTAAGAGAAACTACTAGAAAACTAAGAAAAAAACAAACTAAATTCTTGGTTACATCACTTTGTTTCAAGGAAGACATTGGTTCCTTTTTCAAGCTCGGTTCGGCTTTGATGCGGCTTCCATGTCAACAAGTTGAATGACGTTTCCTTGTCTTGTGTGCTAGCCTTGAGCTCCAATTGGTCTTCAAATGTTATACCTACCAAATGAGCGCACAAGTTCGTTAAGGTCTTGAACCGTGACCCGATGGTTACTCCCCTAGGCACATCATCTTTCCTAATCTAAATCTCTCTCCAAATTCGTAGATCTAACCGCCATAATATCTCCACAACAACATTTAAAAGATTGCATTTTCGAATTTTCTTTTAAACAACATTTGGTGGCGTGATCGTAAGACATGGGCAAGCCTTATTCTAGGATTTCTTCTTCCCATTTGCTCCTCTAAAGCTTATTTTTAGTTTCTAAATCTCCAAATTGATTCCAATCGATCAGAAGTTTCTTCATAACCTGTAAAACTTGAAATTCAATCAAAACCAAGATTTCAAACATTTCAAATAATAAATATAAGACAAAAGCTCTATGAAATGAATGAGATTTTGAGCTTTATCAAATAATGTACTTGCCACATTAGTGCTAATCAAACTACATTCCTTGTTATTCACATGACATCTAGTATGAAATATGTGTTCTCATTGCACTTCATCTTCATCCTCTTTAAGTTGTACATTTAATGCTCGCCTTGTGTGTTATGGTCCTTGCCTACAAAATAAACTCAAGAACCTAAAGAAGATCGTTAGCTCATTGGAATCGGCTAAACCGAGAAAGCAAAAAAATAGAGATGAAAATGAACGACCATATGTGCTCCAAATGTAATGCAATTTTATGTGAGGTTAGTATAGTGAGTGAAGTGTGTGATTGTAGGAAGCGTGGTCCAGATTTGTTAAGATGCAAACTTTATGCATCTATTCCAAAAATCAGTCAATAAGCAATGTTTTGAAACTTTTGGCAAAAGTTTCTTCCAAGGAAAGAAACTCAATTCAAGGACACGATTTCTGACAACTCCTTTCTACTTTCCACTCTCAAAAGAATGGAGAAGAAGATGAGTAAGCAACTCTTACAAGCTACCAAGCTTGAAGAGGGGTTTTGGGGGCGCAACCCCGCTGTTGTGCACAACCGAGCTTACCTTGGTATCCAACTCATCCAAAAGATGGAGTAAAGGCATGGCAACGTGGAAGGCTTCATGAAGACACAATTAACTTTGGTGACATGGCAAGGAAACCTCTTAAAGAGAAGGCTTGTAAAGAAAACAACTAAACCACAAAAAGGGAGCACCACTTTTGCACACTTGGCCGATTTCACCAAGGAGGACGACACCGTGATTTTTGGAAGCTAACGACATAACCAATGGATGAACTCCAAGTTAAGGACCCATGGATGAGTGACATAGCTTCCCATCAACCATTTCTGGAGATTTGGAAAAGACATCTCGGCCATGCCATATATGCAAGGAAGCTTGGTTGCATCGTGGCCACCCACATGGTGTGTTTCAACGGCTCTAGGTCTATAAATCATTGTCATTGGTTTTTTTACTTTGGTTGGCTGAAGTTTAATGAGCATGCACGGTTTTCTCTCAAGGAGTAACTCACTTGCAGTAAAAGAGTACCAAAGTAAGCTCGGTTGTGCACAACCGAGAGGTTATGCCCCCAAAACCACTCTTCAAGCTTTGTAGCTTTCAAGAGTTGCTTAGCTATCTTCTTCTCCATTGTTTTGAGAGTGGAAAGCAGTAAGAAGTGGCTACAAATCGTGTCCTTGAATCGAATTTTCTTCCTTGGAATAAACTTTTGCCAAAAGCTTTAAAACATTGCTTAATGGCCGATTCTTGGAATAGTTGCATAACTTCTTCATCTTAATGAATTTGGATCACGCCTCCGACCATCACATACTTCACTCACTACACTAACCTCACATAAAAGTTTGTTACCGTTGGAGCACAAATGTTATCTATTTTCACCTCTACTTTTGAGGGTTTCTTTACTTTGCTGATTCCAAGGAGCTAACGATCTTCTTGAGGTTCTTGAGCTTGTTTTACAGGTAAAGACCGTAACACTTGGTATCAGAGCTTGGATAGCTCGCTTTGGGGTGCTAGAAACGAAGTTGGTTTGGTTTTCCAAACCCATTTGGTTGTTAAAAACCGATTGCACAAAATCTGGTTCAACCGCACCAACTTTTACGGTTTTGTGTTCTCGTTGTTCTTCTTTGTTTATTTTGATTTCTTTTCACTAAAGACTACCACCAACATTTTTCCTTCACCATTTTCGTGATGCAAGTTCCTTCTTCTCTTGGTTAAACATTTTCCAACTAACATTGTTCTTGCTGTTTTTGTTTCTATTTTGGGTATCTTCACTTTTGGCTGCTATAGTTCACTTTTCTAGCACTCAAATGAACATGTTCTCTTTCTTAAGTTTTAAAGTTTAGGTTCCAAATGAGGTGTTTGGCTTGCTTGTTTAGATGGTTTTTCACATTTTATTACTGTTTTGCAGAAAATGAGAATAGCCGATTGGTGCACCTTTGAGCAACCCGATTTGTCCACACTTTTGGATCGATTTGTAACACTTTTTAAATATGCTTTTACTGTTTTATTTTCTTGCTAATATTTGCTATATATGATGATTTAATCTGCTTAAACATTGCATGAAATTTGGGACCTCAAACTTGTTTAAACTAAGAGCAAAGTGAGTGAAAATTTTGTTTGATATTTTGTGTTAAAAACCAAGAAAATGAGTGATCTAATGAACCTCATTTGCCTTGTTTGAACTTAGTATCATGCATATTAGGTTGTATGTTTAATATTAAGTGATTATATGCTAAATCATGTCCACTTTGTGGTTTGAAAATTATTGGTAAAGTAAAATTGCTAAAAAAAAGTAAAAGTAAGAAAAGTACTCACCTAAAATCACCACCTTTTTTTCGGTGTTACTTTATGTCACTTTCACTACATGCTTGACCAAAATTTTGAACTCAAATTATGCTATGGAAAATTAAGTTGGTGCATTTTAAAGTTTGGAATACATGTTATGTTCATTAAAGTATCATAAGATGCATGCAAGAGTCCGTTTAAGGCACGTTGCCATTTATGGTAACTTTTATGTTATGCTAATCAAATGCAAAATGTCACATGCTAAATTTGTTTGTTTTGATTCTTTCTTTAGTGCCTGTTAGTATTCTTGTTAGTTTAAATGTAGTTAACTTCAATTACATTCAAAAAAAAAAGAGAAAGAAAAGAGTAACCTATCCGAAAGTTGCAAGAAAATTTAGGTTAACTTGGTTGAGTTATTTCCTTCCCCTATAATTTTAAAAGTGAGTATAACCTAATTGAGCATTTCCTAATACTTAGAGAAAATGAAGACATGAAGTGGGGTCACATGAGAACCTACCTTGGATAGAGCTAAAGACCCGAACAAGGGCAATGACATTCCCCAATTCGAGACTCTTGAAGGACAGTCTAACATGCAAGAATAATTAATTTGTTTTAGTGGAGAAGTTAGTAACCTAGATCAACAATTAAAAGACTTAACTCTTGGCACGAGACACATAATGGAAGCCCTTAATAAGAGAAGCCCAAATAAAACATCCTGAAAGCCCACACCTAGAATTCGACCCAAAATTCTAAGAGACGATTTCAAGAATTAGATTCCGCCTCGGATAAAGAAAGACCTCAGTACCATAGGAGAAGAAACCCACTTTTTGATGAAGAGCAAGAATGATCTTTGGACGAAGAAGAGAATTTTCGTCCAAGTCGACGAAAGGACTACGAGGACCTTAGGAATGTTAAGCTACATGTACCACCCTTTGATGGAACAAGTGATGGAGACAGCTTTCTAGAATGGGTTGACAAGGTAAAAAAGGTCTTCGACTATTATAAGTACTCCGATAAAGTAAAGATCCAGCTAGTATCCGTAGAGCTTACAGGATATGCAGCCCTTTGGTGGTTGGTTCAATATTAAGCTTCAAAGACAATGGATAGAAGATGATTCCATTACCACATGGAGGGTAATGAAATTTCTCATGACTAAGAGATTCATACCTAACCATTATCAACAAGATTTATTCCTTCAAATTGAAAGCCTACGACAAGGAAGTCGGTACTAACTTGCTAGACATGGAAGAACCCGAGAAGAAGGTAATTGCTAGATTCATTCACAGATTAAATGGAGACATAGGAGACCACGTTGAATTACACCCCACAGAGTCATTAGATACGATAGTGTAACAACCCTTAACTCCTTGGTCGTTACTAACTTGACATTTTGTAAAACTTTGTAAGAAAATTCATTAGGAATACCGTATATCTTCAAAAGGATCGAAAAGATGTAAATATCTCCATAAAAATCTTCGTAGTAAATGCGTATGAAATTTCGTTAAAACTTTTTTCTCTTTGCCACAATACATGTGAACAGTTCCTCGCACTGTTCACGTGTGCCAGGACGTGGGGCGATGCAACGCCGCTAGAGGTGTTGTATCGCCCCCACCAAGGTGTGGGGCGATGGCGTTGTATCACCCCCTTGGGGCCGTAAGGGCCGAACCTACTCGCCCACTTATCTCGTGTCTTGATGAGCTTTAATCACCTTTTTGTTGCAAGGTTGAACTTAAAATAACAAAAATCCACCGTTAAACTCATCCCGAACATAAACACTGTCTAAGAATTTACTCGGTTTCCAACAAATGATCCACTAGTTCATGTAACTCTTTTAAGGCATTTACTTAAAGTTTTCGGCATAAGCTCCCCATAATTATACACTATCCCCAAACTTCCAATAAAATCATAAACAACCATTAGGCAAATCTATGTGCAACGATACATAATTTTTATCCAAATATTAAAACACAACCCTTATACATTTAAATCACACATTAATTCATCCAACAAAATCAACATTATCAAAAGGAGATTTCCAACAGCTCAAAAACATTCAAATACGTGCATATACTCTCATCCATATAAAACTCCTCCTTTCCTTAACTAAAACTCAACATTAATCAAGACAAGTCTATTTCCCTAACTAAACGAATCAATGGCTGAGCACTTAAATCCAAAACCTAACCAAAATCGTTAATTTCTTACCCAAATGCTTGGAATCGTCGAAGAGGAGAGGGAGGGAGAGCCACCTAGGAATGAGAAATCAAAAAGGAGAGGGAGGGGCTGCTGTTTCTTCTGCAAAGGAGAGAAAACATATGGGAAGAGAAGAGTTTCTCCTTTGCGAGAACAACCAGAGGGAGAGTGAGCTGCTCCTTGCCTTCATGTGAGAACAAGGGGGAAGAGAATAAATGGTGAAGTTTCTTTAAGAAGCTTCACACAAATAATAAAATATATCCACCCCTTTCATTATAAAATTCCTAAAACACCCTTTACGATTAATCCTTTCCAAAATTCTCAAAAATCCCATTAATTTATCTCTTCCCGTTTTCTCTTAACTCATTTCAAAAGAAGAATCTCTCGTGGCTTCACGCGTGAAATTAAATTGCTCGGTAAAATTTTGGGGTATTACAGATAGTTTACATGGCTATGACGATTGAGCGACAACTTAATAGAAAGAGAAAGCAAACTATTCTCGAAAGTTTACCCCTAGAATTACCTCAAAAGTCACACCTAGACCACTTGAGCAGAACAAGACCTTTGATAAGGCTGACAGAAAGAAACTTTTTACCCATAGTTGGCCACCTAAAAAATCCAATGGCAAAACCTTAGTTGATAAAGCCAACCCACCTAGAGCGACAGAACTTAAGTGCTATAAATGTCACGGTCTGGGTCATTATATAGCTCAATGTCCAAACCAATGCGTGTTAGTTATCAAGGAATACACGGGAGAGGTTGAGATCAAGGATAAGTAAGAGGTGGGAATAGAGGACGAGGATGTCGAGGAGAGTGGCACGGAGGATGAAATCATGCACGCTCCCGAAGGACCCTTACTCAAGGTCAGCAGAAGAGTCCTCGTGACTAAGAGCTCAGGAGAGGATTGTCAGCGTGAGAACATCTTCCATAGTAGATATCTCATTAAAGATAAGATATGCTCTTTGATTATAGATGAAGGAAGTTGTACCAATGTGGCGTCTGACGAGTTAGTAAAAGAGTTAGGTTTAGAGACAACTGCACATCCCCACCCTTATAAGTTGCGATGGTTAGATGATAGGGATGATATCAAAGTCTCTCAACAAGTGAGAGTAGATTTTGCTTTGGAAAAATATCAAGATTCTGTTTTATGTGATGTTGTGTCCATGAGTGCAAGCCACTTGCTTCTAGGGCGACCATGGCAGTTTGATCGTAAAGTGAACCACGATGGGTATTCTAACTACTATTCCTTTAATTTTGGCAAAAAAACTATAAGGTTAACACCCATAAGCCCCGAGCAGATATCCAAGGACGACGCTGCTAGAAAAGAAGCAAAGAATTAAGCCAACCTTTATATGACTAAGTCGGATATAGAAGCATTAGTGCTTCAAGAAGATCCCATGATTTTAATACTATTTCGATATAGAGCTATGGAGCTAGGAGTAATACTAGAGCCTATAAAGAAATTACTCAATCGATTCCAAGACGTGTTTCTTGAGGAGCTGTCGAAGGATTACCACCACTGCATCGTATAAAACATCAAATTGACCTCCAACTTGGAGCCATGCTATCTAATAAGCTTGCCTATCGAATGAACCCCGAGAAAACAAAGAAACTGCAAGATCAAGTAAAAGAACAATTGGACAAATGATACATACGAGAGTCCATGAGCCCTTGTGCAGTTCCCTCACTATTGGTACCTAAGAAAGACGGCACCATGAGAATGTACGTTGATAGCCGAGTCATGAATCATATTATCGTGAAATATGGATTCCCTATGCTTAGGCTCAAGGATATGTTGGATGAGTTCAATGGAGCCTCCATATTTTTTAAGGTAGATTTTAAGATTAGTTACCACCAGATTAGAATGAAAGAAGGTGATGAGTAGAAGACTAAGTATGGGGAATTTGAGTGGATGATGATGCCCTTTGGGTTATCTAACGTCCTGAGTACTTTCATGAAACTTATGCATCACGTGCTAAAGGACTTCCTAGGAAAATTTATTGTTGTCTATTTTGACGACATATTGGTGTATAGCCTAGACCTTCCATAGCACCTCAGCCATCTAAGTATACTTTTCCAAACCCTATGAAAGGCTCAATTATTTGGAAATCTAAGCAAATGTTCATTCGTTAAAGACAAGATTTATTTCCAAGGGTTTGTGATCTCTAAAGATGGAATGGAAGCCGACGTGGACAAGATCAAAGTCATTAAGGAATAGCCTACACCAAATTTAATAATTGAAGTACGTAACTTCCACGGGCTAGCCTCCTTCTACAGGAGGTTCGTCAAAGACTTAAGCTCAATAGTCTCACCGCTCATTGTTTGCACAAAGAAAGGAAAGGAGTTTACTTGGACCCCAGCTTGCCAAAAGAGCTTTGACCTAATTAAAAACAAGTTATGTCACTCACCAGTATTAGAACTCTCTGATTTTAGTTAGCTATTTGAGATTAACAGTGACGCTTTTGGGGCAAGCATTGGAGTTGTACTCATGTAAGAGAGAAAACGCATTGCATACTTTTGAAAGAAACTGAAAGGAGCTGTGCTCAATTACTCTACGTACGATAAAGAATTTTACACTGTTATTCGAGCATTGGAGCACTGGTAGCATTACATCTTGTCAAGAGAATTTGTTATCAATACTGACCATCAAGCTTTATGACATAACAATAGTCAACACAAGTTAAACAAGAGGCATGCTAAATGGGTACAGTTCTTGAAGAGGTTTCCATATATTCTAAAGTATGTTAAATGCGAAAATAATGTAGTCGCTGATGCACTTTCGAGGAAACACATTCTTCTTACTGAGTTTTGGACTAAATTCTTTGGTTTTGAGTAGATTAAGCACATCTATATAAATGTGACCCTAATTTTGGATCTTGTCACACCAAGTACAAGGAAAAGGGTGAAAGGAGATTATCGACTTATGGACAGCTACTTGAGAGCGGAAAAATTGTGTATTCTATAAGGAAGTTTAAGGCAATGTCTAGTTAAAGAAGCACATTATGGAGGATTAACGAGTAATTTCGGGGAAAAGAGGACCCTCGATATGCTTAAAGAACACTTTTATTGGCCACATATGAAAAGAGACGTGCGTCGTTTGGTGGAAACATATGTCATTTGCAAGAAAGCCAAAAGTAAAGTTCTACCACAAGGCCTATACATGCCTTTACCCATTCCCTCACACCCTTGGATTGAAGTCAGTATGGATTTTGTTTTGGAATTGCCACCGATTGCTCATAATAAAGATTCGATCATGGTAGTTGTGGATCGTTTCTCAAAGATGACATATTTCATTCCTTGTGCAAAAACAGATGACGCCTACTCCATAGCAGACTTATTTTTTTGAGAAATTGTTTGCCTGCATGGTAGACCGCATTCTATAGTGTCAGACCGGGGTATTAAATTCTTAAGCGCCTTTTGGAGCACGTTGTGGAAGAAGTTGGGAACTAAACTGTGCTTCAGCACATCGTTTCAGCCTCAGACTGATGGGCAGACAGAAGTTGTTAACAGGATCTTAGGCTCCCTCTTACGCAATATTGTAGGTAAGAAACTATCCAGTTGGGATGTAGTCCTTCTGGGATTGGAATTCTCTTACAATCGCACCCTTCATTCCATTACTGAGCAAACGCCTTTGAGGTTGCCTATGGGTTTAACCTATGTACACTGTTGAACCTTGTTCCCCTACCATTTAATGAACTAGCCAACCCATCAGAAGTGAGCAAGGCGAGACAGAATAAGAAGTTACACAAGGATGTGCATCAAGCCATCGAGAAGAAAAATGCGGGAGAGGCTAAACGAGTAAACAAAAGTCGGAAAAGAAGTTATTTTCAATTAAGGAGATTTGGTTTAGTTACACTTGTGCAGAGATAGATTCCAAGACAAGAGAAAATCTAAGCTTCTCCCTAGAGTGGATGCAGTATTTAAGGTGTTGAAGCGAATTAATAAAAACGCTTATAAAATTGAATTGTCAGGTGATCATGGAGTATCGGCTACTTTCAACGTCATGGACCTATCACCCTATATAAGCGATCAAGAAAACTCCAAGGGGCCCAAATTAAAGGATTTGAGGTCAAATTTTCAATCACCTGGGAAGGATGATATGCCCCATAAGCCCATTAAACGATCTCAAATCCAAGCCCATAATTTAACTAGTCTATGTTCTTACACACTTGTATCTTTTGCACGTAATGATTCGTGTGAAGACTCGGAGGACACCTTAGGAGACTTGAATTGGGAGATTAAAGTTATGGATATGTACCAACCAAAACACCTTATCAGTTGGAAGATGAAGCAAGGCGACCATAAAGCTCATATGGGAGTTTGTCTTCGAGAGCTATGAAACTTGTAACTTTTCTTTTCAAACTTATTTGACCAAACGTTGGCCTTTTTGTTAAACCTTATTATATGCATGTATGTAGGCATTTATGACTCAATTAAATGGTTAGGTTAGATGGTGGTTTAATTTTGTTGGAAAAGAGCCCAACACACTCGGCCACATCCATTTGTGCACTAAGGAGGAAACTGAGCATATATCGCATCCAACTCATCCAAAGCATATAGTAAAGGCATGGCAACGTGGAAGGCTTCACAATTCCCTTTGGTGACATGGCAAGGAAACCTCTTAAAGAGAAGGCTTGCAAAGAAAACAACCAAAGCACAAAAGGGGGGGGGGAGGGGGGGGGACCACTTTTGCACACTTGGCCGATTTCAATAAGGAGGAGGGGACCGCAATTTTTGGGAGCTAATGACTTAACAAATGGATGGACTCCAAGCTAAGAACCCATTGATGAGTGACATGGCTTCCCATCAACCATCGCTAAAGATTTGGAGAAGTCATCTCAGCCATCCATGCAAGGAAGCTCGATTGCATCATGGTCGCCCACAGGGTGTGTTTCAATGCCTATAAACCATTTTGAACACCAAGACCAGCCACCTTAGATCTATAAATCATTGTCATTGGTGTTTGTATTTTTTTTTTGCTGAAGTTTAATGAGCATGTACAGTTTTCTCTCAAGGAGGAACTCACTTGAGCAAAGGTGTACCAAGATAAGCTCGGTTGTGCACAACTGAGGAGTTGGGCCCCCAAAACCCCTCTTTAAGCTTGGTAGCTTGTAAGAGTTGCTTAGCCATCTTCTTCTCTATTCTTTTGAAAGTGGAAAACAGCAAGAAGTGGCCACAAACCATGTTCTTGAATCGAGTTTCCTTTCTTGGAAAAAAACTTTTGTCAAAAGCTTCAAAACATTACTGATTGGCTGATTATTGGAATAGTTGCATAACTTCTTCGTCTTAACGAATCTGGACCACGCCTCCCACTATCACATATTTCACTTAGTACACTAACCTTACATAAAATTTTGATACATTTGGAGCACATTTAATTTTCCATTTGCACCTCTACTTTTGAGGGTTTCTCGACTTTGCTGATTCCAAAGAGCTAACGATCTTCTTGAGGTTCTTGAGCTTGTTTTGCAGGTAAGGACCATAACATTGTGACTAATAACTCACCTTTCAAATGTTCTTCAACATCCACATCACTACACTCCTCTAGTGCTAACATTTTATCGTCACTTGAGCTTACATTTTCCACATCGCAATTATCTAACAAAACCACGAGTCTTTTATTCAGATAGTTTGAAGTGATATGTCCAAACCATTGGCCTCATAAACACTTAATTTCATGGGTTCTAGTTGTTGTAGGAATTTGGTTTTGGTCTTTTGCGGAAAACATTGGTGGATTGGGTTTTACCTTTGGATTCCTTCTTCGGTTTCGACATTTTATCTTTCCAATTCGATTTCCAAGATGTATTCAAAGTTGACCCAATCTTAGAATTTCTTTTCGCTTTTAGTTACAGTTCGATCTTGATTGGTTTGTGAAGCAGCTCCTCCCTGTTAACATAGTGTTTTAAGTCCACTACATCTGTGATTTCTCGATTTAACCATTGAATAAATCATGCCATAGTTGCTTTGACATCTTCTTCCACATTAGCCCTTATCATGGCTATTTCCATATCTTTATAATACTCTTCCATGCTTTTGTATCAGTGAGTCAAATATTGGAGTTTTTTACACAAGTATCTATAATAGTGTGATGGAACAAATCTTTTTTTCACGTGCGCCTTCATGTCCTCCCATTGTGCGAATAGGTCGTTCATCATATCTCTTCTGATTCTTTACTAGTTGATCCCACCAAATACTAGAGCAATCTGTGAACTCTATTTTGACCATCTTAAACTTTTTATCCTCCGTGTAGTTTTGGCATTTCAAATGCTAGGTCCACTTTTGGTTCCCATTCCAATTAAGCGTCATGATCGCTCTTCCCTTGGAAAGGAGGTATATTGACCTTAACATTTCTTAGGTCGCCATTGTAATAACCCAGAAAATTTCAGATTTTAACTTTAATTTCTGAAACTTTTAATTTAATTTCGGTAGGAGTTTCGGAAAATATTTTAACGAAAAATTTAAGTTATAAGACTCGAAATCTACTTTTGTGATGGTTTCGGAATTTAAAGTCGGGAAGACGAGAATTTAACGAAGTTACGGACGATAAAAACAGGTGAGGGCATTTTGGTAATCTTTATTTATTATATATATATATATATAAAAAGAAAATTTAATATAAAACCCGAATGGCTTCGGGAGGAAGCCATTCGGCTGTTACACCTTGGCGCCGAGAGAACCGAGAGGGAGACGCGGGAGAGGAGAGAAAACTCTGAGCTCCGACGACGGCTGACGACCGGAGGAGAAGTTAGCGGCAGCCGACGTGGGTAGGGAGCTCCAACAAGTCGGGACGACGTGTAGCTCAGCCATTCCTGTGCCGAAGACCCAAGGTAAACCGCCCTCCTCCCTTTTGATTTCCGCCAACAAGTGGGGAGTTGGGTTGCTTCCAAACTCCCGCTTTGTTTGAGCTCGGTCCTTGATGTTTGGAGGCTAGGGTGGGCGCGCTAGGGGCTCGACATTTCCGCCCCAAACCCGACCAAGGACAGGTTGGAATGTCCCCTGCGCCTCCTCTATTTTTGGTGGCTGAAGGTGTAGGTTACCTGTGTTCCTGCCTCGGCTTATTGTGCCAAGGTATGGAGGGGTTTGCAGCAAGGAAAAAAGGGGTGGGCGTCGGTGGTTTCCTGGTTTTGAGAAGAAAACCAAGAAGGGTTGTGCTGCCATTCGAACTTTCTGATCGAGAAGCTTCGAATTGTTAGTAGTTTATGCATATTGGATTGTAATGTGGCTGCTTGGTGAAGAAACTGGTGAAATTGGGTCGAAGTTGAGATTTTCAATTTTTTCGTATAAAAAATAGATCATGTTTTCGACCGCTTTGACTAGGCTTGGTTTGATCGTTTCAAATTCTGTTTCTGTGGGTTAAAATAGGTTGTTAGAGGCACGTATGGCAGCTGGAATCGTTCGATTCTGATATCTGACGCAAAAGTTATGCACGTCGGAAGTTTATGTCGAATTTTGGTCCAAGTCAAATTAGCGAGCGTTTTTCATAGAATTGCGACGTATGATAGTAGTATAGCAGTTTTTGATGCATAAAACTAGTTTTGAGTGAGTTTTGGTGGAAGAAAAACAAAAATGTGATAATTGGATAACATTGGCAGATTCAGTTTTTGGTGTTTTCACCTGTTTGCGGCTTACCATTTCAAAATCCGTCTTAGTAGGTTAAACTAGGTTCCTAAGGGGACATTTAGCCACTTGAATTGTTCGATTCCGTTTACGGATGCAAAAGTTATGCGCGTCCAAACTTTAGGCTGGTTTTTGGACAAATACATTTTAGTGACCCGTTTTAACTGGAACTTCACAGGTTTACTTAAGAAATATTATTTTTAGCTTATTTGGTGAATTTTGAGACGAAAATTGATGGGTGATTATTTGTGTTTTAGGGTGAGGCATAGGATGGTTGGCGGCGTGCGACCGGGCACCGGATGGTGGATTATGTTAGGGCGACCCGACTCGTGGTGGTGGTAGGTGACGGTGAGATGCATTGGGTTGTTATTTTTTATCGGGTATTTATGCAGATATAGGAGTTTGTATAGTCGTCGGTTGTACAGGATTGTATAGAGTGGTTGTAGTGTTTTGGGGACGCGTATGTATTTTTATATGTTAGAGTATAGTATTGCTCTATACTGTGAATTTTCTTCATTTGCATTTGATGGATTTTCGTTGTCTTCATACTCTGATTTTGTTATGGTGATTTCTCTAGATGGTGGATATATAAATACTGTTAAATTTTGGTGAACTGTGTGCAGGTTTTTAAATTTTTGGGATAGCCAGTTTTTAGGCATTACTCTGCCAAAATTTCGGGAGAGGGGTTGGGAGTCGAAAGGATATGGAATAGGTTGAGGTGTGTACAGTGAATTCTAGAGAAGTGTAGATGAGCGTGGGAGTGCGGCGTGATTGCAGGTGCGCGGGGCACGCGGCCCTGCGGGTACTCACGGGTCTTGCGGCGCCGGGTGAGGGCTTGCGCGCAAACGTGCTGTACAGCGACAGGGTGCGTGGGGCACGCGGCGCTGTGAGCGTGCGCGAGACACAGTGATGTTGAGTTGGCACGTGCTGTACCGCGAGGGTGCGCGCGGGGTGTCGAAGTAGGGACGTGAGTGCGCGGCACCGGATTGTCTAGTTCGAGGGGTGCGTTTGATTCTTTCCTAGGATTTCGAGTCTTACCGTTTTTCTATGATGTAGGTGCTGACGACATTGCTGATGAGCGTCGAGAGCCTAGTCTTGAGGCATAGGACGGTTGGCGGTGTGCGACCGAGGCACTGGACTGCCGATTTTGTTAGGGCGACCCGACCCGTGGGTATGGTAGGTGGTGACTGAGTTCGTTTGCGGATATTTTTCTTTTGCTGTGTTGATGTACAGTCGATGAGATGCGTTGTACATGTGTCAGTGTATAGGTGTTTATGGAGTGATTTTGGCGACGTACGCATATATTTTACATGTAGGAGCTTTGAATTTCTGTGTATTGTGGATTTTCTTCACTTGTACTTGATGGATTTGTTGTTTTTTAAATCTTGATTTGGTTATGGAGTTATCTCTGGATGGTTGATGGATAGATATTTCTATCCTTCTGGTGAACTGTGTTGGGATAGCCAATTGTTAGGCGTTACGCTGCCAAAATTTCGGGAGAGGCGTTGGGAGTCGAAAGGATATGGAATAGGTTAGGATGTGTACAGTGAGTACTAGAGAAGTGTGGATGAGCGTGAGGGTGCAGCGTGATAGTAGATGCGCGGGGCACGCGGCCCTGCAGGTGCTCACGGGTCGTGCGGCGCCGGGAGAGGGCGTGCTTGCGGACGTGCGATACGGAGGCAGGGTGCGTGGGGCACGCGGCGCTGTGAGCGTGCACGTGACGCGGTGATGTTGAGTTGGCACGCGCGGCGCTGCAAGAGTGCGCGCGGGGCATCGAAGTGGAGGCGTGAGTGTGCGACACCAATTTTGGGCAGTTCGAGGGATATGTTGGACTCCTTCCTAGGATTTCGAGTCTTGTCTGTTTATTTTAAAATTATTTTAAATTATTTTCTTTTTCGCTACGTATTTTTATATTGAGGATTTCGTGTTACCTCTTTGGGACACGAGTTGTTTTCGAATCAAGTCGAAACTTTTTCATACTCAAAAATATTTTTTTGAAGATGTTTTGAAAACGAAAGTACTATTAAACTGAGTGAGTTGTGTCAAGTTTTAGTGTGTCATAGTGTGTATATGTAGACGTACTGTAGCATACCGGGAACATGGGGTTTTCTCGGGGTGTTACACAAACTCTCTTGCCTTTTACCCCTCAATCTTTTCCTTTTGTTCCTTATGACAAACTCAGTCAAAAAACAATATTAAAAAAATAAAAGCTAATTAAGATCAAATTTTAAAGCTTAAAATTCAAACATTCAAGAATAGTCAAATCAAAGGTAGAATTGAAAAAAGACAAAAATTTGAATAAAGACAATATTTCAAATGAAGATTGAACAATGATTTGAATATTCAAAGAACAATTATATATGAAATCAAAGAACAAATTTTCAAAATTCAAGGATAGAATTTTTGCACTTTAAAGAGGTAAACAACAAAGGATTCAATAATGATACCTCAAAACAACGAAGATATCTACAACAATTTTTGAATAAAAAATCCTTTTCTTGGAAAGATTTTCAAAACTTGCAGAAATAGATCAATGACTGAATAATCTAACAATTAATATCAAGTAAAACAAGACTTGAGTTGTCAATTTTTCACAACTCAATTTTGCTTCAATAAAAGTTTGAATTTGAATTTTGTTTTTGCACTTTTGGAAGCAAGAAGAACAATAGTCTATAAAGAAAAATAATTTGATACTAAATATCAAAACTTGATGATAAAGATAGAATTGAATGAATTTTTTTGTGCTTTTTAACTAATAGAATAGATAGAATAAGATGAAAAAGAGATTGACCATAAAATTAAAGATAGAACCTTGAATAAGTGGAACCAAAGCTATGATACCAACTTATACAAACTTGGATTTTGGGAAATCTGGGACCCGTCAACAACACATAATAATACAATGGACTCGTTGTGTGATTTAAGAAATAAAAGAAGTAGACCTTAATCCAACTCGTCGATGGAACCGTAGTTATCCAAATAGGAGCTTGACCTTAGCCACACTTGTCGATTTAAAAAAACTATCAAAGATAATCTATCAATATTGATGAAAATTTTTCATAAAGAACTTAAGCGAAGAATTGCAACGCACTCTCTTAAAAAATACCAATTTTATTAATCTCAAAATCTCTCAAAACAAGGTCTTACTCACATGTTTAAATAGGCATATATAAAAATATGAAAATAAAAGAAAATTTTTTAAATAAAATAAAAAACAAAAAATTAAAACAATGAGCTGGGCGTCGCACTTGGGCAGAGGTTGCTGGGGTGGGATACACGGGTGGGTTTGTTGAGTGCATGCAGGTTGGCACACTTGCCGAATACACGTGAGGATCGTAGGTGTTGAGCTCTCGTTGACACACTATGCGCACATTGCTGGGTTTGAGGCATGTGCTGGGCTCTTGTGGCCAGGATATGAGCACGTGAGTTAACACTGACAAGGTAGGGAACGGGAGCGTTGGGCGTGCACTCCTTATGTCTAAACCCCACGCTAGGCTCACTCTAGGATGCTATGTGTGGCGCTTCCTTGCACTTCATGCATGCAACTTCTTCTTTCTTTGCTATTTCTTACTCCATTACTTCATTATCAACACTTAGCATCATTGTTGGTCTTTGCAGATGTTGTGATGAATCTTTCTCTTGGATTTCTTTGAGCAAATTACGGAGGATTTTCCGCTCCTTTTTGGGTCTTTCCTTGCTTCTCAAGTTTGTCATCAGGCCTCCTATGTTTTGTGATGGTTCATGGTACTTGAACTTGTTCTTGGTTGCTCCTACGTTTGTATCACTCTATCTTTCTTTGTATTTGCTCTCTCTCTCCATCTTTTACTCACTATATATATATATAATATCATTCTCCCTCTTTCGCCTTAAGCTCTTATTCTCGCACTCATAGTCTCTCTCTCTCTCTCACCATATCTTTTCTTTAGAGAGAGAGGGAAAGGGAGAGAATTTAGGAACAAAGTTAGAGAGGTAAAGTGAGAGGAGGGAGAGAGAGAGGGAGAGGTAGGATAGATAAAAGAGATCCAGTGAGTGTGTGTGAAAGAATGAGAGACAAGAGGAGGTTAGGTGAGAGAGAAGGATAGATAAAGAGAGGCCTAGAGATCTCTCTAACTCTTCTTCTCGGTACATCTCTTGCTCATTCTCCCTCTTCCTCTCTAACTCTATCTATCTCTCTCTGTTTCACTATCTATCTTTCTCTTTCTATATATCTCTTTCACTTTTTCTTCACCTTTTACTCATTCTCTCTTCCTATCCCACTCTCCAAACTATCTCTAATCCTGCTCTCTCTCTCAAATCGTGCGCGCGCGCGCGCACACACACACACACTCTCTCTCTCTCTCTCTCTCTCTCTCTCTAACCACCTTATCTTGTTCTCCCTCTTCAACACTAATCACTCTCTTTATCTTTCTATCACTCTCTCTCTCTCTCTGCCCGAAACCTATTCTCTCTTACTTTCTCTCTTTATTTTTATTTATCTCTCCCTCTTTCTCTATTTGTTTTTGTCTATTTCTCACTCTCTTTCTCTAACGTCTCACATTCAAAATTTCTCTCTTTCTCTCTTTGTCTTACTCAGACACTTAACTTTTTCTCTTTCACCATAACTTCTTTCTCTATTTTCTCTCACACTCTCTCTCCATCTTTACTCACCCAACTTCACTCACACTAACCTCTCTCTTTTTCTCCCTTTCTATCTATTCCTCTCTCTCTCTCTCTCTCTCTCTCTCTCTCTTTCTCATCATCTCTGTCACCCTAACCTCTCTCTCTCTCTCTTTCTCAAACACTAACACCTCTCTCTCACTCTCCCTTTCTCACTATCCCTTTCTCTTAAACCCTAAACCATTTGTATCTCCCTAACCTCTCTCGGGCCCTTTTCCTTCTCTCTCTCTCTCTTTCCAATTCCCCCTCTCAAATCCTAACCTCTCTCTTTCTCTCTCCTCCTCTATATGCATATCTATCCCTGTCTTCTCTTTCACACCCTATCTATCCCTAACCTCTCTCTCACTCTCTATCTATCCCAATCCCTTCTCTCTCTCTCTCTCTCTCTCTCTCTCTCACTCTCTCTCTCTCTCTCTCTCAAACCCTAACCACTCTTTTTCTCTCTCCCTCTCTTTACGTCTTTCTATCCTCCTCCTCCTCTCTCTCTCACACCCTAAACCCTATCTCTCTCTCTCTTCCTCTGTATCTATGTAATGTCCTAATTTTATACTATAATGTTTTTTTCTCAAACATTATAAAACAATATTACTCTTTGAAAATTATTTGTATAGCAGAAGACTTTTCTTTAAGTTTACAAAACACTTATTTAACACATCATTTCATAAATCCAAAATATGCACATATATTAAGTTCAAATCCTTACACAAAATACATCTTAATGAGTCATTCCCCACAAGTCAAAATCAATGTAGCAATGCCAAGCACTTGCCATGGACATAATCCCTCAAGTGCGTCAATCATTCAGCTTGATAAACATGAGCCTCATCATCATTCAACTCACCTAAATCACAAGATGTATTTATGAGCATAATACTCAGTAAGTAATGCAAATATGCATTTAGATAAAAACATTCACATTTTTTCTTTGTTTCTTTTTTTTTCTTTAACTTTTTATTTATTTATTTATTTACTGCTTAATGTTGGGACATCAGTTTAGGAGAGAGTAGATACCATTTGGTCCACTTTTAGAACAATATGATTCAACCCCAAGGAGAGTAGTCACGTCTATAGGAAACAAACCACTTACATCTCGTGACCTTTGTCGAGAAAGTCTCACGATCCTTGTCGAGACCTCTGTTAGTTGTAGCAACCTTTGTCGAGGCTTTTCTGTACAAGAACTAACAGACTTATTCCACATAGGTCCAACCTTTGGGATTGTTTGTCCTCAAACCATGCCCATAAAGCTTCATTACGTATCTTATCTTTGTTTCCATTTTTCTTAATGAAAACATACATGAAAACCATTTTCTTTATTATAAAGCATTTTTATGATGCATGACATGCTCATGTTTGTACTTAACATGAATGAAACATCATACATATCAAAGCACATCCTTCATCAACACTGTCACATACATATCTATATCACTAATACGATATATCCTCGATCAACATCATCACATATGCCTATATCATAGAAAAGACAACACAACATATCCCTCAATCAACATCGTCACCTATATCAATATGACAACATAACCTCAATCTACTTCATCACGTATATCTATATTATAACTTAACAAACAACACAACATATTCTTTATCAACTTCATCACATATATCTATATCACAACATAAAAAACAACAACATATCCTTAACTAATATCATCACATGTATTTATATCTCATCATTTTCTAAATCAATATCATCACACAATCCTAGCATTATGTGAAGTAGGCCAAAAAGCAAAACACATGCAGGCACTAGTTACCTTGAAGTCTTAATGCAATTGTAGCAACTTAAGCAAGAGTTCTTTGCTTTGGATCAACTCAGCATACCAAATTAGCTTAGAATAACTCATCATGCATGTCCATTATAAACACATCAAACCAATTATTTCATGCATGAAAATCTAGTTTTCCCATCACTGTTTTCTCCCAATTTTAAAAACTCATAACTTATTATGTACATATCCAATTGTTTTGATTCCAAAGCCTATAGTTCTCTTAAGAAGTCTCCTAAAATATACTTAAATAGTTTAACCATTGAAGACCATTAAGATAGGTTAATAATGTAACACCTCGAGAAAGACCCACGTTCCTAGTGCGCTACAGTACGTCTACATATACACACTATGACACACTAAAACTTGACACAACTCACTCAGTTTAATAGTATTTTCGTTTTCAAAACATCTTCAAAAGAACATTTGTGAGTATGAAAAATTTTCGACTCGATTCGAAAACAACTCGCGCCCCAAAGAGGGAATACGAAATTCTCAATATAAAAATATGCAGCAGAAAAGAAAATAATTTAAAATAGTTTTAAAATAAGCTGACAAGACTCGAAACCTAGGAAGGAGTCCAACATACCCCTCGAACTACCCAAAATCGGTGCCGCACGCTCACGGCCCCACTTCGATGCCCCGCGCGTACCCTCGCGATACCGCACGTGCCAACTCAACATCACCGCGTCACGCGCACGCTCACAGCGCCGTGTGTCCCATGTACCCTGCCTCCGTACAGCACGTTCGCACGCACAGTCTCACCCGGCGCCGCACGACCCGTGAGCCCCCGCAGGGCCGCGTGCCCCGCGCACCTGCGATCACGCTGCACTCCCACGCTCATCTACACTTCTCTAGCACTCATTGTACTCATCCCGACCTATTCCATATCCTTTCGACTCCCTACATCTCTCCCGAAATTTCGGCAAAGTAACGCCTAAAAACTGGCTATCCCAAAATTTAAACCATGCACACAGTTCACCAAAGACTAACAATATTTATCTATCAACCATCCAGAGAATCTCCATAAAAAAATCAAAGTTTAAAGACAACGAAATTCCCTCAAAAACAAATGAAGAAAGTCCACAGTATAGAGCAATATAATACTCTAACATATAAAAGTACGTACGCGTCCCCAAACACTACAACCACTCTATACCATCCTATACAACCAACGTGTATACGAACTCCTCTATCCACATAAATACCCGACACAAAATAACAACCCACGAATCTCACCATCCCCTACCACCACCATGGGTCAGGTCGCCCTAACAAAATCTGTCATCCGGTGCCTCGGTCGCACGCTGCCAACCGTCCTATGCCTCAGGACTAGGCTCTCGAGGCTCACCAGCAATATCGTCAGCACCTACAACATAGAACACACAACGTAAGCCTAACGCTCAGTAAGTAGTACAATATGAAAGTAAAAGCCGACAATGCAATCCTATCACATGCAATCTCTACACTCACACTCATGTTGTCACATCTGTGATACGTGGTGTAACCGTACCAAGATAAGGAGGAACCTAACGCCACCCTACACCATGACACGTCGCCACCATCCCGGACTCCCCAGCAATGAGGCCCACAAGCTACACACACGCATCACCACATAGCAACCACATCAAGGTGAGGGTGTACCTCACGCCACACTACACCCTGACACGTCGCCACCGTCCCAGCCTCCCCATCACGGGGCCATAGTTGCCAAACACACACGTTTCGTGACAACCCAGCCGGCCCACTCCTCGAGCAGAATCCGCAACTGGTGTTGCACCGACCCAGACGCTAGTAGGATCTGCGGAACCACTGCCCATCACCCTCACCGTCAACACATTCACGCTGCGTGACGGCCAAACCGGCCCACTCCTCGAGCGGAATCTGCGGTTGGTTACGCACCGGCCCACATACTAGCAGGATCCGCGGTACCAACGCCACGCGTCTCACCACATACTCAAAACCATTTTCGTTCCCGTTTTAAAAAAATGATGCATGTCAAACAATACGCACGCACACCACAATCAATCACATAAACCTTAAAGTTCTACAGTGTAGTCCCACTGGGGCAAAACGCATGCAGGCACTACTTACTTAGTGTCCTAACCTCGCTCGACGCACAGCTTCGCCAAAAAGTCTCAACCTAAAACACAAACAATTCACTTATCAATCTTTACTTCAAAAGTCAAAAAATTTAAAATGACATTCCTTAACTACACTCATGAAATTCAAACTAAAACGGGTCACCAAGTTGGTTCGACCGAAAACCAGCCTAAAGTTTGGAACCGCATAACTTTTGCGTCCCTCAATGGAATCAAACGATTCAAGAGGCTAAAAGTTCCCTTAGAATCCTAGTTTAACAGACTAAGATGGATTTTAAAACGGTAAGCCGCAGCTAGGTGTAAAAACCCCGAAACCGAATCTGCCCATTTTTATTCAATTTTGCATTTTTGCTTCTATTCAACCAAAACTCACTCAAAATCAGTTTTACGTACCAAAAACAGCCATGCCCCTATCACACGTCACAATTCTACGAAAAACCTCACTAATTTGACTTGGACCAAAATCCAACGTAAACTTTCGACGCGCATAACTTTTGCGTCGGATATCGGAATCGACCGATTCCACCGGCCATACGTCCCTCTAACAACCTAATTTAACCCACAAAAATAGAATTGAATACGATTAACTGAAGTTAGGCCGAAAAGGTCAAAGACAGAAGCTATTCTTTCTAAAAAAACATCCGTTTTTTATTTCCATTCAAGTTCCAGAAATTTCTATGTACAGACAACCACATTCACATTAATTTAGCATAATCTGAACTAGAATCAGAAAAATTTGGGCTTGAACCCGAATTCCGACTCAACCCCTCCTCGGCCCTATCTCCTCCCCTCGGTCTTTCTCCCTCCCACCAAGCATCCCCTGCCCATCACACTCTCACACACGCAGACCCTCCCTTGGACACAGCGTTCAGCAATTTCATCAACATCGGAGAAAAAGAAAAAAAACAAAACGAGCATTAAGGCTCGGCCGAATTGCTCTTGAACAGATATCTCACCGTTGGCTTTCAGCTCCGGAAAGGCTACACCAGCACCTTCACTCAGCTCGTCAGGGCTCCCGGCGTCGCACTCTGTCGTCGTTCGTTGGCCACTCGTTCTCCGTTTCTTGATCTCCCACTCAGCCTCTCTCTCGCCTCGGTCGCTTCTCTCGGCCCTCGCAAAAAAACAGAACACCAAACTACTTCACGAGCTATTCAGTTGTTTTGTTAAAATTTTATTATTTTTTTTTAAACAATTTAAATAATAAAGTTACCAAAATGCCCACACGTATTTTAACCACCTAAAATTTCGTGAAACTCGCGTCCTCCTGACTTTAAAATTTTCGAAAACCGACACTAAAACTAGATTCTAAATTTTATAACTTAATTTACCTGAAACACCAACTGAGATTAAATTAAAAATTTCCGAAATTAGATTTGAAAATTCAAAATTTTCAAGGTTATTACACCTCCCCACCCCCCACCCCCACCTTATAAGAATTTTGTCCCCAAAATTTATGTACCGAATAGGTTGGGATACTGACGCTCCATGTTTTCACGCCGCTCCCAAATATTCTCTTCCACACCATGATTGCGCCACAACACCTTCACCAAAGGGATCTCCTTGTTGCGCAGTACCTTCATAGCAGACCCTAAGATCTTCACTGGTTTCTCCTCGTAGGACAGCGTCGGCTGAATCTCTATATCCTGTTGTGGCACTACCTGAGAGAGATCGCGCATACACTTCCTCAGCATCGAGACATGGAAACATCATGGATGGCCTCCATCGACGCAGGCAACTGAAGCTGGTACGCAGTTCTCCCAATTCGCTTGACAATCGGGAATGGTCCCACAAACCGAGGGTTGAGCTTCCCTCGCTTTACAAACCTCACCACTCCCTTGAACGGCGAGATCTTCAGAAACACCTCGTCGCCCTCATTAAACTCCAACTCCGACGCCTCTGATCAGCATAACTCTTCTGTTGACTCTGAGCCACTTCAATCCTCTTCCGTATCACAGAAATTTTGTCGACAGTCTGCTGTATAATCTCAGGACCTATCAATCGGGCCTCCAACCTCATCCCAATACAATGGCGACCTGCACTTCCTTCTGTAGAGAGCCTCGTACGGCGCCATAACAATGGTGGACTGGTAGCTGTTATTATACGAGAATTCCACTAAGGGTAAGAACTTACTCCAAGCCGCCTGAAACTTCAACACATAAGCCCTAAGCATATCCTCCAGAATCTGTATAGTCCGCTCTGACTGCCCTTCAGTCTAAGGATGAAAGGCCATACTGAAATCTAACCTGGTGCCCATAGCCTTATGCAGACTCTTCCAAAACTTGGACGTGAACATGGGGTCTCGGTCTGAAACAATCGACACCGGAATCCCATGAAGTTTGACTATCTCCTGAATGTACAACTGGGCAAACTGATCCATGATATAAGTCATCCTCACAGGCAAAAAGTGAGACGACTTCTTCAACCTGTCTACAATCACCCAGATAGCATCATGGCCCTTAGCAGTCCTTGGAAGTCCTACCACAAAATCCATAGTGATCCACTCCCACTTCCACTCCGGTATTGGCAATGGTTGGAGCATCCCAGATGGTCACTGATGTTCCGCCTTCACCTGCTCGCAGACAACGTTGGTCTCAACATACTCAGCCACTGCTCGTTTCATGTTAGGTCACCAATAGTGCTGCTTTAAATCTCTGTACATCTTAGTGCTTCTGGGATACACAGAGAAAGAAGATGAATGAGTCTCCGATAATATATCCTTTCTCAGCTCCTCATCCTTCGGCACGTCCCACCTATCCCGAAATTTCATAATCTCATTCTCCGAATAGCTGAACTCAAAATCAGGTCTGGCCTCCATACTCGCCTTCAGCTCGCTACACTCCGAGTCAGTCTTCTGGGCCTGTCTGATCCTGTCCAGAATAGTCAACCTCAACGACAAGGTCGAAATAGTGGCGGCCAGATCAGAAACCACCTCTAGGCTAAAACCCTGCATCTCTGTCATCAACTCAACAGGCTGATGTGCCCCAGAGGGCCGTCACTCGATCACAAACCAAGGCACGAGCTCTATCCAACCTGTTCACTAACAAGTTCACTTCTTTTGCAAGAATTACAGGTGTCGAATGCCTATTCACAGATTTGGAATGGGACCCGAGCACAAAGGACAAGGATCAACCCTTGCACTTGCTATCGTGGGAGCTAAAGGTGGAAGCACTTGAAGAAGGGATTTGTCTCCCTCAAAATTAATTTGTAATTGAATTTTATTCGGTAAACATTCGCCTTATGTTTTTGTTAGCAAATATTCGCATTCCTATAATGTTTTATAATTGCATGCATTGTTAGGCATTAGGATTAAATGTATGTTAAGTTGGATGGTGGTTAGAAGCAACAATTGGGCCGGAGTTTAGCAGCCCACTGATGCAACAAATGGGCCAAAGCTTGAAGGTGATCTGGTGTGTAAGTGGACCAAGAATTACCAACCATGTGGCCCATTTCGAAGGCCAAGCCCATTCTACCTTCAGCCACCCTAGGTCTATAAATACATGGCTATTGGTGTGTGCAAAGGTTGTTGAATATATGAGAAATGGCCCTTTTGTGTTCAGCCGAAGTAGTTGAAGCTTGGTGAACGGTAAGGCTCGGTTCGGTCAAGAACCGAGAAGGAGTTCATCTCATTGAGCTTTCAACCCCGAAGTTGCTTGAATAGCCGTCATTCCACTCGTCTTCCCTCTCTTTTTTCCAGAGAAGCATACACGAAGAGAGCGGCTAGAAACCGATCCCGTTTGCTATCGTCTTCCTTCGAAAGATCGTTATGTCGAGAGCCTAAAAGGTTGCTCATCGGACAGCATTCAGTTTTCTGCTTATATTTGTTTTTTTTTTTGTTTCGTTTGTGGGTAAAACACGACTCATTCGAGTTAGAATCGTGTCACAGGCACTATCGAAGTCATGGCAGAAGTCAAAACCGTCACCTGACTCAAGGCATCCGCCACCACATTCGCCTTTCCCGGGTGGTACCTGATCTCCACATCGTAATCCTTGACCAGCTCGAGCCATCTTCTCTGCCTCAAATTCAGCTACTTCTGCGTAAAAATGTACCTTAAGCTCTGATGGTCTGAGTAAATCTCGCACTGCTGCCCATAAAGATAATGCCTCCAAATCTTGAGTGGAAACACAACAGCCGCTAGTTCCAAATCGTGAGAGAGATAATTCTGCTCGTAAGCCTTCAACTGCCTAGAGGCATAGGCAATGACTCTCCCACCCTGCATCAAAACACACCCCAACCCAATCCTGGAGGCATCACACAATAAATGCAGAACTTCTCTCCTTCCACGGGCAGCGTCAGTATAGGGGCCGTAGTCAAACTCTGCTTCAATGTCTGGAAGTTGTCCTCACACCTGTCGGTCCATTCATACTTCGCATTCTTTCTGGTCAACCAGGTCAAAAGAGCCGAGATCTTAGAGAACCCTCAATAAATCTCAGATAATATCCAGTCAACCCTAGAAAACTGTGTATCTCGCTAGCACTGGTCGGTCGCGGCCACTCCCTTATAGCCTGAACATTCACCGGATCAACTGAAATACCCTCAGAGGAGATAACATGCCCCAAGAAGTAAATCATGTCCAACTAAAACTCGCACTTCGAGAACTTAGCATACAGCTAATGCTGGCTCAGAATAGTCAATACGGTCCTAAAGTGCTCCCTGTGCTCCTCCTCACTCCACGAATAAATCAGAATGTCGTCGATAAACACGATCACAAACTTGTCCAGGTACTCCCTAAACACTCGGTGCATCAGATCCATAAATGCTACAGGGGCATTGGTCAACCCGAAGGACATAACCAGGAACTCAAAATGTCGTACCTCGTCCTGAAGGCCGTCTTCGGTACATCCTCTTCCTTCACCTTCAACTGATGATAGTCGGACCTTAGGTCAATCATAGAAAACACTCGGGTACCCTGTAGCTGATCAAACAAATCATCAATCCTCGACAATGGATACCTGTTCTTCAACGTTAACTTATTCAGCTCCCGATAGTCAATACACATACGTAAGGAACCGTCCTTCTTCTTGACGAATAAAATTGGCGCACCCCAAGGTGAAAAACTAGGGCGTATAAAGCCCTTATCCGTCAGTTCCTCCAACTGAGCCTTTAGCTCCTTACGTTCGGTAGGTGCTAACCTGTACGGGTTCTTGCACACCAGCTCGGCACCTGAGAAAACATCTATCTCGAATTCGATCTCCCTGTCAGGGGGCAACCCTTGCAAATCATCAGAAAACACCTCCGGAAACTCCTGCACAACAAGAATATCCTATATCCGAGTATCACCCTGTGACTACGCATCCCCGACACTTGCCAAAAACCCCTGGCAACCCTTGCCCAACAACCGCGGAGTCTGACGAGAAAAGATAGGAGAAATCCTGACATGACCTTTACCTGCTTTAAATGTGTAGCTCTCCCCGCCCGGGGGCCGAAAATGAACCTCTCTGGTCCTGCAGTCAATCTTCGCATGATGTCTGAACAGTCAGTCCATTCCCAAGATCACCTCATAACCGCTCATATGGAGTATGACTAGCTCGGCATAAAACTGTTTCTTCCCCACTGTCACCACATTGCCCTGGACCACCTGTTTTGAATACAAATGTTCCCCTGATGGCAAGGTCACATCATAATGTCGCTCGGCGGGACTGAACTCCAAGTTTGCCTTAACCACAAAACCCGTTGACACAAACGCGTGCGTAGCGCCCATATCAATCAAAGTATAAGCTACCACACCAGAAACAAAAATGTTACCTGCAATCACTGATAGCTGGGCAGCATCATCTGGCTCAAAAAGGGCAAAGAACCTCGGTGCAACTCTAGCTGACGTCTTGCTCGCAGCTGG
The DNA here is from genome assembly GCA_022433055.1 of Begonia peltatifolia. Classification (NCBI taxonomy): domain Eukaryota; kingdom Viridiplantae; phylum Streptophyta; class Magnoliopsida; order Cucurbitales; family Begoniaceae; genus Begonia; species Begonia peltatifolia. The sequence continues at coordinate 8,899,689 of CM039521.1, forward strand.
GCATCTGTTGGCAAAGTGTCCCACCTCATTGAAGTTGAAGCAATGGTTCTGACACGGCTTCTGACACTCCCTAGCCATGTGGCCCACCTCGCCACAGTTATAACACCACACCAGGCCAACTCTGCACTCGCCCGGATGGCTTCTCTGACACTTCGGGCACAACAAAAACTGTCCCGACCACTGCGGCCTCTTAGTGCTCCCCTGGCTACTGGAACTGTCACTAGGCCTCTTCAGACCCTTCTGCATGGATGCTTCCCCATTCGACTGTGGCAGCGACTCTCTCAATGATCTCCGAGGCTGCTCCTTGGGTACCTTCCGATAACTAGGAAGCTTCGCCCGAGCCTCCTCAATGTCCAGGGACTTCGCTACCACCTCCTCGTATGGGATGCCTCGGGTCCCCACAATCCGCATGTCCATATAGATATTCAGCTTCAGGCCCTGCACAAACTGATGTACCTTATTCTCATCGAGGCTCACCAAATGCCCTACAAACCGCGACAATGCCTCAAATTGTCGTACGTATTCGGCCACAGTGCCGGTCTGCCTTAACTGAGCAAACTCCACCATCTTCTGTGTCCTGACAGAATGGTTGAAATACTTGCCGAAAAACACTGACCTGAACTCTTCCCAGGTCATGGCCTCCACATCTCTCGTGGCCACTACAGTATCCTTCCAATGGCTCGCATCCTTGGCAAGATAGAATATCGCACTAGAAACTTTGTCCTGCTCCTCCACCTTTGTAAAAACCATCATCCTCTCCATGCTCCGTATCCACTCCTCAGCATTGAGAGGATCCGGAGATGACCCGTCAAAAGTCGGGGGTCTATGTCTATGTAGCCTGTCACCCCCTCTGTCAGACGAACCCTGGCGCTAGACTGACTCTGGTCGTCCCTGCTCATAAATCTCTTCAACTGCTGAAATTGACGGTGGACTAACTCGGTAAGCTGGCGGACGGTATCATCCATGTCGCCCACAGATCTAGGAGGCGCCTCTCGTCATGGTCGCCCTCTACCTCTACCTCTCGCCTCTCCTGACATTTTCTACCTTTAACATATACAAAGCTCACATTAGTACTACAATAAATTCAAATCTAAACACTTACAATTGGTTGAGTGCTCCCGTGCAGCGGCTAGCGATGTTAGGTAATCCTCTGAACGACGTCGACCCCGTGGTTCTGACACCATAACTATAACATCCCGAGAAAACCCGACGTTCCCAGTGCCCTACAGTACGTCTACATATACACACTATAACACATTAAAACTTAGCACAACTCACTCAGTTTAATAGTACTTTCGTTTTCAAAACATCTTCAAAAGAACATTTGTGAGTATGAAAAATTTTCGACTCGATACGAAAACAGCTCGCGCCCCGAAGAGGGAACACACAAAATCCTCAATATAAAAATACGTAATGGAAAAGAAAATAATTTAAAATAAGCCGACAAGACTCGAAATCCTAGGAAGGAGTCCAACATACCCCTCGAACTACCCAAAATCGGTGCCGCACACTCACGTCCCCAATTCGATGCCCCCGCGCGGTGCTGCGCATGCCAACTCATCACCGCGTCACACGCACGCTCACAGCGCCGCGTGCCCCACGCACCCTGCCACCATACAGCACGTTCGCACGCACACCCTCACCCGGCGCCGCACGACCCGTGAGCACCCGCAGAGCCGCGTGCCCCGTGCACCTGCGATCACGCCGCACTCTCACGCTCATCTACACTTCTCTAGCACTCACTGTACTCATCCCAACCTATTCCATATCCTTTCGACTCCCTACATCTCTCTCGAAATTTTGGCAAAGTAACGCTTAAAAACTGGCTATCCCAAAATTTAAACCATGCTCACAATTCACCAAAGATTAACAGTATTTATCTAGCAACAATCCAGAGAATCTCCATAACAAAATCAGAGTTTAAAGACAACGAAATTTCATCAAATACAAATGAAGAAAGTCCACAGTATAGAGCAATATCATACTCTAACATATAACAGTACGTACGCATCCCCAAAACACTGCAACCACTCTATACCATCCTATACAACCAACGTCTATATGAACTCCTCTATCCACATAAATACCCGACACAAAATAACAACCCACGAATCTCACCATCACCTACCACCACCACGGGTCGGGTCGCCCTAACAAAATTTGCCGTCCGGTGCCTCGGTCCCACGCCGCCAACCGTCCTATGCCTCAGGACTAGCTCTCGAGGCTCACCAGCAATATCGTCAGCACCTACACCATAGAACACACATCGTAAGCCTAACGCTTAGTAAGTAGTACAATATGAAAGTAAAAGCCGACAATGCAATCCTATCACATGCAGTCTCTACACTCACACTCATGTTGTCACATCTGTGACACGTAGTGTAACTGCACCAGGGTAAGGAGGAACCTAACGCCACTCTACACCCTGACACGTCGCCACCGTCCCGGACTCCCCAGCAACGAGGCCTAGAAGCTACACACACGCATCACCACACAGCAACCACATCAGGGTGAGGGTGTACCTCGCGCCACACTACACTCTGACACGTCACCCCCGTCCCAGCCTCCCTAGCATGGGGCAACAGTTGCCACACACACACGTTTCGCGACAGCCCAGCCGGCCCACTCCTCGACCGGAATCCGCAACTGGTGTTGCAACTGCCCTCACGCAAGTAGGATCCGCGGTACCACTGCCCATCAGCCTCACCGTCAACACATTCACCCCGCATGACGGCACAACCGGCCAACTCCTCGAGCGGAATCCGCGGTTGGTTACGCAGCGGCCCACACACTAGCAGGATCCGTAGTACCACCGTCAAGCGTCTCACCACATACTCAAAACATGCTCAAAACCATTTTCGTTCTCGTTTTAAAAAAATGATGCATGTCAAACAATACGCACGTCCACCACAATCAATCACATAAACCCTAAAGTTCTACAGTGTAGGCCCACTTAGGCAAAACGCATGCATGCACTACTTACCTGGCGTCCTAAGCTCGCTCGACGCACAGCTTCGCCAAAAAGCCTCAACCTAAAACATAAACAATTCACTCATCAATCTTTACTTCAAAACTCACCAAATAATTTAAAATGACATTCCTTACCTACACTCATGAAATTCCAACTAAAATGGGTCACCAAGTTGGTTCGACCGAAAACCAGCCTAAAGTTCGGACGCGCATAACTTTTGCGTCCCTCAACGGAATCAAACGATTCAAAAGGCTAAACGTTTCCTTAGAAACCTAGTTTAACATATTAAGATAGATTTTAAAACGGTAAGCCGCAGCTAGGTGGAAACCCCCCCCCCCCCCCCCCCCACACACCGAACCGAATCTGCCCCTTTTTATTTAATTTTGTATTTTTGCTTCTCTTGAACCAAAACTCACTCAAAACCAGTTTCACGTACCAAAAACAGCCATGCCACTATCACACGTCGCAATTCTACAAAAAACGCTCACTAATTTGACTTGAACCAAAATCCGACATAAACTTCCGACGCGCATAACTTTTGCATCGGATATCGGAATCGAACGATATCACCGGCCATACGTCCCTCGAACAACCTAATTTAATCCACAAAAACAGAATTGAATACGATTAACCAAAGCTAGACCGAAAAGGCCGAAGACAGAACCTGTTCTTTCTCAAAAAACATCCGTTTTTTATTTCCATTCAAGTTCCAAAAATTTCTATGTACAGACAACCACATTCACATCAATTTAGCATAATCTGAACTAGAATCAGAAAAATTTGGGCTTGAACCCGAATTCCGACTCAACCCCTCCTCGGCCCTATCTCCTCCCCTCAGTCTTTCTCCCTCCCACCAAGAATCCTCTGCCCATCACACTCTCACACACGCAGACCCTCCTTTCGACACAACGTTCAGCAATTTCATCAACATTGGAGAAAAAGAAAAAAAAAACAAAACGAGCATTAAGGCTCGGCCGAATTGCTCTTGAACAGAGCGCTCACTGTTGGCTTTCAGCTCGGGAAAGGCTACACCAACTCCTTCATTCAGCTCGTCGGGGCTCCCGGCGTCGCACTCCGCCGTTGTTTGTTGGCCACTCGTTCTCCGTTTCTCGATCTCCCGCTCGGACTCTCTCTCGCCTCGATCGCTTCTCTCGGCCCTGGTGAAAGAATAGAACACTGAACGGCTTCACGAGCCGTTCAGTTGTTTTGTTAAAATTTTATTATTATTTTTTTAAAACAGTTTAAATAATTAAGTTACCAAAATGCCCACGCATGTTTTAACCACTTAAAATTTCGTTAAACTCGCGTCCTCCTGACTTTAAAATTTCTGAAAACCGACACTAAAACTAGATTCTAAATTTTATAACTTAATTTACCCGAAACACCAACCGAGATTAAATTAAAAATTTCAAAAATTAGATTTAAAAATTCAAAATTTTCTGGGTTATTACAAATTACATCCAAACCAACACTTTCCATATTTATTATTCATAGTTTTTATCCAACTTAAAAAATTCGTAACTTACAATATAACAAATTTCTTCAATTTCACAGCTTGTATCTTCCTTGAGATGCTAATATAGTATAGTTAAGCAATTTCAAATTATAATTTTATGTAGAGGATCAATGACTTCCAAGAATAAAAAGGCACAGTTTTAACCAATCCCACTATAATTACAGAAACATGCATACTTATGGCACTTTCTTTCCATGCATGACGTCCAACATGTTTTGAACAACTTTTTAATACCTTTCAAAGTATAAAAAGATGAATCAAATTGAGATTCTTAAAGTCCAACACAATTACGTGGATACCCACTTAACAATACCCATAATTAGTCACTTTGCACGCATAGAAAATCAAGTATATTTAATTAAACCCCAAGAACTTCACTCTAAGGCTTACATTTCCTTATGATGGTAGAGAAAAACTGCTATTTTGTATAACTCTCAGCTTGCAAAATGAGATATGCCTTAACATCCAATCGATAACCTATTGATAAAGGTAAGACGAGAGAAAAGGAGGGGTGAGTCGTTTGTAGCTCAAACATTGAGTCATCACCCTTAACTTCATTTATAATTCTCACCTTGCAACCTAACATTTCATTAGTATATTTATTAACTTATTCCTCTCAATTTGGCACCTAATCTAGTTCTTAGACGGTGGGTTTTCAACTTTTCGGTCAACTATTACTGTTCCTCGATTGCCTGCACACTATCACGTTTTCTTCAATTTTTCTCATGTTGCAATCTGCTAGTTGATAGGTCGACTCTTGCTGTTAATAAGGTTTACCCTTTAACTTCATTACTGGCGGACATGTCGCTATCCAGAGATTGATCTAGACAAAAATTTCCAGTTGAGCGAGTCAATCCCTGAGAAGAACCCTACCACCTAGTCCAGGTTTACAACACAAAACTTGAAAATTAATTGAGCTCTATGAAGAATAGGTCGAAACTCACGTAGGGATCACATAAAAATAAAATAGTATAAAACTCAAATAATATAATGAAATACTTTACAGAAACTAAAGTACCAAACCCCCTTGAACTTATACATACCGCAAATAAATAAAATAAGTAAAAACAATTTCTCACCTAGAAAATGATAACACTTGAGATAAAATAAATTAAGGGAGAACTAAGAGCTAAACCACTCCTCGACGAGCATTATCACCAATCACCTCCATGATCCTAACTTAAGGAAAAAAACGACTAACTCAGTAGAGAACCTTACTATACTCAAATGCATGAGAAAACTAGTTTTATCATTTTGTTTTAAAACTATAAGACACTAAAAAAATGCAGTGCATGATTTTACATTCAAAAAATATTTTCTTTTCATTTTCAAACAGTCCTCACAAGTCAAAGATTTACAAATCATCAAAATCCTTACAACCTATAGTTTGTCAGGATTAACATATGTAGAGGTGTTGACCTTGCTTGACTTTGCCGTGACCATCAATTGACACTTGCTAGACAAATGTTGACTACTACGTTGATTTCCGACAAACAGAGAGCGTGAAGTCTTTTTAAGTGAGTACTCCTTTGTTTTATTTCTTTAAATTTGTCTGCATAAATATTTGGGCATTTGATACTTTATTTCCTGCCTAATATAAAGCAAACTAATAAAAAGTGAGCTAAGTCCATATAGTTATTACAAAATAATAAGACACAGAACATTGGAATGGGATATCAAGCTATTTTGGAGGATTTGGTAGTTCGCTTTGAAATTTCTATCTTTGCTCACCTAAAGGTCATGACAGTTGTTATATATTACTATAACAAATTTTAGTTCTAATGTAATATAAGGCATTAATTTTATAAGGGAAGCGATATCCCTAAGTTTTTTGATTGCTTGTTGAACTCAGCTAGATCATATTTTATATATTATTTTTCTATTTATTTGTTAATATCGACTTTAAATTTCATGATTCTAAGTTATAGTCTACGTAATAAAAAAAATTGAGAATGATTTATATAAACTTATGCCCTTGCAAACTGACGGAAATGACCGCCTCTATGATATCCCATGATCGTATGAAGATGGTTATTGTAAAATCCGTCAAAAATTTACTCAAAGTGAATTTCGTATAAATTTTTTGTGATTTTAAGTGTAAATTTAAACAGAGTGCGACATATAAATTTTTGGTTACTCGTATCACGTCCGTGTAATTTAAAGAATTAAACAAAATTTGTCACTAGCATCGCTTAATCTAAGTAAATAAATTCACGAGTAAATGATGTTAAAATTTAACGAAGGAATTATTCAGAAAAAATTCAAAAATAGAAAAATTGAAATTATTAAATGAAATTAATACTAATAAAATAAATAATTTTAATATAAAAATAAAAATAAATTAAATATTTTAAAAATAATAAAATATTTTATTTAAAACAACTGGTTTTCTTTTTAGAAAACCTACAGTTTTCTTTCAGCAGAGAAGGAGAGATAGAGAACGACCGAGAGAGAGGTGAAAAGATGATGCCGGCTAAACGATGTCCATTCGGAGCAACTTTGGTGTCAAATTCTTCGTCTGGATTAGTAGAGCAACGTTAGTGAAAGTCGTTTTTGAAGGTAACCTCTAGATTTCATGATTTTTGCCCGCGAAGTTTCAGGTTTTCGATGTTTTCTAGATCTGAGATTTGGGTCATTTTTCTTAGTGTTCTGACAGGATTCGGTCGAATCTAAGGTGAGAAACATGTTGGAAACAATATATGGCGAAAAATTGTTGGAAAAACGTCGATTTTTGGCGATTGGAGCGCTAGGTCGGCGACTCCAGAGTCAACTCTGCAGATTCCCGAGTTGACTCAGTGGTGAGCCGAGCCAACTCCACTATGGGCAGAGTCAACTCGCGGCTAAGGCTGACTTACCTAAGGCCGGGTTGACTTAGGCCCAAGGTCAAGTTGGGCCTAGGCCAGGTTGGGTCCAACCCGGACCCAGTTAAGTTCTGCCAGGTCTGACCCAAGCCCAATAAGGCCTTGCCAGGTCCGACCCGACCCCAGTGGGGTCGGGTCAATTCAGACCCAAGGTCAGGCTGGGCCTAAGTAGGGTCAGGACCTAACTGGTTCGAGTCGGTCGGTCTGACCCAACCCAGGTCTTACCCAGACCCGGTTAGTTTGGGTCTGACTCGACCCGAACCCAGTCGCTTCGACCCGACCCGACCCGACCCATTGACTTTGACCATTGACTTTGACTTGTCAACGTTGCCTTTGCCCTTTGACTTTTTAACAAAAAAGTCAACTCGAGCTGTTTGGTTCCGTTTTTGCTCCGCCTTCCCATTTATATCGTTTTTTTTACCCCTTTTTGACCTTAACGGGGTTCCTCCTTTGTGTTGACTTTTAGATTTTGAGGATTTTGATTAGTTTGAGGCGATTCTCGAGGAGCCACCGACTGCCGAGATTAAGAGGACTCGTCATGGGGGTATGAGTTATTATATTTATTACGTTATACCTAGCCTAGCATGCACATATATTATTTTTGGTTGAATACCACCCGTATTGATGTCGGCATTTTTACGAGCATGTGCATTTTACATTGTTTAGTCATGTACACGATTTGTTGGATTTATACTGTCTAGTTGAGTTTGGATTCCATATTTTACTCACCCTTGTCGCCGAGCTCGATTTGAGATTTACCGTGAGATTTGTTATTTTTCCATGCATATGTGTTTTATTCATGCATTGGTTTTCTCATGCACGCCCTCGTTTTCTGATGTGCATTAGAGTTTGATTCTGGAGATAATCGCCTGACACTCTCAGCGGGGCCCATATGCTGAGAGAATCAGGGGATTTTGCCCAGATGCACCCGTATCTGAGGGTTGCCATGGTACTCCCCACACTTGTTTTGATATTGCCCAGGAGTTGACAGGTAGTGTACCCTCCTGGAGCCCAAGGGTTGACGAGTCATGTACCCTCCTAGATGATTGATTATTGTGCGGTACTCCCCGCGAATGGAGTAATGGACTCTGAGCTTTGCTAGTCCTGTTATCCGACCGCATCAGTGTCTGTTCGTTTCTACCCCCGGTTTATAAGTCCATTGTGCGGTTCCGTTAGGCCCAAGGTTGAGTGGTTGTGTCCCTACTGGTGTGCTCCTATGCGTGTATCCGCGGTGGCCCATGGTTGAGTGGATCCGTTTGATTCCCTACTGGTTGGTTGAACTATTCTATTCTCCCTATGAGGCCCTGTCAAGATTATCGCAGTCTTTATTTGTGGTGTGGTTCGGAGGATCCTTCAGTGACTTCCATTTTCACTGTTCACCTAATTTTATATGATTATATGGTTGATGTGGGCCTATTTTTACTATACCTACCATATTTTAAAACTATCTCCATCAATCGTTTTAAAAATTAGAAGAGAACTCAATAATATTGAAACCGATTTTTGAGTTTTAAAACACGTGCATTGATTTTAAAAGAGTATGCATAATGAATAAGTGATAGATATAACATCCACTGAGTTTGTCACTCACCCCAACGACTCCCTCCTATATGGTAGAGGAAAGAAGAGCAGGAATCGAGGTTGATTGGCTCCCGACATTGTAGATTTTCTCAGATATTTTATATTGTTATTTGTTTTATATAAGGATTTCTTTTGGTATCGTACTGAGCATTAATATGTATTCTTTTTAATTCTTGTATTTCTACTATGGCTTGTATTCTCACATTTGTTATTTCGAGGAGTTCTGAGATCACTCACAAAATCTTCCGCACTCAGTCTTAGGTTAGACGGTGGACCTCTCTAAGTTTGATCGTTTAACCTAGCATTTCTGTTAGGCCCCATTCCGGATTATGACAGAAACTTATTGGTATCAGAGCTCAAGGTTCCATGATTCTCCTAGTGACGAATGTTGAGAGCAAGTATGAGTAGTTAGTAGAATATGTTGATTAACTGTGCAATGAACATGCTAATGCAGTGCAATTTCTTGTTATTCAGAAGTTATAAAATGCCACCTCGGAGGAGAGTTCCTCAGAATCCCGATCAGGACCCTAGCACCATATCCTCTATTCTATAGGCATTGCGGAACCTAGTAACCAGGGCTCAGGCTCCACCTCCGGCTCCGGTTGCTACTCCTAATCTAGCCCCTACTCAGATGACCTCCGGAGGAATTAATTTATGGGAGTTCAATCAGCTCAACCCACCGATTTTTGTGGGTGTCACTAATACAGCGGAGGTATAGAACTGGCTCGAAGTGATCGAGCTTAATTTCGAGACCCTGTAGACCCCTGCAAAGTCTCGAGTTTCGATAGCCACCTATTTTCTGAGGGAAGCAGCTAGGCGTTAGTGGACAGCCATTCGCAACCAGTATGATGTTAGTACTATAGGATGGCATGAGTTTACGTCACTATTTCGCGGCCAGTTCAGCAATAGGGAGTATCGAGGCATGATGACCACTCTATTATGATCTAGTTCAGGGAGCTATGATGGTGACAGAATATTATAACAGATTCATTCACTTGTTGCCCTATTCTGGTGGAGTCAGTGTGGAGGCCCAGATTATTAAGTTTGTTCAAGGCTGAATTTTAATATCAAGCGTACCGTGGCTGTGAACCTGTATGATAGTCTGCTTAGGGCATATGAGACTGCCTTGAGGATAGGGAGCATGTACACCTCTGGTGATAGTGCTCCTCATCATAGGTCAGATACCTGGTCTTTGGGGAGGAAGATGACCAGGAAGAACCAACGGCAGGGAGCAGATGATGGTTTCAATGCAAGCCGCTCTTCTAGGTCTAGTGGTGGTTCGTCTATGACTCCAGATACTCACCTTACGTCTATCATACCTGTGGTAAGCCGGGTCATCTCTGAAAGAACTGTCCGCTGAATCAGGCTCAAGGGCAGCAGCCACGGACACCCTTATTTACTGCTTAAGCTACTGAGTCATTCTCCCCGCCGGTTCAGGATCGGGGACAGATTCGACCTTTTTCTTAGCAGACTAAGTTTCAGACTCCCCATCATCATTCAGTGGATATCCCTTCCAGGAGTACACCTTACCGACCCAGTGGACAACATTTGACTAGTCCACCTCCGCCTCAGCGGCAAATGGCAGAAGGATTCCAGGAACACCAGGGATCTACTTCTAGGAGTGGTGGCCGCGGTCGAGATTATAAAGGTAAGGGAGTTGCCGGTCAGTCTTGTGTTGTAGACCGGACTGAGTACTATCCTGTGACTGATTAGCCAGCTGTCGTGAACGGTACGGTACTCATTTTTCATACTTTTGCTAGGGTATTATTTGACACTGGGGCGTCACATTCTTTTATCTCTACTTTATTTGCTGAGTCGCTGGGATTATCTATCGAGGAGTTAGAGACTCCTTTATTCTTAAATACTCTACTAGGCGACAGAAGTAGAGTTTCCTATATATGCAGAGAAGTCTGTGTGGTTATCGACGACTGCAAATTTTCTGCTGATTTTATTGTCCTGCTTATGAGCCAGTTCAACGTCATTCTTGCTGTGGCTAGCTTACTAAGTATAGGGCGATTATAGATTGCTATCTGAGGTGGGTTACAGTTATCTTCAAGGCCGGTAAAGTTGCTGTTTACCATCGAGGCCCCAGTGCGGGAATTATTAACTCTACTTTTTGAGTATGTCTTGGAGGTAAGAGTGGACTGGAGCAGTTTGGAGGACTATGGTCTATGGATCTTGATATTGAGACCACGGTGCTTGAGAGAAATGTTTCAGTTGTTAGAGAATTTGATAATGTCTTTCTTGAGAAGTTACCGGGTCTACCTTCAGATCGGGAGATTGAGTTTTGTATCGATCTCATTCTAGGGGCTACTTAAGTTTATATTCCCGCGTACAGGATGGCACCGGCTGAGTTAGTTGAGTTACGAAATTGCTGTTCAAGGGTTTTATACAGGAAAGTATATCACCGCGGGGCTCTCCCGTCTTATTTGCCAAGAAAGCAGATGGATCGTTGTGGTTGTGCGTGGACTACCGGAAACTTAATCGGATTACTGTGAAGAATAGATATCTGCTAACCTACATCGATGACCTCTTCGATCAACTTGGAGGTTCATGGTATTTCTCAAAGATTTATTTGAGGACGGGATATCATCAGGTGAAGATTCGGGTGGAGGATATTTCCAAGACTACTTTCCGAACCAGATATGAGCACTTTGAGTTCTTGGTATTACCGTTTTGACTAACGCTCCAGCAGTGTTTGTGGATCTCATGAACATAATTTTTAGGCCATATTTGGATCGGTTTGTGGTTGTTTTTATTGATGATGTCTTTGTTTATTCGAAGTCTCATCGGGAACACCGTGAGCATCTCTATATTGTCCTGCAAACGTTAAGGGAGCATCAATTGTATGCCAAGCACAGCAAATGTGATTTTGGCAGACTGAGGTAAAGTTCTTGGGGTATGTAATCTCTCGAGAGGATATTTCAGTAGACCCTGCTAAAATTGAAGCTATAGTGGATTGGCAACCACCCAAGAATGTTTCAAAGGTTCGTAGCTTCCTTGCTTTAGCAGGATATTATCGGCACTTTGTAGAAAAATTTTCTCCCATTGCAGCGCCACTTTCTAGACTCACCTGCAAGGATGTGATATTTGTTTGGGATGATAGCTGTCAGCGGGCATTTGAAGAATTAAAGCGAAGGTTGACTAGTGCTCCGATTTTGACAGTTCCTGACAGTAGTTTACCATATGCCGTTTATACTGACGCATCTGGAGTTGGTTTAGGTTGCGTTTTGATGCAACATGGCAAGATTGTGACGTATGCTTCTCAACATTTGAAGTCCCACAAGCAGAACTAACCCACCCATAATTTGGAGCTCGTCTCCATCGTCTTTACTTTAAAGATATGGAGGAGTTATTTATATGGAGTCAGTTTTCAGGTTTTCTCCGATCATAAGAGTCAAAGTATATCTTCACTCAGAAGGAGCTCAATTTGAGACAGCGCAGGTGGATGGAGTATTTGCAGGATTATGATTTCAGCTTGGAGTACCATCCCGGCAAAGCTAATGCAATTGCTGATGCATTGAGCCGGTATCCTCGTGTTTCGATCTCCTGTTTAATTCTAGGCGAGTGGAGGAAACATGCAGCAATCGGAGATTTTGACTTGAGCTATCATGAAACTAGAAGCATGGCTTGTGCCTACCATGTAGTGCCTACCCCTTCGATGCTTGTAAGGGTGAAGCAACTATACTGTCAAGATGAGGAGCTCATGACAAAGGTGGAAAAGATACATAATGGGGAACAACTTAAAGGTTGGGTAGTAAACGCCGATGGGCACATATTCTACTATGGCAGGGTCGCAGTTCCCAATATCGCCAACTTGAGACAGGAAATCTTAGATGAACCTCACAAATCTCGTTTTGCCATTCATCCGGGTAGTACAAAGATGTATCAGGATCTGAAACGTCAATATTGGTGGGTTGGCATGAAGAGGGAAGTGGCCGAATTTGTTGCCCGATGCATGACCAGCCAGCGGGTCAAGGCCGAGCACCAGCGGCCGGCAGGTTTGCTCCAGCCATTACCTATTCTAGAGTTGAAGTGGGAGAAGGTGACCATGGATTTTTTACACGATTCCACCTCGAATGAGTCGTGTTTTACCTACAAACGAAACAGAAAACCGAATGTTGTCCGATGAGCAACCTTTTAGGCTCTCGGCATAACGATCTTCCGAAGGAAGACGGCAGCAAACGGGACCGGTTTCTGGCCACCCTCTTCGTGTATCCTTCTCTGGAAAACAGAGGGAAGACGAGTGGAATGATGGCTATTCAAGCAACCTTGGGCTTGAAAGCTCAAGGAGATGAACTCCTTCTCGGTTCTTGACCGAACCAAGCCTTACCGTTCACCAAGCTTCAACTACTTCGGCTGAACACAAAAGGGGTATTTCTCATATATTCAACAACCTTTACACACACCAATAGCCATGGCTTGGGCTTCGAAATAGGCCACATGGTAGATCATTCTTAATCCACTTGCACACCAGATCACTCTTCAAGCTTTGGCCCATTTGTTGCATCAGTGGGCTACTAAACTCCGTCACAATTGTTGCTTCTAACCACCATCTAACTTAACATACACTAATCGTAATGCCTAAGAATGCATGCAATTATAAAACATTACAGGAAGGCGAATGTTTGCCAATAAAAACATAAAGCGAATGTTTGCCGAATAAAATTCAATTACAAATTAATTCCGAGGGAGACAAATCCCTTCTTCATGTGCTTCCACCTTTAGCTCCCACGATAGCAAGTGCAAGGGTTGATCCTTGTCATTTGTGCTCGGGTCCCATTCCAAATCCGCGAAGAGGCATTCGACACCTGTAATTCCTGCAAAAGAATTGAAGTTGTTAGTTAACAGGTTGGATAAAGTTTGTGCCTTGGTTTGTGATTGAGTGACGGCCCTCTGGGGCACATCAATTTTGTTACCCAACTTCTTATAGCTCCTCACCGTCTGGATGCTATCTTGGTTATTGTTGATCAGTTGACAAAGACGGCTCATTTTATTCTTATTCGAATGACCTTTTCAGTTGCCAAGCTCAGCCGATTGTATGTGCAGCATATTGTTCGTCTTCACGGGGTACCTTTGAGCATAGTTTCTGACCGTGATCCTCGTTTTACCTCGGAGTTGTGGAGGGAATTACAGAAAGAGCTCGGTACGAAGACACATTTCAGCACAGCACATCATCCCTAGATAGATTGGCAATCTGAGGGCACCATCTAGATACTAGTGGATATGCTGAGATGTTGTATTTTGGATTTTGGTAACAGTTGGGTCAAGCACTTGCCACTGGTGGAATTCGTGTATAATAACAACTTCCAGACCAGCATCGGAGTCTCTCTTTTTGAGACATTGTATGGCCGGCCATGTCGTTCTCCTTTGTATTGGGCCGAAAAGGAGGAGCAACATAGTCTTGGGCCGGATATCGTCCGAGAGACCACCGAGAAGATTCACTAGATTCGGGAGCGACTGAAGGTTGTGCAGAGCAGACAGAAAAAACTATGTCGACCTGAAGAGACGTGAGGTGGAGTTTGATGCTGGTGACTTTGTCTTTGTGGAGGTTCACCCTACCCGTGGTGTCAGCAGATTTGGGATAAAGGCAAATTAGCCCCGAGATATATCGGTCCATTCTCGATTGTTGAGAGGATTAGAGTGGTAGCCTACAGGCTGGGGTTGCCGCCTCAGTTGTGACATGTACATCCTGTTTTCCATATATCCTAATTGAGGAAATATATTCTAGATCCATCTCACAATGTTTCGTGAGATGAGGTGCCCATCCAGGTTGACCCGACCTACGATGAGGAGCCAGAGCAAATTTTGAGGTGCGAGCTTCGATTGCTCCGTCGTCGTGAGGTTTCTTATGTGTTGGTATTATGGAAGATTCACACGAAGAGAGAGGCTACTAGAGAGCTGGAGAAGAGATACCTCTACCTTTTCTACGATATGTAGTTGAGAGGAATTTCGGGGACGAAATTCATAAAAATGGAAAAAAGATGTAAAATCCGTTAAAAATTTACTCAAGGTGAATTTCGTATAAATTTTTCATGGATTTTAAGTATAAATTTAAACAGAGTACGGCATACAAATTTTTAGTTACGCGTAGCACGTCCGTGTAATTTAAAGAATTAAACAAAATTTATCACTAGCGATCGCGTAATCTAAGTAAATAAATTCACGGGTAAATGACGTTAAAATTTAACTAAATAATTATTCGAAAAAAATTCAAGAATCAAAAATCTGAAATTATTAAATGAAATTAATATTAATAAAATAAATAATTTTAATATAAAAATAAAAATAAATTAAAAATAATAAATTAAATTAAATAATATAATTCAACCGAGAAAGGAGAGAGAGGTGTAAAGGCGACGCCAGCCAAACGATGTCTGTTCGGAGCGATTTTTGTGTCAAACCATTCGTCTCGAAGAGTAGAGCAACGTTAGTGAATGGTGTTTTCGAAGGTAACCTCTAGATTTCACAATTTTTGCCCAAGAAGTTTCGGGTTTTCAATGTTTTCTCGATCTGAGATTTGGGTTGTTTTTTTTTTTGTGTTTTTACAAAATTCAACCGGATCTAAGGTGAGAAACATGTTGGAAACAAGATATGGCGAAAAATGGTCGGAAAAACGTTGATTTTCGGCCATCGGAGAACTCGGTCAGTGACTGTCGAGTCAACTCGGCAGATTGCCAAGTTGACTCAGTGGTGAGCCAAGCCAACTCATCTATTGGCCGAGTCAACTCGGGCCCAAGGGTGAGTTGGCCCCGGCCGAGTTGACTCAGGCCCAAGGCCGAGTTAGGCCTAGGGCAGGCTGGATCTGACCCGGACCCAGTTGGGTTCTACCGGGTTCGACTCGATCCCAATGAAGAAGGCCTGCCAAGTCTGACCCGACCCCAGTAGGTTCGGGTTAATTCAGGCCCAAGGTTGGGCTGGGCTTGGGCAGGGTCAGGACCCAGCTGGTTCGGGTCCAACCCGAATCTAATTGAGTCGGTCCGACCCGACCCAGGTCTGACCAAGACCCAGTCAGTTCGGGTCTGACCTAACCCGACCAGAACTGAGTCTGACCTGACCTGATCCGAACCCAGTCGATTCGACCCGACCCGAACCGGGTCTGACCCAACCCAAATCGAGGTCAAAGTCAATGTTGACTTTGATCGTTGACTTTGTGACCAAAAAGTCCACTTGAGCCGTTCGCTCTGCCTTTCCATTTATATCATTTATTTACCCTTTTTTACCTTAACGGGGTTTCTCCTTTGTGTTGACTTCCAGATTTAGAGGATTTTGATGAGTTTGACACGATTCCCAAGTAGCCACCGGTTACCGAGATTAAGAGAACTCGCCACATGGTATGAGTTATTATACTTATTACGTTATACCTAGCCTAGCATGCACGTATATTATTTTTTTATGGAATACCACTAGTATTGACGTCGGCATTTTTACGAGCATGTGCATTTTACATTGTTTAGTCATATACACGTTTTTCCGAATTTATACTGTCTAGTTGAGTTTGGATGTCATGTTTTACTTGCCCTTGTCGACGGGCTCGATTTGAGATTTACCGTGAGATTTGTTATATTTCCATGCATATGTGTTTTATTCATGCATTGGTTTTCTCATGCACGCCCTCGTTTTCTAATGTGCATTAGAGTTTGATTCTTGAGATAATCGCCTGATACTCTCAGCGGGGCCCATACGCTGAGAGAATTAGGAGATTTTGCCCAGATGCACCCGTGTCTGAGGGTTGACATGGTACTCCCCACACTTGTTTTGATGTTGCCCAGGAGTTTACGGGTAGTGTACCCTCCTGGAGCCCAGGGGTTGACGAGTCGTGCCCTCCTGGATGATTGATTATTGTGCGGTACTCCCCGCGAATGGAGTGATGGATTCTGAGCTTTGCTAGTCCTGTTACCGGACCTGGCCAGTGTCTGTTCGTTGCTACCCCCGGTTTATAGGTCTATTGTGCGGTCCCGTTGGGCCAAGGGTTGAGTGGTTGTGTCCTTCCTGGTGTGCTCCTGTGCGTGTATCCGCGATGGCCCAGGGTTGAGTGGATCCGTTTGATTCCCTCCTGGTTGGTTGACCTATTCTCTTCTCTCTATGAGGCTCTGCCGGTGTTATCGCGGCCTTTCTTTGTAGTGTGGTTGGGAGGATCCTTGAGTGACCTCCTTTTTCACTGTTCACGTGGTTTTATATGATTATATAGTTGATGCGGGCCTATTTTTACTATACCTACAGTATTTTGAAACTAATCCCATCAATCATTTTAAAAATGAGAAGAGAACTTAATAACATTGAAACCGATTTTTGAGTTTTAAAACACGTGCATTGATTTTAAGCGAGTATGTATAATGAATAAGTGATAAATATAACATCACATACTGAGTTTGTCACTTACCCCAACGACTCCCCCCTCTACAGGTAGAGGAAAAAATAGCAGGAACCGAGGTTGATCGGCTCCCGACATTGTGGATTTTCTCATATATTTTATATTGTTATTTGTTTCATGTAAGAATTTCTTTTGGTATCGTAATGAGCATTAGCATTTATTCTTTTTAATTCCTGTATTTTTACTATGCCTTGTATTTTCATATTTGTTATTTCAAGGAGTTCTGGAATCGCTCACAAAATCTTCCGCTCTCAGCCTTAAGTTAGACGGTGGACCTCTCTGAGATTGATCATTTAACCTGGTGTTTTTGTTAATTTTCTTTCCGGGGTATGACAGTTATAACATTGCAAAATCCTAAATAGTTTTACATCTACTTTTATATTGTTAGAGTAATTGATGTTGGGAATTAGCCGTTACATTCTTTACTGTTATTTGAAAGACACGTATTTACGAAAAATAACTCTTTAACATGCCATATTAATGTATTAATTATTTCAAGTTCAATAAACTTTATTTCTAACGTAATTATTGCATTGAATGAGTTGACCATGTTACGTATGATTTTGATTAATCCTACCTCAATGTTAAGCACGGAGTTCAAATATATTCTTTGTAGTTAGGTTTTCTTTCTGTATGTGTTACTGTTGATCCTCTTATTAACCTTTGCTTCACTCTCTTCCCCCACCCCAAGTTCAGCCAAAGGCAGAAGCATGATGAAGCTCTTTTGGATGGAGTCTTTGATGCTACTGTTACTACTCAAATGGGTAGTCAGGCTTATACTGTATAATGAAACAGATAATTCTGTTTTTGAAGATGATGAAGTTACCGGAGCTAGTCCTACTCGTAAAGCTTTTGTCCGACTGACTCTTATTAATGGCGGTGCTGCCAAAGGAGCCGGTATATTTTGCACTTTCACATTATTATATCATCTCTCTCTCGTCTCTACTTGTTTTCCATAATTTTTGCCTCATCAACTGCGGCTAAAAAGATCTATTTCTAATGCTGCATTTCTAGTCTCTTCACCTCCGTTCTACCTAATGTCGTCGTGTCATTTCTTGTCTTTGGATATGCACAAACAAGGAGGACGTCATATAAGTTGCAAGATACTTTTATTGACGCACAACCAATTATATCCTTCAACTTTTTACTTCAGTCTGCCTAGATGGAACGGTACCTGGGTATCATCTAGATCGAGGATATGGGACAGGAAAAATTAGTTGGCTTATTCAATTGGAGGTCTGTGCTACCATCCGTGCTACTTAGGTTGAGGTGAATATTTTTACTAAATCTGCTGTCAGATGTGTTTGTCCAATGTAAATATTTTCACTACCAGAGAACAGTTTGATAAATTAAAATCCTGTGGCAGGGAGGTGCATGGTGTAACAGCGTTAGAAGTTGTGTCTACCGGAAAAAAAATCACCGCTTGGATCATCAGCATTCAATGGAAAAGGGATGTTTTTTCAAGGAATATTGAGCAATAATCCCAGAGAAAATCCTGGTTTTTTCTTTTCTTTCTTTTGAATTTATCGCAATGAGTTTAACTTTGTTTTATCGAGTATGCCGTCACTTCACCTTTCTCGACTGTTCCTTCAGATTTTTACAATTGGAATAGCGTAAAGCTTCCGTACTGTGATGGTGTCTCATTTCTGGGCGATGCCAATATTAAGGTTAGCAATTTAAAATGGATTTAATCCTTGTTCCATAATCTTGGGAGAGCAGAAGTGATTGTAATATGAATCTAACTGTTTACAGGAAGCACATTTAAATTTCGGAGGACAAGGCATATGGTTCGCTGCCATGGAAGAGCTGATGTCAAGGGGGATGAAGTTTGCCAAGCAGGTTGAATGCCGCCGTCCCATTATTATTACGGCTGTTATTTTTTCTTCAAATCACCTGATTTTCTGGCGCAGGCTCTTCTTTCTGGCTGTTCTGCCGGAGGTTTGTCATCTATTATGCACTGCGATCAGTTTCGAGGCTTATTTCCAGCATCTACGACGGTGAAGTGCCTGAGCGATGGGGGTCTATTTCTCGACGTGTAATAACTCTTTCCTTCTCTCCTCGTTTCACGCTACAAATGGTTTGGGTTACAGTTTCTTGATTTACAGGGCTGACGTCTCTGGAATTCACAACATCAGGGACTTCTATGGTGGTGTGGTGAATTTGCAGGTACACCCAGAAGTTGGCATTAGAACACAAGTAAAGATTAAAACTTATATATTCTCTACGATGTTTTCCAACCTGGTAGGTTGTCAAGAAGAATCTCCCAATCGCTTATACAAACCGTCTGGATCCAACCTCGGTACTTATATATTCCTTTTAGCATTCAAGTTTTGAGAGTAATTTGCTAATACCAGTGTCATTAAGTCAGTGCTTCTTCCCCCAAAACGTTATTGGTGGAGTTAAAACCCCGTTATTTCTTCTTAATTCAGCCTATGATACGTGGCAGGTCATGCTTTTTTAAGACTGTCTTTAGTAATGTTTCATTTTATCCAAATAAAACTTGCGTATCAATACATGAACTGACCAGATCCAATCAAGTTTAACCCCACAGTAGGCCGATCCCAAAGGGTATTGAAAAGCCTGCAGATTAAACATGGTGGCGTGTTCCTCGTCACAGCTTCAAATTCTGCAAAGTAAGTTCCCATCAGAACTCAATTTGGTATTCAAGTAGCATTTCTT
Source organism: Begonia peltatifolia (assembly GCA_022433055.1). Taxonomy (NCBI): domain Eukaryota; kingdom Viridiplantae; phylum Streptophyta; class Magnoliopsida; order Cucurbitales; family Begoniaceae; genus Begonia; species Begonia peltatifolia. The sequence goes on from CM039521.1 coordinate 8,919,671, forward strand.
ATGGTATGTTTTTCAATCGCCAGATTTCGGGCTTCAATTGCTAAACGCAGTAGACACTTTCTCAAGATCCACCAAAAATGCAGTGTTTATAAATTCGTGTTTTGCCCACTGCCAAAGTGAGAATGATGGATGGTTTTCAGCTGGCTCTCCAACTATTGGAAACAGGGTAAGCACCGACAAACTTACTAGGGCCAAAAGGAGTCTTCTAACATCAAAACTCTTGCATATAATAAATGGTATTGTGCAGTCGATCGCAGTGGCCATTGGAAATTGGTACTTTGATCGAGCTGCTGTTAAGTCTATGGATTGTCCCTACCCTTGCGATAAGACTGTTGAAATTATAAATTTGACTTTTTGGAAAAACTTGTAGAAGGTTGAAGAAAACTATAAAAACTTATAGAATTTTGTAGAATCTTGGAGAAGCGTATACAATCTTTAAGAAGATAATAGAAGTTTGTCTAATCTTATATAAGTTTATAGAAGTGTGTAGAATCTTATAGAAGAGACTTCTCTAAATCTTTCTAGAAAGTTAATATGACTACTAATATAAATAGAGGTAATGTCTTTGAATTTGATTGTAGCAAAAAAGGAAAAGTGAGAAATCAGAGAAGTAGTTTTTCCTTCTAAACTCTTTAGCCTCTCTCCTTTCAAAATATTTTCCAACAAAGTGGTATCAGAGCTTGAAGATCTTTCATGTAAAGATGGCAATTGGTGGAATGGTTCCTTTCAAGTCCCAACACTCAATAAGAGTAATTATGACAATTGGAGCATCAAGATGAAAGATCTCATTGGTGCGCAAGACGTGTGAAAAATAGTAGAGAAAGGTCACACCGAGTTGAAGAATGATGTAAATCTATCTCAAACACAAAAGGATAGTTTGAGAGACTTAAGAAAAAGAGACAAGAAGACTCTTTATCTCATCTATCAAGGGCTAAATGAAGATGCTTTTGAAAAGATTTCAGAAGCAAAGACGGCAAAGGAAGCATGGAAAAAGCTTCAAACTTCTTACAAGAGAGCAGATCTAGTAAAAACGATACGCCTTCAAACTTTAAGAGTCGAGTTTAAAACCTTACATATGAAAGAAGGAGAAGGCATCTCCGACTACTTCTCAAGAGTCTTAACGGTGACCAATCAAATAAAAATAAATGGTGAAAAGTTAGATGATGTAAAAATAATGGAGAAGATCCTTAGATCAGTAGATTCAAAGTTTGAGCATATCGTCACTGTTATCGAAGAAACGAAAGATTTGGAGACAATGACGATGGAGCAACTTTTGGGATCATTGCAAGCCTACGAAAAAAAGAAAAATAAGAAGGGGGAGATCATGAAGCAACTACTCAAAACTCAAGTTGCTCCAACCAAAGAAGAAAACAGTTACAAGAACTAGCAAAGACGAGCTCATGGTTAAGAACGAAGATGAGGTCATTGGCAAGAATAAGGTCGGAGATCCAACGACGACAACAACAGTTTTCAAAGAAAAGAAAACTCAACAAGAAGCCTTGGAAAAGGCAATTCAAAATCAAGGTATGACAAGTCACGCATTAAGTGTTACAATTGTGAGAAGTTTGGTCATTACGCTTTCGAATGTAGAGCTCTTAAAAGCAACAAGATTGAAGAAAATGTCAACTATGCTGAAGAAAGTAAACGAGAAGATGGCACAGTGTTATTGGCTTACAAAGATAATAAAAAAGAAGAAGATAATAGATGGTACTTAGACACTAGTGCAAGCAATCATATGTGCGGAAAACGAAGCACGTTCGTGGAGGTTGACGAATCTATAAGTGGTAATGTGACTTTTGGAGATGAATCCAAGGTGGCAGTGTAAAGTAAAGGTAAAATTTTCATCCGCTTAAAGAATAGAGAACGCACATTCATATCAAATGTCTATTATGTGCCGAATATGAAAAGCAATATCTTGAGCTTGGATCAACTCTTAGAGAAAGGTTATGATATTCACTTGAGAGATAATAATCTTTCTATAAGAGATCAAGCTAACAACTTGATTGCAAAGGTGTCGATTTCAAAGAATCGAATGTTTGTGCTCAACATTTAAAATGAAGCTACTAAATGTCTTAAGGCGTGTTACAAAGATGCATCTTGGCTCTGGCATCTTTGACTTGGGCATCTCAATTTCAGAAGACTAGAATTGTTGTCCAAGAAGGAGATGGTGAGAGGATTACCCTGCATTCGTCATCCTGATCAAGTGTGTGAAGGATGTCTACTTGGAAAGCAATTCAAGAAAGGCTTTCCAAAGGAATCAAACTCAAGAGCTAAGAAGTCGCTAGAACTTATACATACGGATGTGTGCGGTCCAATAAAGCCAAGCTCACTTGGTAAGAATAACTATTTCCTTCTCTTCATTGATGATTTCTCAAGAAAAACATGGGTATATTTCTTGAAGCAAAAATCTAAGATCTTTGAAGTCTTCAAGAAATTCAAAGCTGCCATCGAGAAAGAAAGTGGCCTACAGATCAAAGCTATGAGATCTGATCGAGGAGAAAAGTTCACCTCAAAAGCATTTCAAGAGTTATGTGAGACTCATGGGATACGACAACCATTGACAGTCCAAAGATCTCCTCAACAAAATGGAATGGCATAAAGGAAGAATTGAATAATTCTTGAAATGGCAAGGAGCATGCTCAAAAGCGAAGGACTACTCAAGGAGCTATGGGCAGAAAAAGTTGCATGTGCAATTTATCTATCTAATCGATCTCCAATAAGAAGCGTGTGGGGTAAAATACCACAAGAAGCAAGGAGTGAAAGGAAGCCTAGTATTGCTCATCTAAGAGTCTTCGGGAGTATAGCTCATGTGCATGTACCTGACAAGCAAAGAAGCAAGCTAGATGATAAAAGCCACAAGTACATCTTTATTGGCTACGACAGTAACTCCAAAGAATACAAACTTTACAACCCTAATACTGGGAAGACAACCATCAGTCGAGATATCGTATTCAATGAAGAAGGAGAATGAGATTGGAGATAACATAACAAAGAATACACATTTTTTTCATACTTTGAGGAAAATGACATGGAGCAATCAAGGATAGAGCAGAAGCCTACTACTCCGCCAACTTCACCAACTGTGAGTTTTCAAGAAGATGAAAATTCAAGTGAAAGAGTTCCACGCTTTAGGAGTTTACATGAACTCTATGAGATAACCGAAAATCGAGATAACCTTACTCTTTTTTGCCCATGAATTTTCAAGAGGCAAGAAAACAAGAATTGAAAAAATGCCATGGATGAAGAGATAAAGGCAATTAAGAAAAATGATACATGGGAGTTAGCTTCACTTCCAAAAGGGCACAAGGCAATTAGAGTGAAGTGGGTGTACAAAGTAAAGAAAAATTTCAATGGAGATGTTCAAATATACTAGGCGAGATTGGTGGCAAAAGGCTATAGCCAAAGAGCTGACATCGACTATGATGAGGTATTTGCTCTCGTTACTCGACTAGAAACTGTTAAATTGATTATTTCTTTGGCAGCTCAAAATAAATGGAAGATACATCAAATGGATATGAAATCTGCTTTCCTTAACGGAGTCCTCGAAGAAAAATTCTACATCGAGCAACCACAAGGCTATGAGATCAAGGGAAAAGAAGACAAAATTTTAAAGTTAAAAAAGGCACTCTATGCGTTGAAGCAAGTCCCAAAAGCTTGGAATGCTCGAATTGACAAGTACTTGGAAGAAAGAAAGTTTATCAAGTGTCCATATGAGCATGCACTCTACATCAAAATCCAAAATGGTGATATCTTAATCGTATGCCTATATGTAGATGACTTGATATTCACAGGTAGGAATTCAAGCATATTCGAAGAGTTTAAAAAGGAGATGATGCAGGAGTTTGCAATGACTGACATCGGAATTATGTCTTACTACCTTAGAATTGAAGTAAAGCAGAAAGACAATAACATCCTAATCACTCAAGAAGGCTATACCAAAGAGGTACTTAAGAAATACAAGATGAATGACTTCAATACAGTTGCCACACCAATGGAATGTGGAATTAAGTTAACAGAGCATGAAGAAGGAGAAAAAGTAGATCCAACATTTTTTAAGATCTTGATTGGTAGCTTGCGATATCCGACATGCACAAGACTAGATATTCTTTAGGAGTTGTTAACAGGTTCATGCAGAATCCAACAACAACTCATATGAAGTCAGCAAAAAGAATTCTTCGTTATATAAGAGTTACAATAAATTATGGTTTGTACTATTTTGAATCTGATGATTACAAACTTGTTGGATATAGCGATAGCGATTGGAGTGGAGATATAGATGACCGAAAGAGCACCACTAGTTTTGTCTTTTACATGGGAGACACTGCCTTTACATGGATGTCAAGAAAGCAATCAATCGCCACTCTCTCGACATGCGAGGCAAAGTATGTAGCTGCTACTTCATGTGTCTGTCATGCAATTTGGCTCAGAAATCTATTGAAGGAATTGTGTCTTCCACAAGAAGAGTCAACCAAGATATGTATAGATAGCAAGTTAACAATAGATTTAGCAAAGAATCCAGTCTTCCATGATCGAAGAAAGCATATTGACACGCGCTATCATTATATACGAGAGTGCATCATGAAGAAAGATGTACAAGTGGAGTACGTGAAGTCTCATGATCAAGTATTGGATATCTTCTGAGACGCCTCGAAAACCCTACACGATTCCCAGTTCGTTCACTGCTCTGATACCAACTCTTGTGGCACCCCAAAAACCTACCCATTTTCGATCCGCTCATTGCCCTGATACCAACTCTGTACGTCCCCGGTCCACCTTGATCATGTTTGCTACTTACTCTCTACTTTACTCGTATCGTAAAATTTGCATAAAATTTTAACATTTTTATTCCTTGACTTAAAACGACATTTTTGAAAATATTTTAAACGGCATTGCAACGGAAAACTCAATTAAAATTAGTTTGAATAAAACTTCACTTTGTGAAACGTAAAACAGAGACACCCGGTCAACATCTGTAAGCGTCGTTCGATACTTGGGTCGTCTCAGGTTTTTCATTGGTCGACACTGGCAACGCCGGTCGACACTACGTTTCTCTCAGGTATTTTCGTCGGTTGACACTAGGAATACCGGTCGACACTTCTACGCTCATCTCAAAGAGGGGTCAACACCTTGATTCTCTCTTTCATTGCAGGTCGACCCTCGCGGTCGACACCGCTGACATTTTTACACTGACCGATCGACACCTATAACCATAGGTTGACACTTACTTGGCCTTTGCCCGCATAAGTCGAACCCCGTGGTCGACACTCACCTTCCATTTTACACTGACCGGTCGACACATATCAACTTTGGTCGACACCTTGAACCAGTAATATATAAAAATAACACCAGTTTAGAGAAAACACACGACGAACATTTCCACGATTAAATCCACAAAGTAAAGATCTATATTTTTAAAACATAATCTCCTCAAGTGATTTGAAAAAGACATGATCTCTACTTCAATCCCGGCTATAACCATACCACGTAACCTATATCCTCAAAAATCTATACACTGGTATTTAATACAAAACGCTTACAAAATTCCACCACTTATCCCACCATGGTCGTGTCGCCCCAACAACTGGCTGTACCGTCATACAGCATGCGTCACCAACCACCATCCTAGGCATGCTCGTCGCCTAACAACTCACTGAAAAACTTGTCGTCACCTATACCACGGAACACAAAACGTAAGCCTAATGCTTAGCAAGTATGGAATATGAATTAAAAATCAATGCACAACTCAACCCCTAACACATGCAGTTTCTATGCTCGGTTTCGTTTTCGTTTCGTTTTCATTGTTAACATCTTTCACTTTCACGTGTGAGTCAAGTAGGCACCCATTCTTTCACACTCAGGACGACCAAACCATGACCTACGGAGCAAAATTAGAGGCACACATCATGTTCACACACAGGACGACCATACATAATCTCCTCCCAACATCGATCATAAAACCTTATAGTGTTTTCTCACTAACACGTTAACGACGAGGCATTGCCCATGCGTGACATATTTTCTTATCTGATTACATTTCATATGCACAATTCAAAACATGCTCAAAACTCTTTCTTTCCTGGTTCAAAACCATAATGCATATCAACACATATGCACAACCAACTGACCAAACAATAAAACAACAATCAAAACAAACAAACAATCCTATCATTCCATGGTGTAGGCCCGAAGGCAAATCACAAACAGTTCATCACTTACCTGGCGTCTTTGAAATTTCTCGTATTCGTAACTTTGTACGCTAACTGAGAATACCTATAAAATCACACATCCATCAATTCTAACTCGTTCAATTCATAAATTCCTAGTTTGAAAGTCATAACTCATACAAAATCAAAACTCTCCACTAAACCCGAAATCCAACTCAATTTTTGACCAACTTCGGAAATTTACAACTTCTCCAATACTCGTTTGAATTGTACGATCCAAAGTGCTACAAACTCCATATGACTTCTAGTTTCCAATTGTCCCATCCATTTCATAATTGGACATCTACAACTTGGTCAAACATAGCCGAACAGAAATCGCTCTAAAATTCGAGCACTCGGCTATCCAACCACTCAATGCTTCTCATAAAATCCAGTAATATACTCCTACTTTTAGCTTAAGCATCAACATGTGGATAAAAATCGACTCTACATTCAATTTCCCGGATCTCCCTCCTAAGTTTTCACCAAATCACCCAATACTCTCACTAACTTCGTTTTTGTCGCTAAAAACAACTAACATATTAACTATCTATTTAGAACTAACTAAAACTTACCGTAATCTAAGGAAACAGAGAAGGAATTGGTTGAACGTCGCCAGAAGAGAGTTATCAAACCTCGCGCTGGAGAGAAGGAGAAACAGGGGGAAGGTTTTCTGGGAAGGAGAACACCGATGGTTTTCTTCTTTCCCTTATTTTTTTTTATTTATTTTATTATTTTTATAATAATAATATTTAATTACTAAACTACCCTCAACTTTTAACCGTTCAATAAATCTGTTATACAGTTCAATTCCGGTTGGATTCTTAAATTTTTCTCTCCTCCATTAGGTTCAAAATAATCTTTTACTTAAGGTCAGAAATTCTTCGTTATCAATTCTGAGCAAAACTCCACCGATTATAATTACAAAAATCTAAAATTATTTCAAACGGAAAATTCTAGGTGTTACATTCCACCTTCTTTACAAAAATTTTATGCTCAAAATTTGCTACCTAAACAAATGAGGATAACGATCTATCATATTCTGTTGTCTTTCCCACGTTGCCTCTTATACATTGTGATTACGCCATAATACTTTCGCCAGCAGAATATTCTTGTTGCGTAGCGTCTTCACTGCATAATCTAAAATTTCCACTGGCTTTTCTTCGTACGCTAAGGTTGGCTGTACATCGATCTCCTGCTAAACCACAACGTGTGACGGATCCTTGAGACACTTTCTTAGCATCGACACGTGGAAAACATTGTGAACTCTTTCCATGGAAGCTGATAGTTCTAGTTGGTACGCAACTCTTCCAATTCTCTTTGTGATCGGGACTGGTCTAATGTATCTTAGGCTCAACTTACTCCTCCTCCCGAACTTCATTACAGCCTTGAACGGTGAAATTTTTAGGAAAACTTCATCTGCTACTTTGAATTCCAATTCTCTTCTTCTTCTATCGGCATAGCTCTTTTGTCGACTTTGAGCTATCAATATCAGCTGCCGAATAATATTGATCTCTCAGTCGTCTGTTGCACGATTTCTGGACTAACCAAGCTGGCTTTGCCGATTTCATCCCAATAGAGGGACGATCTACACTTCTGCTCATATAGAGCTTCGTAGGGGGTTATACCTATCGTAGCCTGATAGCTGTTGTTGTACGAGAATTCAACTAAGGACAAGTACTTGCTCCACGAACCCTGGAACTCTAGTACACAGGCTCGAAGCATATCCTCTAAAATCTGAATAGTCCGTTCAGATTGTCCGTCGGTCTGAGGATGAAAAGCCGTACTAAAATTCAGTTGTGTCCTCATTGCTTTGTGCACACTCTTCCAAAATTTTGATGTGAATTTTCGGTCCCTATTCGACACAATCGAAATCGGTACTCGGTGCAACCTTACTACCTCCTGAATGTATAGGTTCGCGAACTGGTCCATATTGAATGCCATCTTCACCGATAGAAAATGGGCGGATTTGGCTAAACGATCCATAATCACCCACACCGCATCAAATCCCTTTGTCGTCTTGGGAACCCGATAACAAAATCCATGGATATTTGATTCCACTTGCATTCTGGAACTGGCAATGGCTGCAACTTTCTAGCCGATCTCTGATGCTCAGCCTTGATTTGTTGGCAGATCAAGCATGTCTCTACGTACCTTGCTACAGAATTCTTCATGCCAAGCCACCACGTTGTCTAAAGTCTCTGTACATCTTGGTGCTTCCAGGATGAACAGGAAACCTTGAGGAGTGCGCTTCAGACAAAATCTCATTCCAAAGTTGACCATTGTTCGAAACATACCATCTATTTCAGAACTTCAGGATTCCATCATTTGAACAGTTAAACTCAGTTCTGTCATTAGATGCTATGCTCGACCTAAATTCGTTGCACCTTGGGTCATCTTGTTGAGCTTCTCTAATCTTCTCAAAAATTGACGGCTTCAGAGATAAGGCTGATAATTCTACTGCCACATTTGAAACTAGCTCCAAATTAAATCTCTGAAATTCTGCACTCAACTCTTTAGCCATCTCAGCATGCATTGCTGAAGTTGAGGTCGAAATCCGGCTCAATACATCAGCCACTACATTGGCTTTGCCGGGGTGGTATTTTATCTCCAGGTCGTAGTCCTTCACGAACTCCAACCACCGCCTTTGCCTCATATTCAGCTCCTTCTGAGTGAAGATATACTTCAGACTTTTGTGATCTGAGTAAGATCTTTAGCGCGAACACGACCGCTGCTAACTCCAAATCGTGGGTTAGATAATTTTGCTCATAGGGCTTTAATTGCCTTGAATCATAAGAGATCACATTTCTGTTTTGCATCAAGACACAACCCAATCAGATCCTGGAAGCATAACAGTAAATACTGAACTTCTCATCAATCAACGGAAGTGTCAATACTGGAGCTGTAGTTAATTTCTGCTTCAATATCTGGAAATTGTGCTCACAGTCTTCCGACCATACATACTTGACTTCCTTTCGCGTCAAACAAGTCAGGGGTGCTGCAATATTTGAAAACCCCTCAATAAACTTCTTGTAGTAACTAGCTAACCCCAGAAAGCTTCGAATCTCGCTGACATTCTTTGGTTGAGGCCATTCATTGACCAACTGTATCTTAGTTGGATCCACCAATATCCCTTCACTGGAAATCACATGTCCAAGGAAATGGACCTTATCCAACCAGAACTCGCACTTGGAGAATTTTGCATACAGCCGATGCTGCTTCAAAGTCTCTAGAACCATCTTCAAATGCTCTTTATGTTCTTCTTCATTATGGGAGTAAACCAAGATATCGTCGATAAATACAATGACGAATTTATCTAGATACTCTTGGAATACCCAATTCATCAAGTCCATGAAAACGACTAGGGCGTTCGTCAACCCGAACAACATTACTAAGAAATTATAGTGTCCATATCTAGTCCGAAAGGCTGTTTTCAGGATATCCTGCGATCTGACTTTTAGCTGGTAGTACCCCGATCTCAAGTTTATCTTCGAGAAAATTCAAGCTCCTTGGAGTTGATCAAACAAGTCGTCTATCCTCGACAGTGGATACTTATTTTTTATGGTTAGCTTATTTAGCTCCCTGTAGTCAATACACATTCGGAGCGATCCGTCTTTGTTCTTTACAAATAGAACTAGCGTGCCCCATGGTGAAAAGGTCGGACATATGAACCCCTTTTCCAACAGTTCTTCCAACTGCTTTTTCAGCTCCTTCAATTCCGGAGGAGCCAACCTATAAGGGTTCTTCGATATTGGTTCTGCACCAGGATATGTGTCAATCACAAATTCGACTTCCCGGTCTGGGGTAAACCAGGCAAATCGTCCAAGAATACATCGAGAAACTCACAAACTACCACAATATCTTGTGGCTTTATCTCCACGTGAAATTGAGTATCTAAAATTGTTGCAAGAAAGCAAAAATGCTCACCCATTAATAATCTTCGAGCCTCAAGGAGTGCCATTACAGATAGCTTCTTCGCATTCTTCATAGCCTACAACAAATGTTTCGCACCATCTGAGGGTTTGAAATTAACAGTTTCAGCTCTGCAATCAATTGTTGCGTAGTGCCGAAACAACCAATCCATGCCCAATATCACGTCATAGCCAGTTATTCCCATCACAATCAAATAAGCAGGCATGCTCTTAGCCCCCACTGATATGACACTATCATGCACCACTTGATCAGAGTACATACGCTCACCAGATGGTAGCCTCACTTCATATGTACACATGGCTGGTTTAGCCTATAAATTTACTTTCACCATAAAAGCCGTAGCAACAAAGGAGTGTGATGCTCCTAAATCTATCAACGTAAATGCAGGCACCGTATCAACTAGTACTGTACCTGAAATAACAACTGGTTGACCTTTGCCCTTGGGTTCTATCATAGCAAAGATCATGGGCGTCATCTTAGCCGAACCCTTCTTTACTGCAGGGCAATCCCTAGATACGTGACCGGTCTCGTTCAGGTGAAGTACTGGTTGACTCTCTGCTTTGTGCAGTTCCGGGAAATATGACCAGCTTCATTGCAATTATAACATCTGCCTGCAAACTGTCCGCATTCTCCCAAATGGCTCTTCAAGCCCTTCGGACACTGCGGGTACCTATTCTGCATTTGTGGTTTCTTTCCTCCCCTCGAATCATTTACAATGCCACCTGGCCTCTTGGTTCCAGAAGAATATTCTCCCCTGCTCATCTGTGGTGTGATCTCCTTAAAGAACCTTCTGGTGGCTTCTCCTTACCTTACACACTGCCAATGTTTTGGCCACGACTCGTGCATACGGTACTTCCTCGGTTCCAGAGATTGTCACGCCTCTATATACCTCTGGCTTCAACCCTTGCACAAACTGTAGTACCTTTTTCTTCTTCGTTACTCACCAATTGGCTTGCAAACCTGGACAATGACTCAAACTGTCTGACGTATTCAACTACTGGCCCAGTCTGCTTTAACTGTAAGAATTCCAACCTCTTCACAGCTTGGACCGTCCGGTTGTAATACTTGTTATAAAACATCTTTTTAAATCTCTTCTAGGTCAAGTCCCTAGTAGCTATGGTGGCCTCTACTGTCTCCCACCAACTTTGAGCGTCATTCGAGAGATGAAATGTCGCACATGTAACCATATTCCCCTCCTCCACCTTGGCATACTTGAACATATTCTCAATTGTGCGGATCCATCTTTCCGCAGCAGTCGGATCTGTCATCTGGCCCTCAAACGCCAGAGCCTTCAATCTCCTAAACCTTTCTACACTAGAGCACGCTCCATGGCTCCTTTGTCCTTGATTCAATAGCATTCTCAATTGTTGGGACTGCCTGTCGACCAACTCGGTGAGTCGTCTGATTGTAGCCAAGTTGCCATCATTCTCTGATCCTACTGCCTCTCTCGGAACTCTAGGTTGTCTCGGTTGTCTATCCATCTCGACTAATTCCAGTACAAGATTAACATAATCTAGCCTTAGTCACAATCTAACTAAAAAAAACAATTACTTACAGTTGGTGGAGCACGTGCATGACGGCCAGCAATGTTAGGTAATTCTTTGAATGACTTAACCATTTTGGCTCTGATACTAATTCTGAGACACCCCGGAAACCCTACACGATTCCAGGTTTGGTCACTGCTCTGATACCAACTTTGAGACGTCTCGAAAACCCTGCACGATTCCCAGTTCGTTCACTGCTCTGATACTAACTCTTGTGGTGCCCCGAAAACCTACCCGTTTTCAGTCCGCTCACTGCCCTGATACCAATTCTGTACGTCCTCGGTTCACCTTGGTCCGGTTTGCTACTTACTCTCTATTTTACTCATATCGTAAAATTTGCATAAAATTTTAAAATTTTTATTCCTCGACTTAAAATGACATTTTTGAAAATATTTTAAATGACATTGCAATGGAAAACTCAATTAAAATAAGTTTGGATAAAACTTCATTTTGTGAAACGTAAAACAAAGACACCCGGTCGACACCTGTAAGTGTCAGTCGACACTTGGGTCGTCTCGGGTTTTTTATCGGTCGACACTACGTTTCTCTCGGGTCTTTTCGTCAGTCGACACTAGGAACCTTGGTCATCACTTCTATTCTAATCTCAGAGAGAGGTTGACACCTTCTTTTACAGGTCGACACATTGATCCTCTCTGTCAGCACAAGTTGACCCTCGCGATCGACACCACTGCCATTTTTACACTGATCGGTCGACACCTATAACCATAAGTCGACATTTACTTGTGCTCTGCCCGCGCATGTCGAACCCCGCGGTCGACACTCACCTTCCATTTTACACTTACCGGTCGACACATATCGACTTCGGTCGACACCTTGCACCAGTAATATATAAAAATAACACCAGTACAGAGAAAACACACGACGAACATTTCCATGATTAAATCCACGAAGTAAAGATCTATATTTTTAAAACATAATCTCCTTAAGTGATTTCAAAAAGACATGATCTCTACTCCAATCCCGACTATAACCGTACCACGCAACATATATCCTCAAAAATCTATACACTGGTGTTTAACACAAAACGTTTACAAAATTCCACCATATATCCCACCATGATCGTGTCGCCCCAACAACAGTCTGCAACGGCATACAACATGCGTCACCAACCACCATCATAGGCATGACCGTCACCTAACAACTCACCGAAAAGTTCGTTGTCATCTACACCGCGGGACACAAAACGTAACTTAGCAAGTATGGAATATGAATTAAAAATCAATGCACAACTCAACCCCTAACACATGTAGTTTCTACGCTCGGTTTTGTTTTTATTTTGTTTTCATTGTTAACATCTTCCACTTTCACGTGTGAGTCAAGTAGGCACCCATCCTTTCACATTCAAGACGGCCAAACCATGACTCACGTAGCGAGATTAGAGGCACACATCATGTTCACACACGGGACAACCATACATAATCTACTCTTAACATCGATCATAGAACCCTCTAGTGCTTTCTCACTAGCACGTTAACGACGAGAAATTCACAAACCGTGTCATCTTACGTACTTTCATCCATGGGAACCCCTTAGTGTTTTTTCACTAGCATGTTAACGACGAGGCGTTGCCCATGCGTGGCATCTTTTCTTATCTGATTACATTTCATATGCACAATTCAAAACATGCTCAAAATTCGTTCTTTCGTAGTTCAAAACCATGATTCATGTCAACACATATGCTCAACCAACTGACCAAACAATAAAACAACAATAAAAACAAACAAACAATCCTACCATTCCATAGTGTAGGCCCGAAGGCAAATCACAAACAGTCCATCACTTACCTAGCGTCTTTAATACTTCGTAACTTCGTACGCTGATTGGGAATACCTATAAAATCACACATCCATCAATTCTAACTCGTTCAATTCATAAATTCCTAGCTTGAAAGTCAGAACTCATACAATACCAAAACTTTCCACTAAACCCGAAATTCAACTCAATTTCCGACCAACTTCGAAAATTCACAACTTGTCCAATACTCGTCCGAATTGGACAATCCAAAGTACTACAAACTCCACAGGATGTCTAGTTTCCAATGGTATCATCCATTTTCTAATTAGACATCTACAACTTGGTCGAACGTGGCCGAGCGAAAACCACTCCAAAATTCAAGCACTCGGCTATCCAACCACTCAATCTTTCTCATAAAATCCCGTAATCTACTGCTACTTCTTGCTTAAGCATCAACATGTAGATAAAAATCAACTCTACATTCAATTCCCCGTATCTCGCTCCTAGGTTTTTACCAAATCACCCAATACCCTCACTAACTTCGTTTTTGTCACTAAAAACAACTAACACACTAACTATTTATTTAGAACTAACTAAAATTTACCATAATCTAAAGAAACGGAGAAGGAATCGGTTGAACGTCGCTGGAAGAGAGTTGCCAAACCTCGCGCGGGAGAGAAGGAGAAACAGGGGGAAGGTTTTCTGGGAAGGAGAACACCGATTGTTCTTCTTTCCCTTATTTTTTTTATTATTTTTATAATAATAATACCTAATCACTAAACTGCCCTCAACTTTTAACTGTTTAACAAATCTACTATACAGTCCAATTCCGGTTGGATTCTTAAATTTTTCTCTCCTCCATTAGCCTCAAAATACTCTTTTACTTAATGGCAAAAATTCTCCATTATCAATTCTGATCAAAACTCCACAGATTATAATTACAAAAATTCGAAATTAATTCAAACAGAAAATTCTGGGTGTTACATCTTCACTAAACCACTCAAGCAAGAAAACTTCATCAGATTGAGAACTTTGATTGGAGTAACAAGAAATCATGTTTAAGGGGCAATGCTGAAATTATGAACTTGACTTCTTGGAGAAGATTATAGAAGATTGAAGAAGACTATAAAAGCTTATAGAATCTTGTAGAAGCTTGGAGAAATGTATACAATCTTGAAGAAGATAGTATAAATTTGTCTAATTTTATAGAAGTTTATAGAAGTGTGTAGAAGCTTATGGAATCTTATAGAAAAGTGTTCTCTAGATCTTTCTAGAGAGTTAATTATGACCATTAATATAAATAGAGTTAATGTTTTTGAATTTGGGTGTAGCAAAAAAAAAAAGTGAGAAATCAGAGAAATAGTTTTTCTTTTAAAACTCTCTAAGCTCTCTACTTTCAAAATATTTTCCAATAAATACTTGTCGGAGTCTTACTTCTAAGTAGAAACTAGAGTTGCCATTGAAGCTTGTAAGCTCTTTAGCTTTGGTTGTTTTGTCCTTTGTGTTGTTTAGAAGTGGTCATAATGTTGTAAAGACTTCATTTGATCGTTGGCCTAGTTGGTGAATTATTGTGCATTGAAGAATATCTGGTTTCATAATGTTATTTTAATACCTCCGCATCATTATGATTGTCAGATATTTTATATACTCTTCACTCGTCCAGATTTTTCTTTGCAGTGGAAAGCCGATGCGATGCCTTTTTGTTCTCTTCCTGCAGCCATGATTGTAGGACCCCCCCACCCTAAACAAATACTCACGTCCCAATAATTAGCCTCACATGGAAGTGATCACATAAAATACATAATCTGGAGGAGTATTTTTGTTATAATATTAAAGGGTTTTTTATTTTAATCGACTGCGCACATGGAGAAGCACAACTCTGCCTGCTCTGCGTTATCGTGAGTTGACAACTAGATCGGCTCTTCTTTTGTGCGTACGAAGGTCGTTTCTGGTTCGCATGAGAAACTAGTATTAGGTGGGTTTGAAATACTTCTCCCCATGCTCAGATGGAGACAGGCTCTATATCCATGAGTAGTGAGAGTAATCCCCACACCCCTGAGATGCCTTTTCAAAATTCTTCACAAAATTGTATGTATTTGACCCTTTCTTATTGCACCTTAGTTTCTCTTTTTATTTTTATTTTTTATTTTTCAAAAGAATAAGCAAGGAGGGACTGAAATACTCCCTTGCAAGGATTGTTAAGAAGTTAGTGATCCACCAGTCAATTATATGAAATTTATATAAAAAAAAACCATATTTCGCTGAATTTAGATAGTTCAATAGATAATTAAAATGTTGATTTCTATCATGATCCTATTTTTGAGGGGCTAGGAAAGGACCGTGTGACACTCATTGTCTCTCGAACAGAACGAGTCAACATACAATAACACTCATTATCTCTCGAATACAAACAATTAGCCTATAATAGGTACCAACGACACAGAAATGTTCATGATGTTAGAGCAAAGTTTGTGTTTAATGATTGAATATTGAGTGAACAAAATTAATCGAAAAAAACATCATTAGTTTATACGTAAACAAATTTTTCATTAATTGACAGTTAATTACATATGTGGATGTGGATAGGGGGTCAAAATTCAATTCTTCTTATATCTTCTGTTTATCAAGGAGATAACACCAATGATTTCATTTTTTTAACCGTGAATAGAAAATGGAAAAAAGAAAAATTAAACAAAGGAGGAAGTTGTTTATGAGAATATTGGTGTCGTCATGAAGATAACGTTAGTACATCCCAAAAAGATACGAGACAGGTAGGGTGGTATGGATTTATGGCCATTATCATCTGGAAGCTCCACAGTTTCTTGGCTACACCGGCTTTCAATCCTGGGTATGGCCCGCCATCAAAATTGAAAATTTCGCACGTTTGACACAGACGGATGGGAAATTCATCCACTTTTCCGTACACTTTTTGAGAATCAACTATGGTTTCATTTTCCCCTGTGGGAGAATTGGAGGGAAAGCGACTGTCAAAAAAGTGAAAAACATCTCCATCTGCAGCCACCAGACACCGATGGACGTCCATTTAAGATATAGGGTCCGCTTCCAATTTTCCTTCTCATTTTAATAAAAGGGAAATCTGGTACTGCAAATATTTTCTAGATTCATCATGTCGCAGATGCAGGCCCTAAACGCTCAATTTGAAACGGTGAAGGGATGGATGCATTGCCAGCAGGAGTTAGAGAGAGTCCAGAGGGGATGAAATAGTTCAACTCCTCTTTCGCTTAATCATCAGGTTCGAACTCAGAAAAATCGCAAGTACAGTAATGGGGACGTTCAATTTCATGCCCAATAATTTAACATATTAAGCTCCAATTAAATGTAAGCAAATAGCAGCAGAAGAAAGACAGAAAACTTTCGTATCAGACAATGTACACAGCCGAAAGAAAAATTTAAAAGGACACCTGTAAACTGTAACCAGAAGGCTTTTCTTTTTGTTTTCAAACTGGAAACTTTGTTGGAATATCTCTCTTCTTTTTTTGATATCAGAGGGTGCACATGGATCAACGGAATAATCTAAAGGGTTTGTCCGAAAGCAACCGCAAGTGTATGCAGATCTTTAGAGTATACGTTGGAAGTCTGCGTAGCTTGCGACCGCTGATTCTGATTCCAATTCGTAGCAGTTGAGGCGTCGGCGACGATGCCTATTTGTGGTTTGGTGTCACTGTACATACTGGGCAGAGATGTTTGATTGTGGAGTGAAGTTCCAAAGAGGAAGGGAGAATGGAAGTAGTGATCGGACCATTTCATGTCTTCCGGTAAGGCTTCTAATATTTGAATCTGTGTTGCTTTATCCGGCTGCTTTCCACATTCAGACAGTCCCCATGCGAAAGAACTGTCGTCATTGACGCAATTATTCACGTAGTGGTGGCCATTGCCGTCGCCTCTGAAATTACTGGATTCCGGCCAGTTTTGGATTTCGTGAATATGGCTGGTTGAAGACGTGTCGAGGGGAAGGTTGATGGAAGGCTTAACGCATGTAGCAGGAGGATAAGGGGGACTTGCTAAGTTAGAATTGAACGCAGAAACCATCTCCGGTGACCTTGCGTTGGGATTGAAGCAGAGAGTCGGAGAGGGGTTCATGGCGAGTGCAGCATCAGACCCATAATTAGAGTTCAAGTGAGCGAAAGAGAAATATCCCACCATATCAGAAGGCCTGCAACTGCTTGTAGAGCTCTCGTGAGAGTTATCGAACCTGTCCAGGAAATAATCATGGGTGGATGCTGCGTTCGTCAAATTGCGGGCGCCTACCCTAGAACTTTTGGACACTTGGAGAGGGAATCGTTCGGGAAGAAGCACAGCAGGAGGATTAGAACTCACCGCCACCTCCGTCGCACTGGATTCAGCGGAGGCTTTGTCGTTGCTTTTGGTGGAGGGGAGCTTTTCTTTCTCACTATGTGCCTCTGAAAGCGGCTTGTGGGTATTGGGGTCAATGCCTCTTTGCCTTAGCTTCTTCTTAATGCACGAGTTCCATAGATTCTTTATCTCATTGTCCGTTCTTCCTGGCAACTGAGCAGCAATCTGAGACCACCTGATCCACCAACAGAGCCATATTTATTGATGAGAATTTGCAGCGGATGAAGATAAGTCGAAAAACAGTTGCTACCTGTTTCCAAGAACTGCATGGAGTTCAATTATCAAGTCCTCTTCCTGCTGAGAAAACGGTCCTTTCTTCAAATCTGGTCTCAGATAGTTAATCCACCGCAGCCTACAGCTCTTGCCACACCTTTGCAGACCTACCATAGATCATAGTAAAAGAGGAGTCAGCAAGGAATGTAAATAGTCAGCTATGGCGTCAGAAAGTAAAAGGGTACCTGCAAGTTTTGGTACAGAACTCCAACAGCCATGGCCATTCTTTGTTATGTAATTGAGAAGCTTCTCATCTTCCTCCGGTGACCAAAGACCTTTCCTCAGCTTCTGCTTGTAACAGCAAGAGTGCCTTCCCATGAGGAGTCCGACCCAAACTTTAACGCCCAAAGCTTGTATGGTCAGAGAAGTCGAAAGTTAACTGAGTGGAGGCCTTTACGAATAGTCACCAACACAAGGACAATTTGTATGGATTATGAAGAAGTGGGTGTGGAAATATGTGGAGAATTATAGATAGAGAAAGTGAGAGGAGATGAAGAGCTTGAGAAAATGAAATATGGCAGGCTGGTAGAACTTTAAATTAATAGAAGGAGCCTCCAATAGAGAAGTCACATTCAAGAGGGTGATTGGAGATTGTTGTTTTATTATTTTTTTTTTCTGAGCTGGATTTCTTCCTCTCCCAGGTTGTTCCATGTCAGAATGATGGGTCAACTAATTTCTTGGTTTTCATCACAATGGACGCTCCAGATCCAACCAGGGGTAGACTAAAAGCTACAATTATTTGACTTGGCTTTACAAGAGTCTCCTGGAGATTAATACAGAGAATTTCGAGACTAAGGCAAACCATTTATGATGGGGGCATCTTCTTTTGAAAGAGACCAATGACGAAATGGAACCCACCCTAACAGTAAAAGTATATCTATCTAAACAACAACGAAGGGATTTCTTCTTTTGTGGTTTTTGTTGAGTCTGTGAAATACGCTGTTGCAACCAAATCAAGTCCTAGATTCCTATAACCCAAGGCAGCCAGAGTGTAAAGATGGAGGGTTGGAGGAAAATTAGTATGACACAAGAAATACCCAGAATTGTCTGATGGAGGCAGATATAGAATGGTGCATTAAATTTGATGACAAAGGAGCAGAAGCTATATTCACTCGTCCTCTGCTCTCTATGATGAAAAACAATATATTCTCCTCTGTCATTTTTCAACTTCCATGACTAACTTGCCATGTCGGATCCTTCGCAAGCTGTGTGTGATACTCTCTCCGTTTTCTACTTTTTGGGTAGCTTTTTTCTAGAATCATGATAAGTTTTTATAATGCCCTTATCGTACACTGAGCTGTCAAGTACTGCTGGTTTTTTCACATCTTACGAATATTGGCGTTGTAAAACAATACCCTAAAAATAACATATTCTTGACCTTACGGTGAAAGTAATTAAACGTTGAACAGGGCTAGTGTATGAGAATACGACAAGGTCAATAATGTTGTTGGGGTTGGGGTTGGTGTTGTGGTTGATGAGAGAAGAAGCATTTTTCTGAAAGTTGGAAGAAGACAAAAATGTCGATGAATCATCGGAGAGAGAGAGGGTGCTGAAATGGTGGGCTTCGTTGAGGAACGATCAATTTTTTTTAGGAGAATGTGCTATGCTTCATGAAAACTAAGCTTCATGCCCAATGCAGTCGATGACGTTTTAACTTTTGGGCGCCGGCAGCTGCGAAGTAAGGACATCCCAGAAGTGACTTTATGACACAGATGATGTCTAGCTGCTCTAGTAATCAAGATAAGTAACATTGTCAACGGATTTCTTTATGCATGGCTATGGGGGATAAACCCCGAAAACATTATAAAATGGCAGGTAGCGGTTCCTCCACATGTGCACAGGTTTGGTAGAATTACGCATCCTGATCATCTGTGTGATAGCCTGTCTTCCTATTCTTCTGACGGACATATCCTCTTGGAAGTATATCCATTTTTTTATTTGCATAAATATTCTCAAAGAAGATGCTTCCGATCTTCCTGTTCCTTTTCTCCATCCTATGCCTATCAATGCATTCCACCCCTCTCCCCGCGAAGTCAAACACTACCCACCTCCCCAATATTTCAACTATAATTCTTCTTTTCTTGTTCTTTTTTTGTCTGCGTTCGTTAATTATGTGCCGGCGCTGTGCTATCTTCTCTGACCGGCTTCTCCTAAACTAATCAACTGGGCTTTTCATAGATTCTTTAACAATTTGTTTTAGTTTTATGCTTTTAGTTTTCTTGATTCTTCCAGTTTTGTCCGTTCTTCTTTGACATAGTTAATTCGCAATCATTAAAGTAAACATTGATGACAGTTTCGATGGCAGGCAGTATCGATGGCAGTTATCGATGGCAGGCAGTGTCAATGGAAGTGGAGTGCCCAGTCATCTCTCTCTCTCACCAAATGATTGGAATCTTTTTCTTGCAATAAAAAAACATGTTGGAAAAATAAAGCATGTTGGAAAAAAGTGTGCCAAATAAATTTACTGTTGCAGAATTTTTCACTCATGAACAAGTCCAGAACAGCAAGGTCATGAGGGAGTTACCGACTCCATTAACACACCAAATATCACAAGTATTTCTCAAAAATACAATAACAATCGCTTGCTCATGAAGTTGCTGCCGAACGCCAGCAGGCACTCGCAAAGCCCGTGGCTATCATTGTTTGATGAAACCATCAAGAAATGCTTTCCAATCCAAAGTATCTAAGAATGATTTTGACAAAGCTCTTGTTGTTTGGTTAAGTAATGTCTGGCAATATTGGCCAAGCACACTTGCACTAAAAATGTTATTGGAAGCTTATACATAAATAAAAGTGTCGTTTGCACGTTTACTTAGTAATAACATTGAAAGTTAACTCTAGTGGTAACATAATAGAGTTGTGATAGTCTTGGATTTTACACTTACGTCTCCTCAAGTAAACCTTAGGTGGAGTAAGGCTTATAAAATTACATGAAGAAATTAATTTAGCTTTAAAAATAGGGTAAGTTAAGTAGAGAATGAATAGTTTATCCAAGTGTTTATAGCTTAGACTATTAATTCTCAATCATCAACCCAAACAATGAATTGAATCATAACTTCCTCAAATAACCAACACCTCAGAATCCACTTCTCCTCTCTCATTCAAATTGTTGACAGGGTTTTGGTAAGCAATTCTCATCAGAGCTTCTGCAAATTCTCTCTGGGCAGCAAGCATGTTAGCCATTTCCTCTCTAAGTAGTATGACCCCAACAATAAGTAATCAGTAAAGTAATGAGTCCACAAGTACAAGAAGAGGCATGCACAGTCCTAAACACACTCCTTGAGGCTCTTAAACATAAAACTATGATATCAAGTTGTCGCACGTCGTTCTGAATAAACAAGGTGCAAATGTAAAGGGCCGCTTCGTTAGCACGAGAACATAAAATAATTTAATTTCATCAGCTAAAGGAATCATAAGATAGGAAAATCAAAACTAATGATAAACTAATATAATGTAAGTTTTGATATTAGCCTACAAAACATAAATTTCAAACTAGACAAGGACTTAACAAGTTTCTTTTGCGTATCCGGACCGCTCTACGCAACCATCAAAATTGAGGTCTAACATATAGCCCTGTACCGCTATCTAGACCATGCCTCTTACTTTGCCACTTTTTCCTTGTCTTTATAGTCGATTCTTATATCTGAAAAATGTTTAAACAATGAGAGAGATATTATAAAGCTCCGAGAGAAAAAACTAAGATCAAAGACGAGCAAAAATAGTAAGTAAATGCACCATAAAACCTACATCATTCAATAATTACATGCTTGCAAATTCATATTTGTAAACATAATTCACAAATATGATTGTACCAATTCCTATGCATTTTCGTTAAGGATTTAATGCATAATTACTCATTTAATTATTATCATCTAACATGTTATTATATAATATTAAATGTCAACATTTATCATCAATCCAAGTGCAAATTGTCACGTATACTCACAGCTTCGTGGGCTTTCTCTGGTAGGGACTGTAACACCCCTCTATTATTTACCATGTATAAACGGCTGTTTTCTCTATAGGTGCATAGCTCTCCAATTTAGATGTGTCCACACATACATTAGGTTAAGATTATTGTCTCATTGTAGTCCACGTCACAAATATTTATACATTGATTTAATTACTTACATTATTGAACAATTTATGAATAATTCAAACTCAAACATGTGTAATGCCCCATAGCGTAGATGTCTGTCTTACTTCCTCATTATTTCATTTATATTGTTTAAAACATAAAAAAACTGTGTCTTTGTAAATAAAACATATAACAGAAGACTTTCAGAATATTTAAATTAAGATCAATATATAAAAGAAAACATATGGTCTTTAAAGAAGTTCATAACTAAAATATTTAAATAGAACAGTTGTCAATTAAAAGTAAACTTAGTAATACTAAGTCTTAAATATCTTTATTTTAATGAAAACACATTCCTTTAGCCAGAACTCTATAGGTCTATCTCGCACTAATAATGTCGTAGCCTCGCCCATGGGTACAACTCTTTAACTGTTTCTTTCAATCATCTTCTTCATTTATAAAATCAACTTTTTGACCTATATCACAAAGTTCATCTATGAGCTTAATGTTCAATAATAGATGTATAAATGTCATGAATTGATATGCAATTTGTAAACATTTGTTTCCTTTCAATATTTATTCTTTCTTTTCTTCCACTTGAACAATCCAGTAAGAGTAATATAGTCTAAGGAGAAGAGAAGTCACCATTTAGCTCATACAGGAAATCCAACTCGATTCTCTCCCCTCAATAACTATTTATCTTTATTCAGTCTTTCTTTCAGTCCTTCAGTCATTTAGTTTTTTAGTCTTTTAATATTTGATATGTTTTGTTTGATCGTTTGATAGTTAGGACAACCACAGAATGGATTAGGCACCATGTGGCCCCCTCGGGGTAGCCTGTAATGGCCCAGTCTTGACCTTCACCCCCATTAACGTTGGGTCGAGCCACCTGCGGGACTGTACATGTCACTCATGACCTTTTCCGACTAGAGTACCAGGAATTTCATGCCCTCCCCAACCCGAACCCAAGACCTACAGATAACATCCATGGGTTCACTTAGCAGGAAAAAAGGTCATGAGTGACGTGTCCAGTCCCGTGGGTGGCTCGACCCAACGTTAATGGGGGTGCGGGTCAAGATTGAGCCATTACATAAAAGGTAGCTTAGTGGTACTAACTTAAAGTGAACTCGTGAATGTTATTTGGAGGTCCTGGATTTAAGTTGGGGAGGGCATGACATTCCTGGTACTCCAGCAGGAAAAGGTCATGAGTGACATGTATAGTCTCGTAGGTGGCTCGGCCCAACGTTAATGGAGGTGCGGATCAAGACTGCACCGTTACATAAAAGTACAAAGCCTAGTGCTACCAACTCAAGATGAACCTGTGGATATTATTTGGAGGTCCCAGGTTCGAGTTGGGGAGGGCATGGAATTCATAGTACTCCAGCAGAAAAAGGTCATGAGTGACGTGTACAGTCCCGTAGGTGGCTCGGCCCAACGTTAATGGGGTGCGGGTCAAGACTGGTCTGTTACATAAAAGGTAGCCTAGTGGTACCAACTCAAAGTGAACCAATGAATGTTATCTTGAGGTCCTAGGTTCAAGTTGGGAAGGGCATAACATTCCTGGTACTACAGCAGGAAAAAGTCATGAGTGACATGTTTAGTCTTGTAGGTGGCTCGGCTCAACGTTAATGGGAGTGCGGGTCAAGACTGGGCCGTTACATAAAAGATAGTTTAGTGGTACCAACTTAAAGTGAACCCGTGAATGTTATCTAGAGGTTCTGGGTTCAAGTTGGGGAGGGCATGACATTCCTAGTACTCCAGCAGGAAAAGGTCATCAGTGACGTGTATAATCCCGTAGATGGCTCGACCCAACGTTAATGGGGGTGCGGATCAGAACTGCGCCGTTACATAAAAGGACAAAGCCTAGTGGTACCAACTCAAGGTGAACCTGTGGATGTTATTTGGAGATTCCAGGTTCGAGTTGAGGAGAAAATGAAATTCTTAGTACTCCAACAGGAAAAGGTCATGAGTGACGTGTATAGTCTCGTAGGTGGCTCGACCCAACGTTAATGGGTGCGGGTCAAGACTGAGCCGTTACATAAAAGGTAACCTAGTAGTACCAACTCAAGGTGAACCTATGAATGTTATTTGGAGTTCCCGGGTTCGAGTTGGGGACGACTTAAAATTCTTGGTACTCCAGTAGGAAAAGGTCATGAGTGACGTGTGCAGTCCCGCAGGTGGCTTGACTCAACGTTAATGGGGGTGCGGGTCAGGACTGGGCCGTTACATAGCCTAACTCGATTTCTACTGATATGCCTCGGAGGGCCATCACTCAATTACAAACCAAGACTCAAACATTATCAAACCTATTCACTAACAAGCTCTATTCTTTTGCAGGCGACGATAATTTTGATGGACTTTTTGAAGATTTAGATTGGGAGCCGAGCACAAGGGACATAGAGCAACCAATGTACGTGCTAACTTAAGAGCTAGGGTAGGAAGCTCATGAAGAGGAAATTTGTCTCTTCTAAAATCACTTTGTAACCAAACAATTTAAGTTTTTATATTTTGACAAACACTTAGCCATATTTTGTATTTTATTGGCAAATATTGGTCTTATTATAATTTTATTAAATATATGCATTATTGGACATTAGGATTAGATGTATGCTAGGTTAGATGATGGTGTGGAGTTAGTTCAAATCACAAGTGCATGACATGCGTGCAATACCCGTGCGGCCAAGGAGGAATCACCAAGTTTGGGCGCCAAAATTGAAGTGGGGACCATTACCCCTTTTACCCGACCACTTTGTTGCAAAATGGAGATGCTATGTTGGAGTTTTCCTTCTTGAATAATGTCTTGGATTGATGACATGACAGCCTTTATCCATTAGATCAAATGGCACACAAACCTCTTGGGCATCCAAGTGAAGAGGAAGCCACACCATGCCAAGTGTTCGACCGAAGCCTTCAACAATTCTTTTGGAGTTCAAAATCAACTAAACCTCCAGCCATCCTTAGGTCTATATAAACATGGTTATTAGTGCTTGTAATGGTTGTTGAATGAAGGAGAATAACCCTGTTTTGCTGAAGAAACCGAGTGAGGTTTGAAGTTGTCGAAAGGTTAGGCGTAAGCTTGCATTTAACCGAGTGGAGTTGCACCTCTATTACCTCAAGCCCAAGGTTGCTTGAAGGTTCTTTTTACACCATTCTCTACACCTTTTGAGAGTTGGAAAACAGTAGAAGGTGGCCAAACCCTTTGTCAAAAGTTGCTACTCTTGTCCTTGGAAAGAAGTTATTGCTGAGAGATTCAATCTTTACTCATCAGACAACCTTGGTTCTGTTCTACGTAACATCATTTCCCGAACGTATTTTAACTTGATATTTTAAGGTGTTGTCACTCATAATATAAGAGAGCCTTAAAATTTCTTTTGATTTGGAACACGTTTGCTTCTTCAACTTACCTATTTATTTTTAGGTATCCTCGGGTTAGCCGAGCACCTTTGACCTAACTAGTTTGCTTTGTGGGTAGAACACGGCTTTTGGCAGGCCACAACCGTGCCAAGTGGTATCAGAGCTAAGACAGCTTCCTTTGTTTGCTAGCAAGCGTGTTGGTTTACTTTTTCAAACTCATTTTCATAGTTGCATTGTGGTATTCATTTCAGGTTATCGGTTACTACCAAAACTCTTATCTTTTATGTGTTATAAATCTGTTTGTGTTGCTGCTGTGGTTTTATTTATATTTGGTCAATATCTTTACAACACACTTTGATAACTTACTTAGGTCAAAGCATGAAAGTTTAACATCTAAAACTTATCTTTTGCTTGTTGTTTTTGGTAGATGAACCATACGTTCTGTTTTTGGTAAATCCAAGAAGCATGAAAATCACTTGAAATATTGTTTAGTTTTGTTGCTATTTTTCTTGCACCATTCTGTTTGCTATTGTGTTATGAAAGTATATGACTCACAATTTTAACTTTTGCATGTAAGTTTTGTAAAAAGAAATTATTTAAACCCGATACCAAAGTTGCATGAAAACTGTTTTCTATGTGCTTTAGCCCTAACCGAGAACATGCATGATATCTTCGCATGGTACTTGTTGTTTGAACTTTGTAGCACATGTCTAACTTCTCCTAGACTTAAGTTAAAGTGTTAGTAACCTGAAGCTTGTGTTGTTTGTGATTTAAAGTGGATTGGAAATTGAACATTTGCTATTTTTGGTGAAATCTAAAAGTAAAAAGCATAGCTATTACTTTGTTGTTCTTTGCTTTATGTCATTTTCATGCATGTGTGTCCAAAAATTTGAAGCATCAACTTGTTATTCTATACTCCTTATTGTTGGTTAAAGTTCACTTGAGTTTAGCATAACTAAAAACTGAAGAGTAGGAATTACACACCTTAAAGTGCTATCACTTTTTGTTGAGTTATTTTCTATCAATTGCATGCATGGTGGCCGAACCCTTTAGGGATTAAAACTTGTCATTTTACTTCACTAAGCTTGCTTTTTACATGTTCATTAGTAGTTAGTTTTTTTTTATTAAAAAACAAGAAACAAACAAAACTACAAAACAAAAAAGGATTAGCATGAACATTTAGGTGAACTTTTGATTAAGTTATACACTTTTCCTAAAACCCCTAGGATTATAAACTTAACCTAATCGAAATATTTTCCTAAAACTTAAATTAGAAATATGAAGACTAGAAGTGGAACAATACGTGAACCAACCCCAAACTAAAACCAAGAACCGAACCGAGGCAAGGACATTTCCCAAACCGAAACTCAAACCCACCAAGAGGAAGAGTCTAGCATGCAATGTCAACTTAATGGCCTAAGTGGAGGAGTTAGTAACTTAGGTCAACAACTTAAGGACCTAACCCTTGACATGAAACATATTATAGAGAGCCTTAACAAAAACAACTTTGGAGAACCCTCTCTAGACACTACTCCAAGAATGATAACCGAAAACCCTAGGAGACCCGAGAACCCTAGGAGAAAATATCTGGATAGAGAACCTTCAATGGATGAAGAGAGAGCTGAAAACCATAGAAGAAGGTTCCAAAATTATGATTACTATGATGAAGATGAATGAACGTTAGATGAAGAAGAAAACTTTCGCTCGAACCAAAACCATCGAAAGGACTCAGATGACCTTAAGAACGTTAAGTGCATGTCCCTCCATTCAATGAAACGTGCGATGGAGACACATTCCTTGATTGGCTAGATAAAGTCAAACAAATCTTTGACTACCATGAATACGTTACACTTTGGTGGACTGTACAAACATGAACTATTCCTACAAATACACAACCTAAAACAAGGACTTGAATAAGTTGAGGAGTGCCTCACAGAATTTGAGACCCTTAGGATACGTGGACAAATGAAAGAACCTGAGAAATAGGTTATAGCCAGATTTATACATTGCTTAAACCGATACATTTATGACGTAGTAGAGTTACACCCTCTAGAGTCTTTAAACACCGTAGTTCAAATGTCTTTAAAAGTTGAGATACAAATCATGAGAAAGAGAAAGTCAGTTATACCCCTAAGACTACCCCCAAGCTTACCCCAAAGCCATTCGTACTCAACAAGACCTATACTAAGACTGAAGAAAAGAAGTCTTTCCAATGTAACTGGCCGCTTAAAAGATTGAGCAGTAAGACTATAGCTTCCAAAGAATTAAATAGTTGAGTTGTAGAAGATAATACCAGTAGACAAAGAGCAAGTGAGACAAAGCTACAAATATCACGGTGTAAGACATTTCATGGCTCAATGCCCTAACTGACATATCATGATAATCCAAGAAGACACTAGAGAGTTTATAAGTGAGGATGTATAAGAAGTAGAGGAAGAGGAAGAAATGAGGAGGAGAGTGAATCTGAGGATGAAGTTGTTCACCCTCGAGAAAGACCCATACTCATAGTTAGACGACGAGTCCATATTTCAAAGAATACTGAAGAAGATTGCTAACGTGTAAACATATTTCACTGTTGATTTCTTGTTAAAGACAAAATGTGTTCGTTAATCATAGACAAAAGAAGTTGTGCTAATGTAGCCTCCATGGAAATGGTCACAAAGTTAAGATTAGAGGCAAGTATACACTCCTACCCTTATAGGTTGAGATGGTTAGATGATAGGGATGCTGTCAAGGTGAAAAAGCAAGTAACTATCGAGTTTTCTTTAGGTAAGTATAAGGATTCTATTCTTTGTGACGTAGTGCCAATGAGTGCAAGTCACCTACTTCTAGGCAGGCCATGGCAATACGACCAAAGAATGAACCACGATGGTTATGCCAACTACTATTCATTAAAGTTCAGAGGTCAGACATTCAAGTTAGCATCCATTACACATCAACAGATAGCTAAAAATGATGCCATTAGAAAGGAAGAGAAGGATAAGACAAAGTCTCTTCTAGACGAAGAAGAAATTAGAGACATCTATGATAAGAGAAGATCCTTTAATCTTGATATTGTTCAAGGATAGGATTATGGAATTAGAAGTTATACCTAACCATGTAAAAGACTTACTCCACAAGTTCCAAGATGTTTTTCTCGAAAGAACTGCTCGAAGGACTACCACCTCTATGTGGTATTGAACACCAAATAGACCTTCAATCCGGGGCTATGATACCAAACAGACCAGCATGTAGGATGAACCTCGAAGAGAATAAGAAACTTCAAGATCAAGTGCACGAGTTGTTGGATTAGGGGTACATAAGAGAATCAATGAGGTCATGTTTTGTACCCTTATTATTAGTTATTAAGAAGGACGAGACTATGAGAATGTGTGTATAGTCGAGCCATCAATCAAATTACAGTAAAGTATAGGTTTCCCACACATAGGCTCAAGGATATGTTGGATAAGCTTAGTAGAGCCTCCATTTTCTCAAAGGTGGATCTCAAGAGTGGCTACCGCTAAATAAGGATGAAGAAATGTGATGAATGGAAGATAACCTTCAAAATTAAATATGGGTTGTTTGGATGGATGGTTATGTCAGTCGAGCTATCGAATGCCCTCAGTATATTCATGCGTGTAATGCACCATGTGCTAAAAGAATATCTAGGAAAGTTTATTCTTGTCTATTTTGATGACATATTGGTGTATAACTTAGACCTTCCACAACATCTTACCTACTTAGTATCCTTTTTCAAATACTTAGACAAGCCAAGTTATTCAGCAACCTTAGCAAGTGATCATTTGCAAAAGACAAAGTATATTTTCTAGGATTTACAATATCCAAGAATGGAATGAAAGCCGATGAGGATAAGGTCAAGGCCTCTAAGAACTGACCTACACCTAATGGAATATCTGAAGTCCGTAGCTTTAATGGATTAGCCTCATTTTGTAGGAGGTTTATCAAATATTTCAGCTCAATAGTTGCACCTATCACAGATTGCACCAAGAAGGGGAAAGAGTTTTCATGGACCACTGATTGTAAGAAAAACTTTGAGTTGATTAAGGATAAGTTATGTCATTCACCAGTATTACCACTTCCTGATTTTAGTAAGGTAATTGAAATCAAAAGTGATGGCTTAGGAATTAGCATTGGAGCTATTCTAATGCAGGAAGACAAACTGACTACTTACTTTAGTGAAAAACTCAAAGGAGCGGCCTATAATTATTCAACTTATGATAAAGAATTTTATGCCATCATAAGAGCATTAGAAGAATGACAACCAACCATCAAGCTTTGAGACACATTAAAAATCAACACAAACTGAACAAGAGACATGTAAAGTGGGTAGAATTTTGATATGTCTAGGAGGCCTAAAACATGATCTCAAACAAAGGCTCAAGCTTTACTTAATCTAATTACTGACAAACTCATTTCTTTTGTAGGTAAAGATATATTTGAAAGATTGGATTGAGAGCCTAATGATCAAGACAAAGCTCAACCCTTGCACATAATCACTTGGGAAGCACGAACCATAGCCAATCAAGAGTAAATTTTTCTTCACTTGAGAACCACTAAATTTGAGTTGATTTTGTTTTGTCCATTGGGGGAACACTTGGTTGAAGCTTCAAGGATGGTTGATTTGGTATTCCTTTCAGCCATTTGATCCAAAAAGTAAGCATCATCCCAGCCATTCAAGAAGGAAGCACAAATTGAACAGTCCTTCACTCCAACGGCTCTTTGAGCTATCAATAGCAATCCAAACCCTAAGTCAGTTAGGTCTATAAATACATGACTATTAATGTATGTAAATGGTTGGAAATGAATGAGAATAGCTACTGTTTCCTTTAAGGAAAACCTTAAGAAATTGAAGCTTCAAAGATAAGTGTCTTGGGTTACATAACTGAGGGAGTTAGAGCCTCCATTGATCACAAGTCCAAGGTTGCTTGTGAGCTCTCATTACATCTTTCTCTCTAGTCTTTCTAGAGTGTGAACTAAGAAGAAAGTTGTCAAAAACATCCCCAAAGTTTAAGCATCTTTCCTTAGAAAGAAGCCAAGCCAAGAGCAATATTATGGCTACTTCGGTAAGTTGAGGGTTGTTCTTCACATTTTTTGTTTCTTTACTTATCTCCTCATGATTTTCCATGGTCTTATATTTCACTCATAACGTAATGTTCATGTGTACTTTAATTTAAAATGGATCTCATTTGAATAGTTTTTTGCAAGCAGTTTTCAAAGTGTTCTCGGTTAAAATCGGTTGCCGAGCACACTTTTGGTTTCAAGGGTTTTAACACGGTTCTTTGCAGGGTTTTTCCATGTCATTTGATATAAGAGCCATGGTGGCTTCCCCATGGTGCTAGGAATTGTGTTAGTTTGTTCATTTAAGCAAGTTTTATTTGAAGCAATTGATTTTACATTTCGGGTTTTGCTCATGGCTTAATAACCGTTTACTGCTTGCTAAATATCCATGTGTTCTTGTTGTTTTTATTTGTTCCTTTTGTGTTTGTTGAAACTCGATTTCCTCATAGCAAAGTCTTGAATATTTTCTAGGTTAAAGTTAACACATTTACATCACATAACCTGCTGTTATTGTTGCTGTTTTTGCAAAAAAAAAAAGAACAATCTAATCTGAACCGAAAAGCACCATATGTTCTTTCTTAAAATAGCAAGTAAAATATGATGTTAGGGACCACTTTGTGTACTGCTGTAGGGATGTTTAAAAACATGTTTATTCTATTTTTAATCCATGAAAGTGATAGTTGCTTTTTGCTCAAAAGTAGCTAAGTGAATACCGAACCAACAGCCATTAAACAAAAGAGCATGAAAACCACAAAAAAAAATATTCTGTTGTGGTTTCTATTGAACTGGTTTTGTGTTCTTAGTTAGTTTTCCTTTTTGTTAAGTTTTAAACTTAAGAATTAACCCTATAGTTTCCCCTTTTAGTTAAAAAAAAAAAGCGATAACGAGAACCGTAGAAATATTAAGTTAACTATCCCATCGTTCAATGGAACTTGTGACGGAAACACATTCCTTAATTGGGCAGAAAATGTTGAGAATGTTTTCGATTATCACGAATACTAAGAGAGAGTTAAGATTCAATTAGTATCTATTGAACTCTCAAGCTATGCATATTTTAGTGGGCTAACCTAAAAGCCCAAAGGTTTTAGGCCAGAGATCACGCATCACTACTTGGGAAGTGATGAAGTTCCTATGAGGAATAGGTTTGTCCCAGTCACTACAGAAAGGAGTTACTCTCGTAAATGCAAAACCTCAGACAAAATAGCCAAGCACTTGAGGAATATCTCACAGAATTTGAGACCTCAAAATTTGAGTAGGAGTAGAAGAACCTGAGAAACATGTTATGGCTAGATTCATATGCAGACTAAACTAAGAGATTGCATATACCGTAGAATTACAACCGTAGGAATCTTTAGATATAGTTGTACAATTTGCATTAATAATGTTAAGACAACTCAAGAGGGAGAGCAAGTCCAACTATACCTAAGTTTACACCTAAGTCCACATAGGCCAACAAGTTTGCTACTAAGACCAAAGGAAAGAAGCCTTTCACACCTAACTAGCTTTCTAAAGATACAAGTAGTAAGACAGTGTGAGGAGATGCCAAGAAGCTAAAGGCACATGATATGAAGTGTTTAGGATCGGGTCATTTTATGGCTCAATGCCCAAACCGAAGTGTGATGGTATTAACCGATGTCACAGAAGAACTTGAGAGTGAAGATGAGCAAGAACAAAAAAAGGAAGAAGTGATTGAAGAGAACAGTGAGTCAGAAGGAAACATTGTCCATGCTCAAGAAGGACCTGTTGCGGCCAAGCCCCTGCTCGGTCACTAGAATGCACGATGGATCGGTTAGGCCCTCGGATCTCGGCCAAGCCGAGAAACCCTTGAGAAAAACAATAAAATGAACAACCAGATGTGCTTGGAATGAAACGAAATTTGGTGTGAGATTAGTGGAGTGAGTAAGGTGTGTGATGGTGGTGGTCGTGGTCCAAGTTGATTAGAAATGACAAAGTTATGTAAACAAACCCGCAAGTCGGCCGATGAAACAATATGATGTTCTCGGCAATCACAACCTTTCCATGGAAAGGTTCTCAACTTGGGGAACTGGTTTTGGCCACTTCCTTCTTGTTTCCTTCCCTTGAAAGGGAGGAGAGAAAAGTGGAACACAAGCTCGAGCAACAACCTTGAGTTGCCAAGCTAGGAGGCTACTCCTAATCGGTTCATGGAACCGAGCACTTACCTTGGAAGGTGATGGAAAACTCCCTCGGTTTCCTCTTAAAAAATATGCCGATGCTCATTAACTTTGCCAACTGAAATACACACACCAATGCTATGCTTATATAGGCCTAGGATGGAGGGGTTTAGGGCTGTGCTTTTGGTATTCAAAACTTGGTGGATTGAAGCTTGTAACCGGCTCCAAAATGATGCAATGTGCGACCGAGATGGTGGCAGCCAAGAGGTGATCAATGGCTTGCTGAATGCCATGTCATGGATCTATGTTTCTTCCATAAAAGGTAAAGGGGACAAGCATCTCAAATGGCAGCCCAATGGTGTGGCCAAATCGGGTAAGATTGGCCACCACTTGCGGCACTTCCTCCTTGGCGCGCGCGGGGCCGAGAATGGCATGTTTGCATGCCCGAATGATGCTCCAATTGCAAGCCAAACCCGAACCCTTTCCATCATCTATCCTAACCATTCAACCTAATCCTAAATGCCTAATGCATGCACATAATAATAAGTTAATCAAGAAGACCAATGTTTGCCCAATAAGTTCAAAATAAAACATTACATAAAAGTTGGCTCGGGAAGAAAAATTCCCTTAAGAGCTTCATGATCTTCAATGGTGGCTTCCCATGCAAGGATGCATCTCGGTTGCTCCATGTCTTGAGTCTCCACTTCCCACTTTAAGCTTTCAAGTTCCGGCTCCATTGAATCATTACCTGCAACAGAAACAAACGTGTGAGAATGTAAGTTGATTAAAGTGTGTGATTGGACTTGAGATCGTGTGA
Source organism: Begonia peltatifolia (assembly GCA_022433055.1). Classification (NCBI taxonomy): domain Eukaryota; kingdom Viridiplantae; phylum Streptophyta; class Magnoliopsida; order Cucurbitales; family Begoniaceae; genus Begonia; species Begonia peltatifolia. The sequence continues at coordinate 8,953,192 of CM039521.1, forward strand.
CAGGCTTATGGGGCACATCATCCTCCCCAGGTGACTGTGGATTTGACCTCAAATCCAATAAGTTCGGGTCCTGGAACTGATCTTCATCTCCTTTATAGGGTGATAAATCTTGGACGTTAAAAGTCGCGGATACTCCATATTCACCTGGCAATTCGATTTTGTAGGCTTTATTATTGATCCTCTCAAGTACTTTAAATGGTCCATCCGCACGAGGTAGAAGTTTAGACTTTCTCTTATCAGGAAATCTTTCCTTCCGGAGGTGCAACCATACTAAGTCTCCTGCTTGGAAAATGACTTCTTTTCGACCTTTGTTCACGTGTTTAGCCACACTCTCATTTCTCTTTTCAATGGCCTTTCGCACTGTTTCGTGCAACTTCTTAATTTGTTCGGCCTTATTTGCACCTGATGGGTTGGCTAAGTCCTTAGTAGGTAAAGGGACAAGGTCCAACGGTGTAAATGGATTAAACCCATAGGCAACCTCAAAGGGCGATTTCTGAGTAGTGGAATGAAGGGTGCGGTTGTAGGAAAATTCCAAGCCTGGAAGTATGATGTCCTAGTTAGACAATTTCTTGCCTACAACACTGCGTAAGAGGGAGCCTAGAGTCCTGTTGACAATTTCCGTTTGCCCATCAGTTTGGGGATGAAAAGAAGTGCTGAAGCATAACTTAGTCCCTAACCTTCTCGATAAAGTGGTCTAGAAGGCGTTTAAAAACTTAGTGTCTCTATCTGACACTATTGAGTGTGGGATGCCATGCAGGCAAACAATCTCCTTGAAAAATAGCTCGGCGGTTAAAGTAGAGTCATCTGTCTTGACACAAGGAATAAAGTGTGCCATTTTGGAAAATCTATCCACGCCACCATGATGGAATCCTTAGCTCGGGCGGTCCGTGGTAGTCCTAAGACAAAGTCCATACTGACTGCAATCCAGGGGTGTGCAGGGACGGGTAAGGGCATGTACAAGCCTTGGGGTAGAACTCTACTTTTGGCTTTCTTGCAGACTATGCATGTCTCGACTAGGCGATGCACATCTTTCATCATGTGAGGCCAAAAGAAATGTTCCTTCAACATATCGAGGGTCGTCTTTTCCCCGAAATGATTGGCTAAGCCCCCACAATAAGCTTCTTTCACAAGACACCGTCGCAAGCTTCCTTGAAGGATGCACAATTTGCCCGTTTTGACTAAATAACCATCCATGAGGCAATAATCTCCTTCAACCTTGTCTAGGCATCGGGCGTAATGAGGTCCAAAGTCGGGGTCAGAGGCGTAGCTATCCTTAATCCATTCGAATCCAAAAAATCTCACTGCTAGCTCAGTGAAAAGGATCCGCTTCCTAGATAGGGCGTCTGCTACTACATTATTTTCTCCCTTGAGATACTTTAGGGTATATGGAAACTTCTCTAAAAATTCTACCCATTTTGCATGCCTTTTGTTCAGCTTATATTGGCTCTTAATGTGCCGTAAGGCTTGATGATCAGTGTTGATAACGAATTCCCTTGATAAGAGATAATGTTGCCAGTGCTCTAATGCTCGTATAACTGCGTAAAACTCTTTATCATAAGTAGAATAATTGAGCACGGCTCCTTTCATCTTCTCACTGAAATATACGATAGGCCGTTGGTCTTGCATAAGTACTGCTCCTATTCCAACTCCTGACGCATCACTTTTGACTTCGAATACCTTGTTGAAGTCAGGAAGAGCAAGTACGTGGGAATGACATAACTTTTCCTTAATTAACTCAAATCGTTTTTGACAAATCGGGGTCCAAGTAAACTCTTTCCCTTTCTTGGTGCAGTCGGTAAGGGGTGCAGCTATTGAGCTAAAGTTCTGGATAAATCTTCTATAAAAGGAGGCTAGCCCGTGGAAACTTCGTACTTCCGATATAGAATTGGGTGTAGGCCAGTCCTTAATGGCTTTGATTTCATCCTCGTCAGCTTCCATACCATCTTTGGAGATTATAAAACCTAAGAAATAAACCTTGTCCTGGGCAAAGGAGCACTTGCTAAGGTTCCCAAATAATTTGGCTTTCTTAAGGGTATGGAATAGGGTACTAAGGTGGTTAAGGTATTGTGGAAGGTCCATACTATACACTAATATGTCGTCAAAGTAGACAACAATGAACTTACCAAGGTATTCTTTGAGTACATGGTGCATGAGCTGCATGAACGTGCTTGGGGCATTAGAAAGCCTGAAGGGCATGACCATCCATTCAAACAAGCCATACTTGGTTTTAAACGCTGTCTTCCACTTATCTCCTTCCTTCATGCGTATCTGATGATAACCACTCTTAAGGTCCACTTTGGAAAAGATTGAGGCTCCACTGAGCTCATCTAACATGTCCTCGAGCCTAGGGATGGAAAATCTATATTTGACTGTGATGTGGTTTACGGCTCGGCTATCGACGCACATTCTCATGCTGCCGTTTTTCTTAGGGACTAATAGTGAGGGAACTGCACAGGGGCTCATGGACTCTCTTATGTAGCCCTTATCCAATAATTCTTGCACCTGATCTTGCAGTTTTTTGGTCTCTTCAGGGTTCATTCGATAGGCTGGTTGATTAGGTAGGGCAGCTCCTGGTTGGAGATCAATTTGGTGTTCTATGCCACGTAAGGGTGGCAATCCTTTAGGTAAATCTTCGGGAAACACGTCTTGGAACTGATGTAGTAGGGTTTTAACGGGGTGAGGTATGTCTCCTAACTCCATCACTCTATCCCGGTATAGTATCAAAATCAAGGGATCCCCTACAAGTACGGATGCTTCTAATTCAGCCTTAGTCATGAAGAGACTGGCTTTATTCTTTTCTTCTCTTTTAATAGCTTCATCCTTAGCTATCTGCTCAGGGGTCATAGTGCTAACTTAAAAGCTTTGCCTTCGAATTTAAGGGAATAGTAGTTGGAATGTCCATCGTGGTTCACTTTTCGGTCAAATTGCCAAGGTCGGCCTAAAAGCAAATGACTCGCACTCATAGGCACAACATCGCATAAAACCGAATCCTTGTACTTGCCTAGAGCAAACTCAACTCTTACTTGCTTAGTAACTCTAACATCGTCTCTATCATCTAACCCTTTAAGCTTATAAGGGTGGGGGTGAGCACTAGTCTCTAACCCTAACTTAGGCACTAAGTCCTTGGAGGCTACGTTCGCACAACTTCCTCCATCAATAATGAGAGAACACAACTTATCCTTGATGAGGCATTTACTATGGAAGATGTTCTTACGCTGACAATCCTCTCCAGAACTCTTGGTTATAAGAACTCGTCTTCTCACCATAAGTAAAGGGCCATCGGGGGCATGAATAACTTCTTCAACCGAATCACTCTCGTCCTCATCCTCTCTTACTTCTTCTACTTCCTCCTTAAACTCATCTTCACTTACGAACTCGCCGGTGTCTTCCTTAATGATCATGACACGACGGTTCGGGCATTGGGCAATAAAATGACCTACGCCGTGACACTTGTAGCACTTGAGGTTGCGTGCTCTCTGTCCAGTGGGGTTGTCTCTTGTAGGCTTGGCCTTTGGTCCTTTAGGGTTTATTGGTTTACTAGTTGATTCTTTTGGAGGCTAATGTCTTTGAAAAGGCTTTTTCCAATCAGCCTTGGTCACGGGTTTGTTAGCCTCAGGTGGCTTAGGGGTGTATTTGGGGAGTTGGTTAATTTTAAATGATTGGGTGGCTTTCCTCTTTCTTTTGAGTTGGCATTCGACTTTTAGGGCCATCTGAACTACTATGTCCATAGAGTCTATGGGATGCAATTCTACGGCGTCAGCAATGTCATAATTCAAGCCATGGATAAACCTAGCTATGGTTTGCTCTTCGGGTTCTTCTAGTTCTCCTCGAATTTTGAGAGTCTCGAACTCTGTAAGGTACTCTTCTACAGTTAGACTTCCTTGCTTGAGGTTATGTATTTGCATGATCAATTCTTGTTTGTAATGACTAGGGACAAATCTCTTCGTCATGATAGATTTCATCTTTCTCCAAGTATCAATAGAGTTAAATCCAGTCCGCGCTCTTTGTGTCCTTACATTAGACCACCAGAGTAAGGCATAGCTGGTAAACTCTACAGAAACCAACTGAATCTTGACTTTGTCGGAGTAGTTATAACAATAAAAAATTCTCTCAACCTTCTCTAACCATTCTAAAAATGTTGTCCCGTCGCATGTTCCATTAAAGGAGGGAACTTGTATCTTAACGTTTCGGAGGTCCTCACAGTCTCTATGTCGGTCTCGTCTAAACTCATCATGATTCCTATGAATTGGTGGGCGAAAGTTTTCTTCTTTATCCAAAGTCCACTCATCATCCTCATCATAGTCATAGTTAGGGTGTCTATCCCTAGAATGCTCAATCTCAGCTTCATCATCTAAGAGCTCTTGGTCTCTAACTCGTCTCCTAAGATTGTCATTTTGTCTCCTAGGTATAGTGTCTTGGGAGGAATCTCTACGGTGGGTAGGATGACGTCCACTCATAACTTGGTCAAATTTTAGGTTCATATCATGAAGTTGTTTACTTAGGGTTCCAACAATTCCACTTAAATCGTTTAGTTGACCTTGCATACTTGACTCTCCCTCTTGATGGGTGTGAGTCTCCTTTTGGGGAATGTCCTTGCCCCGGCTCGGTGGATTGGGTTCTGGGATCATATTTGGGTTAGGGCCAATTTGGAATCCACTTCTAATTTTCATGTTTAAGTCTTAGGAAAGAGAACTTCAATCATATTTAAACCTTAAGTCTTAAAGTATTAGGATTGGTAACCTAACTAAGGTAATTGATGTAATCTCCTTTAAGTTTGTTTCTAGCTTTTGTTTTATTTTGTTTTGTTATTTGGTTTTTTTTTTGTATGAAAACTAGTTAAGCAAGACAAATATTATGCGCAAAAAGGAAAGGAAATCATACAATTTAGATTAAATTGTAAAAGATAAAACATTGCTAGCTACTCTCGGATGTGTGACAATTCACTAAAAAAAATGAGGCACTAGTTTTATCCGCGGTTTGCTCCAATAATTTTAACAATAATCGAGCAATAATAAAAGCAACAAATTAAGTTTAACATGCAGCCAAATTTCGTGTCTTGGAACTACTCTCAGCCATGCACAAAGTGGTCCCAACTATCAACATCAAACTTGCCATTTTTGTGCACACAAGAATGTTTTTTGCAAAAGTATGTTTTCCTTTAACCAAAACAGCATCTATTTGAATTTTAAACCACAACAAACCGAAAAAGGGCACATGCTTCAGCTACATAACATATTAACGTAAGTCTAAAGAGTTATAGGCTCGGTCTTGTGCAAAAAAAACAGGTCACAACAACAAGATATAACATACTATTCTCGGCAATGTCAAAAATAGAAAGTTCATGCTATTGTGTCTCGGATTTTAGGCCAACTTTAACCGAATCATATGTAACATTAGACAAGCCTAACATTCATTCTTAGCAGAGGATATAAGCAGCAATAGGCATAAAAAGGTTCATTTAAATCAAGCTGCAAGTTTCGGTTATTAGTGCACACAAATTGGTTATCAAACTTTGAACTATGCGGTTTTCTAACAAAGTGCATTAAACATTTTAAACCGATGCAACCATCAAACTAATCATATGATTTTAAAGCTAAACATGCATGCTTAAGTACTTAACAAGACATGTGAGGTGCTGGAAATGTTAAAACACAGCAAGAAAAAGTGTTGCTCCCGAAATAGAAAAGAAGACAACAAGTACTAAAGTTGTTAGCATTTGTTTAACCAAAAGGGGAAGGAAATTGCAGCCACGAAAATGGAGTCTAAGGGCTGATATTTCTTCATGCTTAGATGTCTAACAACTCAAGAAACATGCTGGAGATGATTTTAGCTCAAAAGAAATCGGAAATAAAACAAAGAAACCACAAGCAAATCAATAACCCGAATAGGTGAGCAATGAAACCCGGTTTTAGGCTTTAAGGTGCAGCCATCCAAATGAGTTTGGAAAACCAAACTAACTTGATTTCTAGCACTCCACGGGGCCCTCCTATGCTCTGATACCAAATGTTGTGGCCAAGCCCCTGCTCGGTCACTAGAATGCACGATGGATCGGTTAGGCCCTCGGATCTCGGCCAAGCCAAGAAACCCTTGAGAAAAACAATAAAATGAATGACCAAATGTGATTGGAATGAAACGAAATTTGGTGTGAGATTAGTGGAGTGAGTGAGGTGTGTGATGGTGGTGGTCGTGGGCCAAGTTGATTAGAAATGACAAAGTTATGTAAACAAACCCGCAAGTCGGCTGATGAAACAATATGATGTTCTCGGCAATCACAACCTTTCCATGGAAAGGTTCTCAACTTGGGGAACCGGTTTTGGCCACTTCCTTCTTGTTTCCTTCCCTTGCAAGGGAGGAGAGAAAAGTGGAAAACAAGCTCGAGCAACAACCTTAAGTTGCCAAGCTAGGAGGCTACTCCTAATCGGTTCATGGAACCGAGCACTTACCTTGGAAGGTGATGGAAAACTCCCTCGGTTTCCTCTTAGAAAATATGCCGATGCTCATTAACTTTGCCAACCGAAATACACACACCAATGCTATGCTTATATAGGCCTAGGATGGAGGGGTTTAGGGCTGTGCTTTTGGTCTTCAAAACTTGGTGGATTGAAGCTTGTAACCGGCTCCAAAATGATGCAATGTGCGGCCGAGATGGTGGCAGCCAAGAGGTGATCAATGGGTGCTGAATGCCATGGCATGGATCCATGTTTCTTCCAAAAAAGGTAAAGAGGACAAGCATCTCAAATGGCAGCCCAATGGTGTGGCCAAATCGGGTAAGATTGGCCACCACTTGTGGCACTTCCTCCTTAGCGCGCGCGCGGCCGAGAATGGCTTGTTTGCATGCCCGAATGATGCTCCAATTGCAAGCCAAACCCGAACCCTTTCCATCTTCTATCCTAACCATTCAACCTAATCCTAAATGCCTAATGCATGCACATAATAATAAGTTAAACAAGAAGGCCAATGTTTGCCCAATAAGTTCAAAATAAAACATTACATAAACATTGGCTCGGGAAGACAAATTCCCTTAAGAGCTTCATGATCTTCAATGGCGGCTTCCCATGCAAGGATGTATCTCGATTGCTCCATGTCTTGAGTCTCCACTTCCCACTTTAAGCTTTCAAGTTCCGGCTCCATTGAATCATTACCTACAACAGAAACAAACGTGTGAGAATGTAAGTTGATTAAAGTGTGTGATTGGACTTGA
>CM039521.1:8965392-9102372 GCA_022433055.1 Begonia peltatifolia
ATGGCCTCGTTATTGGAGGAACCGGGACGATGGCGACGTGCCAGGGGATGGTATGGCGAGTGCATCCAGCCTCATCCTGGAATGGTTGCAGTGTGGGGAGTGACGCGTGGGTTTGATTTGAGAGCCTCGTTGCTGGAGGAACCGGGACGATGGTGACGTGCCAGGGTGTGAGGTGGCGAGAGAGAGTCCAGTCTCACCATGGTGCGGTTGTACTACGCGGCATCGATTGTGACAATACGAGTGAGAATGTAGAGACTGCATGTGATAGGATTGCATTGTCGTTTTACGTTTCATATTGCACTACTTACTGAGCGTTAGACTTATGTTGTGTTCCGTGGTGTAGGTCCAAAGATTCCAGCGGGTAAGTTACGAGAGCCCATACAGGAATAAGTAGGCGGTTGGAGGTGTGCTACCATGAGCCGATAGGGGGAGTTTGTCAAGGCGACCCGACCCGTGGAGCGAGGCTAGATGGTGGATCTTTTGGGTTGTATTTTGCGAGGTATAAGTCAAGTGTATAGATTTTGAGGATATAGGTTTGTTTTGCACGAATTATAGTTGGGATTGGTGTAAGGTTGTGTCTTGAAACTACTTGAGGAAATTATGTCATAAAAATACAGGTCTTTACTTCATGGTTTTAATCGTGAAAGTTTTCGTTGTCCATTTTCTTTCGAATTGGTGTTATTTTATACTGCTGGTGCAAAGTGTCGACTGAAGTCTATAGGTGTTGACCGATCAGTGTAACATAGAATGTGAGTGTCGACCGCGATATTCGACTTGTGGGGGCAGAGAGCAATGAGGTGTCGACCGGCGACTGTGGGTGTCGACCGGTTTGCGTAAAATCAGTGATAGTGTCGTTCGCGGGGGTCGACCTACGCGAGCAGAAAGGAGTGAAGTGTTGACTGGTGTCAGTAGTTGTCGACCGGGTAGTGTGAAATCAGTGAGAGTGTCGTCTGCGGGGTTCGACCTGTGCAGACAGAGAGAATTGAAGTATCGACTGCTGGAGGCAGGTGTCGACCGCGTCTTATTATGTGTGTGGACTTGTCGACCGCGAATATCGACTAGGGCGAGCAGAGAGAATTAAGGTGTCAACCGGCGTTCACAGGTGTCGACCGGTTTCTTTATTTTTTTATGTTTTAAAAATGTGAAGTTTATTTAAACTGATTTTTAACTGAGTTTTCCGCTGCGGCGTTCTTAAATATTTTTCAAGGGTGTCCTTTTGAGTCGAGGGACCAAAAGTTTTAAATTTTATAAGAAATTTATCGACGAAACAAGTAAATGTACGGTTGGCGATCTAGGTCCGGGGACGACTCGGGGGCGCTTCAGAGGTGGTGACGGAATAGTTAGCGAACTAGAAATGAGTAAGTTTTCGAGGCGTTACATTAATCTCTCATATTACATATTTATTTTTGACTACCATTAGTTTTTAATAGAATAATTAATTGAAAACATTTATAAATTGCACGCTAATTATTCAATCCCTGAATTAACAAATAAGAGAATTTTGTATTATAGATTTCATTATATCAATGTTAGCATTTCCAGCTACTCATTTAATTTATTCCCAAAATGCAAGGTTTATGTAATGTAACTCATACAAAACTTAACCGACTAAATCAAAGAATCAATTAAAATGAAATAAAGTCTACTAAATACAATGAATTAAGATAATACATATATGACCATTATTAATTGTTCTTTGTTTAACGGATATTATAACAATCATATAATTTCACATGATTTAGTCTTATATAATCATATTATATAAAATACAATCACTTTATTTCACTATATATATAATCAGGATATTACTATACGTTCTAAATAAAGAACTGCATTTATGACTTTATTAATTTGAAAATTCAATAATTCAAATACAAGTCACGGACTAATGCGATTAGTTTTTTAAATTTAATCCTACATATATCAATATATATGTAAATTTAAAATTACACAAATAATCAAGGATTTTTCTTTGAATTTATAAAGCACATCGAACAATGTAAACATAAAAATTAGTCATAAAAATTATTCATTGATTACAGCAAAAAATATTCATAATATTTACTTGTTGGGAATATTATTCTCAACAGTTTAGAGATTGAGTTTTTGAGCTAGGAGATGTCTCCAATCCCATCTAAAAGCTCCTCCAACAATATCAAGATATCTTTCCTGAGGATATACCACTAGGACTACCACCCTTATGTGGTATAGAACACTAAATTAACTTGCAACCAGAGGTTACATTACCAAATCGTCCAGTGGGTTACACTTCATTGACTTGCAACCAGTTTATAGGATGAATCCCCAAGAGACTAAGGAACTACAAAGTCAAGTGCAAGAGCTATTGGACAAAGGGTATATTCGAGAATCTATGAGTCCTTCTGTAGTGCCCACATTATTAGTGCCCAAGAAGGACGGGACCATGAGAATGTGTCTAGACCGTCGTGCTGTCAACCAGATCACGATCAAGTATAGATTTTCTATTCCACATCTTAAGGACATGTTGGATGAGCTTGGAGGAGCCTTCATATTTTCAAGTTAGACCTCAAGAGTGGATACCAACAGATAAGAATAAAGGAAGACGACGAGTGGAAAACACTCTTCAAGACCAAATATGAGCAGTTTGAATGGATAGTCATGTCTTTTGAACTCACCAATGCACCTAGTATTTTTATGCACCTTATGTACCACATGCTTAAGAAATTTTTAAGAAAATTCATTGTCATATACTTTGATGGCATACTGGTGTATAGTTCGGACATTTCCACACACCTGAACCATTTGAATACATTATTTCAAACCCTAAGAAAAGTGAAATTATTTGGCAACCTCAAGAAGTATTCTTTGGGCCAAGATAAAGTGGTATTTCTAGGGTTTATCATTCCTAAAAATAGTATGGAAGTTGATGAGGATAAGATAAAGACCATTAGGGAGTGGCCAATGCCTAAGACCATAATTGAAGTTCACAGCTTTCATGGGTTAGCTTCATTCTACCAGAGATTTATCATGGGTTTCAGTTCCATTGTTGCACGCAGAATAAATTCTTCCAAAAAGAGTTAGTAATTTAACTACACTCTTGAGTGTTAAAAGAGTTTTGAACTAATAAAGGAAAAGTTATGTAACTCACCCATATTAGCACTCCCCAAATTTAGTAAGGTCTTTGAGATCAAGAGCAATGCTTTTGGAGTTGGCATCGGGGCAGTACTCATGCAAGAGGATAGGCCGCTAGCATATTTTAGTGAGAAGCTCAAAGGAGCAACCCTCAACTACTCAACCTATGATAAGAAATTTTATGTCGTTATACGAACCTTTGTTCAATGGCAACACTATCTCATCTCGAAAGAATTTCTTATTCACACTAATGACCAAGCATTGAAACATATAAGGGGTCAGGGTAAATTGAACAAGAGACACGCAAAATGGGGAGAATTCCTGAAAAGATTTTCTTATATCCTTAAATACGTGAGGGGAGAAACCAATGTAATGGCATATGCATTGTCAAAGAGACATTCTTTCCTTATTGAGCTAGGAACTAGATTCTTTTGTTTTACCTGGATTAATTATAGCTATGGGTAAGACCAGACTTTGGATCTTACTATATTAAGTGTTTGACCAAAGCGGTAGGAGATTATTCCATCAAGGACAGTTATCTGTTTAGACGAGGCTAGTTATGCTGATGTGCCCCGAGGTCTTTAACCCAATCTCGAGTCGAGGTACGTTTCCTATCCAACTTTATGGCCTAATTAGTTTGCTAGTTTTGTAGGTGACAACCCATAAGTTGAAGAGGGATTTGTCTTCCCTTGGACAAATTCATGTACTTAAAAGCTTTCTTTTGTTTAAGTTTAGGAAACTTAATCTTTGTGATTTTCGGCAAACTTTAGCCTTGCTTTTCTTTAGTTTTGGATGTTTGTAATAGTCTTTAGTAAGGATCCAAGGCTTGGAACAAAAGAAAGCATTAAAAATAAAGTTGGAATCTCATTGGAGCATTTCGTCGAATAGCTTGCGTGCATCAGTTTTCGAGCAGTAGAGTGCAGGTGCAAGACAAGGCCACGCGCACACAAGATGGGCGCACAACAGCAAGGAGGCACGCATATGGATTAGCCATGGCACATCCATTGGCGTGCAAGGAAGATAGACGCCGTGCAACCGCGGACGTGCACCAGGCTGCGAATCACCGCAGCAGTGCGCGTGACATGATTGCACCCTCGAATGAGCCGTGTTTTACCCACAAATGAAACAGAAAACAAAAAGTAGCAGAAAAACCGAATGCTGTCTGATGAGCAACCTTTTAGACTCTCGGCATAAAGATCTTCCAAAGGAAGATGGCAGCAAACAGAACAAGTTATTGGCACTCTATTCGTGTATCCTTCTCTGGAAAAAGAGGGAAGAATAGTGGAACAACGGCTATTCAAGCAACCTCGGGCTTGAAAGCTCGAAGGAGATGCACGCCTTCTCGGTTCTTGACCGAATCGAGTCTTACCGTTCACCAAGCTTCAAGCTAATTCGGCTGAACACAAAATGGGCTATTCTCATAGATTCAACAACCTTTACAAACACCAATAGCCATGTATTTATAGACCTAGGGTGGCTGAAGGTTAGAATGGACTTGGTCTTCGAAATGGGCCACATGGTTGGCCATTTTTGATCCACTTGCACACTAGAGCACTATTCAAGCTTTGGCCAATTTGTTGCACCAATGTGCTTCTAAACTCCGGCTCAATTGTTGCTTCTAACCACCATCTAACTTAACATACATCTAATCATAATGCCTAAGGATGCATGCAACTATAAAACATTACAGGAAGGCGAATGTTTGCCAACATAAACATAAGAGCGAATGTTTGCCAAATAAAATTCAATTGCAAATTAATTCCGAGAGAGACCAATCCCTTCTTCAGGTGCTTCCACCTTTAACTCCCACAATAGCAAGCGTAAGGGTTGATCTTTGTCTTTTATGCTCAGGTCCTATTCCAAGTCCGCGAAAAGGCATTTGAAACCAGTAATTCGTATAAAAGAATTGAACTTGTTAGTGAACAGGTTTGATAGAGCTCTCTGCCTTAGTTTGTGATCGAGTGATGGCTTTCTGGGGCACAACTTCCTACCCAGGCGATTGAGGATCTGACCTCAAATCCATTAATGGGGTCATTTTGATGTCATCATTGTCTCTTTTGTATGGAGAGAGATCTTGGACATTAAAGGTGGAGGAAATTCCGTAGTTACCTGGTAACTCTATCTTATAGGTGTTATTGTTGATTCTTTCTAACACCTTGAATGGTTCTTCTGCTCTAGGCATTAACTTAGATTTTCTTTTAGTGGGGAACCTTTCTTTCCTTAGGTACAACCAAACTAAGTCTCCTTTATTAAAGATAACTTTTCGTCATTCTTTATTAGCGTGTTTGGCTACCTTTTCGTTGCTCTTCTCGATGGCTTTGCGTACAGTCTCGTGCAATTCTTTAATTCGTTTAGCCTTGTCCGCTTCTGATGGATTAGCTAAGTCTGTAAAAGGTAAGGGAACAAGATCTAACGGTGTATATGGATTAAACCTATAGGCAAACTCAAAGAGCGATTGCTTTGTAGTGGAATGAAAGGTGTGGTTGTAGGCAAACTCCAAGCCTGGAAGTAATATATCCCAGTTAGATAGTTTCTTACCTACAACAGTGCATAAGAGGGTACCTAGGGTCCTGTTGACGATTTTTGTTTAAACATCGGTTTGGGGATGAAAGGACGTGATGAAGCACAACCTAGTCCTCAACTTTTTCCACAAAGTGGTCCAAACGGCGCTCAGAAATTTAGTGTCTTTGTTCGACACTATAGAACGTGGTATACCATGCAGGCGATCAATTTCTTTAAAATATAGGTTAGCTACTAAGACAGAGTCATCGGTCGCGGCACAAGGAAGGAAATGTGCCATCTTAGAGAACCGATCCACGACCACCATTATAGAGTCCTTATTCCAGGCGGTCCGTGGTAGTTCTAAAACGAAGTCCATACTAACCTCTACCCAAGGGTGTAATGGGACGGGTAAGGCCATGTATAAGCCTTGAGGTAGAACTTTACTCTTAGCCTTCTTGCAAATCACGCATGTCTCTACCATGCGATGCACATCTTTCATCATGCGAGGCCAATAGAAATGTTCCTTAAGCGATTCTAGGGTCTTTTTCTCTCCGAAGTGTCTTGATAGGCCTCTGCAATGAGCTTCTTTTACTAGGCATCATCTTAAGCTTTCTTGGGGAATGCATAACTTCCCGCTTTAAGTAAATAGCCATCTATGAGGCGATATTCGCCTTCTGCCTTGTCCAAGCACTTGATGTAATAAGGTCCAAAATCAGGGTCGGTTTCATAGATCTACTTAATCCATTCAAAGCCAAAGAACCTAACCCCTAATCCGGTGAGTAGAATGCGCTTTCTAGAGAGTGCATCGGCCACAGCATTATTCTCACATTTCAAATACTTAAGGGTGTATAGGAACCTTTCTAAAAACTCCACCCATTTAGCATGTCTCTTGTTCTGCTTGTGCTGACTCTTGATATGTCTTAGGGCCTGGTGGTCAGTGTTGATAACAAATTCTCGAGGTAGGAGGTAATGCTGTCAATGTTATAAAGTACGTATAACTGCGTAGAATTCTTTGTCGTAGGTGGAATAGTTTAGTATGGATCCTTTCAACTTTTCACTAAAATATTCCACGAGTTTACCATATTGCATAAGCATTGCTGCCATGCCGACTCCAGATGTATCGCTTTTGACCTCAAATGTCTTGTTGAAATCCGGTAGGGCAAGTATAGGAGAATGACATAATCTGTCTTTAATGAGGTCAAAGCTCTTTTAACATGCCGGGGTTCAAGAGAACTTTTTCCCTTTCTTAGTGCAATCGGTAAGTGGAGCAACTATCGAACTGAAGTCTTGGATGAATCTTCTATAAAATGAGGCTAGCCCGTGAAAGCTACGTATTTCTGTGATAGAATTCGGTATTGGCCAATCCTTGATGGTGTTTATCTTTTCTTCGTCCGCTTGCATCCCGTCTTTTGAGATGACAAATCCCAGAAAGTACACCTTGTACTTTGCGAAAGAGCAATTTCCTAAGTTACCAAATAGTTTAGCCTTTTTAAGGGTCTGGAAGAGTGAGTTAAGGTGGGAGAGGTGTTGAGGAGATCCACGCTATACTCTAAGATGTCATCGAAATATACCACGATAAATTTTCCTAAGTACTCTTTAAGCACATGGTGCATGAGTCTCATGACCGTACTTGGGGCATTAGATAAACCAAAAGGCATTACCATCCATTCGAACAATCCATATTTTGCCTTAAAGGCTGTCTTCCATTCGTCGCCTTCTCTCATCCTGATCTAATGGTAGCCACTATTAAGATCTATTTTAGAGAAAATAGAGGCTCCACTGAGCTCATCTAACATGTCCTCGAGCCTAGGGACGAGAAATCTATACTTGACAGTAATTTGGTTCACGGCTTGGCTATCGACACACATCCTCATAGTGCCGTCTTTCTTGGTAACTAATAAGGAGGGTACTGCATAGGGGCTTATGTACTCTCTTATGTAACCCTTATCCAAAAGTTCTTGTACTTGGTCCTGCAGTTTCTTGGTTTCTTTGGGGTTCATTCGGTATGCTGGTCTATTAGGCAGTACGGCTCCAGGTAGGAGATCAATTTGGTGTTCAATGCCACGCAAAGGTGGTACACCTTGGGGTAAGTCTTCTGGGAACACATATTGAAACTGGTTAAGTAAAGTTTTAACGACTTGAGGAATAACTCCTAGTTCCATAACTCTGTCTCGAAAAGTACCAAAATCAGGGGATCTCCTCTACGCATGGATGTTTCTATCTTCTTCTTAGTCATGAACAATGTAGCCTTGTCCTTGGCTCATTTCTTGCAACGTCATCTTCAGATATTTATTCCGGGGTCATGGGAGCAAACTTAAAGGTCTTTCCTTCAAACTTAAGGAAATAGTAGTTAGTGTAGCCATCGTGGTTTACCCTTTGGTCAAACTGTCAGAGTCGGCCTAGGAGTAAATGACTTGCACTCATAGGCACAACATCGCAGAGGACCGTGTCCTTGTACTTCCCGATGGCGAATTCAACTTTCACTTGTTTGGTAACCTTGACATTATCCTTATCATCTAGCCAACGTAGCTTGTATGGGTGGGGGTGAGTGTTCGTCTCTAGGCCTAACTTGGTCACTAACTCCGTGGAGGCTACGTTAGCACAACTACCTACGTCTATAATAAGGGAACATAATTTTTCCTTGATGAAACACCTACTATGGAAGATTTTCTCAAGCTGACAGTCTTCTCTAGAATTCTTAGTTACGAGAACACGTCTTCTGACCATAAGCTTGGGTCCTTCAGGGGCGTGGAAACCTTTCTCTTGGGAGTCACTCTCCTCCTCATCTTCTTTTACACCTTCTCGCTCATCTTCGCTCGTAAGCTAGAGTTTTTCAACAAAACAATATTTCCTTGGAAAGGATGTTGACTTGGAAGAGCCAGTTTGGCCACTTCCTACTTGTTTCCAGCCTTTGAAAGGGAGGAGAGGAAAGTGGAGCTAAAGCTATAACAACAACCTCGGGTTGATGAGCTAGGAGGCTAACTCCTTTCGACCTTGGCCAATGCTTACCTTGGAGCTTCACCTCCTTAGTTTCACCTTAACAGTGTAGATAGATTAAACCCATAAGCAACCTCAAAGGACGATTATAGAGTAATGGAATGAAGGGTGTGATTATAGGCAAATTCTAAATCTAGAAGTACTATATCCCAATTAGATAGTTTCTTAACTACAATACTGCGTAAGAGGGTGCCTAAGGTCCTATTAACGACTTCTGTTTTACCGTCAGTTAGGGGATGAAAAGAGGTGCTGAAACACAATTTAGTTCCAACATTTTCTACAAAGTGGTCCAAAAGGTGCTTAAAAACTTAGTCTCGGTCTGACACTATCGAAGTTGGTATACCATGCAGGAGAAACGATTTCCTTAAATATAGGTCAGCTATTAAGACGGAGTCATTGGTCATGGCACAAGGGATGAAGTGTGCTATCTTGAAAAAGCGATCCACGACTACCATGATTGAATCCTTATTTCGGGCAGTTCGTTGTAATCCTAAGATAAAGTCCATGCTGACCTCAACCCAAGGGTGTGATGGAGCAGGTAAAAGCATATATAAGCTTTGAGGTAAAACCCTACTTTTGGCTTTCTTGCAAACCACACACGTCTCCACCATGCAGTGCACTTTTATCATCATGTGGGGCAAGTAGAAGTGTATCTTTAGCATATCTAGGGTCTTCTTCTCCTCAAAATGACTTGCTAAGCCCCCACAATGAATTTCTTTCATGAGGCACCATCTCAAACTTCCTTGGGGAATGCACAATTTTCTTCCTTTAACTAAGTAGCCACCCATAAGGCAATAATCCCCTTTGGCTTTGTTTATGCACTTGGTGTAATGAGATCCAAAGTTAGGGTTAGATTCATGACTATCTTTAATCCACTGAAATCCAAAGAACCTAATTTCTAACTCAGTAAAAAGGATGCATTTCCTAGAGACTGCATCGGCGACTACATTATTCTCTCCCTTCAAATACTTTAGGGTGTATAAGAATCTTTCCAAGAATTCTGTCCACTTTACATGCCTTTTGTTTAACTTATGCTGACTGTTGATATGCCTTAAGGCTTAATGGTCACTGTTGATAACAAACTCTCTCGACAAGAAGTAGTGTTGCTAGTGCTCCAATGCTCGTATAATAACGTAAAACTCTTTATCATAGGTAGAATAATTGAGCACGACTCCTTTTAAATTCTCACTAAAATATGCAATGGGTTTCCTCTCTTGCATGAGTACTGCTACAATGTCAATTGCAAAAGCATCACTCTTAACTTCAAATATCTTGTTAAAGTTAGGGAGTGCAAGTACATGCGAGTGACATAACTTGTCCTTAATTAGCTCAGAGCTTTTTTGGCAAGCCGAGGACCAAGTGAATCTTTCCCTTTCTTGGTGCAATAGGTAAGTGGTACAACTATTGAACTAAAATCCTTGATAAACCTTCTATAAAATAAGGTTAGTCCATGGAAGCTTCGTACTTTAGATATTGAGTTAGGTATAGGCCAGTTCTGAATGGCCTTGATTTGTCCACATCAACTTCCATTCCATCCTTTGAGATCACAAACCATAGAAAGTATACCTTATCTTGTGCAAATGAGCACTTCCTTAAATTTCCAAATAACTTAGCTTTTCTAAGGTCTGGAAGAAGGTACGAAGGTGATTAAGTTGTTGTGGAAGGTCCATGTTATACACCAATATGTACTCAAAAAAGACAACAATGAATTTTCCTAGATAATCCTTAAGCACATGGTACATGAGTTTCATGAACGTACTTGGAGCATTAGATAATCCAAAGGGCATCACCATCTACTCAAACAACCTATATTTTGTCTTGAAGGCCGTTTCCCACTCATCACCTTCCTTCATTCTCATCTGATGATAGCCACTCTTGAGGTATACCTTTGAAAATATGGAGTCTCCACTAAGCTCATCCAACATGTCCTCAAGCTTAGTGATGAGAACCTTATACTTCACTGTGGTTTGGTTCACGGCTTAGCTATCGACACACATTCTCATTGTAATGACTTTCTTAGGTACTAATAGTGAAGGTACTGCACAGGGGTTTATGTACTCTCCTGCAGTTTCTTGGTTTCTTCGGGATTCATTCAATATGCTGGTCATTTAGCCAGCACGGTCCCGGGTTGGAAATCAATCTAGTGTTCTATACCACGCAAGGCTGGTAAGTCTTATGGTAATCCTTCTGGTAAGTGTAACAACCAGAAAATTTACCGAGTAAATTTAGTTGCGTTCATAAAAGTTTACGAGAAATCTTAGAGCTAGCCAAATAAAAGTTAGTCGGGGTTGGGAATGCAAAAATTTCAAGGATTAAAGGATAGGATAATTAATTGGGAGGTTAATCATATGGGATTAAGAAATGGTAATTTGGTTATGAAATGGGAGGTTAAATGGAACCTAGAATTTGGTTAAATTACAAGGCTTCCCCAAGAAGCCATCCATAATTTTTGCAACCAAACACTCTCCCTCCTCTTTCTCCCTCATTCTTCTTCCCCTCCACGATAGGGCACAACATTTTCCCCCTCCTCTCTCACTTTTCCTCCCTTCTTCTCCACGATTTTCAGTAACCTCTTTGACAACTCTCTCCCTCTTGCAGCTCCCTCTATTTGCCTTCTCTCTCAAGTTTGATTCTAAGAGAAACTGCAACTTCCTCCTTCCTCCTTCTTTCCATGGTGCTCTTAAGTTTCGCAAGGTAAGAGTTAGGTTTTCTTTGGTATAATACACATTTCTTGGATTAAGAAAGATAGAAATGAATTATTGGTTTGTGATGGTTGTTTTGTTGGTGAATGTTTGAGCTGTGGATTATGCATAGAAATTTTGAGTTCCTTCTCACTCCATTGAATTGCTTGATGCTTGATGCTTGATTAGGTTGAATTGTTTTTCATGGGAGTAGAGATTCAATTGGAAGAGAATGTGGGGTTGTTAAGTGAAGTGGAAATGTAATTGTGTAAAACTGAAATTTTCTGGCAATCTTTGGTTTTGATGTCGTTGACCCAACCTAAAGATTTTCAATGGAAAAACTTTTTTACTATGTTAAAATAGGCACTTTAGAGAAATTATGGGCTTTAGAATCGAAGCGTTTCGATGCGTATAGAATTTGTTATGGAATTTTGAAATTGGTACAATTATAAGTCAATTCTAGGTTTTGAAATCACGTATATATATAAGCTGGTTTGCTCTATGCTAAACTACTTGATTTGGATGCTTTGATTGAGTTGCTAATGTTGTATGCGTTCTCCTTGGATTCAAGGTTATCATGTTGGAAACCTTTGGATTGGTTGTTTATATTAGCCTATTTAATGATGAGTTTTGTTATTAGAGTATGTTCGGAAATTTTGGATATGGAAGTCTAATTCCCAACGGGATGTTACTATGTTATAGGTATACAAATTTTCAAGGTTAAGAGTAGAGGGAAATTTAATTGGCTAAGGATTCGAGGTGAGTAGTGTATGCATGCATTCTGCCTTTTTGGCTTACATCACAAAACATTAGGATTTATGTTGTATAATTTATGTATAATTCGTTTGTTCATGCATCATGTTTTTGAAAATTATCAAAAATGAGTCATGCATAAATTTTCATGTACAAATGGAGAAAAATGACACGGATTGAATAAGTATGATGCTATGTATCTTTGAGGGAAGTGATTCGCCCATCAAATGAGTATGAGAATTGTATGATTTGGGAAATGTGATCCGCTCTCCATCTAGTATAAGGATCATTTTGTATTTTTGAAAGAAGTAATTTGCTCTACAAATGAGTATGAGAATTGTATGATTTGGGAAAAGTGATCTGCTATACATCTAGTTTGAGGATCGTGTGAAAAGAGAAAACAGAAACAGAAACAAAACAAGGACGTAGAAATTGCATATGTTAGGATTCATGTGAACTGTTTTCATTTTATTTACGCACTACTTTCCAAACATTAAATTTATAGTTTGAGTTTTGTGATGTAGGTGAAGAAGAGCTAATTGGTGAGATACGCGAACCTGTACATGATTAGAAGATGCAGTTAGAGGGGTGTGTCCATGACGGTGACTTGGTGATTGTTAGGACGATTTTGATCGGTGGACGAGTATGCATAGCTTTTGGTCCAAATTATGCGTATTTTGAGGCGTGAATTTAGTTACCTTGATGAATCTATGTTTTGGTATGACAAAAAAATAGTATTGAAATGAGTATGTTGGGAATTTTGTTTTTTTGGATGGAAGTATTATGCTTAAAAGATTGTTTTGAGAAATGTTGTTTTAAATTGGATTTAAAGGTTGGGTTTTTTTAATGAAATAAAAGGGAAGGAGAAATACGGTAAGGGTCGATCAGTTGGCCAAGTCAACCTACCGATCGCCCCCTTTCTTTTGCGACTGAAGTTAGCACCAAAAAAGGTGCTGATCAGTCAACGGTTTATGCCGACCGGTCGACCCTTAGGGATCGCTCGGGTGTTGTTCACCCAAGCGATTACCGACCGATCGGTTCCCTGAGTCGGCCGATCGGCTCCCTAAGCTGACCGGTCGGCTCTTCCAATTAAAATTTTTTATTTTTATATGTGCTTTACCTTTTACGGTTTAGAATTTCAACGGCGATTTAAGTGAAGGATTTTCCATGGAACACAAAAACTTCCGCTACCCATTTTAAATGAATTTTTAAAGATTTCAATTGTTTGGAAGAGTTTTTTTTTTTAAAACGACTCGGGATCTAGGCTAGGGATTTAGCTGGTTACATGAAGAAATCTTGATACTGGTTGAGTAAAGTCTTAATGGGTTCAGGGATAACTCCTAGTTTCATAACTCTATCTCGAAAAGGTATCATAATCATGGGATGTCTTCTAAGCATGGATGCTTCTATCTCTGTCTTAGTCATGAATAGACTATCTTTGTTCTTGGCTTCCTTTCTTGTGTGTCATCTTTAGATATTTGCTCGGGGCTTATGGGTGCGAATTTAAAGATCTTACCTTCAAACTTAAGGGAATAATAGTTGTAGTATCCATCGTAGTTCAATTTTCAATCAAATTGCTAGGGTTGGCCTAGAAGCAAGTGACTTGCACTAATAGGCACGACATCACAAAGGACCGTGTCCTTATACTTGTCCAGGACAAACTCTACTTTCACTTGTTTGGTAACATTGACATCATCACTATCATCTAACCATCGTAACTTGTAGGGGTGGAGATGCGCACAGGTCTCTAGACCTAGTTTGGTGACTAAGTCCTTAGAGGCTACGTTGGCACAACTACTTCTATTTATGATTAGGGAACACAAGTTATCCTTGATGAGACATCTACTATGGAAGATGTTCTCATGCTAACAATCTTTTTCTGAACTCTTAAATACGAGGAATCGTCTTCTCACCATAAGTAAGGGTCATTTAGGAGCGTGGACAATTTATCTTGGTAGTCATTCTCCTCATCCTCTTCTACTTCCTCTACTTCTTCTTCTTGTTCGTTCTCACTTATGAACTCTCTAGTGTCCTCTTGGAGGATCATTACTCGTTGGTTAGGACATTGACCCATGAAATGATCCAAGCCATGACATTTATAGCACTTGATTTCTGTGTCTCTTGGTACGTTAGTACTAAGTACGGGTTTTAGTACTTAATTCTTTGGGTCGCCAACTAAAAGGTTTATCCCCTTCAGCCTGGGTGAAGGTCTTCTTTGATTTGGGTGGTTTAGGTGTGATCTTGAGGGTGATCTTGGGGGGGAATTATAGAGTATAGTTGGCTTTTTTTTTTTCTTACTAAGTTTGCATTCTACTTTCATAGCCATCTATACTATCGTATCAAGGAACTCTAGTGGTTGCAACTCCATCGTGTCTCCTATGTTTCGACTCAGTACTCGGATAAATCTAGAGATAACCTATTCCTCAGGTTCTTCCATATCTCCACGAATCCTAAGAATCTCAAATTCAGTGAAGTACTCTTCAATGGACTAACTTCCTTGTCGTAGGTTTTAGATTTGTAGGAATAATTCTTGTCGTATTCTCGTCACACGTTCCATTGAATGAGGGAACATGTAACTTAACGTTCCTTAGGTCTTCTAAATCCTTTAGATGACTCGGCAAAAAATTTTCTTTCTCATTTACGGCCATTCATCCTCGTCATGGTAATCATAGTTCTAGAATCTTCTCCTAGGATTCTCGGGTTTTTCATGATCCTCAAAAGATTCTCGATCATTAGTCCTTCTCCTTAGATTTTCTGGTATTTCTCTAGTGGTGGTTTCATGAGAGTGCTCTAGGAGTGCTTTGAAGGATCTTTTCCATAATAAGTTTTAAGTTTAGGTTCATGTCCTTGAGCTGTTGGTCGAGATTACTAACTTCTCCGGCTAAGTCATCTATTGGTCCTTGCATGCTTTACTTTCTTTCATGAGCGTTTTCGGCTTGGGGTGTTCCTTTGCCTCGGTCTGGTTCTTGACTTGGACTTTGGTTCGGTTCAATGTTAATTTCACTCATAGTTTTTATTTATTTATACTAGGTTTTAGAAAGTAAATTAATTAGGTTAAATTAGTCCTAGGGTATTAGGAAAATGTAATGCACTTAACTTTTGGTTTCATTTCTCTTATTTCTTTTTTTAAATATAAAGTTAACAAGTTTTACTAGTGCATAAAGTCTTATGAAGACTTTAATAGACAATGATGTAGAAACAACTTTTAGAACATAAAATAAAAACTAAGAAAACATCAAACACTACGGGAATTTAAACTAATCAATTCATACATGCTTTCATTTTTAGTTTTAGTGTGCATAATGAACATCCAACTTTAACAATAAATAATCGATCAAAAAGGTAAGTTTTGGTCCCCACAATTTTCTGCTAGCATATGCTAAAGTGTAAAAGTGACACAAAGTAAGAACTCCAAAAGTGAGCACTGGTGCCACGCACACTCATAACCGATCGCACGCCCCGGGCCTCGGCCGCCCCATCCTTGACACTGTGCGCGTAGACTGCGCGCTCTCGTCGCGCACCACGCACGCATTGACACAGCGAGCCCTGTGCACTACTTGACGCTGCGCACTACTTGACGCAGTACTAATGGGTCGCGCGTCCCGGCCTTGCCACCCCATCCTTGACACTGTGCGCGCACACTGTGCCCTCTCGTCGCGCACCACACACTCACTGACACAGCGAGCCCTGCGCACTACTTGATGCTGCACACTACTTTGCACTACTTGATGCTGCGCCTACAACCCCATATGCGCTACACCCGATGCAGCGCGCCTTGCGTGTGCCACTCAGACGACGCGCGCCCCACTCACTGCGCACCTCAATGCGCGTGCTTTGCGCGCCACACACCTTCCCTTCTTTTTCTAATTCCAAAACATTCCTCTAAACTTCCACACCTTTTCTACTCCACTTACCAAATGCCATGGTGTTTCTCCAAAATTTTGGCAGAGTAACGCCTAAAAATGTCAACCACAAAATTGCAAATCAAACCCAAAAGCAACACAATACAGTATCTTTCAAGAAAATCATCTATGTACACCTTTAAAACATCATTCAGGTCTATCAAACCACGTTCCAAACAAAACCACTAAACCAAAATTTGATTTTTTAAAACAAACCTTTTCATCAAACTATCAACAATAAAATTCACTATATATCGAAATCTATACATGAAATCCATCAAGAGAGATAGTTCAAAATACAAAAGACTTATAAAAGTAGTCTCTCATAAACCACTACCATACCATACCACTATCCATGGGTCGAGTCACCCTAACACGGTCCACCAAACTGATGCCCTGATCGCGCGCCGCCAACGACTCGCTACTCATGGCTAGACTCTTGATACTTACTGTTCTGCTCATCTACACCTATATCACAAAACACAAAGTAAACATAATGCTTATTAAGCAATGCGTATGGAAACATAAAAACTGTTTATGTAACCCTGACATCTGCAATCTCTACTCTCTCACACTTGTTACTATTTTCCTGACATCGTATCATACAATACTCATACTGAGTTAGTAAGCAGATTAGTTTTCTCAAGTTGATTTCCTGTCTACGTCGAAGGGCGAATCACTTCTTTCGAGGCTTGTTATGCAAACGGCGGCCAGGTAAGTTGGCCCTTGCATCACACTATCACTAACATGTCACCCCAGTCCTAGCTCAACCAGTGACGGGGCTCATAAGTTGCATACAAATCCCCTGACAACGATCCTTATGCTGAGTTGGGAAGCGGATCAGGTTTCACAATTCGATTCTTTGTCAGCGTCGAAAGGCGAATCATTTCCTTTCAAGCCTGTTTTCACTATGTCCACCGTTCACATGTCACACTACTCGTTCATGCTTAAAACCATAC
Organism: Begonia peltatifolia; assembly: GCA_022433055.1. NCBI lineage: Eukaryota > Viridiplantae > Streptophyta > Magnoliopsida > Cucurbitales > Begoniaceae > Begonia > Begonia peltatifolia. The sequence goes on from CM039521.1 coordinate 8,982,298, forward strand.
TCAAATTCATTTTCATTATACTTTTTAAAACATGATGCATGACTGAAACAAAACATACAAAACATGCAAATCATCCCTACAGTCCTGTGGTGTAGGCCCAAAGGGCAACACACATGATGTGCCCCATAGGCCCGTCACACGATCTCAAGTCCAAGCACACACTTTAATTAACCTACATTCTCACACATTTGATTCTTGTGCAGGTTATGATTCAATGGAGCCGGAAGTTGCAAGCTTAAGGTGGGAAGTGGAGGCTCAAGACATGGAGCAACCGAGACACATCCTTGCATGGGAAGCCACCCTTGAAGATCATGAAGCTCTTAAGGGAATTTGTCTTCCCGAGCCAACTTTTATGTAATGTTTTATTTTGAACTTATTGGGCAAACATTGGCCTTCTTGTTTAACTTATTATTATGTGCATGCATTAGGCATTTAGGATTAGATTGAATGGTTAGGATAGATGATGGAAAGGGTTTCGGGATTGTCTTAACTTGAAGAAGCAATCGGGCATGCAAGACATGCCACTCTCGGCCGAAAGCGCGCCAAGGAGGAAGTGCCGTAAGTGGTGGCCAACTTTACCCGATTTGGCCACACCATTGGGCTGCCATTTGAGATGCTTGTCCCCTTTACCTTTTGTGGAAGAAACATGGATCCATGACATGACATTCAGCAAGCCATTGATCAACCTCTTGGCTGCCATCATCTCGGCCGCACACTACAACATTTTGGAGCCGGTTACAAGCTTCTTTGCACCAAGTTTTGAAGACCAAAGCACAACCCTAAAACCCTCCATCCTAGGCCTATATAAGCATAACATTGGTGTGTGTATTTCGGTTGGCAAAGTTAATGAGCATCGGCATATTTTCTAAGAGGAAACCGAGGGAGTTTTCCACCACCTTTCCAAGGTAAGTGCTCGGTTCCATGAACCGATTACGAGTAGCCTCCTAGCTTGGCAACTAAAGGTTGTTGCTCGAGCTTGTGTTCCACTTTTCTCTCCTCCCTTTCAAGGGAAGGAAACAAGAAGGAAGTGGCCAAAACCGGTTCCCCAAGTTGAGAACCTTTCCATGGAAAGGTTGTGATTGCCGAGAACATAACATTGTTTCTTCGGCCGACTTGCGGGTTTGCTTGCACAAGTTTGTCATTTCTAATCAACCTGAACCACGACCACCACCATCACACACCTCACTCACTGCACTAATCTCACACCAAATTTCATTTAATTTCAAGCACATTTGGTCGTTCATTTTGTTGTTTTTCTCAAGGGTTTCTTGGCTTGGCCGAGATCCGAGGGCCTAACCGATCCTTTCGTGCATTCTAGTGACCGAGCAGGGGCTTGGCCGTAACAACACATGCAAAGACTACTTACCTGGCGTTCTTAGCTTTCTGTGGTGCTCGGTTCTTCCAATACTCGGACTCAACCTAAAATGAAACTATTTCTCATTAAACTTCATCTCAAAACTCATCCTATGTACTAAAACTATGATTACTAACTCAACCCACAAAAACCCAACCAAAATGGTTCACTAAATCATCTCGGCCAAAAATTGACCTAAACTTTGAACACGCATTACTTTTCCTACGGTTATCAGAATCGCTTGATTCTAGCAATTAAACACTCCTCAAGGAACCCATTTTAACATAATAAAAGGGTTTCTAAAATGATTAACCGTAGCTATGTGAAAAAAGGCCAAAACATAATCGGTTTTATGTCTAAAAATTCAACATTTTCAGTTCCTACTCAAACTCAATTAATTCTCCCTCCATTCAATCACATTCAAATCCATTAAGCATAAACTAACAAAATTGGAGTTTTCCAATCCAGAAAACCTAAATCCAACTGCAAAATCCCCTCGATTTTTCTCCCATTTCATACACTCACTACCTACAGCTTGAACACCAATAAATTTTATCTATAACAACTCTTAATTCTTGCATAAGAGGTTTAGAAATCAGAAAAAAATTGAACTCCCACCACTTGCTCCAAATCACTAGCCAACAAAGAAGAAACAAGGGAAAGAAATGCTTACTCAAAAGAGCCGATCGTGCACCGTGCGGGATAGGGAAAGCTTCACCGGTGAGGGAGGAGGTCGGAAACAGGAGAAAATCGTCGCCGATCATCGGCGTTCTCCTCTTCGGTCGCAACTCTCTTCTGCTGAAGGGAGTTCGCGTGTGGGTTGGCTTCTGCGAGAAGCCATTCACATCAGATTATAATTTTTTTAAAACCTTACAAAGGCGATGAAGATGACATCGAAGAGGCTAAGTTAAAGGATTTAAGGTCAAATCCTAAATCACTTGGTGAGGATGATATTCCTTGAAGGGCCATCACTCAATCATAAACCAAGGCTCAAGCATTATCAAACCTATTCACTAACAAGCTGTATTATTTTGCAGGTGACGATAATTTTGATGGACTTTTTGAAGATTGGGACATGGAACAACCAATGCACGTGCTAACTTAAGAACCAAGGTTAGAAGCTCATGAAGAGGAAATTTGTCTTCCCTAAAATCATTTGTAACCAAACAATTTAATTTTTATGTTTTGGCCAACACTTAGGCGTATTTTGTATTTTGTTGCCTAATATTAGCCTTATTGTAATTTTATTAAATACATGCATTATTAGACATTAGGATTAGATGTATGGTAGATTAGATGATGATTTGGAGCTGTTCAAGTCACAAGTGCATGACATGCATGCCACACCCGTGCGGCCAAGAAGGAATCACCAAGTTTGGGCGCCAAAATTGAAGTAGGGACCATTACCCCTTTTAGCCGATCACTTTGCTGCAAAATAGAGATGCTATGTTGGAGTTTTCCTTCTTGAAGAATCCCTTGGATTGATGACAAGACAGCCTTTAGCCATTGGATCAAATGGCACACAAACCTCTCGGGCATCCAAGTGAAGATGAAACCACACCATGCCATGTGTTTGGCCGAAGCCTCCAACGGTTCTTTTAGAGTTCAAAATCAACAAAACCTCCAGGCATCCTTAGGTTTATATAAGCATGGTTATTGGTGCTTGTAATGGTTGTTGAATGAAGGAGAATATCCTTGGTTTGCTGAAGAAACCAGTTGAGGTTTGAAGTTTCCAAAAGGTAAGGTGTCGACTTGCATTGCAACCAAGTGGAATTGCCCCTCCATTACCTCAAGCCCAAGGTTATTTATAGGTTCTTATTACCACCCTTCTCTCCACTCTTTTGAAAGTTGGAAAACAGTAGAAGGTGGTCAATCTTTGCTCGTCGGACAACCTAGGTTCTATTATGCAAAACTTAATTTCCTGAACGTATTGATATTTTAAGGTGATGCTCCTCATAATATAAGAGACCCTTAAAATTTCATTTGATTTGGAGCACATTTACTTTTTTAACTTTTCTATTTATTTTTAGGTATCCTTGGCTTAGCCAAGCACTTTGTTCTAATTGTTTTGCTTTGTGGGTAGAACATGGCTTTTGGTAGGCCACAACCGTGTCAAAAAGACTCTCATTGCTTGTCATTATCTCAAGGGACCTGACCTCGATGGAAGAAGAGACCATAAAAAGTCCTTAGAGAATACAACAAAGAGTTAGGATAACTTGTAACAACGGAGATTTTTACATTATAAATTTAGGATTTTGTATTGGGAATTTTAAAAACGAGGTTTCGAGAAGTAAATTAATGGATTAAGCCAACTAAGGGGTAACTAGATAGTTGGAATGAAAGAAAGGACAAATTGGATATTGAAAGAAGGTGGAAATTGAATTAAATTGAATCTTCTCCTACAAGCTACCACTATATTTAGACCCAAACACCCCAAAACTCTCTCTCCCTTCCTTCCTTAACGTAAAATCCCTCCCTCAACTTTCTCCCTCTCATTTTCTTTCCCTTCTTCAGATTTATCCTCCCCTCCCATGTACCTTTCCTCTATTTTCCCTCCTCACCCCATTTTCTCTATTGTTCTTTCCTCTTCTTGAAGATCTTAAGAAAAGATTAAGGTTAATTATGGATGGGTTCTAAATTAAGGTTGGATTTAAGGTGATTTTCATAAGGGTTTTATTTGTTTTGCCTAGGGTTTCCAGAATTTCCTCTTCCTCTCTCTCTAGTGGCCAAGTTTTACCATTCCTTGGAACTTTGAAGGTAAGGCAACCCTCTCCTTTAGTGAATAGTTGATTCTAGGTTTAGTTTGAGATTTTGGAAGAGTTTGTAAGGCTCTATGGGAACGAAGCTGACTTTCAGCATTGCATTCCATCCTCAGACAGACGGACAGTCTGAGCAGACGATTCAAATACTCAAAGACATGTGGAGGGCATGTGTGCTAGAGTTTCAGGCATCATGGAGCTGGTATTTGCCACTGGTCAAATTTGCCTACAATAATAGCTATCAGTCTTCGATTGGTATGGCTCCTTATGAGGCTTTGTATGGCAGAAAGTGCAGATCGCTTTTGTATTGGGGCGTAATGGGCGAAGCAAAATTTGTTGGTTAAGAAATTTTACAGCAGTTATCGGAGAAAGTTACTGTTATTAAACAAAGAATGGAAACTGCACAGAGCCGACAAAAGAGTTATGTGGACCGAAGAAGGAGACATCTTGAATTTAAAGTAGGAGATGAAGTGTTCCTAAAGATTTCGCCATTTAAGGGCGTTGTACGGTTTGGTAAGAGGGGGAAATTGAATCCACGGTTTGTCGAACCGCTAGAAATTTTTGGGAGAATAGGTGCTACAACATACAAGCTACAGTTGCCTTCGTCTATGGAAGGAGTCCACAACGTATTCCACGTGTCGATGTTGCGTAAGTGTGTACGTGATCTAACATACATAGTTGAACTGGTGAATGTCAGATCCAACCAACTTTAACGTATGATGAGAAACAAGTGCAGATATTGGAGTATAGGGTAAAGGTTCTACGCAATAAGACAATTCCTCTAGTGAAGGTTTTATGGAGAAATCATGATATAGAGGAAGACACGTGGGAACGATAACATGACATGATGGACAAGTATCCGAAATTATTCAGGTACGCTATTTTGAGAACAAAATTTTATTAAGCAGGGTAGGATGTAAAACCCGGTATTTTTACATTATAAATTTAGGATTTCGTATTGGGAATTTTAGAAACGAGGTTTCAGGACGTAAATTAATTGATTGAGCCAATTAAGGGGTATCTAGATAGTTGGAATGAAAGAAAGGACAAATTGGACATTGAAAGGAGGTAAAAATTGAATTAAATGGAATCTTCTCCTACAGGCTACCACTATACTTACACCTAAACACCCCGATTCTCTCTCTCCCTTCCTTCCTCAGCGTAAAACCCCTCCCTCAGACTTCTCCCTCTCATTTTCTTTCCCCTCTTCACATTTTTCCTCCCCTCCCACGTAGCTTTCCCCCATTTTCCCGCCTGACGCCATTTCTCTCTTGTTCTTTCCTATTCTTGAAGATCTTAAGGAAAGATTAAGGTTCATTATGGATGGGTTCTAAATTCAGGTTGAATTTAAGGTGATTTTCATAAGGGTTTTATGTGTTTTGCTTAGGGTTTCCAGAAATTCCTCTTCCTCTCTCTTTAGTGGTGAAGTTTCACCATGACTTTGAACTTTGAAAGTAAGGCAACCCTTTCCTTTAGTGAATAGTGTATTCTAGGGCTTAAATGTATAGAGATTTGTTGAGTAAGTTGTGGATTGTTTGGTGTGAAAGAGGAGTGCATGAAAATTTAAGGAATGTGGCTCAAAGAGTTGCTAAGAATGTCAACTATTGAAGTTAGGATGAGAATTGAGGAACATGTGTTAGGTTTTGAAATTTCAATAGGTGTTTAGTTAATACAATTCAACTGTAGAAATGTTTAAATTGAAGGTTTAATGGTTATTTTGATTGTCGGTATTTTAGATTTGATTTTTCTCGACGGGAAAGTGAATTGAAAACGTTAAGGACCCAAGGAAAGTTGGTGTTAGATTTTCGGCACTTAAGCCCATACATTCTAATGATATTAGGATACTAAATTTATGATGATGTTTGATAATTATAATGAATTGTTTGAGGTTTGAGCAAAGGGGGTAGTGATAGGACGTTAGGAAGTCGTTAAGCGATATTTTTTCCTTTTTGAGATATATATGTTTATTCAAACTTCATTGAGGATTTATGTTTGTATTATATGCGATCTCCCACATGCATCATGTTTTTCCTGAAGTGGCATATCAAATGTTTTACATGCACGTTTTAAGAAAAGAAGAACAAGAATATATAATGTATGTAAACGGTTAAGTGCAGGTAGTGGCCGAGTATGGCACAAGGCATGTAAATGGCAACTCATAACAAGTGATTGACACTTAATGTTAAGTAAATGGCAACTCATGGCAAGTTATGTGGTCTACGGGGTAGACGAGGTGATGCTTGTGCCTATTCCCACGATTACGCCCTCTTTTCCCATGTTATGTAATGTTAAAGAAATGAAATCGAATATGTTTTACAAAATCATGCATTGGTGTATATGCATTTATGTAAATGTGTATGTTAGTGCATCCCTTATTAAGAATTAAACTTATAGTTTAAATCTTATGATGTAGGTGACGATATTGACGGTGCGGAGTGTCCTCCAAAAATCAATGCATAGGTTAGTTGATGGACGAGGCTCGTGACAGGCGAGAAGTGTTTGGCATGGCTATTACGACCCGTGGGTGGTACTCTGAGCACTAAGTGTTTTGTTTGTAAAGCTTAGATAGAAAATGATTTTATTTTGAAAATACTAAAATGCTTGTGACACATATATTTTGAACCGTGTTCTAATACATGGGTTTTCCATCAGTCTATGTTAAGCTTTCGCTATTAGTCTTCTCTTGGATTTTATAAATTATGATAGAGGTCACGTTTTGAGTAAAAATTGAGTGTATTTAAAAATGGTTTTCATTAGGGATATAGGCTAAGGAAAATGAATTTTGATGAGTAACGTATGAAGTGTTATTTGGAGTTTTAAGTTATGTTATTAGTAAGCAAAGTGTCGACCTACATGTTAAAGTGTCGACCGAACCTTGTCTATGTGGACCCCATGGATCGACCGTCGCAAACAGAGGCAAATAAAGTGTTGACCTGTACAAGAAAGTGTCGATTGTTTAATGTAAAGATGAGTACAGAGGGTCGACGTGCATGCAAGGTGGTCGACCAAACTCTATAGGTGTCGATCGGTTGCTCGACCTACTCGGACAGAGAAGAATGTGGTGTCGACCGGTGTATACAAGTGTCGACCGGTAGTGTAAAATAGATGAGAGTGTTGACTACAAGGATCAACCGTCGCAGACAGAGAGGAATGAGGTGTCGACCGGTGTACACAAGTGTCGACCGGTAGTGTAAAATAGATGTGAGTGTCGACCACAAGTATCGACCGTCGCGGACAGAGAGCAATGAAGTGTCGATCGGTTTATTCAATTGTCGACCCTTGGGTGAAGGATAGATCAATGTATCGACCGAACGTTATAGGTGTTGACTAGGACCCCTATTCCTTGATTAAAATAGTAAATTTTTGAACATGTTTCAATCCAATATTTTTACGGTGTTTTCCAAACAGATTCGTAGACATTTTTTTTTCTTTTTTGAAAAGGATGAATACGTATTTAAAATCATGTTAATGTTTTTACAGAAGTCAAAAATTTTACGTCATTGTGGAAAGTATAAGTTAGAGAAATGTCATGGTAAGACCGTGGTGGCCCTACTCTGCCTCTGGGTGGGGGCAAAGGGAGGTCGTCACAACTGTGGCATCAGCGCACCCGGGTTTTAAAAGCGTTTTTGTAGACTGCGTGTCAACACAAATCACCGCACGGGAACTCTCCATCAACTGTAAGTGTTAAGTTTAAGTAATCTTTATTAGATGTTTATTTTTATCTTATGATGTGTCTAGGAACGACAAAATGCCGAAAGCACTTAGACAGCTGAGAGATGAACGGATTAGTCAGTTGATGGAGAGTTCCCATGCGGTGATGCCACAGTTAGTGAACCGGCAGTCTGAAAAGCTAGGGATTTTACTGAATATTTATGGAAATGGAAACAGACAGATAATACTCCACAGGACCAAGGTGGGGAATGATTCAGGTGGCTTAGGCCTCCAACTTTTGATGGATAGTATTCGGACCCCAATTATGCTGAGGAGTGGATCAGGAAGATCGAGAGCATGCTTGGTTATGCGAAAGTGGATGAAGCCGAGAAGGTGATGTGTGCAGTATTCCACCTGTAGAAGGATGCTAGCTTATGGTGGGATACCGTTAAGGCCATAACCAATGCCGGAATTATGACCTGGGAGCGATTTTAGACATTGTTTTACGATCAGTATTTCAACATGACAATTCGGACCAACAAAATAGCAAAATTCACTCAATTACGCCAAAAGGGATCGGTAGCTAACTATGTACGAAGGTTTGAAGCCCTATCCCATCATTCAGGCCATTTGGTTGGTGAAGAGGAGAACAAGGTGTACCGATTTGTCCAAGGGTTAAAGTTGGAAATCTTCAAAGGGGTAAAGACTATGGGCATTGATAACATGCCGTACCACAGAGTTATGGCCATGGCCATAGAGCTCGATGATATAGAGATGAAGCTTCAATGACAGAAAGAACTGCTGAAGAAGTTTTTCCGAGAGGTACAGCCACAGCAAGGTCGGCGATGGCAATCGCAACAACAAAGGGGCATCAAAAGGCCCAATAAAGCACCGACCGACCACGGTAAAGGCAAGTGACCACAAGGGGCTTCCCAAGCTCCTCAATGTTCTACATGTCAAAGAAGTCACTTCAGGCCGTGCAAGTTATATTCCGGCTGATGCTTCAGGTTTGATAAAATGAGTTATAAGGCCAGGGATTGTCCTAGGCCAAGCAAGAGGCAGCTAGGCAGTGCTCCGAGGATCTTTGCTCTGATTGAAGATGGAGAAGCTACCAGGCCATCAGTTGTTTCAGGTACCATTTTGGTTTGACACGGGAGCAACACATTCCCTATATCGTTGGAGTTTGTGTCTAAGTGGAGTCTAGAGTTCATTCTGGCCGACCGTAGTTATAGCGTTATGTTACCTACTGGGCAATTTTTTCACTCGGACTAGACGATACAGGGGGATGTGGTAACAATGGGTGGCCGGAAGATGTATATGAGCTTGATTGTAATAGCCATGAAGGGGTATGATGTGATTTTAGGGATGGACTAGTTGTTTAAATACTACGCTACGATAAATTGTAGGTCGGGAGTTATAGACTTTAGACCACCAAATGGTTAAGGTTACTCATTTCAAGCAACCCTTTGTACGAACAGGATGCCTATAATATCGTCCATGGATGCTTAGCAATTGATGAAGCTAGGATGCTCGGGCTTTATAGCAAGTGCATTTGATACACGGAGGTGGAATGAGAAGAAGTTACAAGACATTCCAATGGTTGAGAAGTTTCCAGAAGTTTTCTTGGATGAATTACTTGACAGAGAGATGGAGTTTACTATCGAAGTTAGTCCTGGTTCTGCGCCAGTATCTAAGAACCCCTATCGAATGGCACGGGTGGAGTTGAGGGAATTGCAAACCCAATTGAAGGAATTTATGGATAAAGGCTTTATACGCTCAAGTGTTTCTCCCTGGGGTGCTCCAGTATTGTTTGTAAAGAAGAAGTACGGCTCCCTACGAATGTGTGTGGATTATAGGGAATTGAATAAGCTGACCATTAAGAACAAGTACCCATTGCCCAGGATCGACGATTTGTTTGACAAACAACAAGGGGCTAGAGTGTTTTCAAAGGTCGATTTACGTTTAGGAAATTACCAATTGAAAGTCAAAGCTGAAGATGTACCGAAGACGACTTTTTAGACCGACTATGGGCATTACGAATTTATGGTGATGTCCTTTGGACTTACAATTGCCCTGGTGGCTTTTATAGACTTAATGAATAGAGTATTTCGAGATTTTCTAAACAAGTTTGTGATAGTCTTTATAGACGACATCTTAGTATATTCTCGGAGTGATGAGCAGCATGCAGAGCAATTAAAGGCCATTTTGACTACTCTGAAGCGGCACCAATTATATGCCAAGTTTTCTAAGTGTGAATTTTGGTTGGATCAAGTTAATTTCTTAGGCCATGTTATTTCTAAAAAAGGTGTTTCAGTGGATCCGGTCAAGATTCAGGCCGTAAGAGAGTGGCCACAACCGAAAAACACCAGTGAAGTGAGGAGTTTTGTAGGCCTGGCTGGATATTATAGAAGATTTATTGAAGAATTTTCCATTATTGTCAAGCCTCTGACTAATTTGACAAAGAAGGAGGTGAAGAATGGATGGTCGGAGAATTGCAAGAGGAGCGTCTAGACTCTAAAGCAGAAAATGACCACAGCTCCTTTATTGATACTTCCGGTGGAAGATGGGAACTTCAGTATTTATTGTGATACTTCCAAGATTGGTTTGGGATGTGTACTAATGTAGGATGGAAGAGTAATCGCCTACACCTCTTGACAGTTAAAAAGTTACCAACAGAATTATCTAATACATGACTTGGAATTGGCGGCAGTGATGTTTGCATTAAACATATGGAGGCATTACCTTTATGGACAGAAGTGCGAGGTATTTTCAGATCACAAGAGTCTGAAAAATCTTTTCACACAAAAGGATTTAAATATAAGGCAAAGGAGGTGGCTAGAGTTTGTGAAGGATTACGACTTTGAGATTAAGTACCATCTTGGAAAAGCTAACGCTGTGGCAGACGCTTTAAGTAGAATGCCGAAGACTATGAAGTCCATCGTTTCCTGCATGTCGATTCCCTTGGGAAGGGAAATTTAGAAGTTTGAATTAAAAATAATTTCAGAACTTTTGGCTTTACTATCGGAATTAACGATACGACCGATAATTTTAAACAAGATTAGGGAAACTCAACAGAAAGATTCAAAGGAGAAGGAAGATATTCTTAACAAATTAACGGATGCCTCTTCAGAATTTAGTTACTCAGTGGAAGACATTCTAAAATTTAGAGATCGATGGTACATTCCAAAGGATGAAGAGTTACCGAAGTTGATTTTGGCAGAAGCTCACTCATCATCCTCCTCAGTGCATCCAAGTAATACCAAGATGTACCGAGATTTGAAGGTGCACTATTGGTGGCCCAATATGAAAAGCGAAGTAGCCAACTATGTACAGTTATGTTAAGTTTGCCAGCAGGTAAAAGTGGAACACCAAAGGCCAGGAGTAATGTTACAACCCCTACCGATTACCGAATGGAAGTGGGAAAATGTTTCAATAGATTTCGTAGTTGGGTTACCGAGGACAGTAAAGAGTCATGATAGTATATGGGTCATAGTGGACAGGTTGACGAATTCAGCCCATTTCTTACTAGTAAAGATGACATATACGATGGGTCAATTTGCAGAACTATACGTCCAAGAGATTATGAGGTTACATGGGATTCCTGTATCAATTGTTTTAGATCGGGATCCCAGGTTTACTTTGAGGTTTTGGAAGAGTTTGCAATCTATAGGAATGAAGCTGACTTTTAGCACTACATTCCATCCTTGCACAGACGGATAGTCTGAGTGGACGATTCAAATACTAGAAGACATGTTGAGGGCATGTGTGCTAGAGTTTCAGGCATTATGGAGCCGGTATTCGCCACTGGTCGAATTTGCCTAAAATAATAGCTATCAATCTTTGATTAGTATGCGCCTTACGAGACTTTGTACTGCAGAAAGCACAGATCGCTTCTGTATTGGGACGAAATGGGTGAAGCAAAACTGGTTGGTCCAAAAATTTTACATCAGCTATCGGAGAAAGTTGCTGTTATTAAACAAAGAATGGAAACTGCAAAGAGCCGACAGAAGAGTGATGCAGACAGAAGAAGGAGAGATCTTGAATTTAAAGTAGGAGATGGAGTGTTTCTAAAGATTTTGCCGTTTAAGGGTATTGTATGGTTTGAAATTTTGGAGAGAATAGGTGCTACAGCATACAAGCTACAATTGGCTTCGTTTATGGAAGGAGTCCACAACGTATTTGATGTGTCGATGTTGCGTAAATGTGTACGTGATCTAACACACATAGTTGAACCGGTGAATGTCAGATCCAACAAACTTTAACGTATGAGGAGAAATTAGTTCAGATATTAGAGTATGCGATGAAGGTTCTACGCAATAGGACAATTCCTCTAGTAAAGGTTTTTATGGAGAAATCATGATATAAAGGAAGCAATATGGGTACGATAACAGGACATTATGGACAAGTATCCCGAATTGTTCAGGTACGCAATTTTGAGGACAAAATTTTATTATAGAGGGTAAGATGTAACACTCGAGATTTTTACATTATAAATTTAGGATTTTGTATTGGGAATTTTAGAAACGAGGTTTTGTGAAGTAAATTAATGGATTGAGCCAACTAAGGGGTAACTAGATAGTTGGAATGAAAGAAAGGATAAATTGGACATTGAAAGGAGGTGTAAATTGAATTAAATTGAATCTTCTTCTATAAGCTACCACTATACTTACACGTGAACACCCCAATTCTCTTTCTCCCTTCCTTCCTCAACGTAAAACCCCTCCCTCAGACTTCTCCCTCTCATTTTCTTTCCCCTCTTTAGATTTCTCGTCCCCTCCAACGTAGCTTTCCTCCATTTTCCCTTCTCACGTCATTTCTCTCTTGTTCTTTACTTTTCTTGAAGATCTTAAGGTAAGATTAAGGTTAATTATGGATGGGTTCTAAATTAAGGTTGGATTTAAGGTGATTTTCATAAGGGTTTTATGTGTTTTGCCTACGGTTTCCAGAATTTCCTCTTCCTCTCTCTCTAGTGGCCAAGTTTCACCATTACTTGGAACTTTGAAGGTAAGGCAACCCTCTCCTTTAGTGAATAGTTGATTCTAGGGCTTAAATGTATTAAGGTTGGTTGAGTAAGTTGTGGATTGTTTGTTGTGAAAGAAGAGTGCATGAAAATTTAAGTAATGTGGCTCAAAGGGTTGCTATGAGTGTCAACTATTGAAGTTAGGATGAGAATTGAGGAACATGTGTTAGGTTTTGGAATTTCAATAGGTGTTTAGTTAATAAAATTCAACCGTAGAAATGTTCAAATTGAAGGTTTAATTGTTATTTTGATGGTCATTATTCTAGGTTCGATTTCTCGACGGGAAAGTGAACCAAAAACGTTAAGGACCCGAGGAAAGTTGGTGTTACGTTTTCGGCCCTTAAGGCCCTACATTCTAATGATATTAGGATACTAGAATTATGATGATGTTTGATAATTATAATGAATTGTTTGAGGTTTGAGCGAAGTGGGTAGTGATAGGACGTTAGGAAGTCGTTAAGCGATATGTTTTCCTTTTTGAGATATATATGTTTATTCAAATGTCATTGATAATTTATGTTTGTATTATATGTCATCTCCTTCATGCATCATGTTTTTCCTAAAGTGGCATATCGTTTACATGCACGTTTTAAGTAAAGAAGAATGAGAATATGTATTGTATGTAAACGGTTAAGTGCGGGTAGTGATCGAGTATGGCACAAGGCATGTAAATGGCAACTCATAGCAAGTGAATGACACCCAATGTTAAGTAAATGACAACTCATGGCAAGTTATGTAGTCCACCGGGTAGACGGGGTGATACTTGTGCGTACTCCTACGAAGACGCCCCCTTTTCCCATGTATGTAATGTTAAATAAATGAAATCGAACATGTTTTACGAAATCATGCATTTATGTATATGCATTCATGTAAATGTGTATGTTAGTGCATCCCTTACTAAACATTAGGCTTATGATTTAAATCCTATGATGTAGGTGACGATATTGAAGGTGTGGAGTGTCCTCTGGAAATCAATGCATAGGTTGGTTGATGGACGAGTGTCATGTCGGGAGGGAGGTGTTTGGCATGGCTATTACGACTCGTGGGCAGTACTCCGAGGACTAAGTTAGGTTTTGTTTGTAAAGGTTAGATAGAAGATGTTTTTGTTTTGAAAATACTAAAATGCTTGGGACACATATATTTTGAACCGTGTTCTAATACATGGGTTTTCTATCAGTCTATGTTAAGCTTCCACTATGAGTCTTCTCTTGGATTTTACAAATTATGATGGGAGTCCCGTTTTGAGTAAAAATGGTGTGTATTTAAAAAGGGTTTTCATTGAATATATAGGCTAATGAAGATGAATTTTGATGAGTAATGTATGAAGTGTTATTAGGAGTTTTAAATTATGTTACTAGTAAGCAAAGTGTCGACCTACATGTTAAAGTGTCGATCAAACCTTGACTTTGTCGACACCATGGATCGATCGTCGTCAATAGAGGCAAATAAAGTGTCGACCTGTATAAGAATGTGTCGACCGTTTAGTGTAAAGATGAGTACAGAGTGTCGACCAAACTCTGTTGGTGTTGACCGCTTGGGTCAACCTACTAGGACAAAGAGGAATGATGTGTCGACCGTTGTATACAAGTGTCGACCGGTAGTGTAAAATAGATGGTAGTGTCGACCATAAAGATCGACCGTTGCAGACATAGAGGAATGAAGTGTCGATCGGTGTATTCAAGTGTCGATCAATAGTATAAAATAGATGGGAGTGTCGACTACAAGGATCTACCGTTGCGTACAGAGAGGAATGAAGTGTCAACCGGTTTATACAAGTATCGACCCTTGGATGAAGGACATATCAACGTGTCGACCGAACGTTATAGGTGTCGACTGGGACCCCTCTTCCTTGATTAAAATAGTAAATTTTTTAACATGTTTTAATATAATGTTTTTGAGGTGTTTTCCAAACATATTCGTAGACGTTTTTAGGTGTTTTAAAAAGGATGTAAACATATTAAAAACCAGGTTAAAGTTTTTATAGAAGTCAAAAATTTTACATCATTATGGAAAGTATAAGTTACAGAAATGTCACGGCAAGACTGTTGCGACCCTAATCTGCCTCTGGGCAGGGGCAAAAGGCGGTCGTCAAATAACTAATTTAGATATCAATGGATTAAGGTCGTTCCTTTCTTGCTCAAGTTTTACAAGGAGGATGACTATAAAGCAACCACTAAGCCCCAATGCCATTTAAATATTGTCATGAAGGAGGTTGCAGAGAAGGAAATCATGAAATGATTAGATGCAAGAATCATTTATGCAATCTATGATCGTAAGTGTGTCATCCCCATCTAATGCACCCCAAAGTAAGGTGCTATGGCAATCATCAAGAATGAAAAAAATTAGGTCATTCTAGGAAGTGGCCAGATGACATGCTTATGGCTTGTAAAAGGAGTGTTTTCACCCACAAAATAGTTAGCACTAAAAGTGCTCGGCCAAGGGGAGTGGACTCAAAAGTAGATAGAAAGTTTATAAGGCAACTCATCTCCAAATTACTTGAAATTTTAGGTGATGCTTATCTTATGAATTACGAGTTTAACCTTAAAATATCAAAGAAAAATACATTCAGAAAAGTAAATTATGCAGAACAGAAGCAAGGTTGTCCGATGAGCAAAGATTAAAGCTCTCGGCAATCACTTCTTACCAAGGAAAGGAGTGGCAACCTTTGAAAAAGGGTTTGACCACCTTTTATTGTTTTCCAACTCTCAAATAAGTGGAGAGAAAGATGGTGATAAGAACCTTCAAGCAAGCTTGGGCTTTAGGTAATGGAGGCGCAACTCCACTCGATTGCAAGCAAGCTGAGGCTTTACCTTTTCGACAACTCAAACCTCTCTCGGTTTCTTCAGTAAAACAAGGTTATTCTCATTCATTCAAAAACTATTACAAGCACTAATTATCATATTTATATAGACCAAGTGATGGCTAAAAGGTTTGATTTGAGTTGGAGATCTCAAATAGGCGTTGGAGGCTTCAACCAAACATGTGGCTTCAAGGTGGTCTTCATGCTCCATTTGGATGGCCAAGATTGAGTGCAAAATTTGATCCAATGGCTAAGGGTTGCCATGTCATCAATCCATGGTTTTGTTCAAGAAAGGAAACTCTAGCATAGAATCTCCATTTGGCAGTAAAATGATAGGCCAAGAAGGGTAATGGTCCCCACTCCAATTTGGCGCCTCACTTGGTGGTTCCTTTCATGACCGAGCGCTCCTTGGATGCAATCCATGCAATTTTGAGTTGAACTAACTTCAAGCCATCATCCATCATAACATTCATCAAACCCTAATGCCTAATGCATGCATGCATTAATAAAATTACCATAAGACCAATGTTTGCCAAGAAAAATACAAGTGTGTCTAATGTTTTCCAAAACATGAAAAATTAAATTGTTTGAGTATAAAGTGATTTAAGGGAAGACAAATTCGCTATTCATGAGCTTCCAACCTTGGATCCTAAGTTAGCACGTGCATTGGTTGCTCCATGTCCCTTGTGCTCGGCTCCCAATCCAAGTCTTCAAAAAATCCCTCAAAATCATCACCCTCTACAAAGGAATATAACTTGTTAATGAATGGATTCGATAAAATTTTGCAGATCAAGTGATAGCTCTCAGATTCATATCATCCTCCCTAGGTGATTTATGATTTGACCTCAAATCCTTTAATTCAATCTCCTCGATGACATCCTCATCGCCTTTGTATGGTGGTAGATCTTGAACGTTAAAAGTAGTTGACACTCCATAGTCTCCTGCCAACTCTAACTTATAGGAATTATTATTTATTCTTTTTGTCACCTTAAATCATCCATCGGTTCTAGTTAATAACTTGAATTTTCTTTTGACTAGAAATCTCTCCTTACGTAAGTGTAACCAAACTAAATATCTTTCATTGAATATGACTTATTTGCGCCCTTTATTTGCTTGTCTAGCGTAGCCTTCATTTTTCTTCTCGATGGCCTTACGCGCTGTGTCATGCAACTTCTTAATTTATGCAACCATGTTGGCTCCTATAGGGTTCGCTACGTCTTTGATAGGCAAGGGCACAAAATCTATAGGTGTGGAAGGGTTGAAACCATAAGCAATCTCGAAGGGTGTTTGTTGAGTGGTGGAATGAACATTTCGGTTGCAGGCAAACTCTAAGGTTGGTAAGAGTATCCAACTCCGATAATTTTTTCCCTACAAGAATCCTTAGAAGCGTAACTAAGGTCATATAACCACTTCTGCTATCTATCGGTTTGTTGATGGAAGGATGTGCTAAAACATATCTTTGTTCCTATCTTCTTTCAATAAGTTGTCTAAAAACACTTAAGAATTTAGTGTCCTTATTAGACACTATTGAATGGGGTACACCATATAATCGGACAATCTACTTAAAGAAAAAGTCAGCTATATAGATGTAGTCATTAGTTTTGGCACAAGCAATGAAATGTTCCATCTTAGAAAATCTATCCATGATGACCATAATAGAATATTTACATCTAGCAGTTTGTGGTAAATCCTAGTATGAAATTCATGCTGACTTCGACCAAAAGGTGAGTAGGAACGGGTAGCAGTAGGTATAATCCTTGTGGTAGGACTCTACTATATATTTTTCTACCACACAGTGCACATCTCACATCATATGGTGCTAGTAGAAATACTCGTTAAGCATATATAGGGTTTTCTTTTCCTCCAAAATGGATGACTAATCCTCCATTATGGGACTCCTTCACAAGACACTTTCTTAAACTTCCGTTGGAGATGCATAACTTGTTCCCTTTCATTAAGTAACCATCCATGATACGATATTCTCCTTTAGCTTTATCTAGGCACTTAGTGTAAAGGGATCCAAAATAAGAGTCAGATTTATAATATTTCTTGATCCACTCAAATCCAAAGAACCTAGTTGTAACACCCAAAAAACCCACGCAGTTTCTAGTTCGCTATGTTCTGATACCAACCCTGTAACACCCCCGAGTCACCTCAAGAACCGGGTCGCCAACTGTAGTAATACTACAAAATCCGAGTATAATTTTTTTTGAAAGGTTTAAAACTTTGCTTACTAACTTAAAACGATATTTTAGAAAATGTTTGAAAACATTACAGCGAAAGACTCAATAAAAATATAGTTTAAATAAAACTTCACTTTTCAAAACATTACACAAAGGAACCAATCGACCCCTGTAAACACCGGTTGACACCTGGCATGTTCTACACCCAAGGGTCGACACCTATATGCATAGGTCGGTACCTTGGTTGCCTCGGTTTGCACCAGTCGACACTTGCATGCAGCTGTCGACACCTTGATCCTCACGGTCGACGCCTACCTTCACAGGTCGACACCTTAATCCTATTTGCCCGCACCGGTCGAACCTCGTGCTCGATGCTTTTACGCTCATCACACAGAGCGGTCGACACCTTAATGCTCTCGGTACGCACCGGTCGAATCTCGTGGTCGAAACTCTCACCATGTTTATACTAACCGGTCGATACCTAAATACACAGGTCCACACCTAGTTTGGTTCTGTCCCCGTAGGTAGACCTTTGCGGTGGATATTTTCCTAGTTCGGTTGATACTTAGGCATACCGATTGACACCCTGCACAAGCACCCTAAAGAAAAACTTCAACTCAAACGAAAACAAACGACGAAAACCATTGATCAATTAAACCATGAAGAAAACTTGGATTTTCAAATCATAATCTACCAAGTAGTTTCAAAATACGACTATACATTATCCTGACTATTAACGTTCAAAACCCACCTATACATCAAAATCTATATACATGAAGAAAATTCAAAGTATAGGGCAATACAATGCCCAAATATACAAATATACACAAGCGCCACTAAAAATACACAAACCGTCCCTCCAAAAACCCCACCATACCAGCCTAATTTCACGGGTCGGGTCGCCCTAACACACTCCACCCGCCGATGTATGATGGTGCACCACCAACTGTCTGCTACTCTTGGCTAGGCGCGAGAAATTACTCACCCGCTGTATCTTCAACACCTACACTACAGAACAAAAAACATAAGCCTAACACTCATTAAGTAGTGCAAAATGAAGCATAAAACGGACAATGCAATTTTATCACATGCAGTCTCTACAATCGCCTTCATGTTGTCGCAACCTGTGCCTCGTTGTACAGTCGTACCCTGGTGAGGCTGGGCTCTCTCGCCAACTCATCCCATGGCACATCGCCATCATCCCGGTTCCTACAGCAACTAGGCCCACAAGCCGTACACACGCGTCATCCCAGGGTGAGGTTGGATGCACAAGCCAAACCACCCCTTGACACGTGAGCACCGTCCTGGTTCCTACAGCAACGGGGCCAGAGTTGCTCACCACAACACACACACCGCAGCAGCCATCCCAGGGTAAGGCTAGACGCACTCGCCACACCACCCCTTTGCATGTCGCCATCGTCCCAGTTCCTATAGCAATGGGGCCAAAGCTGCCCATACACACATCGTTGTCACCGCCACACGTCACACTTCATGTTCGCACATAAAACCGCGGTCAAATTCATTTTCGTTACACTTTTCAAAACATGATGCATGACTGAAACAAAACATGCAAAACACACAATACATCTCTACTGTCCCATGGTGTAGGACCATCAGGGCAATGTGCATGCATACACTACTTAGCTGGCGTCCTTACCTTCTGTGGTAATCGGCCACTATAAATTCTCGGGCTCAACCTATCACATAAGCAATTCACATT
This sequence comes from Begonia peltatifolia, assembly GCA_022433055.1. Taxonomy (NCBI): domain Eukaryota; kingdom Viridiplantae; phylum Streptophyta; class Magnoliopsida; order Cucurbitales; family Begoniaceae; genus Begonia; species Begonia peltatifolia. The sequence continues at coordinate 9,001,785 of CM039521.1, forward strand.
AAATTTCATCTCATAACTCATCCAATGTACTAAAATTACGACTACTAAGTCAATCCACCAAACCCAGATTAAAACAGCCCGGGACCCGATTTCCGGGCAAAAATCAACCTAACTTCCAATGCACATAACTTTTGCGCAAGTTATCGAAATCACTAGATTCTAGTAGTTACGCACTCCTTAAGACGTTTAGTTTCTAACGGTTTTATCCATTTCCCAATCCAACATCTACGGCTTGGCCGAATGTGACCGAACAAAAGCCGTTCTGTAACCTGAGTATTTCGGCTGTCCAATCACCAAATCCTTTCCATAAAAACCTATAACCTAATCTTACTTCCAGATTAAACAACAATACACGGATAAAAATTAACTGTAAATCTCCAAATTCGTATCTTCCTCATAGGGTTTCGCAAAACTATCCAATACTTTCTCTAACTTTGCTTTTACCGTTCAAAACAACTAAATGACTAACTATCTACTAAAAAACTAACTAAAACTTATCTAAAATTTGAAAATTGAAGGAGGAAACAGAGAGGACTTCGTTGCCTGTGCATCGTTGGAAGGAAGAAAGAAAAAGGGGGGAGAAATGAAGGGCTTCGGTCCTGGGAGGAGAAACACCCGAGGGTGTTTTGATATATATATTTTTTATAATAATAATACTAATAATAAATCTAATTTCTATATCGCTATAACACTTTAATCTTTTATCTAAACTGTTATTCGGTTCGTGTCTGGTCAGAATCCTATAATTTTCTCTCGTTTATAGGCTTTAAAATAATCCTTTATCTACTAGCACGAATTCTCCGCTATCGATTCCGACCAAAACTCTTGCGTTTATCAATACGAAATTCCAAAATTTGTTTAACGGAAATCCCGGGTGTTACATTCCACCTTCTTTAAAGAAATTTTGTTCTCAAAATTTATGTACCGAATAGCTCTGGGTACTATTGCTCCATGTCCTGCCGCCTTTCCCAAGTGGTCTCCTCCACGTTGTGATTGCGTCACAGAACTTTGACTAAGGGAATATGCTTGTTGGCAACACCTTCACAACCAATCCCAGTATCCTCATTGGCTTTTCTTCGTAGACTGATAACTATTATTGTACAAGAACTTGATCAATGGCAAGAATCTGCTCCAAGCTGCCTGAAACTCCAACACACAGACTCTAAGCATATCTTCCAATATCTGTATGGTCCGCTCTAACTACCCGTCGGTCTGAGAATGAAAGGTCGTATTGAAGTCCAACCTGGTACCCATGGCCTTATGCAGACTTCTCCAGAACTTGAACGTAAACTTGGGGTCTCGGTCTGACACTATTGACACTGAAATCCCATGCAGCCTGACTATCTCCTGAATATACAATTTGGCGAACTGATCCATAGAACAAGTCATCCTCACCGGCAAAAAGTGAGACGACTTCATCATCCGGTCAAGTATCACCTAGATTGCATCATGACCCTTGCCAGTTTTTAGCAAACCGCCCACAAAATCCATAGTTATCCGCTCCCACTTTCACTCTGGTATAGACAGTGGTTGCAGCATACTTGATGGCTCTGATGCTCTGCCTTTATTTGCTGGCATACTACGCAAGTCTCCACATACTTGGCAACCTCCCACTTCATATTGGGCTACCAATAGTGCTGCTTGAAATCCCTATACATCTTTGTACTGCCTCGATGTACAGAGAAAGAAGACGGTATCTCCTTCCTTTACTTCTCGTCTTTCGGCACGTACCACCTATCTCGAAACTTTAGAATACCATCCTCCATATAACGGCGTTCAATGCTAGCATTGGCCTCCATACCCGCCTTTAGTTCACTACACTCAGAGTCAGTTTCCTGGGCTTGCTTAGTTCTGTCCAGGATGGTCGACCTCAAATACATAGCCGAAAGTGTCGCTACTAAATTTGAAATTACCTCTACACCGAAGCTCCGAAGCTCTGCACTTAGCTCGGTCGACCAAATTTGTAAGAGGTGTCGACTTGTCTTTACATGTGTCGACCAATGTAAAACAGAAAGGAATGAAGTGTCGACCTATCTTTACAGGTGTTGACCAATGTAAAATAGAAAGAAATGAGGTGTCGACTGATGTAAAACAGAGAGTAACGAGGTGTCGACTTGTCTTTACAAGTGTCGATCGAAACCCCTGTTTTACTGTTTTCAACACTTGAAATTAAGTTTACCTTATACTAGGCTTCCACAAAAAGATTGATATTCCGCTGTAAACGATTTAATGTTTTATACGATGTTGTTTTAAAAATTTTGTATAAATAAAACAAAATAAAAGAAAAATTTTTACGAGATTTTTAGGAATAACAATAGGGGATGTTACAAGTTATGGTATCAGAGCGCCCGAGTTGAAAATCGTTTCTGTAGACTGCTCGACAACACAATCCCCTACACGGACATGCTTTCTCAACTGTAAGTACGTTTATGAGTTTTAAGTTTATTTTCTAAGGTGTATATGTTTATATAGGATAAGAAATGGTCAGAAGTAGGACTGAGAAGGATACCATCGATCGACTGATGGACCTACTCGATCGACAATCTAAACACTTGGAGCGACAATCTCAGCAGTTAGAGAGATTTATGAATAGAGAGGACCAAAGAGACCGAGAATTAGACGTTCCTAACAATCATAGCAGTGATAGATTCCAACGACTTTGACCTCTAGTATTCGACGGATAATCCACGGATCCCACGTATGCAGAGGAGTGGATACGGACGATGGAGGATATGCTCGGATATGCCAACGTAGTTGATGAAGAAAAAGTTGCCTGCGCCACATTTCATTTCACACGGGATGCGAGATTTTGGTGGGACACCATCAAAGCCACCACAGATGTAACAGAGATGACTTGGGAGTGATTCAGAATGGCATTTTAGGACAAGTACTTCAGCCGTACAGTGCGAGCGAACAAGATGGTGGAGTTTTCATAGTTACAACAGACGGGTTCCGTGACAGAGTATGCCAGGCGTTTCGAAGCATTACCACAATTTGCCGTTCACCTGGTAAGCAATAATGACAACAAGGTAAATTAATTCGTTCTGGGTCTGAAGGCCAAAATTTACAAAAGTGTGAAGATATCAGGTACTTTTGATGTTCCTTATGCGAATATCGTGTCCAAAGCTATAGAAGTTGAGGAGGCCGAGACAAAGATAATAAAACCAAGGGAACCTGCAAGAGGATTCTTCCGAGAAATCCAACCCCAGAACAGAGGATGACAATCGAGAGGTGGACCGCCACAACAACAACACGGTGTAAAAAGGCCATTTGATGGGAGAACTGATCAAGGGAAGGGAAAACAAGTTCAAGGAACATCTCATAAGCCTCTGTATCCTAATTGCCAGAAGAAGCATTCTGACGATTGTAGGATGGGTACAGAGAGATGTTTTCGATGTGGGGAGGCAGACCAATTTGTTAAAGATTGTCCGAAGCCAGGCACAGACCAGAAGAGAGTAATGCCAAGGATTTTTGCGTTCATAGAGCGTGACGAGGAAGAAGGTGATGTGCAGCATTCAGTGATCACAGGTACAATTTAATTGTTGGTGTATCTGCATTTATGTTAATTGATACGGGTGCTACGCATTCGTTTGTTTCAACTGTCTGCGTAGTAAGAGTTAATTTTTTTGCCCAGTTCAACTGGTTGCTTTTATAGTGTGATGTTTCCATCAGTAGAACATTTACACTCAGAGCAAGTAGTTCAAGGCAATATTATTTCGGTAGGAAATAATACTCTTTATGCCAGTTTGATTGTAATGGATATGAAGGTTTATGACATTATTTTGGGAATGGATTGGCTATCCTGCCATTATGCTACCATCGACTGCAGAACATGGATTGTATCTTTCTAGCCTCCGGATAAAGAAAGTTTGTTTTTAAGGTAATAAAAACGACCAGCAAAATGCCTATGTCGTATTCCATGATGGCCCGAGAGAAGTTTAGAGATGGACCCTAAGTTCATTTAGTCAGTATGATCGACACTCGAGTACTCAGTAAGGTGAAGTTGAGTGATATTCCGATTGTTCGAGAATTTCCAAAAGTTTTTCTCGACGATCTTTCGGGTTTACCTCTGGACCGGAAAATCAAATTTGTAATCGACGTGTATCCAGGAACTAAGCTTGTGTCAACGAATCCATATCGACTGGCGCCTACTGAATTGAAAGAATAGAAGACTCAATTAGAAGAATTGGTGAGCAAGGGCTTTGCTTGACCGAGTTTTTCTCCCTGGGGTGCTCTTATTCTGTTTGTAAAGAAAAAGAATGGGAAACTCCGGATGCTTATCGATTATCAAGAATTGAACAAGCTTACAATAAAGAACAAGTATCCATTGCCTCGTATAGATGATTTGTTCGATCAATTGCAAGGTGCCTGAGTTTTCTCAAAGATTAACCTACGCTTGGGTTATTATCAGCTGAAAGTCAGAGTTGAACATGTCCCAAAAATCATATTTCGTACTAGATATGGGCATTTTGAGTTCTTAGTAATGTCTTTCGGACTCCAAAATGCACCTGCAGCCTTCATGGATTTGATGAACCGTGTCTTCCCGGAGTACTTAGACAATTTTTTTAATCGTCTTTATGTAGCGCTCTGAAAATCCATGCAGTTTCCGGCTGACTCATCTCTATCACCACCTCTATAGTGCCCCCGAGTCGTTCCCGAACCAATCGTACACTTATTCATCAAATCGATAAAATTCGTATAAAATTTTAAAACTTTTGGTCGTCGACTTAAAACGACATCTTTGAAAAGATTTAAAAATGTAGCAGCAGAAGACTCGATAAAAATCAGTTTAAATAAAACTTCATTTTTCAAAACATAAAAAAAAAAACCCGTTGACACATGTAAACACCAGTCGACACTTTAATCCTCTCTGCCCGCCCCTAGTCAAAAGTCACGGTCGACACATCCACACTCGTTTCTCAGATCGGTCGACACTTGTCTTTACTGGTCGACACTTTAAGCCACACACACATGTTTTGCAACAGCCCAGCTGGACCACCTGATGGGATCCGCAACTTGTGATGCATCGACTTACTCCCTCAGCAGGATCCGCGGCGCCACCATCTATCATTTCGCGACAGCCCAGCCGGCCCACCCAGTGGGATCCGCGACTGGTGATGCACCGACCACTATTCGAGCAGGATCCGCGGTGTCACCATCTATCATCCTACCCATCAACAAATACATGTTGCGTGACGGCCCAGCCAACCCACTCCCCGAGTGGAATTCGCGGTTGATTATGCACCGACCCACTCACCAAGTAGGATCCGGGGTACCACCGCCACGCGTCTCACTACTACTTACTCAAAAACATGCTCAAAATCATTTTCGTACCTTTTTTTTAAAACATGATGCATGTTAAATAATACACACGCACATCACAATCAAACAACACAATTCTAATGTTCCTCGATGTAGGCCCACCTGGGCAAAGCACATGTATGCACTACTTACCTGGCGTTTTTAGCTTTTGTGGAGCTCGTTTCTATCAATTCCTCGAGTTCAACCTATTACATAAGCAATTCACATAAAAACTCATCTCACAACTTATCCCACATACTAAAATTACACCTACTAATTCAATCCACCAAAGCCAGACTAAAACGACTCGCTAACCCAATTTTCGGCCAACAATCAATCTAACTTCCAATGCCCATAACATTTGGGTCGTTTATCGAAATCATTTGATTCTAGTGGTACACACTGCTCAGGACGTCAAGTTTCTAACAGTCCCATCCATTTCCCAATCCAACATCTACGGCTTGGCCAAATGTGGCCGAATAGAAACCGTTCCGTAACCAGAGTTTTTCGGCTGTCCAAACACCAAATCTTCTCCATAAAACCCGTAAACTACTCCTACTTCCAGTTTAAACACCAATATACAAACAAAAGTCAACTTTAACTTCTAAATCTTGTATCTCCCTCCTAGGGTTACCCATGCTATCCAATACACTCTCTAACTTTATTTTTAACCCTCAACATAGCTAAATAACTAACTATCTACTCAAAAACTAACTCAAACTTACCGAAAATCTGAAGATTGCCGAAGAAATAGAGAGGATCGGCTGTGAGCGTTGCTAGAAGGGAATCGCCAAGGGAGAGAAAAAAAGAGAAGAAAATTTCGTGCAGGGAAGAGAGGGGAAGAACTGGAGAGGGTTTTGTTCACCTTTTATTTTTTTTATAATAATAATAATAATCTAATTACTATATTGCCCTCATTCTTTAATCTTTTAGCTAAATTGTTATTCGATCCGTGTCCGGTCAAAATCTTAAAATTTTCTCTCATCCAGTAGCCTCAAAATAATCATTTATCTACTAGTACAAATTCTGCACTCTCGATTCCAACCAAAACTCTGCTGCTTACCAATAAAAATTTTTGAAAATGATTTTTAACGGAAATCCTGGGTGTTACATGATCCATGCCGTGAGTATGGTTGCTCCTTCATTCTTCCAACCGTTGAGATGTTTCTTTGCATGGTAAGTTGTCTTGATTCCATGGGGGAAGAGGGTGAGCTGTGGAGTATTAAAATTTTTAACACAATAGGGACGCCTAATATCACTTAGTGGACCGGCCCTTCAAGTTGCATGACTTGAACATAATGCGCTTTTCCTTCTTAAGGGTTGAGCCTTCAAATGTTGTTTCAGTTCACTCCTCTTCACTTAGAGCTGAGCTGCCCTTGTTCTTCATGTGTGGAGGATGTTTGGTTCTCCTTTTGGGGTGAACCAAGGAGACTTTTTAAGGCTTGGCCTCTTCTTCTTTGCGTGAAGTATGTTGCATGCCGCACGCGCAACTCATGTTGATGGAAGCCCAAAACATTTACCACCATACTAAACTAACATTCATTTAATCCTAACTTTTATCCAATGCATGCAATTTATAAAAGGGCTAGTGTTTGCTAAAATTAACAAGAGCGCCTGTAACACCCCGTATTTTTGTCCTATCTGTTTTCAGGTTGTCGGGGTGGTTAGCGGCGGGATTCGGGTAAGAATGGAGGGCGGAAATTTTGTAAGGTTAGATGGAAAATTATTTCGAGACTAATGTTGGGGAGAAAATTTCATGAATATGACCGGAACCGGATTGAACAGCCGTTTGATTAAAAGATTAAAGTGTGAGGATTAAATAGTAATTAGTTTATTATTATTTTATAAAAAAATAAATAAAAAAATCACCAGAGGAGAGGGATTCGTAGAAAACCCTCTCCTCCTTTCTGTTTTTTTCTCCCCCACCCGCGTGACTCCTTCGGTTTCTCCTTCCCGCGTGCGCGTTTTCCTTCGGCGATCGTTCTTCCAGCTGATAGTACTCTTCGTTCCTTGTCCTCTTCAGTGACTCCAAGTAAGTGGTGGAGTCATAGTCTAGTTTTGGGGTTGAAGCGAGAGTTTGGAGAGGGATATGATGGATAGGAAGTTGGGTTTTAGGGTTGGAAAGTTCGTTGGGGTTATTATCGATCATTGTAGAAGTGTTGACGATAAATGTGACAGATTGATAAGGAATGTGCCGAGTTTCGTTGAAAGGCCGAGGATGGAGAATTTTTTACCCTAAGGCCTATTCTATTTTTGGAGTTCCACCTTAGCTGCGGTTAATGGTTTTAAATTCTGTTTAGGTATGTTAAAGTAGGTTACGATTGGAGCATTTGCCCACTGGAATAGAGTGATTTCGATAATCGACGCAAAAGTTATGCGTGTCGAACGTTATATTGATTTTGGAGCCGAGATAGGCTAATGAGCGATTTTGGTGAGTTCGTGAAGTGTCGAGCTAGTATGGTGAATTTAGTGTGTAAGTAGAGTAGTGGTATGAGTTTTGATGGGAAAACAATTTTGTTGTAGGTTGAGCCGACTTTTGGTGAAACGAGCACCACAGAAAGCTAGGATGCTAGGTAAGTACTGTGAGTAGTGTGCGCATGTGCATTGCCCTTACGGGCCTACACCATGGGACGGTAGGGATGTATTGTGTGTTTTGCCTGTTTGCGTTTAGTCATGCATCATGTTTTGAAAAGTGTAATGAAAATTAATTTGAGCATGGTTTTATGAGCGAATATGAAGTGCGATATGCGATGTTGAGTACGATGCGTGTGTGGGCAGCTTTTTCCCTGTTACTGGAGGAACTGGGATGGTTGTGACGTGTTAGAGGCTGGTTTGGCGAGTGCGTCCAGTCCCACCCTAGGATGGCTGCTGTGATTTGTGAGTGGTGGTGGGCAAGTACGGCCTCATTGTTGGAGGAATCGGGACGATGGCGACGTGCCAGGGGGTGGTGTGGCGAGTGCGTCTAGCCTCACTCTGGAATGGTTACGGTGTGTAGAGTGACGCGTGGGTACGGTTTGAGGGTCGCGTTGCTGGAGAAACCGGGACGATGACGACGTGCTAGTGTGTGAGGTGGCAAGAGAGTCCAGCCTCACCATGGTGCGGCCGTACCACGTGGCACCAGTTGTGACAACATGAGCGAGAGTGTAGAGACTGCATGTGATAAGATTGCATTGTCGTTTTACGTTTCATATTGCACTACTTACTGAGCGTTAGACTTATGTTGTGTGTTCCGTGGTGTAGGTGCAGAGATTCTAGTGGGTGAGTTGCAAGAGGCTATACAGGATGAGTAGGCGGTTGGCGGCGTACTAACGTGTGTCTGCAGGTGGAGCTTGTTGCGACGGCCTGAGCCGTGGAGTGATGCTGGGAGGTAGGTTCTAGGAGTTGTGTTTTGAAAGTTCAATGTCGAATGTATAGATTTTGAGGCATAGATGGGTGTGAATTTTAATAATCGGGATTGATGTATAGGAACATTTTAAAACTAGTTGAAAGAGTTTGATTGAATAATTCAGGTTTCGAATCGGTGGTTTTAATCGTGGTTTTCGTGTCCGTTTTATTTTGAACTGCTGTCATTTTTAGACTGCTGGTGCAAAGTGTCGACTGAAGTCTTAGGTGGCGACCGGTCCGTGTAAAATAGAATGTGAGTGTCGACCGCGTGGTTCGATCTGTGCAGGCAGAGAGCAATGAGGTGTTGACCGGCGACCGTGGGTGTCGACCGGTTGGTGTAAAATTAGTGAGCGTGTCGACTGCGGGGTTCAACCTGCGCAGGTAGAGAGGACTAAGGTGTTGACCTGTGAAATTGGGTGTCGACCACTTTCTGAGATGAGCTTAGAAGTGTCGACTGATGTTCCCGGTGTAGACCGACGAGAAGATCAGAGAGAAACGTGGTGTCATCCGGCGTTTGCCAGTGTCGATCGATGAAAAATCGAGACATCTCGAGTGTCGACCGGCGTTCGCAGGTGTCGACCGGTGTCTCTACTTTACGTTTATAAAAGTGGTGTTTTATTCAAACTGATTTTAATTAATTTTTCTGCTGCGATGCCGTTTAAAACACTTTCAAAAACATCGTTTTAAACTGAGAAACAAAAGTTTTAAATTTTATTCAAATTCTTTTGAACGTAGTAAGTGAGTAGTAGAAGTGAACGAACTGCAAACAAGTAGGGTTTCGGGGCGTTACAGTTATGGTATGAGAGCCTTTGCGCAACCGAAAGTGCGTCCGACGAGGATGTCGGGCCCTTCAAAGGAGGGGTGAGATTGTGAAGGCAAGAGTGCCTGTCACAATTCCCACACCGCTTGGGGGGAAAGATAGAGGGGACGGTTAATAGGAGGGAAGGGGGTATGGTACGAGTGTTAGAGCCACGGGGTCGACGTCGTTTGATGGGTCTCCTAATACCACCAGCCGCTGTATGGGAGTGCTCCACCAACCGTAAGTATTTCTTAGAACTCTCTTAGTTTTCGTATAGACTCACTAGATGTTGTGGTGTACAGGTTTAACATTATGGTTATAGAGACGGGTAGAGTTATAGGCGATATAGATGATGCCATTAAACAGCTTACTGAGTTGGTCAACAGCCAATCGCAGCAGCTGTAGCGGTTTATGAGTAGGGAGGACCAGGGCCAGTGTAGTGGCCAGACTTCGACGGATCGTGGGGGTGATAGAGTGCACCAGCTCAGACCCCTAGTGTTCGACGGATCATCCTCGGACCCACTCAGTGCCGAGGAGTGGATTCGAAGTATAGAAGACGTGATGGATTACGCCAAAATAGATGAGTAGGACAGGGTATCCAGTGCGGCATTCCACCTTGCCAAGGATGCCCGATTTTGGTGGGATTCGGTGAAGGCGACCACCGATGTGAAGTCCATAACTTGGGAGGAATTTAAGACGATGTTCTTCGGCAAGATTTTAGCCACCCAGTGAGAACCCTGAAGATGGTGGAGTTTGGCAAGTTGAGGCAGTTAGGTACCGTGATCGAATACGTGAGACAGTTTGAGGCGCTATCTCAGTTTGCTAGTCATCTGGTGAGCCCGAACGAGAACAAAGTACACCAATTTGTACAGAGCCTAAAGCCAGATGTATACATGGGCATACGGATACCTAGAACACGAGGGGTGCCTTACGAGGATGTGATGGCGAAGGCTCTAGACATTGAGTAGGCTGGGACGAAGCTTCCCAGTTACAGAGAGCTGCCTAAGGAATAGCCTGGTAAATATTTCAAAGAATTGTTGCCACAATCGAGCGGAGAAGAGTCGTCTCAGCGGATGGGCCTGAAGAGGGCTAGCAACAGCTCTAGTAGCCAGGGGAGCAACAAGCGATCTCAAGGACCAGGACAGTTTTTGACATGCCCTAAGTGCCAAAGGAGTCACCCCGGTGAGTGTAGGGTAGGTGCAAGGCAATGCTACAACTTTGGCGAGGCGGGCCACATGTCCCGAGAATGTCAGAAGGCGCGACAGAATCAGTGTTTCAATTGCAATGAAGTGTGGGAATTTTACTATTAGTTGCCCGAATTTGAGCAAGGCTCCAGTGAGAGTGACACCAAGAGTCTTCGCCCTTATTGAGTCAGATGATGCCGCCCAGCCATCAGTGATTTTAGGTAGTATTCTTATTTTGGGCATGGCGGCTTACACTCTTGTCGATACGGGTGCTACTCATTCGTTTGTGTCCACTGCCTTCGTGGTCAAGGCAAATCTAGTGCCCAGCTATTCTAGGCAATTCTATGATGTATTGTTGTCGTCGAGGGAGCACATATACTCAAATCAAGTGGTACAAGGTGATATTGTGACAGTGGGAGAAAAATGGTTGTACGTTGTTCTGATAATACTCGACACGAAGTGGTACGAGGCTATTTTAGGGATGGATTGGCTATCTAGACATTATGCGACGATAGATTGCAGGACCAGAGAGATCTAGTTTTAGCTCTCGAGTGGAGAGAGTTGCTGCTTCAGGACGGGAAAGAGTTTGAGTAGGATTTCGCTAGTGTCGTCTATGAGAGCCCAACAGTTGTTACGAGGTGGATGCATGGGCTTGTTGGCTAGTGTCATGGACAGGCAGTTTTGGGGCGAGGCTCAACTCCAGGACATCCCATTGTGCAGGATTTCCCGTGGGTGTTTCTTGATAATTTTCCAGGTTTGCCCCCTGACAGGGAAATTGAGTTCGTTATCGACGTGTACCCTAGAGCTGAGCCAGTGTGCAAGAACCCGTACAGGCTGGCACCTACCAAGTTGAAAGAGTTAAGGGCACAATTAGAGGAGTTGACTGATAAGGGCTTCATAGGCCCTAGTTTTTTGCCGTGGGGTGCGCCGGTGCTTTTCGTTAAAAAGAAAGATGGATCCTTACGCATTTGTGTTGACTACAAGGAACTGAACAAGTTGAGGGTGAAAAATAAATACCCGTTACCAAGGATAGATGACCTGTTTGATCAGCTTCAGGGGTCATGGGTGTTCTCTAAAATTGATTTGAGTTCCGGTTACTACCAGTTGAAGGTTAGGGAGGAAGATGTCCCAAAGACAGCTTTCCGGACGCGGTACGGGCACTATGAGTTTTTAGTGATTCGGACTGACTAATGCCCCAGCTGCCTTCATGGACCTGATGAATCGAGTATTCAGGGAGCAATTGGATAGATTGGTGATATTATTTATTGATGACATCCTAATATACTCTCGGAGTGAAGATGAGCATAGAGAGCACTTAAGGATCGTGCTAACGACTCTGGGGCAGCACCAACTATATGATAAGTTCTCTAAGTGTAAATTTTGGCTGGATAGGATCAAATTTTTGGGGCACGTCATCTCTCGTGATGGTATTTCAATGGACCCAGCAAAGGTTCAGTCTGTGAAAGAATGGCCACGACCGACCAGTGCCAGCGAGATACGCAGTTTTCTGGGGCTGGCAGGATATTACCGGAGATTTATTGAGCGATTTTCCAAGATCGCAGCCCCTTTGACACGATTGACCAGGAAGAACATAATGTATAGTTGGTCTGACGAGTGCAAGGACAGCTTCCAGGCGTTGAAGCAGAGGTTGACTACAGCCACTGTGCTAGTACTGCCGGTAGAGGGGGAGAAGTTCAGCATTTATTGCAACGCCTCTAGGGTGGGCATGGGTTGCGTGCTGATGCAGAATGGGAGGGTGATTGACTATGCATCAAGGGAACTGAAGCCCTACGAGCAGAATTATTCTACGCATGACTTGGAGTTGGCGGCGGTGGTCTTCGCACTTAAAATCTGGAGGCATTATTTATATGGACAAGTTTGAAGTACATCTTCATGCAGAAGGAGCTAAACTTGAGACAAAGGAGGTGGCTTGAGCTGGTTAAAGACTACGACCAGGAAATCAAGTATCATCTGAGAAAAGCAAATGTGGTAGCGGACGCCTTGAGCTGAGTGTCAACTTCGATGTCTGCTATGATTTTATCAATGCCAACCGAGCTAAAGACTGAGGTACAAGATTTCGACGTAGAAGTGGTTTCTGATTTGGCGGCCACATTGTCGGTGATGTCGTTGAGGCTGAGCATCCTATAAAGAATTAAGCAGGCCCAAGAGACTGACCCCGAGTGCAACGAGCTGAAGGCAGAAATGGAGGCCAATGCTAGCACGGAGCTCAGCTATTCAGACGATGGGATTCTAAAGTTTCAGGATAGGTGGTATGTCCTGAAGAATGAAGAGCTGAAAAGAAAAATATTGTCCGAGGCTCACTCGTCTCCCTTCTCTGTGCATCCTGGAAACACTAAGATTTACAGAGATTTGAAACAACACTATTAGTGGCCCAATATGAAGAGGGAGATAGCCAAGCACATTGAAACTTGCGTGGTATACCAGCAGGTAAAGGCAGAACATCAGAGATCGTCGGGGATGCTTCAGGCATTATCTATACCTGAGTGGAAGTTGGAACGAGTCACTATGGATTTTGTGGTCGGACTGCCAAAGACTGTTAAGGGCCACGATGCAATTTGGGTGATTGTAGATAGACTAACGAAGTCGTCTCACTTTTTACCAGTGAGAATGACTTAATCGATGGATCAGTTCGCTCAATTGTACCTGCGGGAGATAGTCAGACTACATGGGGTCCTTGTGTCGTAGTGTGAGACCGAGACCCCAAGTTTACGTCTAAGTTTTGGAAGAGTCTGCAAAAGGCCATGGGTACCAAGCTGGAATTCAGCACGGGTTTTCAATTCAAACTGACAGGCAATCAGAGCGAACCGTATAGATACTGGAAGACATGCTCAGAGCCTGTGTGTTGGAGTTTCAGGCGACTTGGAGTAAGTTTTTACCGTAGGTCAAATTCTCATATAATAACAGTTACAAGTCTACCATTGGCATGACGCCGTACGAGGCTTTGTATGGAAAAAAGTGCAGGTCACCATTGTACTAGGATGAGGTTGGAGAGGTAAGACTTGTAGGCCCAGAAATACTACAACAGACAGTCGACAAGATTGCTATTATAAACAAGAGGGTCGAGGCAGCTCGGAGTCGACAAAAGAGCTATGCAGATCGGAAGAGATGAGAACTGGAGTTTGGCGTGGGTGATGAGGTATTCCTGAATATCTCTCTGTTCAAGGGAGTGGTCAGATTCGGGAAGCAAGGAAACTCAACCCTTGTTTTGTTGGACCGTTCTCTATTGTGGAAAGTATTGGGAAGACAACCTACAAACTTCACCTACCTTATTCGATGGATGCCATACATAATGTTTTCCATGTCTCTATGTTGAGGAAATATATGTGTGATCCTTCTCGGGTGGTTGTACAGCAAGATATAGAAATACAGCTGACGTTGTCTTACGATGAGAAGCCAGTGGGCATACTGGGATCAACTGTCAAAGTGTTGCACAACAAGGGGATACCCTTGGTCAAAGTTTTGTGGCGCAAGCACAACGTGGAGCAGACCATTTTGGAAAGACGACAGTACATGGAGCAGCAATATCCGGAGTTATTCGGTACATAAATTTTGGGGACAAAATTCTTTTAAGAAGGGGACGATGTAACATCCCTTATTTTCGTCGTATCGGTTTTCAGGTTGTCAGGGTGGTTAGCGGCGGGATTTGGGTCAGAATGGAGGGCGAAAAATTTGTAAGGTTAGGTGGGGAGTTATTTCGAAACTAACGGAGTAGAGAAAATTTTAGGAATCTGACCAGAATCGGATTCAACAGCCGTTGATTAAAAGATTAAAGTGTGAGGATGAAATAGTAATTAGTTTATAAAAAAATAAAAAAATACCCAAAGGAGAGGGATTCGTAGAAAACCCTCTTCTCTTTTCTGTTGTTTTCTCCCTTACTGCGTGACCCCATCAGTTTCTCCTTTCTGCGTGCGAGTTTTCCTTTAGCGATCGTTCTTCCAACCGATAGTACTCTCCGTTCCTTCTCCTCTTCAGCGATTCCAAGTAAGTGGTGGAGTTATACTCTAGTTTTGGGGTTGAAGTGAGAGTTTGGGGAGGGATTTGATGGATAGGGAGTTAGGGTTTTAGGGTTTGAAAGTTCGTTGGGGTTATTATCGATCATTGTAGAAGTGTTGACGATAAATGTGATAGATTGATGAGGAATGTGCCGAGTTTCATTGAAAGGCCGAGGAGGGGAATTTTTTACCCTAAAGCCTATTCCATTTTCAGAGTTCTGCCTTAATTGCAGTTAATGATTTTAAATTCTGTTTTGGTTTGTTAAAGTAGGTTATGATTGGAGCGTTTGGCCACTGTAATCGATTGATTCCAATAACCGACGCAAAAGTTATGCACGTCAGAAATTAGATTGATTTTGGAGCCGAGATAACTTAGTGAGCGATTTTGGTGACTTCGTGAAGTATCGAGCTAGTATGGTAATTTTAGTGCGTAAGTAGAGTAGTGGAATGAGTTTTGATGGGAAAACAGTTTTGTTGTAGGTTGAGCCGATTTTCGGTGAAACAAGTACCATAGAAAGCTAGGACACCAGGTAATTAGTGTGAGTAGTGTGTGCATGTGCATTGCCCTTACAGGCCTACACCATGGGACGGTAGGGATGTATTGTGTGTTTTGCCTATTTGCGTTCAGTCATGTATCATGTTTTGAAAACTGTAACGAAAATTAATTCGAGCATGATTTTATGAGCGAATATGAAGTACGATGTGCGATGTTGAGTACGATGCATGTGTTAGCAGTTTTGGCCCCATTGCTGGAGGAACCGAGACAGTAGCGACGTGCCAGGGACCGGTGTGGCGAGTGCGTCCAGCCCCACCCTGGGATGGCTGCTGTGGTGTGTGTTTGGTGGTGGGCAACTACGACCTCGTTGCTGTAGGAACCGGGACGATGGCGACGTGCCAGGGGGTAGTGTGGCGAGTGCGTCGAGCCTCACCCTAGAATGGTTGCGGTATGTAAAGTGACGCGTATGTATGGTTTGAGGGCTGCGTTGCTAGAGAAACTGGAACGATGGCGACGTGCCAAGATGTGAGGTGACGAGAGAGTCCAGCCTCACCATGGTGCGGCCGTACTGCGCGGCATTAGTTGTGACAACATGAGCGAGAGTGTAGAGACTGCATGTGGTAAAATTGCATTGTTGTTTTACGTTTTATATTGCACTACTTACTGAGCGTTATGGTTATGTTGTGTGTTCCCTGGTGTAGGTGCAGAGATTCCAGCGGGTGAGTTGCGAGAGGCTAGACAAGATGAGTAGGTGGTTGGCAGCGTGCTATCGTGTGTCAGCAATTAGAGCTTGTGACGGCGGGCCGACCCCTGGAGTGATGTCGGGAGGTAGGTTCTAGGAGTTGTGTTTTGAGAGGTCTATGTCGAGTGTATAGATTTGAGGCATAGATGGGTGTGAATGTTAATAATCGGGATTGATGTATAGGCGCATTTTTAAACTATTTAAAAGAGTTTGATTGAATAATTCAGGTTTTGAATTGGTGGTTTTAATCGTGTAAGTTTTCGTGTCCACTTTCTTTTGAATTGCTGTCATTTTTAGGCTGTTGGTGCAAAGTGTCGACCGAAGTCCATAGGTGACGACCGGTCTGTGTAAAATGGAATGTGAGTGTCGACCACGGGGTTCGACCTATGCGGGAAGAGAACAATGAGTGTTGACCGGTGATCGTCAGTGTCGACCTGTTAATGTAAAATCAGTGAGGGTGTCGACCGTGGGGTTAGACCAGCGCGGGCATAGAGGATCAAGGTGTCGACAGGTGAATGCGGGTGTCGACCACTCTCTGAGATGAGCGTAGAAGTGTCGACCGGTGTTTCTAGTGTCAAACGATGAGAAGACCAGAGAGAAACGTGGTGTCGTCCATCGTTTGCCAGTGTTGACCGATGAAAAACCCAAGACATCCTCAGTGTCGACCGGCGTTCGCAGGTGTTGACCGGTGTCTCTGTTTTACGTTATAAAAATTGAGTTTTATTCAAACTGATTTTAATTAATTTTTTCGCTACGATGTCGTTTAAAATACTTTAAAAAATATCGTTTTAAACCGAGAAACAAAAGTTTTAAATTTTATTCAAGTTGTTTTGAGCATAGTAAGTGAGTAGTAGAGATTAACGAACTGGAAACGTGTAGGGTTTGAGGGTGTTACAGCGCCAATGTTTGCCAAATTAAAATAAAAATGGTTACACTAATTTGTCTTTATGAAGATAAATTCCTTCTTGAACGGTCCAGTGCTTGTATCCTAAATGAGGACATGCAAGGGCTTATCTCTGTCTCTAGAGTATGGATCTCACTCTAAGCTTTTGAAGAGCTCATTACCTGCATTAAAAGTGAACTTGTTAGTTAAAACACTAGATGACAAATAAATTTGTGTTTGAGACCTTGTAGTGGGTCTATGAGGCACATCAGACTTGAAGACTAAAACTGGGAACCTTATTCCTAATATATTAAGGTTAGCTACACCAACATTAATTCAATCCCTTCATAAAATATTAGGTTAAATAATGAATACTAGAAGTGGAGTTAAGCATAGTAAAGAGGTACCACAAACAAAAACATTAAACCCTAAAGTGGGAGAATCAAGTGTCTAAGGACAAATAAATTCCCTTGATAAAAAAATTGAACAACTCTTGAATAGGTTAAATGATCTTCATAAGGAACCCTTAGAACCACCCCAAAGAAGATAAGCTGAAAACTTTAGAAAAAATTCTCAAAGCTGAGCGTATGTTGAAGTGGATGATTGGTCTGAAGAAGAAGATAGAGGTTATACCCCTAACCGACAAAGAAATAATGAAGATCATAGGAACGTCAAGTAACCATTCCATGGAGGTTGTGATGGAGACACTTTCCTGGATTGTATTGACAAAGTCGAAAAGATCTTTGACTACTATGAATACGCCAATAAACTCAAAATTCAATTGGTGACAGTCGAGCTTTTGGGCTATGCTGCACTTTGGTGGACTAATTTAAAAACCCAAAGATTAAGAGATGGAGATATTCCTATCCCCATGTGGGGTAGTTATGAAATCTCTCATTAAGAAGTTGTTTGTTCCCAACCAGTATAAATAGGAACTATTTCTGCAAATCCAAAATTTCAAACAAGATAGTAAATCAGTGCAAGAGTATCTCATGAAATTTGAGACGCTAAAAATACGTGGAGGATTCAAAGAAATTGACGAGCAGGTTATAGCTAGGTTTATACGTGGATTAAACTAAGACATTGGGGACACAATGGAGCTACAACCACTAGATACTATGAACATGATTGTACAGTTGTCCTTAATGGTTGAAAGACAACTCAAAAGAAAAAGGACAAGTGGTAAGATTGTTGGAGAGGATGCCAACAAACTAAGAGTGCGTGAAATAAATTGTTTAGGATCGGGGCACTGTATGGCTCAATGCCAAAACCGACGCGCTATGGTCATTAGAGATACCACCCTAATATCACTCAACATAAAGGAAGACTGTCAATGCAAAAATATATTTCACAGTCATTGCTTGATTAAAGACAAAGTTTGTTCGATGATTATAGACGGAGGAAGTTGCACCACGTAGCCTGTTACAGCCAAGCCCCTGCTCGGTCACTAGAATGCACGAAAGGATCGGTTAGGCCCTCGGATCTCGGCCAAGCCGAGAAACCCTTGAGAAAAACAACAAAATGAACGACCAAATGTGCTTGAAACAAAATGAAATTTGGTGTGAGATTAGTGGAGTGAGTGAGGTGTGTGATGGTAGTGGTCGTGGTCCAGGTGGATTAGAAATGACAAACTTGTGCAAGCAAACCCGCAAGTCGGCCGAAGAAACAATGTTATGTTCTCGGCAATCACAACCTTTCCATGGAAAGGTTCTCAACTTGGGGAACCGGTTTTGGCCACTTCCTTCTTGTTTCCTTCCCTTGAAAGGGAGGAGAGAAAAGTGGAACACAAGCTCGAGCAACAACCTTGAGTTGCCAAGCTAGGAGGCTACTCCTAATCGGTTCATGGAACCGAGCACTTACCTTGGAAAGGTGGTGGAAAACTCCCTCGGTTTCCTCTTAGAAAATATGCCGATGCTCATTAACTTTGCCAACCAAAATACACATACCAATGCTATGCTTATATAGGCCTAGGATGGAGGGTTTTAGGGCTGTGCTTTGGTCTTCAAAACTTGGTGCAAATAAGCTTGTAACCGGCTCCAAAATATTTTAGTGTGCGGCCGAGATGGTGGCAGCCAAGAAGTTGATCAATGGCTTGCTGAATGCCATGTCATGGATCCATGTTTCTTCCACAAAAGATAAAGGGGACAAGCATCTCAAATGGCAGCAAAATGGTGTGGCCAAATCGGGTAAAGTTGGCCACCACTTGCGGCACTTCCTCCTTGGCGCGCTTGCGGCCGAGAGTGGCATGTCTTGCATGCCCGATTGCTTCTTCAAGTTAAGCCAATCCCGAAACCCTTTCCATCATCTATCCTAACCATTCAATCTAATCCTAAATGCCTAATGCATGGACATAATAATAAGTTAAACAAGAAGGCCAATGTTTGCCCAATAAGTTCAAAATAAAACATTACATAAAAGTTGGCTCGGGAAGACAAATTCCCTTAAGAGCTTCATGATCTTCAAGGGTGGCTTCCCATGCAAGGATGTGTCTCGGTTGCTCCATGTCTTGAGCCTCCACTTCCCACCTTAAGCTTGCAACTTCCGGCTCCATTGAATCATAACCTGCACAAGAATCAAATGTGTGAGAATGTAGGTTAATTAAAGTGTGTGCTTGAACTTGAGATCATGTGACGGGCCTATGGGGCACATCATAGCCTCCCAAGAAATGGTCACTTAGTTAGGACTAGTGACAAAAGCACATCCCAACCCCTATAAATTAAAATGGTTAGACAACAAGGATGACATAATGGTCACCAAAAAAGTCGCTGCTATGTTCACCAGGGGCAAGCATAAGGATTTTTTCCTTTGTGACGTAGTACGAATGAACGCAAGCCACATCTTTTAGGTAGACCATGGCAATATGATAGAAAGGTTACCCATGATGGATTCTCAAACTATTACTCCTTGAAGTTTAAGGGAAAGATCGTTAAGTTGCACCTTTGACCTCTGAGCAAACAGCAAAGGATGAAGTGGCTAGAGAGGAGGACAGAAACAAGACCAATCTCCTCATAACCAAAAGGGAATTAGAGGCTGCATTGCTAGAGAGAGATCCCCTTATCATGGTTTTGTTTGAAGACCAAGTCATGGAACTAGGAGTTATCCCAATTCCTGTCTATTAAGGTACGGACTTGCAAATAAGTGAAGGAAATGCATGCAGAAGGATTAAAATGCAAAAAACAATTTGTGCTCGAAGACACCCAAAAAACAAACATAAAATTCATGCAAAATAGAGGAAGAAGAAAACAGGGAGGCGAAGGTGAGAAATTGATAATGAGAAGTGGGCATGTCTACTAACTCCTCAGAGGGCTGTGAGGGAGTGAGTGGAACACCATGGAGTGGTGGAATGTTGAGGGAACCATTGCAGGCCGAAAGGATGCCAAAGCACTTTACGGAAAAGAACTTCACCAGTAATCAGGGAAGCGCTCCAGTGCCTGGAAAAGCCCTACAAGATGCTGCTTTGCCCTCAGAAGAGGATGAAGGAATGAGGGTCGATGACCCTTGGCTGCTCCATGGCCATTGGTGCCTTTAGACAATTGATCCCTTGCGGGCAAAGTGATCACAGCGACTGGGAAGGAAGGTTTCACAATCATCCTTCAGTCTAGCGCTTGCGGGAGCCGACAGAAGATAACTTAGGTTTCCTCCGAGCAACCTTGAGCTCGAGGAACACTTTGGCGAGCCATTCAAGTGCTTGGCACTGGCTGACGCCGAGAGAGGATCTCTCATGGAGAACTTCCACCGAATAAAGAAAACTTCACTTTAAATCCAAAAATTCACTATAGTGTCTTTGATTACAGTAGAAAGGAAGGGATGCTAAATACACGGGGATTGTGAGCTTTCAAGTAGTCGGTGGAAGAAGGAAAAGCTGAACGCTTTTAAGAGAAATGTTGTTGGCTTCAAAAATGTAGCCATTGGAGATGAATCGGCTTGAGCTAGTTAAATCGGTTAGGGGGGTGAAAACTAGAAAGTGCTGCTGGGTCAGGCTGCGCACTTACGCTACTTGTCAGGTTGGCACTGCGGGCACGGTGCTGGCGTTAGGTGCACGCGCAGGCGCTGCTTGTAGGTGTGCACGCTGGGTGCAGTCGTGGCTCTCTACGCGCAAGTACTCTTCAGACTGCGCACTACTCCTTCATGTACGCTCATGGTTGACTCTGTGCGAGCGCGATGTGCGGCGCTGCTACTCTTGTGCGCCTCTTTTTGACAATGACTCTTCTTTGCTCGCCATGTCGTGCGTCCCATTCCTTCGTTTGTTGAGAGCACACCAACTGCTCGATGAAATGCCTCAAAGATGTACCAACTTGATCTTCAATGCCTTCTTTTGCTTCAAGCCTTGGATCCATCCTAACCTTCCTAAGGACTATAACAAGCATCCAAACTAAAGAAAATAATGGCTAAAGTTTGCTAAGAAACAAGGTTTAAATGAAACTAAAGTTTTCTAAACAATAAATAAAATACAATGCTTGGTTACAATATTTGAGAAAGGAACACAAATTCCTTCTTCTTCTTGATTCCACTCCAAGCCTTGAGAAGCCATGTTGTGCCCCATAGGCCCATCATACGGTCCCAAACCCGAGACCATAATTTAACTTACCAATGTTCTTACACACTTGTCTCTTTTGAAAGTAATGGTTCGTGTGAAGATTTGGAGGACACATTGAGAGACTTGAAGTGGGAGATCAAAGCTATGTATATGGACCAACCAAAGCACCTTGTCAGATGGAAGATCAAGTGAGGCGACCAAGAGGCTCACATGGGAATTTGTCTTCTCGAGTCATGAAACTTGTATTTTTTTTATTTCAAACTTATTTGGACAAATGTTAGCATTCTTGTTAAACTTTATTATATGCATGCATGTTAGGTATTTAGTACTAGATGAATGGTAGGGTAGAGGTGGTATGGTTTTGGGTTTAGGCCTCAAAGACTTGAAGACATGGCTTGCATGGAAGCCCGAGGTGAAGACTCTCACTTTACCAAACTCTAGCCAACCACCATTAGGCCTATAAATCATCGTGATTGGTGCTTGTAATTTTTTTGGCTGGTGTTGAATAAACGTCGACGGATTTTCTTCAACCTTGAAGAAGCTTGGAGCAAGAAGTACCAAGGTAAGGCTTGGTTGGTTCTCAACCGAGGGGTTGCACCCCTAAAACTCCCTTTAAGCTTGGTAGCTAGTTAGGCTTTACTTATCCACCTCCTTCTCCATTCCCTTGAGAGTGGAAAGTGGCAAGAAGTGGACCAAAACTGTAACTTGGACTGGAGTCACTTCCTCGGAAGAAGCTTTTACCAAAAGTTTCCAAATATTGCTTATTGACCGATTCTAAGAAAGTTTGCAAAACTTCTTCTCTATAATGAATCTGGACCACGCCTTCCACCATCACACACCTCACTACACTAATCTCACTACACTAACCTCTAGGAAAGTTTCCACTTTCGGTTGTTCATCTTGATCCATCTTTGGCATTTATCGGTTTGGCCGTTTCTAAGGAGCAACGATCCACTCTTCATTTTTGAGCTTGTCTTGCAAGCTAGGATCGAAACAAAACATTTACCTACAAGATTCCACAAGCCCATTAGCAGATAAAAGAGATAAATACTTACCCTGGCTTGTGCTTTAGGGTTGTTATTGTAGGCACATCATGGTGGGTGTGGCGCCCCGAAAACCCACTGATTTTAGGTTCACTCTGATACCATAACCTGTGATGCTCCTGAGTTATCCGAACCCAGGTCGCCAATCTGAACTACTGACTCGTATCGACCCGAGTTGTCTGAACCCGGAATTGACACTCGACTTCGTACTTGCACTAAAAAAATATTTTTTGAAGGGTGTTTAAAATTTATTCCACGCCTTAAGACGGCATCACTTAAAATATTTAAACCCTTTTTACAGCGGAAAAACAACACTAGCATGGAGAACTCATTATCTGAAAAAAAAAAAAAAGAAAACAAACAAATTTTAAGTTCTTAAAATAAATAAAAGGATCCCGGTCGACCTCTGTGAGCATCGGCTGACACCTGAGCCAGTCTGGACACAGGGGTCGACACCTATATACATAGGTCAACACCTCATTTGCCTCGGTTTATATCGGTCGACCATTGTAGTCGACACTTCCATATTCATTTCACTAACCGGTCGACACTTGTATGCACAGGTCGACACCCTAATACTCTCTGTTTGTACTGGTCAAACCTTGCGGTTGACACTTTCACCATTTTTACTGTCACGCCCCAGAAACCGTACACGATTCTCGGTGCGCACTCTTCTACTACTCACTCACTATACTCGAAAAAAATTTAAAACTTTTGTTGCTCGACTTAAAACGATAATTTTTGAAAATATTTTAAACATCATCGTAGTGGAAAACTCGATTAAAATCAGCTTAAACAAAACTTCATTTTGTATAAAAAAATATAAAACAGAGAAACCAGTTGACACCTGTAAACATCGGTCGACACTTGGTTTGTCTTGGGTTTTTCAACGGTCGACACTACGTTTCTCTCGGGTCTTTTCGTCGGTACACACTGAGAACACCGGTCGACACTTCTACGTTCATCTCAGAGAGTGGTCGACAGCTGCTTTTACAGTTCGATACCTTGATACTCTCTGTCCGTGCAAGTCGACTATCGCGGTCGACACCGCTGCTATTTTTGCACTACCGGTCGACACCTACAACCATAGATCGACACTTACTTTAGCTCTACCTGCGCAGGTTGACCCTCGCAATCGACACTTGCAGGGTCTGGTCGACCACTAAACCTATCTGTCGACACTTCCTCCCCAGAACTCTGTTTAAAAACCTTAAACACTTCACAAAATCAATCGAATTTTTACTCAACACTAATAACAACCCAACGCACACTTTTCCATTAATTCAAAATCATAATTTAAGTAAAAAAAATGAATACTAAAGTTTGAAATCCGTCTATACATTCAATTGACTTAAAACAACTAAAATCATTTTAGTTACACATCCAGAACCTGTACCTATACGCACCATAGTCAAAACGACCTAACAGCCGGCCATATCGTCCATGTGCGTACTCCTCCAACCATGGCGTCATCACCTACATCACCGAACTCAACTATTAGTCTAACGCTAAGTAAGTAATGCATAAAACTTAAACACTGAAAACAAATACATCCTAACATATGCAGTTTCTCAAGTTTCGTCTATACTTTTGTTTTCGTTTCTTTATTACATCTTATTATCTTCTTACTATTAGGTTATTCTTTACGTGCCAGATCAAGGTGACACAACTCGCGATCCACCTCTGGGGACAAGGTCAACCTCAATTTAGTCAAGTGACACCTCACGGTCCACTTCTTGGGACAATGCCACCACGTAAGGCAGAGGAAAAGTGATACACCTCGCGGTCCACCTCTGGGGATAAGACTACTCAACCATACCTTTTTTATCTTCTTACGTATCTTCTAATTTTGTTCGTTTTATCACATCCTACTATTTCACTTCGTAAAAACATGTAAATTCATTTTCGTCTCGTTCTCCTAATTTAAAACAATGATGCACAACCATGAAAGCATAACATAAAGTAAATGTGCAATGCATCCTATTGAACTGTGATGTAGGTTCGAAGGCAAAACTAATACTACATTACTTACCTGGCGTTCTAGAAATTTCTCGCACTTCGTAACTTCGTACGGTAACTAAGAAAACCTATAAAACCACACATCTATTAGCTATACTTTCCATTAAATTCATAAAACTCTAAAGGAAACAACAACTAAACTCACCCTCGACCTAAACTGAATTCCTAACTCAATTTCCGACTAACCTTCAAAAATTCATAGTTATCACAATATTCATCCGATTTGGACGATTCAAACTGCTACGGA
This sequence comes from Begonia peltatifolia, assembly GCA_022433055.1. Classification (NCBI taxonomy): domain Eukaryota; kingdom Viridiplantae; phylum Streptophyta; class Magnoliopsida; order Cucurbitales; family Begoniaceae; genus Begonia; species Begonia peltatifolia. The sequence goes on from CM039521.1 coordinate 9,026,433, forward strand.
TTCATCATGATGTTTAGCTTCTCATGGTATAATCAAATCCCTAATTCAACACAAGGCGCTTGGCCGGACGTGGCCGAGCAGAAACTGTTCCACAATTCGAGCACTCGGCTAATCAAACGCTCAATCTTTCCCATCAAATCTTATAATCTACTACTACTTATAGCTTAAACACAAGGATACTGATAGAAATTAATTCCAACTTCAAATACTCCTAGGTTTCACCAAAACTTTTCAACAGTCTAACTAACTTGGGTTCTAACACTCGAAACGGTTAAAGTACTAACTAACTACTAGAAACTAAATAAAACATACCTTAAATCTAAAGGTTGACGGAGAATCGGCGTCGGCTGGAAGGAGAATCGCTGAAGAGGGAGAAGAGGAGCTCGCGTGGTAGGGAAGGAAAAGCCCAAGAAAAAAGGGTGGTGGATTTTTGTTTCTCCCCTCTGTCTTATTTATTTTTTATTTTTTATTTTTTTATAATTACCTAATTATTAAACTGCTCTCAACCTCTATTCGTTTAATAAACTTGCCATTCGATCTGTGTTCAGTTGAAATTTTAAAATTTTTCCTTCACCATTAGTACAAAAATAATATTATACTTAATAGTAGAAATTCTCCGCTCTCAATTCTGACCAAAACTCCACCTATTATAATTACGTAAATCCAAAATTAGTTTAAACGGAAAAATTCTGGGTGTTACATTCCACCCTCCTTACTAAAAATTTTGTCCCTAAAATTTGCAAGTTAAACAACTATGGATATCGGCTCATCATGTCCTGTTGCCACTCCCAGGTTGCTTCTTCTACGTTATGGTTGCACCATAATACTTTCACCAGTGGAATCTCCTTGTTGCGTAAAATCTTCACCACATAATCTAGAATCTCCACTAGCTTCTCTTCATACGTCAATATGGGTTGAACCTCTATATCCTGTTGCTCCACGACGTGGGAAGGATCTCGCATACACTTACTCAGCATGGATACGTGAAATACATTGTGCATCCCATCCATCGAGGCTAGTAGCTGCAGCTGGTAAGCTATTTTTCCTATTCTCTTTGTAATAGAAAATGGTCCAATAAATCTTGAGTTCAGTTTGCCTCTTTTCCCGAATCTCACAACTCCTTTGAATGACGAAACTTTCAGGAACACTTCATCACCCACCTCAAATTCTAACTCTCTTCTCCAACGATCTGCATTACTCTTCTGTTGGCTTTGAGCGGTTAAAATTCGTTGCCGAATAAATGTAATTTTCTCTACTGCATGCTGCAAAATGTCTGGACCGACCAATATTGCCTCGCGGACTTCATCCCAATTTATTAGAGATCTGCACTTACTGCTGTAAAGAGACTTGTTAGAAGCCATACCTATCGTAGCCTGAAAGCTGTTGTTATACGAAAACTCCAGCAATGGTAGGTATCTACTCCATATACCCTGGAATTGTAGTACGCAAGCTCGAATCATATCTTCCAGCGTCTGACTGCCGCAATCTTCTCCTCCGGTCGTCGGCCGTCGTCGGAGCTCGAAGCTCTCTCCTCTCCCGCGTCTCACTCTCGGCTCTCTCGGCACCAAGGAGTAACAGCCGAATGGCTTCCTCCCGAAGCCATTCGGTTGTTATATTATATTTCTTTTTTTTTTATTTACAAATTACAAAACTGCCCTCACGTGTTTTAATCGTCCATAATTTCGTAAATTTCCCGACCACCCGACTTTAAATTCTGAAAAACCATCGCAAAAGTAGGCTCCGAGTCTTATAATTTAAATTTCCCGTTGAAATATTTTTCTCAAAACTCCGACCGAGATTAAACTAAAAATTTTGGGAATTAAAAATACAAATTCAAAATTTCTGGGTTAGTACACTGTCCGCGCAGGTCAATTCTCGCGGTCGACACCATTGCTGTTTTTACATTGTCTGGTTGACACCTATAACCATGAGTCGACACTTGATTCGGCTCTGCCAACTCCGGTCGAATTTCACGGTCGACACTCTCCTCCCATTTTTCACTGACCGGTCGACACTAGTCGACTTCGGTCGACAACTTACACCAGTTTACGAAAAAAAAAACAGCAGTTCAAATAAAAGACAAGATGAAAATCCCATGATTAAATCCACAATGTACAGACCTATATTTTAAAACACAATTCTTTCAAATAAATTCAAAATAAAATATAATCACTACTCTCATCCCAACTATCACGATACCATACAATTTAAATATCGCCACGGTCAATTTCCCCAAAAACTGCCTGCACCGGCATGCAGCATACGCCTCCAACCCCATTCTCGGCATGTTCGTCACCTAGAAACTCACTAGAAATCTCGTCGTCACCTACACCACGGAACACAAAACGTAAGCCTAATGCTTAGCAAGTATGTAGCATGAAGTAAAATCAATGCACAACTCAACCCCTAACACACGCAGTTTTTACACTTTGTTTCGTTTTTGTTTTCATTATTATCATCTTTCGCTTTCACGTGTTAGTCAAGTAGGCGCACATCCTGCTCAACTCAGGACAGCCACACCATGACACACAGAGAAAGATTGGAGGCACAAATTATGATCACACACGGGACGGCCACACCATATCTCCTCCCAACATCGATCATAGAACCCTATAGTGCATTCTCATTAGCACGTTAACGACGAGTCGTTCACAAACTATGTCATCTTATGTACATTCATCCATAGGAACCCCCTAGTGCTTTCGCACTAGCACGTTAACGAACGAGGCGTTCACCCATTCGTGACATATTTTCTTATGTGATTACATTTCATATGCACAGTTCAAAACATGCTCAAAACTCGTCTTTCATAGTTCAAAATCATGATGCATGACAACACATATGCACGACTCACTGACCAAACAACCAAACAACAATCAAAGCAAACAAATAATCAAGCAAACAAACAATCCTACCATTCCATGGTGTAAGCCCAAAGGCAAACCACAATAAATCCATCACTTACCCGGCGTTCTCGAAATCTTTCGTGCTTCTTAACTTCGTGCTCTAACTGTAATACCTATAAAATTATACATCCATCAATTCTAACTCGTCAAATTCATAATTTCCTAACTTGAAAGTCCTAACTCATACCAAAACCGAAACTCTCCACTAACCCTAAATCCTGCACAATTTCTTACCAACTTCGGAAACGCATAACTTCTACAATAATTGTCCGAGCTGGACAATACAAAGTACTATGGGGTGCTAAGTACGCCTAGTTTCCTATGGTGTCAACCATTTCCTAATTGCACATCCGTAACTTGGCCAAACTTGGCCGAACGGATACCGCTCCACAACCCTAGCGTTCGGCTATCCCAACGCTAAATCTTCCTCATCAAATTTCGTAACCTTCTTCTATTCCTAGATTAGGCATCAACATGCGAATCAAAATCAACTCTACATTCAATTTCCTACTAGGTTTTCACTGAACCACCCGATACCCTAGCTAACTCTGTTTTCGTCGTTAAAACAACTAGCATACTAAGTAGCTACCAAAAACTAACTAAAACTTATTGTAATCTGAGGAAACGGAGAAGGAATCAGTCGAACGTTGCCGAAAGAGGGTTATTGATTGTCGCGTGGGAGAGGAGAAGAACAGGGAAAAAAAAGGAAGTGACTTCTTGGAAGGAGAACGCCGACGGTGTTCTTCTTCCTCATTTTTTTAAATTTTATTATTTTAATAAAAATATTACCTAATTCTAAACTACCCTGCACTTTTAACCGTTTAAGAAATCTGCCATACCGTTCAATTCCGGTTAAATTCTTAAATTTTTCTCTACTCCATTAGCCTCAAAATAATATTTTACGTATGGACAGAAATTCTCCGTTATTAATTCGGAACAAAACTCCACCGATAAAAATTACAGAAATCCGAAATAAATTCCAACGGAAAACTTCTGAGTGTTACATTCCACCCTGTTTACAAAACATTTGTCGCCAAAATTTGCTACCTAAACAACTCAGGATAACGTTTCATCATATCTTGTTGTCTTTCCAAAGTTGCCTACTCCACATTGTGGTTATGCCAAAATACCTTCACCAGCGGAATATCATTGTTGGGTAATGTCTTCACTGCATAATCAAAAATCTCCACTGGCTTTTCCTCGTATGCTAAGGTTGGCTGTACCTCAACCTCCTGGTGGACCACAACGTGCGATGGATCTTTGAGACACTTTCTTAGCATCGACACGTGGAAGACATTATGAACTCCTTCCATGGAAGCTAGCAGTTTTAGTTGGTACGCAACCCTTCCAATTCTCTTTGTGATCGGGAATGGTCCAATGTATATTGGGCTCAATTTACCATTCCTCCTGAACCTCATTACGCCTTTGAATGGTGAAACTTTCAGTAAAACTTCATCTCCTACTTCAAATTCCAATTCCCGTCTCCTTCCATCGGCATAGCTCTTTTGTCTACTTTGTCTACTTTGTGCTGTCAATATCCGCTGTCGAATAACCTTGATCTTTTACATTGTTTGCTGCACAATTTCCAGACCAATCAAGCCGACTTCACCAACTTCATCCCAATAGAGGGGCAATCTGCACTTTCTTCCATATAAGGCTTCGTAAGGGGCCATACATATCATAGTTTGATAGCTATTGTTGTACGAGAATTCCACCAAGGGCAAATACTTGCTCCACGAAGCCTGGAACGCTAGTACACAGGCTCAAATCATATCTTCTAAAATCTGAATAGTCTATTCAGATTGTCCGTCAGTCTGAGGATGAAAGGCTGTATTGAAATTCAGTCGTGTCCCCATTGCTTTGTGCAAACTCTTCCAAAATTTTGATGTGAATCTAGGGTCCCTGTCTGACACAATCGAAATCGGCACTCCATGCAGCCTTACTATCTGCTGAATATACAGGTTAGCAAATTGGTTCATATTGAATGTCATCTTCACCGGTAGGAAATGGACGGATTTGGTCAAACGATCCACAATCACCCACACCGCATCAAATCCCATTACTGCGCGGGGTAACCCAACGACAAAATCCATGGCTATTTGATCCTACTTCCATTATGGAATCGGTAATGGTTGCAACCTTCCAGCCGGTCTCTGATGCTCAGCCTTGATTTGCTAGCGGATCAAGCATGTCTCTACATACCTTGCCAGAGACGTCTTCATGCCAGGCCACCAATAATGTTGCCTAAGGTCTCTGTACATCTTGGTGCTTCCGGGATGAACAGAAAACCTTGAAGAGTTCGCTTCAGACAAAATTTCTTTCCGAAGTTGACTATTGTTCGGAACATACCACCTATTTCGGAACTTCAGAATTCAATCACTTGAACAGCTAAACTCAGTTATGTTATTAGATGTTGTGCTTGACCTAAACTCGTTGCACCTTGGGTCATCCTGTTGGACTTCTCTAATTTTCTCAAAAATTGACGGCTTCAGTGATAAGGCCGATAATTCTACCGCCACATCTGAGACTAGGTCCAAATTAAATCTCTGAAGTTGTGCACTCAACTCTTTAGATATCTCGTTATGCATTACTGAAGCTGAGGTCGAAATCCGGCTTAATGCATCGGCCATTACATTGGCTTTGCCGGGGTAGTATTTGATCTGCAGCTCATAGTCTTTCACGAGCTCCAACCACCACTTTTGCCTCATATTCAGCTCTTTCTGAGTGAAGATATACTTCATACTCTTGTGATCTGAGTATACCTCACATTGTTGTCCATAGAAATAGTGCCTCCAGATCTTTAGCGCGAACACGACCGCCGCTAACTCCAAATCATAGGTCAGATAATTTCGCTCATAAGACTTTAATTGTCTTGAAGCATAAACGATCACCTTTCTTTTCTGCATCAAGACATAACCCAATCTAATTATAGAAGCATCAGAGTAAATACTGAACTTCTCATCCATCAATAGAAGTGTCAATACTGGAGCTGTAGTCAATTTCTACTTCAGTATCTCTAAATTGTGCTCACAGTCTTCCGACCATACAGATTTGACTTCCTTTCTTGTCAGATGAATTAGGGGTGCTGCAATGCTTAAAAACACCTCAATAAACTTCTTGTAGTAGCCAGCTAACCCCAGAAAGCTTTGAAACTCACTTACACTCTTTGGTTGAGGTCATTCATGGATTGACTGTATCTTAGCTATATCCACCGATATCCCTGCACCGAAAATCACATGTCTGAGGAAATGGACCTTATCTAGCCTGAATTTGCACTTGGAGAACTTCGCATACAGTCGATGCTACTTCAAAGTCTCCAGAGCCATCTTCAAATGCTCCTTATGTTCTTCTTTGTTACGGGAGTAAACCAAGATATCGTTGATAAATACGATAACGAATTTATCTAGATACTCTTGTAATACCCGGTTCATCAGGTCCATAAAAACGGCTGGGGCATTTGTCAGTCCGAACGACATTACCAAAAATTCATAGTGTCCGTATCTAGTCCGAAAGGCTGTCTTCGGGATATCCTGTGATCTATCCTTTAGCTGATAATACCCCGATCTCAAGTTTATCTTTGAGAAAATCGAGCTACTTGGAGTTGATCAAATAAGTCATTTATCCTCGGCAATAGATACTTATTCTTTATGGTTAGCTTATTTAGCTCCCTGTAGTCAATACACATTCGGAGCGATCCATCTTTCTTTTTTACAAATAGGACCTGCACGCCCCATGTTGAAAAGCTCGGGCGTATGAATCCTCTCTACAATAGTTCTCCCAACTGCTTTTTCAACTATTTCAATTTAGGGGGAGCCAACCTATAAGGGTTCTTCGATATTGGCTCCGCACCAGGATATGTGTCAATCACAAATTCGACTTCCCGGTCTGGGGGTAAACCAGGCAAATCGTCTAAGAACACATCAAGAAACTCACGAACTACCACAATATCATGTGGTTTTGCCTCAACGCGAAATTGAGTATATAGAATTGTTGCGAGAAAACAAAAATGCTCACCCATTACTAATTTCCGAGCCTCGATAGGTGCCATTACAGATAGTTTCTCAACATTTTTCATAGCTTGCAATGAATGTCTCGCACCGCCTGGGGGTTGGAAATTAACGATTCCAGCCCTGCAATCGATCGTTGTGTAGTGCTGAAACAACCAATCCATGTCTAATATAATGTCATAGCCAGTTATCCACATCACAATCAAATTAGCAGGCATAGTACTAGTCCCTACCGATATGACGCTGACACGCAACACTTGATCGGAGTGCATGTGTTCACCAGATGGTAGCCTCACTTTATATGTACACCCGGCGGGTTTAACCCACAAATTTACTTTCACCACAAAATCTGTATCAACAAAGGAGTGTGACACTCCTGAATCTATCAACGTAAATGCGGGCACCGTATCGACTAGTACCGTACCTGTAATAACGGCTAGTCGATCCTCACCCTCGGCCTCTATCATAGCAAAGATCCTGGACATCATATTGACCGGACCCTTCCTTGCTGCGAGGCAATCCCTGGATATGTGGCCAGTCTCATTGCAGGTGAAACACCGATTGACCCTCGGCTCTATGTAGTTTTGGGAAATATGACCAGCTTCATTGCAATTGTAGCACTTAACTGTAAACTATCTGCACTCTCCCGGGTGGCTCTTTAAACACTTCGAACATTGTGGGTACCTACTTTGCATTTGTGGCTTCTTTCCTCCCCTTGAATCATGTACCATGCCGCTTGACCTCTTGGTTCCAGAAGAAAATCCTCCCTTGCTCGTCTGCGGTGTGATCTCCTTAAAGAACCTCCTGGTGGCCTCCCCTTGCCACACACACTTGGCTTCCGCTCCTTCAACTGCTAGTGCTTTAGCCACGACTTGTGCATACGGTACTCCCTCAGTTCCATAAATTGTTGTACCTCTATATAGCTCCAGCTTTAGTCCTTACACAAACTGCAGCACCTTTTCTTCTTTGTTACTAACCAATTGGCTTGCAAATCTAGACAACGACTCAAATTGTCTAACATATTCGGCTACTGGCCCAGTCTGCTTTAACTGTAAGAACTCTAATCTCTTTGTAGCTTGGACCGTCCAATTGTAGTAATTGTCATAAAACATCTCTTTAAATCTCTTCCAGGTCAAGTCCCTAGCAGCCATGGTGGTCTCTACTGTCTCCCACCAACTTTGTTCGTCGTTTGAGAGGTGAAATGTCTCACATGTAACTATATTTCCTTCCTCCACATTGGCATACTTGAACATATTATCAATGGTGCGGATCCATCTTTCCGCAGCCGTCGGATCTGTCATTTGGCCCTCAAACGTCGGAGGCGTCAATCTACTAAACCTCTCTCCATTAGAGCCCACTCCATGGCTCCCCTGTCACGAATTCAATAGCATTCCCAATTGTTGGGACTGCTTGTCGACCAACTCGGTCAGTCGTCTAATTATAACCAAGCTATCATCATTCTCTGGTCCTACCGTCTCTCTCGGAACTCTAGATTGTCTCCGGCGTCTATCCAATTCAGCAAATTCCTGTACGAGGTTAGCATAATCTAGCCTTAGTCACAATCTAACTAAAATAAACAACTACTTACAGTTGTTGGAGCACGTTGCATGGCAGCCGGCAATGTTGGGTAATTCTTTGAACGACTTGACCATAATGGCTCTGATACCAACTCTTGTAATGCCCGAGAACCCTACTCGATTGTCGGTATGTTCACTGTTCTGATATCAACTCTTCACATCCCTCAGTCCACCTTGGACCGGTTGGACACTTACTCCTTATTACATTTACATTGTAAAACTCGCGTAAAATTTTAAGCCTTTTATTCCACGACCTAAAACAACATTTTGAAAATATTTTTTTTTAAGCGGCATTGCGGCGGAAAAATCGATAAAAATCAGTTCGGACAACACTTTATATTATTTCACATAAAACGGAGACACCCGATCAACACCTGTACGCGCCGGTCGACATTTGGGTCGTCTCGAGTTTTTCAGTGGTTGACACCGGGAACACCGGTCGACACTACATTTCTCTCGGGTCTTTTCGTCCGTCGACACCAGGAACACCGGTCGACACTTCTACGTTCAACATAGAGAGGGGTCGACACCTGATTCCACAGGTCGACACCTTGATACTCTCTGTACGCGCAGGTTGATCCTCGCAGTCGACACCGCTGCCATTTTTACACTATCCAGTCGACACATATAACCATGGGTCGACACTTACTTCGGCTTTCCTCACGCCGGTCGAACATCGCGATCGAAACTCTCCTCCCATTTTTCACTGACCGGTCGACACTAGTCGACATCGGTCGACACCTTACACTAGTATACAAAAAAAAAACAGCAGTTCAGAGAAAACACAAGATGAAAATCACACGATTAAATCCACAATGTACAGACCTATATTTTAAAACACAATTCTTTCAAGTAAATTCAAAATAAAACATAATCTCTACTCTCATCCCGACTATCACCATACCATTAAATCCTAAATATCGCTAAGGTCGAGTCGCCCCAACAACGGCCTGCACCGACATACAGCGTACGCCTCCAACCCCATCCTAGGCATGTTCGTTACCTAGCAACTCATCAGAAAGCTCGTTGTCACCTAAACCATAGAACACAAAACGTAAGCCTAATGCTTAGCAAGTATAGAGCATGAAGTAAAATCAATGCACAACTCAACCCCTAACACATGCAGTTTCTACACTTTGTTTCATTTTTGTTTTTATTATTATCATTTTTCGCTTTCACGTGTGAGTCAAGTAGGCGCACATCCTGCTCAACTCAGGACAGCCATACCATGACCCACGGAGCAAGATTGGAGCCACACATCGTGATCACACACGGGACGGCCACACCAAATCTCCTCCCAACATCGATCATAGAACCCTTTAGTGCCTTCTCACTAGTACATTAACGATGAGGCGTTCACAAACCATGTCATCTTATGTACATTCATCCATGGGAACCCCATAGTGCTTTCTCACTAGCACGTTAACGACGAGGCGTTCATCCATGCGTTACATCGTTTCTTATCTGATTACATTTCATATGCACAGTACAAAACATGCTCAAAACTCGGCCTTCGTAGTTCAAAAGTATGATGCATGACAACACATACGCACGACCCACTGACCAAACAACCAAAAAACAATCAAAGCAAACAAATAATGAAGCAAATAAACAATCCTACCATTCCATGGTGTAGGCCCGAAGGCAAACCACAATCAATTCATCACTTAACTGGCGTTCTCGAAATCTTTCGTGCTTCGTAACTTCGTGCTCTAACTGTAATACTTATAAAATTATACATCCATCAATTCCAACTCGTCAAATTCTTAATTTCCTAACTTGAAAGTCCTAACTCATACCAAAATCGAAACTCTCAACTAACCCTAAATCCCGCACAATTTCCGACCAACTTCGGAAATTCATAACTTCTCCAATACTTGTCCGAACTGGACAATACAAAGTACTACGGGTTGCTAAAAACGTCTAGTTTCCTATGGTTTAATCCATTTACTCATTGGACATCCACAACTTGGCTAAACTTGGCCGAATCGATACCGCTACACAACTCGAGCGTTCGGCAATCCCAACGCCAAATCTTCCTCATCAAATTTCGTAACATTCTTCTATTCCTAGATTAGGCATCAACATGCAGATCAAAATCGACTCTACATTCAATTTCCTACTAGGTTTTCAGCGAACCACCCGATACCCTAGCTAACTCCTTTTTTGTCGCTAAAACAACTAGCATACTAACTAGATACCAAAAACTAACTAAAACTTACCGTAATCTGAGCAAACAGAGAAGGAATCGATCGAACGTTGCCAGAAAAGGGTTGTCGATCGTTGCGCGGGAGAGGAGAAGAATAGGGAAAAGAAAGGAAGAGAATTCTGGGAAGGAGAACACCGATGGTGTTCTTCTTCCTCATTTTTTTTTATTATTTTAATAATAATATTATCTAATTACTAAACTACCCTGCACTATTAACCGTTTAGTAAATCTGACATACCGTGCAATTCCGGTTAGATTCTTAAACTATTCTCTACTCCATTAGCATCAAAATAATCTTTTACCTAAGGGCACAAATTATCCTTTATTAATTCGGGACAAAACTCCACCGATAAAAATTGCAGAAATCTGAAATAAATTCTTACGGAAAATTTCTGAGAGTTACACCTAACAATTTGCAAAACACAGCAAAAGAATAACACAAGTTGAGATAAATTGAACACAAAGTTGCTACTCAAATTTACACTAATTACTTGGCCAAAAGAGACTCCAAGTTCAGACAAATAAACAGCATACGAAGTGCAAGCAATCCTAAACAAATGCTATCAAAACAAAAACAAAACAAATAAAAACCAGAAAAACAACAAAGAATTCTCTAACAGTAAACAACATAATTATTATCCAATAATTCTGAAATTTCAGCAGAGGCTAGTCACCAAGTTAATTAACATGCTATAAAAATTTCAGGTTCAAATTCCAAACGGTCTGAAAAGTATGCGCAAAAAAAAGAAAATAAAGACACAAAATGACCTAAACATCCTAAAAATATCTAAACATAAACTAGCATGATTCAAGCCCAATGATTTTGAAATTTTGACACAAGCTAGTCCATAACATGAGTAACATGTTATAAAAATTTCAATTTGAAATTCTTACATAGCAAGAAATTGTGCAGACCTAAAATCAGACAAGAAAAACACAAAGTAAGCTAAAAAACATCTTTGAACATGCTTCAAAACACATCCTAAACACATTAAACAGATTGGCCAACACAATCCTAAGAAGCTAAACCGAAAACAAAGCTTAAAAATATCCTAAGACAGATTTGCTAAACACAAACTTAGCTAAAAAATAGCAAAACACCTACATTAGCTAAACAATATTCAGAACCATTATGCAAGGAAATTATCTTCATTCACCTGCAACAAGTCATGTATTCATGGAACAATATGGTATCAGCTAACAAAAACAACCTAAGCTAAAACAGTTTTGGAAAACAAGAAAAGCAGCCAAAGAATATAAACAACAAAGCACAAAAAGATGCTAACATTTGACACTATCTACAAAGAAAGAAAACAAGATTTGAAGGGGCTTATTGTTGGTGTAACATAGGTGAACATCATACAACAAAAAAATATTAAAAACTCGCTGGAACTGATTCAGCAAAACAGATCAACATGCTGGGACTCAAAACATCATTTATCATGCTGATAACATATGTTGGTTATTAACAGAGAAACACGACTCAAGTCAGAAACAAAAACATGCTTCACAACTTTGGCAAAATTGAGACTACAGGAAGAGAAAAAAAAAATTCTACTACGTAAGAAACAGTGACAATTTCCTAAACTAAAACATCCTTGAAAACTACACAAATTAACCAACATATTTGCATGCTCATAACAGAACAAGCATGATGGTTACACATGCTAAAATTATCGGTTAAGTTCTCATAGCAGCAATCAAAAAACAAAAACAACAAAAAAACACAATAACAAAGAAACATGAAAATGCAAAACAAGAGCACTACAGTTCTGATACCAAATGTTAAGGTACAAGCTTGCAAATGGGGGAAGGAAACGCAAGTGGAATGATTAAAATGCAACAAACAATTGGTGCTCAAAGGCACCCCAAAAACTGTAACAACCCGTAATTTTGCTACAACAATTTCGTATTTTTGCCTGTGCGATAGACGGTTGAGTTCTAGTTAGAATTGAAAGCGGGAAATTTGTGCAGTTAGGTGAGAGATGATGTTGGGATTAATGAACAATAGAAATTTGTGAAATTTCGGCCGAGCGCAGGCCGATAGTCATTTAACTAGATGATTAAAAGTTGAGGGTGAAAAGTAATTATGATTAATTATATATATATATTGAAAGGGAAGGAAGCAGAAAACCCCTCTCTTTCCCTCGGCAGATTCTTCCCTATTCTTCCCACCCCGCATGTGAGTTTCTCTTCCTCTCTTTTGGCGATCATTCTTCCAGCCGTTCAGCTGATAGTGCTATTCATTTGTTCTCTTTTTCAGCGATTCCAAGTATGTTTTGTAGTGATAATGTAGTTTTGGATCTGAACTTAGAGTTGATGAGGGATTTATGGATAGAAATTTAGGGTCCATGGTTTGGGGATGCTTATTGGGTTGTTACCAATTGTTGTGGGATTATTAATGGTGAGTACGAACGAATGGTGAGGAAGTAAACGAGCTTGGACGAGAAGCCGTGAATGTAGGAACTTAAGCACTAAAACAGAATTGATTTTGAATTTTCGGCATAAATACGAGTGTCGGTTTAGAAACCCTTTTTGGTGCTTTAAAATAGGTTATCAGTGGAGCGTTCAACCGCTAGAATCGAGTGATTTCAACAACCGATACAAAAGTTATGTACGTTGAAAGTTAGGTTTATTTTTGGCCGAAATTCAGATTAGCGAGCCGTTTTGGTAGGGCTATGGTGGATTGAGTTATTAGTCGTAATTTTAGTATGTGGAATGAGTTGTGAAATGAGTTTTTAATGTGAATTGGTTATGTGATTAGTTAAGCCCAAGGAAGTGATAGAACCGAGCGCCGCGGAAAGCTAGGATGCAAGGTAAGCAGTGTTTGCATGTGCATTGCCTTTACGGGCCTACACCATGGAACGGTAGGGTGGTATTCTGTGTTTTGCATATTTTTTTTCAGCCATGCATCATGTTTTGAAAAACGTAACGAAAATGAATTTAAGCATGGTTTTATGTGCGAGCATGAAGAGTGACGCGTGGTGGTGAGAATGATGTGTGAGTGGGCAGCGTTGCCCTCGTTGCTAGAGGAACCGAGATGACGGCGACATGCTAGGGGGTGGTGTCGCGAGTGCGTCTAGCCTCACCCTGGAATAGTTGTGGTATGTGGAGTGATGCGTGTGTACGGTTTGAAGGCCTCGTTGTTGGAGGAACTGGAACGATGGCGACGTGATAGGGTGTGAGGTGGAGAGAGAGAATCCAGCCTCACCATGGTGCAGCCGTACCACGCGGCATCATGTGTGAAAACACGAGCGAGAGTATAGAGACTGCATGTGATAGGATTTCATTGTCGGTTTTTACGTTTCATATTGCCCTACTTACTGAGCGTTAGTCTTATGTTGTGTGTTCTGTGGTGTAGGTGCAGAAATTTTTGCTGGTGAGTTACGTGAGCCTAGGCAGGATGAGTTGGCGTTAGGTGGCGTGCTACCATGTGCCGGAAGGGGGAGTTCATTAAGGCGGGCCGACCGGTGGAGTGAGGCTAAATGGTAGGTTTTGGAGGTTGTATATTGTGGAATCCAAGTCAAGTGTATAGAATTTGTAAGTATAGGATGATTTAGACGTTAATAGTCGGGATTGCTGTATAGTCGTGTTTTGAAACTACTTGCGAAATTTTGTCTTAAAAATACAGGTCTTTACCTTGTGATTTTCATTGTGGAAGTTTTCTTCGTTTGTTTCCTTTGAACTGGTGTTATTTTTAGACTACGGGTGCAAAGTGTCGACCAATGTTCATAGGTGTGGACCGGTCAGTGTAAAATGTGATGTGAGTGTCAACCGCGGGGTTCGACCTGCGCGGGCAGAGAGAAATAAAGTGTCGATAGGTGTCTGTAGGTGTTGACCAGTGAGCGTAAAATCCGTGAGAGTGTCGACTGCGAGATTCGACCTGCGCAGGCAGAGAGAATTAAAGTGTCGACCGCTGAAGGCAAGTGTCGACCGTAGACAGTATTAAAGTGTCGACTGTTGAAGGCGGGTTTCGATAAACTGTCTCCGTTATGTGCGTAGAAGTATCGATCGTGAATTTTGACTTGGGCGAGCCGAGAGTATTAAGTGTCGACCGGTGTTTACAGGTGTCGACTGGTACCTCTTTTTAGAATGTTTTAAAGAGTGAAGTGTCATTAGACTGACTTTCGATTGAGTCGGCCGCTGCGACGATTTTTTAGGTGTTTTTTTCAAAATATCATTTTAAGTAGAGAAGTAAAAGTTTAAAATTTTATATGAATTTTATTGTGGTGATAAGTAAACATAAGGGTGGCGACTCAGGTCTGGAGACGGCTTGGAGCCGCTACAATGATGGTGACAGGGCAAAGCGAGCCGGAGACTGCATGGGTTGTCGGGGCGTTACAGTTATAGTATCAGAGTAGTGATTAGTAGAAGTTAGCGTACTGGGAACCGTGACGATTTTCGGGGCATTATAGTTATGTTATCAGAGCTTTTACCCAACTGAAAGTGTAGCCGATGAGGGTATCGGGCCCCTCGGATGAGGGGTGAGATTGTGAAGGCAAGATGGGCTATCACAATTCTCACACCGGTTGGGGGAAAGGTCGAGGGGAAAGTAGATAGGTGGAAACAGTGCTACGAGTATCAAAGCCACGGGGTCGACGTCGTCCGGTAGATCTTCAAATATCATTAGTCGCTACATGGGAGTGCACCACGAATTGTAAGTACTTCTTAGAACCTTAGTAGTTTCGTTTTAAACTTACTAGATGTTGTGGCGTATAGGATTAACGCTATGGTCAGAGAGATGAGTAGAGCTGTAGGCGATAGGGATGACGCCGTTAGACAGCTTATCGAGTTGGTCAAATGCCAGTCTCAACAGCTGGAGTGGTTTATGAGTATGGAGGACCAGGGCCAGTATATTTCCCAGACTTGGACGGATCGTGGGGGTGATAGGTTACACAGGCTCAAACCCCCAATGTTCGACGGGTCATCTTTAGACCCATTCAGTGCTGAGTAGTGGATTCGAAGTATAGAAGACATGATGGATTACGCCAAAGTCGACGATCAGGGCAGGGTATCAACGACATTCCACCTTGCCAAGGATGCTCGATTTTGGTGGGATTCGGTGATGGCGACCACCGATGTGAAGGCCATGACTTGGGAGGAATTTAAGACGATGTTCTTCGGCAAGTATTTCAGCCACTCAATCGGGACCCAGAAGATGGTGGAATTTGCCCCGTTTGAGATAGACGGGTATTGTGGCCGAATACGTGAGACAGTTTGAGGCGCTATCTCGGTTTGGTAGTCACCTGGTGAGCCTAAACGAGAACAAAGTACACCAATTTGTACAGGGGCTCGTATGCATGGGCATGTAGATAGCTGGAATACGAGAGGTGCCTTACGAGGACATAGTGGCGAAGACCTTAGACATTGAGGAGACCAGGACGAAGCTTCCCAGTTATAGAGAGCTGCCTAAGGAGTAGCGAAGGAAATTTTTCACAGAATTGTTGCCTCAACCAAGTGCAGAGGAGTCGGGCTAGCGACAGCTCTAGCAGCTAGGGAAGCAACAAACGGCCTCAAGGACCGAGGCAGTTTCTGGTGTGCCCAAAGTGTCAGAGGAGTCATCTTAGCGAGTGCAAGGTAGGTGCAGGGCGATGCTACAACTGTGGCGAGTCGAGCCACATGTCCAGAGATTGTCAGAAGCCGCGATAGAATTAGTGCTTCAACTGCAATGAAGTGGAGTATTTTTCTAGAAGTTGCCCGA
The DNA here is from genome assembly GCA_022433055.1 of Begonia peltatifolia. Taxonomy (NCBI): domain Eukaryota; kingdom Viridiplantae; phylum Streptophyta; class Magnoliopsida; order Cucurbitales; family Begoniaceae; genus Begonia; species Begonia peltatifolia. The sequence continues at coordinate 9,042,833 of CM039521.1, forward strand.
ATTTGAGCAAGGCCCCAGTGAGAATGGCACCAAGAGTCTTCGCCCTCATTGAGCCGGATGATGTCGCCCAGCCATCGATGATCTCAGATAGTATTCTTATTTCAGGTATGGAGGCTTATACTATAGTCGATATGGGTGCTACGCATTCGTTTGTATCTACTGCTTTCGTGGTCAAGGCAAATCTACTGCCCAGCTATTCTGAGCAGTTCTATGATGTATTTTTGCCATCGGGGGAGTGTCTATGCTCATACCAGGTACAAGGTGATATTGTGACAGTGGTAGAAAAACGGTTGTACGCTGATCTGATCATACTCGACATGACATGGTATAAGGCTATTTTGGGGATGGATTAGATGTATAGACATTATGCCACGATAGATTGCAGGACCAGAGAGACCCACTTTCGGCCCCCGAATGCAGAGAGTTGCTCCTTCAGGGCGAGAAAGAATTTGAGTAGGATTTCTGCTGTGTCGTCTATGAGAGCCCAACAGTTGTTACGAGGTGGATGCATGGGCTTCTTGGCTAATGTCAGGGACGCATAGTTTTAGGGTGAGGCTCAACTCCAGGACATCCCCATCGCACAAGATTTTTTTGGGTAGTTCTTAAGGATTTGCCAAGTCTGCCCTCTAACAGAGAAATTGAGTTTATCGACGTGTACCCAGGGGCTAAACCAGTGTGTAAGAACCTGTACAGGCTAGCGCTTACCGAGTTGAAAGAGTTAAAGGCACAATTAGAGAAGTAGACGGATAAGGGCTTCATACACCCTAGTTTCTCACCGTGGGGTGCATAGGTGCTTTTCGTTAAAAAGAATGACGGATCCCTACGCATATGTGTTGACTACAAGGAACTAAACGAGTTGACGGTGAAGAATAAGTAGCCGTTGCCAAGGATAGATGACTTGTTTCATCAGCTTCAAGGTGCACGAGTGTTCTCTAAAATTGATTTGAGGTCGGCTACTATCAGTTGAAGGTTAGGGAGGAAGATGTCCCGAAGACAACTTTTCGGATGCGGTACAATCACTATGGGTTTTTAGTGATGTCTTTTGGACTAACTAATGCCCCAGCCGCCGTTATGGATTTGATGAACCGAGTATTCAACAAGCACTTGGATAGATTCATGATAGTGTTCATTGATGACATTCTAATTTACTCACGGAGCGAGCAGGAGCATATAGAGCACTAGAGGGTTGTGCTGACTATTTTGAGCCAGCACAGACTATATGCTAAGTTCTCTAAGTGTGAATTTTTGCTGGACAGTATCAACTTTTTGGGACACATCATCTCCTGTGATGGTATTTCAGTGGATCCGGCGAAGGTTCATGCTGTGAAGAAGTGGCCGCGACCGGCTAAGGCCAGCGAGGTGGACTTCATGCTCCATTTGTGACATAGTCATAGCCTACAAATGTCATGTTCTACCAGCAAAACAAATCGGTTAGGTCTAGGTGCTCGGCTAAGCTGAGGATACCCAAATATAAGCAGTAAGTTGAAAGTGCAAATATGTTCTAAATCAAATGAAATTTTAAGGATCTCTTATATTATGAGTTAGGAGAAACATTTAAAATATCAAGTTAAAATGTGTTTAGTAAATGAAGTTACGCAGAATAAAACCAAGGTTGACTGATGAGCAAAGATTTAGGATCTCGACAATCACTTCTTTTCAAGGAAATGAGTGACAACCTATGGCAAAAGGTTTGGCCACCTTCTACTATTTTTTGACCCTTGAAAGGAAGGAGAGAAGGATAGAAAAAGGTCTACTCAACAAGTAACCACGGACTTAAGAGCAAGGAGGCGCAACTCCACTCAGGTAGTGAACTGCCGAGACTTACCTTTCAGCTTCAACCTTCATGATTTTTCCTTCAACAAAGTAGGGCTATTCTCATTCATTTAACAACCATTACAAGCACTAATAACCATGTATTTATAGACCTAATGGTGGCTGGAGTTGGTGATTTAAAATGGGGCTCAAAGATCAGTTAGAAGCTTGGTCAAATAGACGGCCGCTCACTTGCTTGGATGGCCGAGATGTTGGCTGAATTTGTTGATCCAATGGCCAGCTAAAGCCAAGTCATTCATCCATGTGAACTTTAGTTAGGGTAACTCCAACATGGTATCTTCAAAGTGCAGCAAGTGGATTGGCCAAAAGGAGTAATGGTTCACCCATTTTGGTGCCCTTCGGAAAAAGCTTCTCCTTGGCACGCGTGGCAATTCCATGCACTTCATGCATGCATCTTCAACTTTAGTTTAACCAATCCCAAGCCACCATCTATCTTAACATTTATCTAATTTTAATGGCTAATCATGCATGCATTAATTGAAATTACAATAAGGCTAATGTTTGCCATCAAAATACAAAATATGGCTAAGTGTTTGCCAAAACAAGTAAAGTAAACTGTTTGGTTACAAAAATGATTTCTAGGGAGCAATTCCCTCTTCAAGAGCCTCAATCTTTATGATGTGTCATAGATCTAGTAGCCTGACCTCAACCCAAGGTAAGTACACGTATGAACATTTGTGCTAACTACATTGTTTGCCTTGCAGGTATAAGTATTTTTGGGAATGTTCAAGAGATAATTTGTCTTTCCGTAATCAAAGTTGTGTACAAAGCTTTTATATGTTTTAATTTGTAGAAACTTTAGTTTCTTTTAAACCTTGTTTATGGGCAAACTTGTAGTCTTATCATTGCTTAGAATATTTTGATATTTGGTTTAGCCTCAGGATAGTTTGAGGATCAAACAATGGCACACAAGAAAAGGTGTTGGTCGAGTGATGTGCGCACAACAGCAAGACGGTACAACAGCAACGCGAACATGAAAGAGTCACGGCAGAGCAAGAAGACATGCAGAACAAGGAGATGGGCGCGCGTAGGCGACCGTGAGTAGTGAGCTCATCTAGTAAGGCAACAACACATGCGAAAGGGTCAGCCGAAGCAGCATGGCGCACAAATCTTATGGTAAAATCTATTGTAACTTTTTTTGTGATCTTAACATGTAACACCTGAAAATTTTACCGAGTGATTCAGATATATGCACCGAACTCATATGAAATTTTAGTGAAAACTAAAAATCTTAAAATAAGGAAAATAGAATAACCAAGAAGGCGAATTTAAAGGTATATGATTAAGGTTTAATGAATCAAGTTAAGTGGGACTTAAGTTGATTTAAGGATAATTAAATGTAAAGCTTCTCAAGGAAGCTTCCCCTTTTGTTGTAGCCAAACACCTCCCTCCACACCAACCTTTTTTTTTCTCCCTTCACGTTTCCTTCTCCCTCTCATCAACCACCACCACCTCTCCCTTCTTGATTTCCTCCTCCAGCACATCTCTCTATCTCTTCTTCTGTAACGCCATGAAAACCCTCGCGGTTTCCGACTCCTCTGTTCTATCACCACCTCTGTAGCCCCCGAGTCGTTACTGAACCCGGGTCACCAACCGTACATTTATTCATCAAATCGATAAAATTTGCATAAATTTAAAACTTTTGTTCCTCGACTTAAAACGAATTTTTAGAAAGCGATTAAAATCGTCGCGGCAGAAGACTCAACCAAAAATCAGTTTAAATAAAACTTCACTTTTCAAAACATTATAAAAAAGGTATCGGTAGACACTTGTAAACATCGGTTGACACCTTAATGCTCTCTGCTCACACCGGTCGAATATCACGGTCAACACTCTCACTACTTTTACACTATTAGATCGACACCTAAAGCACTGGTTGACACCTTGCACCAGCAGCGTAAAGAAAACATCAGTTGAAAGGAAAACGAACGACGAAAACTCCCGCAATTAAAACCGCTAAGCAAAAACCTGGATTCTTCAATCAAAATCTCCCAACTAGTTTCAAAATACATCTATTGACGTTTAAAATAATTTTTTATACATCAAAATCGATCACCAATTTCTTATACACTTAACACAAACTCCACAAAATATAACCCTCAAAACCTACCATCCAGCCTCACTACATGGGTCGGGCCACCCTGATGAACTCCACCTGCCGGTACATGGCAGCACGCCGCCAACTGCCTAATCGTCCTTCCTGGACTCTCGTAACTCACCAGCAGTAATCTCTGCACCTACACCACATAACATACAACATAAGCCTAACACTCAGTAAGTAGTGTGATATGAAAGGAAAACCGACAATGCAATCCTATCACATCCAGTCTCTACACTCACACTCATGTTGTCACAATTTTGCAACGCGTAGTGCAGCCGTGCCAGGGTGAGGGTGAACCTCCCACCATGCTACACCCTTACGCGTCGCCACCATCCTTAACTACTCAGCAATGAGGCCCACAAGCCACACACACATTTCGCGACGGCCCAGCCGGCCCATCCCGTGGCATTCGCGACTGTTGATGCACTGGCCCACTTCCCAAGCAGGATCCGCGACGCCACTGTCCATCATTTTGCGACAGCCCAATTGGCCCACTCCTCGAGAGTAATTCGCAACTGGTGATGTACCGGCCCACTCGCTGAGCAGGATCCGTGGTGCCACCATCCATCATCTTCATAGTCAACATATGCATGCTGCGTGACAGCCCTGCCGACCCACTCCTCGAGCAGAATTCGCGGTTGGTTATGTACCGGCCCACTCCCTAAGCAGGATCCACAGTACCACCGCCACGCGTCTCACTACTACTTACGCAAAATTATTTTCATACCCTTTTTTAAAACATGATGCATGTCAAACAATATGCATGCACATTAACAATCAACCAACACAATCCTAATGTTCCTTGGTGTAGGCCCACTTGGGCAAAACACATGCATGCACTACTTAACTGGCGTTCTAGCTTCCTGTGGTGCTCATTTCTATCACTTTCTCGAGCTCAACCTATCATATAACCAATTCACATTAAATTCAAACTCACAACTAATACCACATATTAAAATTATGACTACTAACTCAATCCACCAAATCCAGAATAAAACGGCTCGCTAACCCGATTTCTGGCCAACAATCAACCTAACTTACAACGCACAAAACTTTTACGTCGGTTATCGAAATCGCTTGATTCTAGTGGCTACACACTTCTTAGTACGTCTAGTTTCTAACGAATTTGTCCATTTCACAATCCATACCTATGGCTTGGCTGAATGTGGCCGAACAGAAACCGTTCTCCAACCCAAATTTTTTGGTTATCCAAACAATCAATCTTCTCCATAAAACCTGTAATCTATTCCTACTTCAAGCTTAAACAACAATATACAAACATAAGTTGACTTTAACTTCTAAATCTCATATCTCCCTCCTACCAAAACTATCAAATACACTATAACTTTACTTTTATCACTCAAAATAGCTAAATAACTAACTATCTACTACGAACTAACTAAAACTCATCGAAAATTTGCAAATTGATAAAGAATCGGAGAAGAAAACGTCACTGGAAGGAGAAGATTCGAAGAAGGGAGGGTTTTATCGTGCAAGGGAAGAGGAAAACGAAACGGGGACGAGGGGGGAAGAAATCACCGAAGGGAGGGGTTTTCTCTTCCTTTCTCTTTTTTTTATTTACATTTTAATTATATTATTTAATATAATTAATCCTAATTACCTCTTTATCCTCAACCCTTAATCTTTTAGCTAAACCGTTATTCAGCCCGTGTCTGGTTGGAATCCTATAATTTTCCTTTGTCCATTAGCCTCAAAATAATCCTTTATCTACTAGTACATATTCTCCGCTTTCGATTCCGAGCAAAACTCCGCCGTTTACAAATACAAATTTTCAAAAATTATTTTAGCAAAAATCCTGGTTGTTACACCTGCAGTTTCTCTCTTCTTCCCTCCACAGCCAATCAACCTTCGCCGTTTCAAGCTTCCATTTTAAAGATTTTAAGGTGAGTTTAGGTTTTATCTTTAAGAGTTTAGCTATCTTTTTGGTTAGGAGTGATAAAGGTGAGGTTGGGCTGAATTATTTTGTGGGTTTGATGAAAGCTTAGGGATGCATAAAATTTTGATTAGATTGCTAGTTTTTCGTCAATAAATTGATGTTATTGATGATATATGAGCATGTATGGGATTTAAATGGAAAAGAATTGACGTTGGGGGAGGTTTGAAGGAAATTTTGGAGATTAGGTTAACATGACAATTTTGGTTTTTAATTTTCTATCATTGACTGAGTTTGGTTGTTGATAAATGGCGTCGACCATGTTAAAATACTCTTTAAGTTAAATATTAGCTTTTTAATCGTTGGATTTTTATATGTATATCAAAAGTTATTGATATTCGAAGTTAAGCTGAATTGAGGATGGAAATCTGAGAATGTTGTTAGGGAATTGTTTGATTTAGGTTTTTGCAACTTAAGGAAAAGTGATCAAAGTGCTTAATTTGCTAAGGAATTGAGGTAAGTGTATGTTGCATGTGTTTGGCATTTTGGCCTACATCACAAAGGTACTAGGAAGTATGAGTCAAATTTGTTGAATTGCATTTTGAAGGGGTATGTATAATGGGTAGTTTAAGTTGTAAGAAATGTCATGCGTCTACGTTTCGTTTAATGTCCTACGTTTATGTTATGTTATATGTGCATCTTTGTGGATCATGCATCATGTTTTGATAAAAGCATACAAAATGTTTTATGCACATATTTTATGTAAGAAATACAAGAATATGTAAAGTACGTAGATGGTTAAGTTGTGGGACAAGACTAGTATGACATATGTGTTTTGTTCTTCTCTAGGACTAAGTAAAATCGGGCACCCATGGTATTTGTCCTTCTCTGGGACTATGTAAAATTATCTTCGTCAAAGGACAACTATCTCTGCGCTTACTCCCTTACTCAGGCCCATTTTACCTATGTCAAGTGATAATTAAAATAAAGAATTTACAAGTTTTTACAAAACATACATGCACAGACATTATTACATTACAAATCACTTGCTGAGCGTTATCCTCATTAGTTTAAACTTTGTGATGCAGGTGATAATCTTACAGCTGAGGACTTTGAATCTCAAGTTGACGGATAGGTATAGTTTGGCAGGGTGTGCTCATGTTGGAGAGTTTGTGGTTGTCAAGGCAATATTGACACATTGGTGAATTCCAAGTGTTTTGGTATAAGTTATGATTCAAAGTTTATGTGTAGGAGAATTTACATTTTAAAATGATGAACTTTCTTAAGGTTTAACTGTGATTCATAAGAAGTGTTTTGATAATGGATTTTTTTTTTTTGTATTTTAAGGACTTCCACTATGCATTTTAAGCCGTTTTTATGAGCCATTAAATATTTGAAAGTTGGTTAAAATTATTATGTTTTGAAGGATTTTAATTGATTTATAGGGTGAAGAAGTTTGAAGGAAGTTTTGGTGAATTTGATAAAGTATTTTTAGGTTTTAAGGGAAGAAAAGGGGGGAAAAAGGAGAAAAGAGGCGTTGGTGTGTGCGGAGGGTGCAAGGAGTGTGCGCCCGCATGGTAACGTATCGCGCGCACGTTACCGAGAAAGCGCAGCACCCAGCCGATTGATCGCTGCACAGGCACGATTGATCAGTGCCTCATTGATTGTCACCCGAGAACCCTAAGGTCTCCCGGACCGCGACGACTCACTCAACATCTTGTACCTTTTTTTTAAAGCCTTTCAATAGGATATTTGTAAGGATTAAGAAAATTTAATCAAAAATAGATAGCGGAATCGTTCACGTTTCATTTCAGAACCACTCGATTTCAATCATCTTAAACCCCTTTGAAACGAGTGGGAGATATCTTGAAAACGTGTTTAAAAGCACTCACTCAAAGTTGGAATCAAAAATTTTGAAAAACAAAACTTATAAAAATAATTTGTGCGTGTGGCGCGCCACGCACCTACGTTGCCCACCCGAGGCGCGCAATGCGCACGCGCTCAGGTCAGATCGGTCGGCGCGCCCTGCCAATCAATTGGGACCTTCTCGGGTACCATCGCTCCATCAACATGATCGGCCGATCGATCGGCCATGGCCGGCAATCAATTGATGATCACATCTCGTCCACAACGTTGCGCAATCCGTACGTGCCTATTGCACGCAACGTCCCTCGACGTGTGCATCATCCCCTTGGTGCACGCACAGCTCCAGCACCCGCTAGCGCTTGGCAGATGCATCTGGCGCCAAGTGACTATCGATCGGCAAGCCCCCTAGATGCCGGTTGCCAATGCCACTAGGCGTCGATCGATCCTGTGCATGTTGCCGATTGATCGGCAGCCCTCTACCCGCACCTTATCTGTTACCCTCAGGCGCCGATCGGTCGTACCCATCTGGCGATCAATCAACTGGGCACGCATCACACATTCCTCGCTTTCCCAAGCGCACACCCCACGCACGCCCATGCTGCCCTGTGCACCCCAGCTTGCCCAAATCCCTTTTTTTTCCTCTTTTCTCCTTCCAAACTTTAATCACACCTAATGCGTAATGAATGAAAATAGTTCATATGCATCCTAATTCATGTAGTTTTTACGTAATCATTTCATATATGTTTTTCGTATTGCCATAAATGACATAATACAAGTGCGTGTCGTAATACTCAATCGTGTCGTATTACAGATGTGTGTCGTAATACTCATGGGTGTCGTAATACAAATGCGTGTCGTAATACTCATTCGTGTCGTAATACAAGGGCATGTCGTAATACAAGTGCTTGTCGTAATACTCATGCGTGTCGTAATACATAATACTCATACATCTTGTGTTATTTCCATCCGTTCATTTATGAAAACTTATACATAATTCATTTTCAATAACTTTCTAAAACATGATGCATGAACAAACGGAAACATACATAACCTACACATAATCCCTAATGTTCTGTGATGTAGACATAAAGGTAACACACATATATACACTACTTATCTTGAGTTCTTAGCAAACTTAAATAAATCATACGCTAAACTGTGAAAACTTGAGAAACTAAAACATAAACAACCTCCATCAACTTCAATTCAAGCATTCAATTCAACCAATCCATTCACAATTCTTGAACTTAGGCTAACAATTGGTATAACTTCAAAAATTCATATCAAATCTATTGCTTATCCGAATTGAATGATTCAAAAGCCTATATGTAAACCCTAAAATATCTAGTTGCACATGGTAAAAATTTTTTAACAAATGAAGCACAATTTTAGCCGAAATTAACCACAACCAAAATTGCCCTGTGTATACTGTTTTCACCCAAACTTTCAAACCAAACTTCAATTCCTTCCATATAATCACCAACTAAACAATTCTATTCAATTAAACATCCAATTTAGTGATAAAAGGAAGAAAAGAACTCAACATTTTTGGACAACCCAGAAGGGTTTATCAAGCCCTCAAAATAATCCATCAAACTACCTCTTTTATGCCATAAAATAAAACACTACCTAAAAGATACAAAACCTTTACCTTTAAAGCTTCAAAATCGTCTAAGGAGAGGGGAGGCATTTCTGTGTTCTTCGTGGAAGAAAGAAAGGAGATGGAGAGATGAAAGGTTGGTTACCTTTCTTGAGGAGGAGGAAAAGAAAATGAGAGGGGGAAGAGAGCTAGAATCAAGAAGAGAAGAGAAGAGAAGAGAAGGCACTGAGGAATTCAGGTTGTTGCATCGATATGGCGAGGTAGCAGGCACAGGGCTTACCGACTGGTCGGTGCTCGGTGCCAGATCGATCGGCCACTGAAACCCCACTCGAGTGGCAAAACAAAAGCATTGTCGATCGATCAACCAAGCGAGCCCGATCAATCGGCTAATGCTTGGGCGGTGCCATTTGCGAGACCAGGCTGCGCTTACACGGTGGGGGCTTTACGCACGCACCCGGGTGACCAACACAAGCACGCTAACTGTGCACGCGCCACATGTGTTTTTGGTGAGGGGTTTTTTTATATTTCTTTTTTATGTAAATCATCCAACTTCAAATGGTTGTTTCCAAAATTATTTTATGAACATTTTCATTTATTTTAAAATGGAGTTTAAAAGTTCAAGTTTAATTATGCTTTCATGTTTGACTAGTTTAAATGTCATGTCAAGTGTCGCGATCTATTGTAGGTGTCACTCCCCCAAATTCGCACCTTGAATTTTCACCTTCTCGGTGGGATGTGCGGTGCCAAGTCCCCAACTTGACCAGTCTTACTCGTTTGGTGCTTGTGGAATGAATTGCAGAAAGAGACACAAGTGTTTACGGGAGAAAAATCTCCCAACTTTCTTTATATTCCAAATACAAAGACTAGTGTACTCACTCTAGGCACAACACAATAGCTCAAGGAACTCCTTTATCGGATACCTTTGGCTTGATGTTTCATGAGATTTATATACACAAAATAGCACAACCATATCATTAAAATTGGCCATCAATACACAAATGCCTTAATGCCTCCTTGAATGCCCACGCGCCGCGTGGTCCGTCATGCGTGCCCACCCTACTCGTGTCTGGTGCGTTCTGCTCGCGTGCCCAGACACGGTCTCGCCCTACCGTGGCTCGACCTGGTGCCCAGCACCGTGTGCAATCCGTGTGTAGCGCCAGCGCCCCTTTACTGCATGCCGCGTGAAACTGCCATGCCCTACTTCGCACCACGTATAACGCCCTCGAGTGCCTGGTGGAAACCGTGTATAATGCTGCGCGCGCTTGTTTCAAACCACGTGCTGCGTCAGCTAGCCGTTGGGTAATGCACTGCGCGCTGCCACCCGCCTCATAACTCCAGCGCCTTACTGGTGCGTAATGCCCCGACTGCGCGCACCGCGTGCTCCAGCCGAGTGCCACGTGTGCCTCGTGTACGTGTAACTGCCGCACACTAAATGCCTCGCCCAACACTTAGCCATTTCAGCATTTTCTTGCATAACTGCACGGATCCACTCTCCACCCTATGTCTGCCTCATGGGTACACACCTTGTAGGACTTAGTGGCCCGCGTGCCCAACTGATGCGCCCCCAACGTGGGTCGCCCGCCCGCATGGGCCTTGCCCCTCTTGCTGCAGCGCGCCCGAGGAGTAGCCCGGCTCCTCCTGTCCTTTGGGCCTTTGGCCCTTGCCTTCATGTGCCCTCTTTTTCATTCTCCCATTGCACTAAGAATTCTCGCCGCTCGTCCTTCTTGCTGCCCTTCATGGTCCGGTGGTCAAGAATTTTTGCTATCTTCCTAGCAAACTCCAGCCGCACCCCGGGCGGTGCTCTTTGCACTTGCTCCTGCTTCTTTTCATGACAAGGTTTTTGAAAACATACATGGAAAGTTGGATGTAGCCTGAGCCTCTTGGGAAAGTATTCTGCCGCGCCATGCGCTGAGCACTCCTTCGGCACTTCCACAAATATCGCATATTTTTAGGGCCGATCCATCACGACCATAATATTGCGTATCCTCCCAGTAGACGATAAGCCCGTGATGAAATCCTTAGAAACCGAGTCCCACGGCTTCTCCGGAATTTGTAGAGGTTGAATAAGCACCGCTTGCTTCTTCCTCTTCGTCTTGTCTTTTTGGCAAATCTGACAAGCCTTGACGTGTAGCCCCACGTCCTCCTTCATTTTTGGCCACATATAGTTGGAAGCCGAAAGTGCCTCCATGAGCTCCCCGCCTGGATGTCCCGCCTATTGAGTGTTATAGGACTCCCTCAAGATTTGTTGGTGCATGCCTCCCCAACTAGGAACAAACACCTGGTTGCCTCGGCCCCTCAATAGGCCATCATCTAGCAAATACCACCGGATCAAGCCCTCCTCAACTTGTTTAGGCATCCGCATGTACTCAAGATCCCCCTTTGCAGCTGCCCTAATTTCCTCCACAAATATAGAGCGTAACTCACATGGTGCTGCAACCTTCGGCAACTTCAACACGGGTTCGGAGAATACCGCCTCCCTCAATTCTGCTAACTCTGGAGGTGCCATTTGATATGGCGCTCGTGCCGGTGGAACCGCCCTTGGTTCGAGTTCTATCTTGTGATCCACCCCTCGATTTGGTGGAAGCTTCTTGGGTAACCTTGATGGCATCACCTCTTTGTACTACTCGAGTACACTTAGAACTCCTTTCGGCCCCTTGCTAGCTTGGTCACACTCGACCTCTCTCAATGCTGCCAAGAAGGTGGTCTCGCCTCTCCTTTGGCCTGCCTTTAATTGAAGAGATGTTAGCAAAATATTATTACGTCCGCGTGTCTCACTCTTGACCATACATGGTGCGGAATCGTCTTGGATCACCATGACTCAAGATGTGGTAAACCCATCGCCTTGGCTTGCCGGAAGAACTCAAGCCCCAATATGAGTTCGAAATCGTCTAGGGGGACCACCATCAATGGACATTCCCGTCGCCATTCCCCCACGCGCATCAAAGGTTTTGTCAAACCTTTGATTGGCTATGCACCCGAATTGACAGCCTTGATTTTGCTTGCGCTCCGTGCAATCTCCAAGCCAAGCTCCCGTGCTTTCTTGTCCGAGATAAGATTGTTGGTTGCTCCTGTGTCCGACATTGCACGTACCTTCCTCCCCTAGATGGTAACCTCGACATAGATGAGCCCCTTGTGGGAAGGCCCCTCCTCCTCACTTGTAAGAGCATTGATGAGCTGGATAGGGTTAACCCGAGGTTGGTCCTTCTCTTCGAACTCCTCCCCTTTGATGTGCAAGAAAGCCACTGCCCACTTGTTCAGGCACTCCCGCGCAAAGTGTGGGCCACTGCATATGAAACATCCCGACTCTTTCTTTTGGCAGTGATCAAGTCCCTTGGATATAGAAGCCCCTAGGAATGTTTTCCCTTTTGCCATGCTTGCACCATTGCGCTTGTCTGCGCACCTCTCTTCCTCGCTCTGCCACTTCTCGGATGGGACCGAAGTCTTGTAGTCCACAAGAGCCTCGGCAATGGAGATAGCCGCTTGCACATCCTTCACGCCATGACGCCTCAATTTCGATTGTGCCCACAGTTGAAGTCCCGTCATGAAGTTGAACAGCTTGTCGTCCTCATGCATAGTTGAACTATCGAGTAAAAGTGAGCTATTTTCTCTAACATAGTCACGTACTGTGCCCGTTTGCCGTAATTTCCTCAACGCCTCTTTCGCGGTACAATCCAAATTCTGTGGTAGAAAACAGTTTTTGAGTTCACTTTCGAGCGCCTCAAAAGTGTCTATGCGTGGCTCCCGATCCTGGTTTTGTCGCCACCATAACTTTGCGTCGCCGTCCAGGTACATGCTTGCAAAAATTATCTAGTTGTCCTCCTTGACAGGTGCGGCCATGAAGTATTGCTTCATGTACTAAAGGAAATTGTCCAACTCGTTTGCATTACGGTTGCTTGTATAAGGTTTCGGGTACCTTATAGTGCATGGCTGAAGTAGCTAACCTCCGGCTTGAGCCTCTAACCGCGTTCTTGCCTATCTTGCCAAGCTCCTTGTCTATCCGATTAACGATGTCCGTGACATGTTTTTCGATAGCCAAATTGTCCGCCCCCACCAATGCTTGGAAATCACTCATTTCCTTCTTTATCAATCGAAGGTCCACCACCAATGGCCTATCTTTCGATGTTGCCATTAATATACCGACAAAGCTCTCCAACACGTCGAGCCTCGCAAGAATAGCCTTCAAGGTTCCTTGCTCCAGAGATTCCATCTTTGTGGCTGACCGTACTCTAATACCAGTTGTCACACCACCAAATTCACACCTTGAATTTTTGCTTTCTCGGTGGTATGTACGACGCCAAGTCCCCAACTTGACCAGCCTTCCTCGTTTGGTGCTTGCGGAATGAATTGCACAAATAGACACAAGTGTTTACGGGAGCGAAACCTCTCAACCTTCTTTCTATTCCAAATACAAAGACTAGTACTCTCACTCAAGGCACACCGCAATAGCTCAAGTAACTTCTCTATCAGATACCTTTGACTTGGTGTGTTATGAGGTTTATATACACAAAATGGCCCAGCCATATCATTAAAATCGGCCATCAATGCACAAATGCCTTAATGCCTCCTTGAATGTGCGTGCCTGCTGCCTGCCAGCCGTGCGCCATGTGTGCACCTCCCATGCACCGCGTGCGTGTTTCACGTGCCACGTGGTCTGTCCTGCATGCATGCCCTGCTCGTGTCTGGTGCGTTCTGCTCGCGCGCCTAGATGCGGTCTCGCCCTACCGTGGCTCGACTTGGTGCCCAGCACTGTGTGCAATCTGTGTGTAACACCACCGCCCCTTTGCTACATGCCATGTGAAACTGCCGGGCGCCTACCCCGCACTGCGTATAACGCTCACGCGCGCCTGTTGCAAATTGCGTATAACGCTCGCTCTGGCTTGCTGCAAACTGCGTGCTGCGTCAGCTTGCCGTTGGGTAACGCCCCGCGCGCTGCCTCTTGCCTCATAACTCTAGCGCCTTGCTGGTGCGTAACGCCAATGCTGCACACACTGAGTGCACCAGCCGAGTGCCGTGTGCGCCCCGTGTGCGTGTAACTACCGCACACTTAATGCCTCGCCCAACACTCAGCCATTTTAGCATTTTCTCGCATGACTGCACGGATCCACTCTCCAACCCATGTCTACCTCATAGGTGCGCACCTTGTGCGACTTAGTGGGTCGCGCGCCCAACTTATGCGCGCCCAACGTGGGCTGCGCGCCTTCTGTTGCTGCGCACCTGCATGGGCCGCGCCCCTTTTACTACCGCGCGCCCGAGGAGTAGCTTGACTCCTCCTCTCCTTTGGGCCCTTGGCCTTTGCCTTCATGTACCATGGGAAATGGGGCGTGTCAGTAGTTCATGACAATTTGTGGTGTTAGAGTACCTGAGTTTTAAAATAGATTCTTCAGTCTGCTTGATAGCACAAGCCGCTCTATGGGAACACTCCATCAATTGTAAGTAGTTATGTTAAGTCACGTTATTAAATAATTATGCATGTTTATAATTGATATGGATTAGCAACAATGCCAAGGGAAATAAGAGAAATGATGGGTGCAAGGAATGACTCGAGTACAATCAGGTAATTGACCGAGTTGGTGAATCGACAATCCTAACAACTAGGAATATTCATTAACAGGAATGACAACTCCAACTTCAGTGCTTCTAGTGATTTGAGTGGAGAGCGTTTCAGATGACTACGTCCTTCGACCTTCGACAGACAGTCTACGGATCGGACATATGCTGAAAATTGGGTTTGATCAATAGAAAACATATTTGACTATGCCGTGGTGGAGAAAGGTAAAAAGGTGTCCTGTGTAATGTTCCATCTCGAGAAAGTTGTAGGGTACTGGTGGGATACTGTTAAGATCACAACGAATGTCAGGGAAATGTTATGGGATCGGTGTAAGGAACGTTTTACGAGAAGTACTCCAACCGCAACGTTCGTACAAATAAGACGGTTTAATTTGTCTAGTTATGCCAGTACGGATGTGTATTAGAATACATAAGGAAATTTAAGTTGCTATCCCGTTTCGCCAGCGAACTGGTGAGCACAGAAGAGAATAAAGTATATCAATTTGTTCAGGGGTTGAAGCTGGATATTTACAAAGGAGTAAAGCCAACAGGGATTCACGACGTGCCATATTCCAAAAGGGTAGCCAAAGCGTTGGAGCTAGAAGAAGTTGAAATGAAATTTCAAAGACAACAAAATTTTGCCCCAACGACAACATCAACAACAACATAACAGCCACAACAACACCAAAGGGGCATTAAAAGGCCCAATGATGACCTATGATCATGGGAAAGAACAATGACCCCAGGGGGCTTCTCAGATTCCTCAATGATCCGTATGTAATAGGGAGAATTCTGGTGAGTGCAGACTCCATTTTTGCCGCTGGTTCAAATGTAATAAAGAAGGTCATCAAGTCAAAGACTGCCCTATGCCAAATAAAAGACAGCTTGGGGTTGCTCTAAGGATCTTTGTCTTGATTGAGGATGATAATATTATCCAACACTCCGTCATTTTTGGGACAATTTTGATTAATAACATAGCTGCATATGCAAGATAGACACAGGGGCCACAAATTCATTTATAGCAACCGAGTTCGTAGTCAAGTTGAATTGGTTGCCTATAACAGCCAAAAAATTCTATAATGACATGCTACCGTCTAGAGAGTCTCTGTATTCAGATCAGGTAGTATAGGGCAATATTGTCTCTATAGGAGACAACAAGTTATACGTGGATCTTATCATTATCAACATGAAAGGAGGTGATGTTATTCTTGTGATGGACTGGCTATTCAGACATTATGCTATAATCAACTACAGGTCTAGAATAGTGGACTTTCGACCCCAGAATAGAGGAGAGTATTCGTATCAAGCAATATCACACCCAAGTAAGATGCCCATAGTATCCTCTATGAAAGTCTAACATTTGCTGAGAACAAGATGCATGGGATTTTTAGCTTATGTGATCGATGCACAAAGGCAAAGTTAACTGAAGCTTCAAGATATTCTGGTAGTTCAGAAATTTCCAGAAGTTTTCTTAGATGACTTACTGAGGTTACCTTTGGATTGGGAAATAGAGTTCGTGATCGATGTTTATCCTGGTGTTGCACCAATATCCAAGAACCCTTATCGTATTGCACTAGTTGAACTGAAAGAGTTAAATACTCAGTTGAAAGAATTGGTGGACAAGGGTTTCGTACGTCCTAGCTTCTCTCCCTGAGGTGCACCTGTTCTATTTGTCCAGAAGAAATACGGGTCCTTATGAATGTGTACAGACTATAGGAAGCTGAATAAACTGCCGATCAAGAATAACTATCCCTTGCCGAGGATAGATGACTTGTTTGATCAATTGCAATGGGCCCGAGTATTTTCGAAGATTGATCTACGCTCATGTTATTACCAACTGAAAGTTAAAGCCGATGATATTCTGAAGACGGCGTTATGGACCCAATATGGACATTATGAATTTCTAGTAATGTCGTTTGCATTGACGAATGCTCTATCAGCTTTTATGGACCTAATGAACAGGGTATTATAAGTTTGTAATCGTCTTCATCGATGATATCTTAGTTTATTCTCGAAATGAAGAAGATCATATGGAGCATCTGAAGACAATATTATCTATTTTGAAGCAGCATCAATTATATGCCAAGTTCTTGAAATGTGAATTCTGGCTTGACATAATTAATTTTCTAGGTCATATTATTTTTGAAGAAGACATTTCAGTTGATCCAGCAAATATACAAGCTGTAAAAGTGTGGCCACAACCAAGAAATGCCAGTGAACTGCATAGTTTTCTAGGGTTAGCAAGTTATTATTGAAAATTCATTGAAGGATTTTCAATGATAGACAACCTCTAAATAGTTTGACAAGGAAAGATATGAAGTGCTGGTGGTCTGAAGATTGTGAAAAGAAGTTTTAGACGTTGAAGAAAAATTTAACTACAGCTCCATTATTGATACTCCTAGTAGAAGATGGTAGGTTCAGTGTTACTACGACGCATCAAGGATCGGTTTGGGATGTGTCTTGATGCAAGATGGAAAGGTGATTGCATATACTTCCAGGCAATTAAAAAGTTATGAACAGAATTACCCTACTACTCACGATCTTGAACTAGCTACGGTGGTGTTTGTATTGAAGATATGTAGGCATTACCTGTATGGACAGCAATGTGAGAAGTTTTCAGATCTCAAAAGTCTTAAATACATATTACTCAAAAAGATTTGAATATGAGACAGAGGCGCTGGCTAGAGTTTTTCAAAGATTACAATTTTGAGATTAAGTACCACCCTGGTAAAACTAATGTGGTTGCTAACAAATTGAGCAGGATATCAACTACGATGTTGTCAATCGTGTCAGCAATGCCAGTTCCTCTGAAAATGGAGATTCAGAAGTTTCATTTAGAGATAGTTTCCGAGTTAACTGATGTGCTTTCATAACTATCTTTACAACCAACTATCTTAGATAGAATCAAAGAAGCTCATAAGGCCAATTCAAAGGAAAAGTGCAATATATTGAAGAATATGGCAGACGCTCCATCTGATTTCACATATTTGGACAATGGCACTTTGAAGTTTAGGGGCAGATGGTACGTTCCGAGAGATGATAACTTACAGAAGGAAATTTTGATGGAGGCTCATCGTCTTCTTTCTTAGTGTATCCAGGGAATACCAAGATATACCAAGATCTGAAGCAACACTTTTGGTTGCCAAATATGAAGAGAGAAGTAACAAAATACGTGGAATCATGCTTGATATGCCAACTCTAGAATGGAATCCAGGAGGAACTCTTCAGTCTCTACCAATTCTAGAATGGAAATGGAAGAACATTGCGATGGATTTTGTTGTCAGTTTGCCAAGAACAGCTAAAGGTCATGATGGCATCTGGGTCATTGTGGATAGATTAATGAGGTCCGAGCCTGCAAATGGCAGAAGGAAACGCATGCTGAAGGCTTAATTCACCAACATTGATCGGTGTTTGATGAACACCCCAAAAACAAATAGAAAAACAGAGAAGTGAGCATGGAAATGGAAACATGCATTTGATGAAATGGGTGAGTGAACAAACAAAAATTAATACGTCAGAGGAGGCCGAAAAATTGGAATAACAGTCCTTGGCTGCCCGTGAAGCAAAGAAGATTGCTTCGACAATTTGCTTCTCCCTAAGAGAAAGCACAGCTTCAGGAGCTTGGATTTTCACCACCTTCTGCTTCCCTCCAGCTCTCGCAAGAATGAGGATAGACAAAGGTGACTAAGAGCACCGCCAAGCAATCCACAGCTTGCAAGACAATTTGGTTGAAGCTTTCAGGAGCGAAGCTCTGGCTGAACACCATGCGGACCGACGAGGAACTCAAAAACAGAAGAAAACTCTTCTGTGTATTTATAAATATTAATCGTTCAAAAACTAACCTTACAAAGAAGTGAACGGAAACTAAATGCATAGGGGAAGGGGAGCTTTCAGCTCGTCGGCAGGAGGCGGAAAAGGTGAATGCCTTTTAGAAAAATGTCGTTGGCTTCTAAAATAAAGCCATTGGCGACGAACCAGGTTTAGCGAGCTGGACCGGTTGGGAGGATGAAAATTGGAAGGTAGGGCTGGACCGGACTGCGCGTGCACTGCTCATTGGGTTGGCACTGCGGGCACGGCAAGGGATTTAGGTGTTGCGCACATGCGCGACCCCCAGGGGTGCGTGCGGGGCGTGATCTTCAGGTGCGCGCTCTAGCGTGGTCGTGGCTTTCCTTCGCAGGTGCACTCTTTGAGCTGTGGCGAGCGCTGTGGTTCCTTGCACGCTTGCGGGTGACTTCGTGCGCACGCATTGTGTGGCTCTGCTGCTCCTGCGGGCCTATCCTCGGCCATGGCTATTCTTTGCAAGCCATTCCTTAGCCATTGCTCTCCTTTGCGCACCAAATTGATGTTGCACGCTAGTTGGACACCATGTATTGTCCTCGTGTGCGCCATTCCTTTGTTTCTTGAGTGCACGAACTGCTCGATGAAATGCTTCAACGAAGTACCAATTTGATCTTCAATGCCTTCTTTTGCTCCATGCCTTGGGTACATCCTAACCTTGATAAGGATTATTACAAGCATGCAAACTAAAGAAAATAATAACTAAAGTTTGCCAATAAACAAGGTTTAAATAAAACTACAGTTTCCTAAAGAGTTAAAACAAATGCAAATCTTGGTTACATAATTTGAATTAAAGGAAAAAAAATTCTTTCTTCTTGATTCTTTTCCAAGTTTTGAGTAGCAAATAGCTACAAGATTCCACAAGCTCATTAGAAGATAAAAGAGATCAAATACTTAACGAGGCACATCATAGATTGACAAAATCAGTCCATTTTCTGCTAGTAAATATGATATTTCCCATGAATCACAATGCAGAGCTATATATCCAAGAGATTATAAGGCTACATGGAATTCCGATTTCAATTGTCTCAAATCGAGATCCCATGTTTACGTAAAGATTTTGGAAAAGCTTGTAGAGTTCTATGTTCACGAAGTTGAATTTCAGCATGACATTTCATCCTCAGACGGATGGTCAATTTAAGAGAACGATTCAAATATTGGAAGATATGATAAGAGCGTGCGTGTTGGAATTTTAGGCTTTGTAGAACAGATTTATGTTGTTGGTAGAGTTTTCTTATAACAACAGCTACCAATCTACGACTGGTATGACTCCCTATGAAGCCGTATATGCTAGAAAATATAGGTCACCACTATATTGGGACAAAGTTAGTGAAGCAAAGCTAGTCAGCCCTAAAATTTTATAGCAAATGTCTAAAAAAGTTGCTATCATCAGATAAAGAATATAGACTGCTCAAAGTCGACAGAATTGTTATACAAATAAAAAAAAAAGAGATCTGGAGTTTGCTGAAGGCCATGAAGTATTTTTTAAAATCTCGCCATTCAAAGTAGTCATGCGGTTTGGCAAGAAAGGGAAGCTTAGTACACGATTTGTCGAACTATTTCCTATTTTGAAAAAAATAGAAAATACAGCTTACAGATTGCAGCTACCGTCATCAATGGATGGAGTTCACAAGGTATTTCCGTATCCATGATGAGGAAGTGTATACGTGATTCAGGTTAGATTGCGGAATTGATGAGTATTGAGATTCAACTGACGTTGACGTATGAAGAGAGGCCAATAAGAATCCTAGAATCCCCCATGAAGGTACTACGTAACAATGAGATCCCACTGGTAAAAGTTTTATGGCAAAACCACAATGTGGAGGAGGCAACATGAGATAGGCAGCAGGACATAATAAACTGATATCCAGAGCAATTGGGTAAGCAAATTTTGAGGAAAAAATTTTTTTTAAGTAGGGTAGAATGTAACAATAAAAAATTTTACCAAATGATTTAGCTATGTGCACTGAACTCCCACGAAATTTTAGTGACAACTAAAAATCTTATGTAACACCCTGAGGGTGCACACGTTCCCGGTACCCTAGATACTATTACACACTATGACATCTAAAAATTCAACGTGAACTCACTCAATTTAACACCACTTTCATTTCCAAATTATATTCAAAAAAATATTCGTAAGTATATAATTTTTCGACTTGATTTGAAAACGACTCACACCCCGAAAGAGGGAATGCGTAATCCTCAATATAAATACGCAGCGGAAAAAGACAATTAGCAAGAGTTTTAAATTAAAACAACGAGACTTGAAATTCTAGGAAGGAGTCCGACACATACCCCGCACGCCTCTCAGATCTGGCATTGTGCGCCCACTGTACCCAGCACACACCACAGCAGCAGCAGCGCCACGCTCCGTATGTGCACATGCCCCCACTCGACTCTACGCCCCCCGCACGCACACATCTCCACTTCGGCGCCACGCACTTGCCTTCCCGGTGCTGCGCGCACCAACCTGACGCCGCCGAGCCACGTGCACACCCACGGCGCCACGTGCCTTGCCTCCGCGATGTGCATCTGCGCGCACGTTCTTATCCGACGCCGAGCAACCCGCGCGCACTTGCAGGACCACGTGTCCCGCGCACCTGCAGTCACGCCACGCTCCCCTAAACACCGCCGCTCCCTTCGCACCCCACTGCACGCACCCTGACCTATTCCATACCCTCTCGACGCGTTGACTTTTCTCCTAAAATTTCGGCAGAGTAACCCCTAACAACTGGCTATTCCAAAACACTAACATTGCGCACAGTTCACCAGAAATTACAAAAGTAACCATGCATCAAACTATCTAGAGATCCCCATAACGAAATCGAAGTTTAAAGCAACGAAATCAATCAACTACAAACAAAGAAGGTCCACAGTATAGAGCAATGACATAGTAAAACATATAAAAGTACACACGCGTCTCCAAAACACCACAAACACTCTATAAAATCATGTACAACCGACGTCTATACGAACTCATCTGACCACATAAATATCCCAACGCAAAGCAAACAACCTGAGCAAATCTCATCACCACCTACCATCTCCACGGTTTGGGTCGCCCTAACAATCCACCATCCAGTGCCTGGGTTGCACGCCGCCAACCGTGCTACACCTTAGGACTACGCCCTTAGGGCTCACCCGCAACAATGTCTGCACCTACACCATATAACAAACATCATAAGCCTAACGCTTAGTAAGTAGTGCCATATGAAAGCAAAAACCGATAATGCAATCCTATCACATGTAGTCTCTACACTCAATCTCATGTTGTCACCATTCCACGACGCGTTGTGCAGCCAGGCCAGGATGACGGTGAAACTTGCGTCACGCTACACCTTAACACGACGCCATCATCCCGGACTCCCTAGCAACAAGGCCCACAAGCCACACACACGCACCACGTGACGGTACACTCCCCGAGCAGAGTTTACGACTGGTGATGCACCGACCGACTCACCGAGCAGGATCCGTGGCGCCACCGTCAATCATTTCGAGACATCCCAGCCGGCACACTCCCTGAGCGTAATTTGCGACTGGTGACGCACCAGCCCACTCACAGAGAAGGATCCGCGGCGCCACTGTCCATCATCCTCACCGTAAATACATACAAGTCGCGTGACAGCCCAACCAGCCCACTCCCCGAGCGTAATTCGCGATTAGTTAAGCATCGGCCCACTCCCAGAGTAGGATTCGCGGTACCACTGCCACGCATCTCACCACTAACTCAAAATATGCTAAAAATTATTTTCGTTTCCTTTTTAAAACATGATGCATGTCAAACAATAAGCACGAACATGACAATCAACCACATAAATCCTAATGTTCTACGATGTAGGCCCTTCTGGGCAAAATGCATCTATACACTACTTAGCTGCGTCCTAAGCTTTTATCGGGGCACGTTTTCACCAAAAATCTTGTTTAACCTCGACATATCAAAGTTCACTAAATATGCTAAAAATCACATCTATTAACTAAATCCATGAAATCGCAACTAAAATGGGTCACTAATTCGGTTTGGCCAAAAACTGACCTAAACTTCGGACGCGTATAATTTTTGCGTTCGTTATCGAAATTGAACATTACAGTGGCCACACGTTCCTCTAAAAACCTATTTTAATCCACTAAAACAGAATTTAGAACGAATAATCGAAGCTAGGATGAAACCCCCAAAAACATAACCTGTTTTTACATAAAAAAAAAATCTGAATTTCAACATTAACCTAATTTCCACCAATTTCTTTACCAAACAGTTACATTTCAATCTATTATGCATAAACTAACAACAATTTAAAGCTTCCCACTAAAAAAAATCCGAATGGCAGCACAATCCCTCATGGTTCTCTTTCTCAAAACCAAAGCACCACAACCTACCGAAAATCACCCCTTTCCCCCACTGCTAATCCCTTCACATTTCGGCACAACTCGCCGAGGCTAGAACACATACAATACCACACTCGCGGCCGCAAAAACAAAGAAGGAGCAGGGGACATCTCCACCTATTCTCAGTCAGGTTTGGCGTGGAAATGCTAAGCCCCCAGCACACACACCCTAGTCTCTAAACATCCCAAGAATCGGGCCCGACAAATCAGGAGTTCGGAAGCAACCAAACTCCCACAATTGGCTGGTAGAAACCTAAATAGGGGAGGGCGGTTTACCTTTAGTCTTCAGCACGGGAAACACCGAGCCACACTTCGCCTTAGCCCACTGGAGAAACCCGAACACTGTGTCTCCCTCTTTCGTCGCTCGTCGACCGATCACCCCCTCCCAGTCTCTTTCTCACTCTCTCGGGTACTATCTCTCTCGGCCTCAATGTTCAACAGTCGAATGGCTTCCTTTCGAAGCCATTCGGTTGTTTAAAAAAAAATTAATTTAATTAATTTTCTTTTTTTTTTTACATAACAATTTACATAATTGTCTTTCCGTGTTCTCATTTCTCCGAACCTCCATTATTTCGCGTCCTGTTGACTTAAAAAATTAGGAAACCGCCGCTAAATTTAGATACGAGTTTTATAAATTAATTTACCTGTTAAAATATTACTCAAAATTTCAACTGAGATTTAAATTTAAAATTTTGGGAATTAAATTTAAGATTCAAAATTTTCTGGGTTAGTACATCCCCGTACCTTATAAGAATTTTGTACTCAAAATTTACGTACCGAATAAGTCGGGATACTGACGCTCCATATCCTCACGCTGCTCTCAAGTAGTCTCCTCCACTCCATAATTGTGCCACAACACTTTGGCAAAAGAAATCTACTTGTTGCGCAACACCTTTATGGTCGACTCTTGGATCCTCATTGGTTTCTACTCATAAGTTAGTGTCAGCTGGATTCCAATATCCTATTGTGGCACTACCTGAGAAGGATTGCGCATACACTTCCTCAGCATCGAGAAATGAAAGACATCTTGAATGACATCCATCGACGAGGGCAACTGAAGCTGGTACGAAGTCTTCCCAATCCTCCTGACAATCCAGAACAGCCCCACAAATCGAGGGTTGAGCTTTCCTTGCTTTCCGAACCTAACCACCCTTTGAATGGGGAGATCTTCAAGAATACCTCGTCACCCACGTTGAAATCCAGCACTGGCCGCCTCTGATCTGCATAACTCTTCTGTCGACTCTGAGCTGCTTCAATCCTCTTCCGTATCATGACAACCTTCTCGACCGTTTGTTGTAAAATCTTAGGATCTATCAATCGGGCCTCTCCAACCTCGTCCCAATATAATAGCAACCTGCATTTCCTCCCGTACGGTGCCATAACAATGGTGAACTTGTAGCTGTTATTATATGAGAACTTGACCAACGGTAAGAACTTGCTCCAAGCTCTAAAACTTTAATACATAGGCTCTGAACATATCCTCCAAAATCTGTATAGTCCGCTCTAACTGCCCGTTGGTCTGAGGGTGAAAGGTCGTACGGAAATCTAATTTGGTACCCATGGCCTTATGCAGAATTCTCCAAAACTTGGACGTGAACCTGGAGTCCCGATTTAACATAATCGACACTGGAATTGCATGAAGCCTGACTATCTCCTAAATATATAACTAGGCAAACTAATCCATGGTATAAGTCATCCTCACAGGCAAGAAGTGAGATGACTTCGTCAATCTGTACACAATCACCCAGATCGCGTCGTGGCCATTGGTAGTCCTTGGCAACCCAACCACAAAATCCATAGTGATACGCTCTTATTTCCAATCCGGTATGGACAGTGGTTGGGGCATACCTGATGATCGCTTATGCTCCGTCTTTACCTGTTGCTAGACTACATAGGTCTTAACATACTCAGCCACTGCTCGTTTCATATTAGGCCACCAGTAATGCTGCTTTAGATCCCTATACATATTGGTGCTCCCGGGATGCATAGAGAAAGAAGATAAATAGGCCTCTGACAGGATGACCCTCCTCAGCTCCCTAACCTTCGGGACATATCACTTATCCCAAAATTTTAGAATTCCGTCCTCTGAATAGCTAAGCTCAGAACTAGGACTGGCCTCCATACTTGCCTTCAGCTCGCTACACTCCGAGTCAGTCTCTTGAGCCTGCCTAATCCTGTCTAGAATAGTTGGCATCAACGACAAGGCCGAAAGAATGGCTGTTAAGTCAGACACTACCTGCAGGCCCAAACTCTGCATCTCTTTCATCAACTCAATGTGTACAGCCAGAGTAATGGCAGAAGTCGAAGCTGTCACTCGGCTCAAGGAGTCTGCCACCACATTCGCCATTCCCAGGTGGTACTTGATCTCCATATCGTAATCCTAGACCAGTTTGAGTCATCTCCTATGTCTCAAGTTATGCTCATTCTGCGTGAAAATGTACTTACAGCTCTGGTGATCTGAGAAAATCACGCACTGCTGCCCATGTAGATAATGACTCTAAATCTTGTGTGCAAATACAACTGCCACTAACTCCAAATCGTGAGTAGGATAATTTTGCTTATAAATCTTCAATTGCCTAGAGGCATAGGCAATGGCTCTCCCACTCTGTATCAAAACACACCATAAACCAATCCTGGAGGCATCATAATAAATGCAGAACTTCTTCCCTTCCACAGGCAGCGTCAGTATAGGAGTTGCAGCCAATCTCTGCTTCGGGATGTCTTCCCCTCTAACCTTCAACTATTAGTAGTCGGGCCTTAAATCAATCTTAGTGAACACCCTTGTACCCTGTAACTGGTCAAACAAATTATCTATCCTTGGAAGCGGGTACCTGTTCTTCACTGTCAACTTATTTAGCTCCCGGTAATCCACACACATGCATAGGGACCTGTCCTTCTTCTTGACAAACAATACCGGCGCACCCTAAGGCGAAAAGCTAAGGCCTATGAAGCCCTTATCTGTCAACTCCTCGAGTTGCACCTTCAACTCCTTCAACTCTGTAGGTGCTAACCTGTATGGGTTCATGTACACTGGCTCAGCTCCAGGGTACACATCAATGACGAACTCGATCTCTCGGTCAGGGGGTAGACTAGGTAGATCCTCTAGAAACACCTCCGGAAACTCCTGCACCACCAAAACATCCTGAAGCTAAACCCTACCCTGTAACTGTACATCTACTGCACTGGCCACGAAATCCATACATCCACCACATAACAACTACTGGGGTCTCAAAGCAGACACAGCTGGAATCCTGCTCAGACTTTTCCCTGCCCTGAATGAGTAGCTCTCCTTTCACTCAGAAGTCAGAAGTGAATCTCTTTGGTCCTTCAGTCTATTGTGGAAAGTGTCTGAACATTCAATCCATTCCCAAAATCACTTCATAGCCCTTCATGTCGAGTATGATCAGTTCTGCATATAGCTGCCTTCCTCCCACAGTCACCACATGCCCCTAAACCACCTGATCAGAATATAGCCGCTCTCTTGATGGCAGCAGTACATCGTAAAATCGTTTCGAGGAATTAGGCTCCAGGTTCGCCTTACTACGAAGGCGGTAGACACAAACGAGTGCATAACACCCGTATCAACAAGTGTATAAGCAATCATGCCTGATATAAGAATTCTACCTGAAATCACTGATGGCTGGGTAGGATCATCTGGCTCAAAAAAGGGCAAAGACCCTCGGTGTAACTCTCGCTGTCATCTTGCTCATATCCGGGCATCTGTTGGCAAAATGTCCCACCTCATTGCAGTTGATGCAACAGTTCTGACGCAGCTTCTTGCACTCTCTAGACATGTGGCGCCACCTCGCCACAGTTAAAGCACCGCCCTGTGCCCACCCTGCACTCACCAAGGTGACTCCTCTAACACTTAGGGCGCAGTGGATACTTCCCCGACCCCTGTGGCCTCTTGATGCCCCCTTGGCTGCTAGAACTGTCAATAGGCCTATTCAGGCCTTTCTGCAGCGACGGTCCCTCTCCACTCGACTGCGGCAGTGACTCCTAGAATGATCTCCAATAGTACTCCTTAGGTACCTCTCTATAATTGGGAAGCTTTGCCCGAGCCTGCTCAATATCCAAGGCCTTCGCTACCACCTTCTCGTATGGCATGCCTCGAGTCTCCGCAGTCCGCATGCCCATATAAATATATGGCTTTAGGCCTGCACAAATTGCTGTACCTTATTTTCATCGTGGCTCATCAAATGCCTTGCAAACCACGACAAAGCCTCGAACTGTCGGACATACTCAGCCACGGTGCCTGTCTGCCTCAAATGTGCAAACTCCACCATCTTCCGTGTACTGATAGAGTGGCTGAAATATTTAGCAAAGAACACTGTTTTGAACTCTTACCAGGTCATAGCCCCCACCTCTCTCGTAGCCACTACTGTATCCCACAAATGACTAGCATCCTTGGCCAGACAGAATGCCGCACTAGACAACTTGTCCTGCTCCTCCACCTCAGCATAACTCATCATCTTCTCCATCTTCCACATCCACTACTCAGCACTGATAGGATCCGCAGATGACCCGTCAAAAGTCAGAGGTCTAAGTTTTTACAGTCTATAACCCCCTCTGTCCGACGAACCCTGGGCACTAGACTAGTCCTAGTCGTCACTGCTCACAAAACTCTGCAGCTGTTGGGACTAGCGGTGGACTAACTTAGTAAGCTGCCGGACGGTGTCATCCATGTCGCCCACAGCTCTATGGGTCTCCTGTCGTGGTTGACCTCTTCGTCTAGCCTCTACAGACATTTTCTACCTTTAAAATATACAAAACTCACATTAGTCTTAATGATATAATTAAATCTAAACACTTACAGTTCGTGGAGCACTGCAGTGCAGCGGCTGGTGGTGTTAGGTAATCCTCTGAACTACATTGACCTCGTAGCTCTGATACTATAAAACTGTCACACCCCAAGGATCCACACGTTCCCAGCACGCTCACTACTATTACACACAATGACATCTAGAAACTCAACATGAACTCACTCAATTTAACACCACTTTCATTTCCAAATCATATTCAAAAGAATATTTGTAAGTATTCAATTTTTCGACTCGATTCAAAAATGACTTGCGCTCTGAAGAAGGAACACGTAATAATCAATATAAATACGCAGCGAAAAAAGACAATTTGCAAGAGTTTTAAATTAAAATGACGAGACTTAAAATTTTGGGAAGGAGTTCGACACACACCTTGCACGCCTCTCAGATCCGGTGTTGTGCGCCCACTATACCCCTCGCACACCACAGCAACAGCACCGCCGTGCTCCGTACGCGCTTTCAACCCGGCGTCTTGCGCTGTTCACGCGAGCCCCGCACGCACACATCTTAACTTTGGCTCCGCAGACAAGCCCTCCCGGTGCCGCGCGCACCAACTTGACGCCGCTGCGTCATGCGCACGCCCACAATGCCGTGTGCCCCACAAAATCCTGCCTCTACGCTGCGCATCCACGCGCACGTTCTCACCCGATGTTGCACGACACGTGCGCACTCGCAGGGCCATGTGCTACACGCGACTACGGTCACACCATGCTTCCGCGCGCATTGCTGCTCTTTTTGCGTCTCACAGCTCATGCCCCAACCTATTCCGTACCCTATCAACTTCCTGACTTTTATCTCAAAATTTCGACAGAGTAATGCCTAAAAATTGGCTATCCCAAAAGTCTGACCGTGCAAACAGTTCACCAGAAATTACAAAAGTATATATCTATCAAACTACCCAGAGATCCCCATAACAAAATCGAAGTTTAAAGACAACGAAATCAATCAACGACAAATGAAGAAGGTCCACAGTATAGAGCAATGATATACTCCAACATTTAAAAGTACACACGCGTCTCCAAAACACCACAAACAGTCTATACAATCCTGTACAACCGACGCCTATACGAACTCATTTGACCACATAAATATCCCGAAACAAAGCAAGCAACCTGATCAAATCTCACTACCACCTACCATCTCCACTGGTCGGGTTGCCCTAACAATCCACCGTCCAGTGCCTCAGTCGCACGTCGCCAACCATCCTACGCCTCAGGACTATACTCTCGGGGCTCACCAGCAACAATGTATGCACTTATACCATAGAACACACATCATAAGCCTAACGCTTAGTGAGTAGTGCGATATGAAAGTAAAAACTGATAATGTAATCCTATCACATGCAGGCTCTACAGTCAAGCTTATGTTATCACCATTTCGCGACGCATTGTGCAGCCGGGCCAGGGTAAGGGTGAACCTCGTGTCACGCTACACCTTGATACGTCGCCCTTGTCTCGTACTCCTCAGCAACGAGACCCACAAGCCACACACACGCGCCACGCAACGGCCCAGCCAGCCAACTCCCCCAGCAGGATCTGCGGCGCCACCGTCCATCATTTTGCGTCAGCGCAGCCGGCCCACTCCCCTAGCAGAATTCATTACTGGTGATGCACCGGCCCACTCCCCAAGCAGGATCTGCAGCGCTACTGTCCATCATCGTCACCGTCGACACATACACGCTGTGTGACGGCCTCACCAGACCACTCCCCTAGTCAAATTTGCAGTTGGTTAAGCACTGGCCCACTCCCCGAGCCGGATTCGCAGTACCACCGCCATGCGTCTCACCACTAACTTAAAATATGGTCAAAATAATTTTCGTTCCCTTTTTAAAACATGATGTTTGTCAAACAATACGCACGCACATCACAATCAAACACATAAATCGTAACGTTATAAAGTGTAGGCCATCCTGGGCAAAACGGATGCATACACTACTTACCTAACATCCTAAGCTTTTCCCGTTGCACGTTTTCACCAAAACTCTGGTTCAACCAAGACATAAAGAATCACATATCAATCTACGCATCAAAATTCACTAAATTTGCTCAAAATCATATCTATTAACTAAATCCATGAAATTCCAACTAAAACAGGTCACTAATTTGGTTCGTTCGAATATCAGCATAAACTTCGGATGCGTATAACTTTTTCGTCCGTTTTCGGAATCGAACGATTACAGTGGTCAAATGATCTTCTAACAATATTTTTTAACCCACTGAAACAGAATTTAAAACAAATAACCAGAGCTAGGCTGAAACCCCAAAAACAGAAGCTTTTTTTACACAAAAAATCTGAATTTCAACATCAACCCAATTTCCAACAATATTTTCATCAAACAGTCACATTCCAATCTATTATGCATAAATTAACAACAATTAAAGCTTTCCACTCAGAAAAATCTAAATGGCAGCACAATCCTTCACAGTTTTATTTCTCAAAACCAAAGCACCACAACCCACCGATAATCACCCCTTTCTCTTACTGCTAATCCCTTCACATTTTGGCACAACTCGCCGAGGCCAGAACACATACAATACCACACTCTCGGCCGCCAAAAAAAAAAAAGGAGCAGGGGACATCTGCATCTATTCTCGGTTAGGTTTGGCGCGAAAATGTCGAGCCCGCAGCACACATACCCTAGTTTCTAAACATCCCAAGAATCGGGCCCAACAAATCGAGAGTTCGAAAGCAACCGAACTCATACAATTGGCTTGTATAAACCAAAAGAGCGGATAGCGGTTTACCTTCAGCCTTCAGCACGGGAATCACAGAGTTGCACTTCGCTATTGGAGAAACCCGAACACCGCGACACCCTCTTTCGTCGCTCGCAGGCTGATCACCCCTTCCCGGTCGCTTTCTCGCCCTCGCGGGTGCTCTCTCTCTCGGCCTCAACGTTCAACAGCCGAATGGCTTCTCTTCGAAGCCATTCAGTTGTTTTAAAAAAAAAACAAAATTTTAATTTAATTTATTTTCTTTTTTTTTTTACATAATAATTTACCTAATTGCCCTTCCGTGTTCTCGTTTCTCCGAACCTTCATTATTTCGTATCCTTTCGACTTAAAAAATTTATAAACTATCGCTAAATTTAGATTCTCAATTTTATAAATTAATTTACCTGTTAAAATTATAGCACCCAGAATTTTCGTTAAAATTAATTTCGGATTTTTGTAATTATAATCGATGGAGTTTTGATCATAATTGATAACGGAGAATTTCTGCCCTTAAGTAAAGGATTATTTTGATGCTAATAGAAAATAGAAAAATTTAAGAATCTGACCCAAATCGGATCGTATAACAGATTTATTAAACAGTTAAGTATTAAAGGCGAAATATTTATTAAGTTATTATTATTATTATTATTTAAAAAAAATAGTGATGAATATAAGCTAAAACACCTTACGGGGTTATTCTCCAACACAACCCTTCAGCTCTTCTCCTCTCCCGCGTGAAGCCCTCGATGATTTTTCTACGTTCTTCTATGAATCTTCGAATTCTAAGATATGTTTTAGTTAGTTCCTAGTAGCAAGTTAGTCAGTTATCTGTTTCGAGTGTTAAAACCGAAGTTAGTGAGGATATTTAGTGATTTGGTGAAAACCTAGCAAGGAGATACAAGAAATTGAATGTAAAGTCGATTTTTACCCGCATGTTGGTGCCTAAGCTAGAAATAGGAGTAGATTATGAAATTTGATGGGAAAGATTAAGTGGGTGGTTAGCCGAATATACGAATTTTGGAATGGTGTCCGTTCGGCCACATTCGACCAAGTTTTTGATGTCCAATTAGGAAATGTATAAGAGCATTGGAAACTAGACGTCCTGTGGAGTTTGTAACACGTTTAATCTTCCAATTCAGACGAGTATTGGAGAAATTGTCAATTTCTGAAGTGAGTAGGAAATTGAGTGGGATTTCGGGTTTAGTGGTGAGTTTTGGTTTTGATATGAGTTATGACTTTCAAGTTAGGAATTTATAAATTTAACGAGTTAGAATTGATGGATGTGTAATTTTATAGGTATTCCCAGCTAGAGTATGAAGTTACGAAGTACGAGAAAATTTCAAGGATGCCAGGTAAGTGATGGATTGTTTGTGGTTTGCCTTCGGGCTTACACCATAGAATGGTAGGATTGTTTGTTTGTTTTGATTATTGTTTTGTTGTTTGGTTAGTTGGTTGTGCATATGTGTTGTCATGAATCATGGTTTTAAACTATGAAAAAATGAGTTTTGAGCTTGTTTTGAATTGTACATATAAAATGTAATCAGATAAGAAAAGATGTCACGTCTGGGTAACGCCTCGTCGTTAACGTGGTAGTGAGAAAGCAATAGAGGGTTCCCATGGATGAAAGTACATAAGATGACACGGTTTATGAACGCCTCGTCGTTAACTTGCTAGTAAGAAAACACTAGATTATTCTATGATCGCTGTTGGGACGAGATTTTGTGTGGCCGTCCAGTGTGCGATCATGATGTCTGCCTATAATCTCGCTCCGTGGGTGATGGTGTGCTGTCCTGAGTGGAATAGGATCTTCGCCTACTTGACTCACACGTGAAAGTGAAAGATAATAATAATGCAAATGAAAACGAAACAAAGTGTAGATGTAAAATCCGTCAAAATTTTTCTCCGCCCAAATTTCGAATAAATTTTTTTTTTTTTTCGCGAATTTTATATGTAATTCTCTTTTTAGAATAAAGGGTGCAGCATATAAATTTTTGACCACGCGTAGCACGTTCCTGTAATTTAAGAAAATTAATTAAAATTTTTTTGTTAGTGATCGATAAATTTAAGTAAATTAATGCTCGGGTAAAGGACGTTAAATTTTAACGAGAGAATTATTCGAAAGAAAGTTTAAGAAACGGAAAAATTTAGTAAATAAAATTTATATACATTAAATGAATTAAATAAAAATTCTATTAAAAACAATAGGTTTTCTTTTCAGAAAACCTATTATCCTTCTTTCTTCTTCTCGGCAGAAGAGAGAGAGAGAGAGAGAGAGAGAGAACGGCAGAGAGGGAGAGAGAAATATCGACGCCGGCCAAACGACGTCCGTTCGGAGCGATTTTGGTGTCAAACTCTTCGTCTTGAAGAGTAGAGCAACGTTAGTGAAGGACAAATTCGAAGGTAAGCCCTCGTTCGCTCTAGATCGAAGTTTGAACTTTCGAGTTTTCGGGTTTTTGGGAAAATCAGAGGTTTTGGTTGTTTGTTTGTGATTTTGGCAGGATTCGGCCGGAACGAAGGTGAGAAATGTATTGGAAACAAGATTTGGCGAAAGACGGGGTCGGAAATCGCGATATTCGCGACCCCGAGCCTTCGGCCGTCGGTGGTCGAGTTGACTCGGCCGACAGCGAGTTAACTCGGCTGTGGGTTGAGTCAACTCGGTCTCTGGGCTGAGTCGACTCGGTCTCTGGGCCGAGTTGACTCGGGCCCTAGACCGAGTTGGTTTAAACCCAAAGCCGAGATAGGCCAGACCGAGTCTGACCCGGATCCCAATTGGGTTCTTCTGGGTCTGACCCGAGCCCAAGGGCGACTTGCCAGGCCTGACCCGATTCCGGTTGGGTTCAGTTGTTTGGCCCGAGATCAAACTGGGCCTGGGGTGGGTTGGGACCCAACCCACTTTTTGGTTGGGTCCGGCCCGGATCCAACTGGTTCGAGTCCGACCCGAACGAAGTGGGTTCGGTCCGACTCGATCCAGACCCGGTTAGTTCGGGTCTGGCCCGACCCGAACCGGTCCGACCGACCCGGGTCCGACCCGACCCGGATTGAAGTCAAAGTCAAAGTCAACGTTGACCGTTGACTTTGACTAGAAAGTCAACGGCGTTGACTTTTACAAAAAGTCAACCCTGACCGTTTTAAGCCCGTTTTCGCACTGGTTCGCACGATTATATCGTTTCGGACCCCGATTGGGCTGTAACGGGTCCCGTTGACTTTCGTCTGAAAAGTCGACTTGAGCCGCTTGGGTTTGTTTCTGTCCCGGTTTCCCGTGTATATCGTTTATGACCCTATTAGACTTTGACGGGATTCATCCTTGTGTTAACTTTCCAGATTTGGAGGATTTTGCTGAGTTTGAGGCGATTCCCGGGGAGCCACCGGCTGCCGAGACTAAAAGGACTCGTCACAGGGGTATGGGTTCTTATACTTATTACGTTATACCTAGCCTGACATGCACGTATATTATTTTGGTGGGATATCACTAGTATTGACATCGACATTTTACGAGCATGTTCATTTTACATTGTTGAGGCATGTTCATGTTTTGTTGGATCTCTACTGCTTATTTGAGATTTATCGTGAGATTGTTATATTGCGATGCATATATGTTTTATTCATGCATTGGTTCCTCACGTATTCATTGTTTCTTTTATGTGCATTGGAGTTTGGTTCTGGAGATAATCGTCTGGCACTCTCAGCATATGGGCCCGGCTGAGAGTATCAGGGGATTTTGCCCAGACGCACCCATGTTTGAGGGTTGCCGTGGTACTCCCCACACTTGTTTGGATACAGCCCAGGGCTGAGTGGTTGCGTCCCTCCTGGATTATTGATTATTGTGCGGTACTCCCCGCTGAAGGAGTGATGGGCTCTGAGCTTTGCTAGCCCGTTAGCTGACCTGGCCAGTGTCTGTTCGTTGCTACCCCGGTTTATAAGTCCATTGTGCGGTCCCGTTGGGGCCCAGGGTTGAGTGGTTGTGTCCCTCCTGGTGCGCTCCTGTGCGTGTATCCGCGATGGCCCAGGGCTGAGCGGTTTCGTCCCTCCTGGTTGGTTGACCTTTTCTCTTCTCCCTATGAGGCCCTGCCGGTGTTATCGCGGCCTTTCTCTGTGGTATGACTCGGAGGATCTTTGAGCGACCTCCCTTTTTACTGTTCACTTAGTTTTTTTATTGTATGATTGATGAGGGCCTATTTTATTATACGTACAGTATTTTCGAAACTAGCCCTATCAATCGTTTTGAAAATGAGAAGATAATTTGATTATATTAAAACACGTGCATTGATTTTAACTGGGCATGCATAATGAGATATGTGGTAGGTATAACATCCCATACTGAGTTTGTCACTCACCCCAACAACTCCCCCTCAACAGGTAGAGGAAAGAAGAGCAGGAACCGAGGTTGATCGGCTTCCGAGTTTGTGGACATCTCTAGAGATTTTTTTTTTATCATCCGACATTTGTTTCATGTAAGAATTTATTCGTTATTGTACTGATCATTAGCATGTAATATTTTAATTCTGGTATTTCTACTATTGCTCTTAATCTCATGTTTGTTATTTCGAGCAGTTCTGGGATTGCTCTTAAAATCTTCCGCAACAAGCCTTAGATTAGGCGGTGGACCTCTCTGAGGTTGATCGTCTAATCTGGCGTTTCTGTTAGGGCCTCTTCCGGGTCGTGACAGTAGAAACTACATATGCTAGGGGTTGAGTTGTGCATTGATTTTTAATTCATGCTCTATACTTGCTAATCATTAGACTTACGTTTTGTGTTCCTTGGTGTAGGTGATGACAAGCGTTTCGATGAGTTGCTAGGTGACAGGCATGCCTAAGATGGTGTTGGTGGCGTACGCCGTATGCCATTGCAGGCAGTTTGTTAGGGCAACATGACCATGGTAGGATAGGTAGTGGAATTTTGTAAGCGTTTTGTGTTAAAAACCTGTGTATAGATTTTTGAGGATACAGGTTGTGTGGTATGGTTATAGTCGGGATTAAAGTAAGGATTATGTCTTTTTTTTATCACTTGGAGAGATTATGTTTAAAATATAGGTTTTACTTCGTGGATTTAATCGTGAAAATGTTCGTCGTGTGTTTTCTCTGAATTGGTGTTATTTTTATATACACTGGTGCAAGGTGTCGACCGAAGTCGATATGTGTCGACCGATCAGTGTAAAATTGAAGTTAAGTGTCGACTGCGGAGTTTGATCTACGTGGGAAGAGCAGAAATAAGTGTCGACCCATGGATATAGGTGTCGACCGGTCAGTATAAAAATGGTAGTGGTGTCAACCGCGAAAATCGACATGCGCGAACAGAGGGGATCAAAGTGTCGACCTATGGCTATAGATGTCGACCAAGAATGAAGGGATGGTAGAGGTGTCGACCGCAGAGGTCAACCGATGGAAACAGAGAGAATTGACGTGTGGACTGTCGTTGCTAGTGTCGACCGATGAAAAACCCGAGACGACACAATTGTCGACCGATGCTTACAGGTGTCGACGGGGTGTCTCTGTTTCTAGTTTCATTAAATGAAGTTTTATCCAAAATGATTTTAATTGAGTTTTCTGCTGTAATGCCGTTTAAAACATTTTCAAAAATGTCGTTTTAAGTCGACTAATAAAAATTTTAAAATTTTATGCGAATTCTATGATACAAGCAAAATAGGGAGTAAGTAGAAAGCCGGTCTAAGGTAGACCGGGGAAGCACAGAGCTGGTATTAGAGCAGTAGCGAACCGGGAATCGGGTAGGGTTTTCGATTCGTCACAGAAGTTGGTATCAGAGCCATTATGGTCAAGTCATTTAAAGAATTATCTAACATTGCCAGCCGCCATGTAGCATGCTCCACTAACTATAAGTAGTTGTTTATTTTATTTAGATTGTGACTAAGGCTAGATTATGCTAACCTTGTACAGGGATTAGCCAAAATAGATAGACAACCGGGACGACCTAGAGTTCCGAGAGAGGTAGCAGGGTCAGAGAACGATGACAACTTTGCTACAATCAGACGACTGACCGAGTTGGTCGACAGGCAGTACCAACAATTGGGAATGCTATTGAATCAAGGATAGGGAAGCCATGGAGCAGGCTCTAGTGGAGAAAGGTTTAGGAGACTGAAGCCTCCGACGTTTGAGGGCTAGAGACTGATCCAACGGCTGCGGAAAGATGGATCCGCACCATTGAGAATATGTTCAAGTATGCCAATGTGGAGGAAGGAAATATGGTTACATGTGTGACATTTCACGTCTTGAATGATGCTCAAAGTTGGTGGGAGACAGTATAGGCCACTGCACCTGCCAGGGACTTGACCTGTAAGGGATTTAAAGAGATGTTTTATGACAAATATTATAACCGGACGGTCCAAGCTACAAAGAGGTTGGAGTTCTTACAGTTAAAGAGACTGGACCAGTAGCTGAATATGTCAGACAGTTCGAGTCGTTGTCCAGATTTGCAAGCCAATTGGTGAGTAACGAAAAAGAAAAGGTGCTACAGTTTGTGCAAGGGTTGAAACCAGAGATATATAGAGGTGTGACAATCTCTGGAACTGATGGAGTACCGTATGCACTAGTCGTTGCCAAAGCATTGGCAGTGGAGGGAGCGGA
The DNA here is from genome assembly GCA_022433055.1 of Begonia peltatifolia. NCBI lineage: Eukaryota > Viridiplantae > Streptophyta > Magnoliopsida > Cucurbitales > Begoniaceae > Begonia > Begonia peltatifolia. Next base: position 9,080,005 of record CM039521.1, read on the forward strand.
AGTCAAGTGTGTGAGGCCAGGAGAGACCACCAGGAGGTTCTTTAAGTAGATCACACCACAGACGAGCAAGGGAGGATCTTCTTCTGGAACCAAGAGGCCAGATGGCATTGTATATGATTCGAGGGGAGGAAAGAAACCACAAATGCAAAATAGGTACCCGTAGTGGCCGAAGTGCTTGAAGAGCCATCCAAGAGAATGCAGACAGTTTGCAGGCAAACGCTACAATTGCAATGAAGCTGGTCATATTTCCCGGACTGCACAAAGCTGAGAGTCAACCAGTGCTTCACCTCCAATGATACCGGTCACATATATAAGGATTGCCCCACAGCAAAGAAGGATCCGACCAAGATGACACCCAGGATCTTTCCTATGGTAGAGCCCGAGAGTGAGGATGGACAAGCTTTTATTTCAAGTACGGTACTAGTTGATACAGTGCCTACATTTACGTTGTTAGATTCAGGAGCGTCACACTCTTTTGTTACTATGGCTTTTGTGGTGAAAGTAAATTTGTGGGCTAAACCCGCCGGGTGTACATATGAAGTGAGGCTACCATCTGGTGAGCGCATGTACTCCGATCAAGTGGTTTATGATAGTGTCATATCAGTGGGGACTATAAGTATACTTGCTGATTTGATTGTGATGGTGATAACTATCTATGATGTGATATTGGGCATGGATTGGTTGTTTCGCCACTATGCAACGATTGATTTTAGGATTGGAACTGTTAATTTCCAACCCCCAGGTGGTGCGAAACATTCGTTGCAAGCTATGAAGAATGTGGAAAAGCTATCTGTAATGGCACCCATCGAGGCTTGGAGATTATTGATGGGTGAGCATTTTTGTTTTCTTACAACAATTTCAGATACTCAATTTCACGTGTAGATAAAACCGTAGGATATTGTGGTAGTTTATAAGTTTCTTGATGTGTTCTTAGACGATTTGCCAAGTTTACCCCCAGACCGGGAAGTCAAATTTGTGATTGATACATATCCTGGTGCGGAGCTAATATTGAAGATAAGTTGGCTCCTCCTGAATTGAAAGAGTTGAAAAAGCAGTTGGAAGAACTATTGGAGAAAGTATTTATACGCCCGAGCTTTTCACCATGGGGTGCGCCGGTCCTATTTGTAAAGAAGAAAGACGGATCGCTCTGAATTTGTATTGACTATAGTGAGCTGAATAAGCTAACCATAAAGAATAAGTATCCACTGTCGAGGATAAACAAATTATTTGATCAACTCCAAGGGATTTTCTCGAAGGTAGAATTGAGATTGGGGTATTACCAGCTAAAGGTCAGATCGCAGGATATCCCAAAGACAGCCTTTCAGAGTAGATACAGACACTATGAATTGTTGGTAATGTCGTTCGGGCTAACCAATGCTCTAGCCGTTTTCATGAACCTGATGAATCGGGTATTCCAAGAGTATCTAGATAAGTTTGTCATTGTATTTATCGACGATATCTTGATTTACTCTCGTAACGAAGAAGAACATAAGAAGCATTTGAAGACGGTTCTGAAGATTTTGAAGTAGCATCGGTTGTATGCAAAATTCTCCAAGAGCGAGTTCTTGTTGGATAAGGTCTATTTCCTTGGACATGTGATTTCTTGTGGAAGGATATCGGTAGATTCAGCTAAGATACAGTCGATCAATGAATGGCCTCAACCAAAGAGTGTCAGTGAGGTTCGAAGCTTTTTGGGGTTAGCTGGCTACTACAGTAAGTTTATGGAAGGGTTTTCAAGGATTGCAGCACCCCTAACTTGTCTGACAATAAAGGAAGTCAAGTATGTATAGTCGGAAGACTGTTAGCACAGTTTCCAGATACTGAAACAGAAATTGACTACAGCTCTAGTATTGACACTTCTAGTGATGGATGAGAAGTTCAGTATTTACTGTGATGCTTCCAGAATTGGATTGGGTTGTGTCTCCATGCAGAATGGAAAGGTGATCGTTTATGCTTTAAGGCAATTTAAAGCCCTATGAGCGAAATTATCCAACCCATGATTTGGAGTTAGCGTCGGTCGTATTCGCGATAAAGATTTGGAGGCACTATCTTTATGGACAGCAGTGTGAGGTATACTCTGATTACAAAATTTTGAAGTATATCTTCATTCAGAAGGAGCTGAATATGAGGCGAAGGCGGTGGTTGGAGCTCGTGAAAGACTACGAACTGGAGATCAAATACCGCCCCGGCAAAGCCAATGAAGTGGCCGATGCATTAAGCCAGATTTTGAACTCAGTTCAGCAATGCATGCCGAGATGTCTAAAGAGTTAAGTGCATAACTTCAGAGATTTAATTTGTAGCTAGTATCAAATGTGGCGGTAGAATTATCAGCCTTATCACTGAAGCAGTCAATTCTTGAGAAAATTAGAGAAGCCTAACAGGACGACCTAAGGTGCAACAAATTTAGGTCAGGCATAGCATCTAATGACAAAATCGAGTTTAGCTGCTCAACTGATGGAATTTGAAGTTCCGGAATAAGTGGTATGTTCCGAACAATGGTCAACTTTGGAAAGAGATTTTGTCTGAAGCACACTCCTCAAGGTTTTCTGTTCATCCCGAAAGCACCAATATATACAAAGACTTTAGGCAACATTATTGGTGGCCTGGCATGAAGAAGTCTGTAGCAAGGTACGTAGAGACATGCGTGATCTGCCAGCAAATCAAGGCTGAGCATCAGAGACCGGCCAGAAAGTTGCAACCATTACTGGTTCCAGAATGGAAGTGGGATCAAATATCCATGGATTTTGTCGTTGGGTTACCTGGAACAGCAAAGGGATTTGATGTGGTGTGGGTGATTATGGATCATTTAACCAAATATGAACATTCAATATGGACCAATTCGCTAACCTGTATATTCAGGAGATAGTAAGGTTGCATGGAGTACCGATTTTGATTGTGTCAGACAGGGACCCAAGATTCACATCAAAATTTTGGAAGAGTCTGCACAAAGCGATAGGGACACGACTGAATTTTAGTACAGCCTTTCATCCTAAAACCGACGGACAATCTGAACAAACTATTCAGATTTTAGAGGATATGCTTCGAGCCTGTGTACTCGAGTTCAAGGGTTTGTGGAGTAAGTATTTGCCCTTGGTGGAATTCTCGGACAACAACAGCTATCAGGCTACGATAGGTATGGCCCCTTACGAAGTTTTATACGGAAGAAAGTGCAGATCACCCCTTTATTGGGATGAAGTCAGTGAAGCCGGCTTGATTGATACAGAAATTGTGCAGTAAACAACTGAAAATATCAAGATTATTCGGCAGCGGATATTGACAGGTCAAAGTCGACAAAATAGCTATGTCGATGGAAGAAGAAGAGAATTGGGATTCAAAGTAGTAGATGAAGTTTTCCTAAAAATTTCACCATTCAAGGGTGTAATTACGTTCGGGAGGAAGGGTAAGTTGAGCCCAATATACATTGTACCATTCCTGATCACAAAGAGAATTGAAAGGACTGCGTACCAATTGGAACTACAAGCTTCCATGGAAGGAGTTCACAATGTTTTCCACGTGTCGATGCTAAGAAAGTGTCTAAAAGATCCATTACACGTTGTGGTTCAGCAGGAGATTGAGGTACAGCAAACCTTAGTGTACGAAAAAAAGCCAGTGGAGATTTTGGATTATGCAGTGAAAACACTACGGAACAAGGATATTCTGTTGGTAAAAGTATTGTGGCGTAACCACAATGTGGAGCAGGCAACGTGGAAAAGACAACAGGATATAATAGATCGTTATTCGGAGTTGTTTAGGTAGCAAATTTTGAGGACAAAATTTTTGTAAAAACGGTGGAATGTAGCACCCAGAATTTTCGTTTAAATTAAGTTTGGATTTTTGTAATTATAATCGGTACAGTTTTGATCAAAATTGATACCGGATAATTGATGCCCTGAAGTAAAAGATTATTTTGATGCTAATGGAGAATAAAAAAATTAATAATCCGACCGGAATCGCGCCGTATAACAGACTTATTAAACGGTTAAATATTAAGGGTAAAATAGTAATTAATTTATTATTATTATTATTTAAAAAGAAAAAGGAGATACGAAGAGAAGCTAAAACACCTTACTGTGTTATTCTCCAACGGCACCCTTCAGCTCTTCAACTCTCCCGCGTGAAGCCCTCGACAATTTTCCTCCCTTCTTCCATGAATCTTCAAATTCTAAGGTATGTTTTAGTTAGTTCCTATTAGTTAGTTAGTCCTTTATCTGTTTCGAGTGTTAAAACCGAAGTTATTGAGTATATTTAGTGATTTGGTGAAAACCTAGGAGGGAGATACGGGAAATTGAATATGGAGTCGATTTTAATCTGCATGTTGGTGCCTAAACTAAAAATAGGAGTAAATTACGAGATTCGATGGGAAAGATTAAGTGGGTGGTTAGCCGAATATACGAATTTTGGAACAGTGTCCGTTCAACCAAGTTAAGGATGTCCAATTTGGAAATGGATAGGAGCATTGAAAACTAGACGTCCTGTGGAGTTTGTAGCACATTAAATCGTCCAATTCGGATGAGTATTGCAGAAGTTGTGAATTTCTAAAGTTGGTAGAAAATTGAGTGGTATTTCGGGTTTAATGGGGAGTTTTGGTTTTGGTATGAGTTATGACTTTCAAGCTATGAATTTATGAATTTAATTAATTAGAATTGATGGATGTGTAATTTTATAGGTATTCCCAGCTAGAGTATGAAGTTACGAAGTACGAGGAAATTTCAAGTACGCCAGGTAAATGATAGATTGTTTGTGGTTTGCCTTTGGGCTTACACCATGGAATGGTAGGATTGGTTGTTTGTTTTGATTATTGTTTTATTGTTTGGTTAGTTGGTTGTACATATGTGTTGTCATGCATCATGGTTTTGAACTACGAAAAAATGAGTTTTGAGCATGTTTTGAATTGTGCATATGAAATGTAATCAGATAAGAAAAGATGTCATGCTTGGGCAACACCTCGTCGCTAACATGTTAGTGAGAAAGCACTAGGGGTTCTCATGGACAAAAGTACGTAAGATGACACGGTTTGTGAACGCCTCGTCGTTAACGTGCTAATAAGAAAGCACTATAGGGTTCTATGATCGCTGTTGGGAGGGGATTTTGTGTGGCCGTCCCGTGTGCGATCACGATGTGTGCCTCTAATATCGCTCCGTGGTTGATGGTGTGGCTGTACTGAGTGTAATAGGATGTGCGCCTACTTAACTTACACGTGAAAGTGAAAGATGATAATAATGAAAATGAAAATGAAACAAAATGTAGAAACTGCATGTCTTAGTGGTTGAGTTGTGCATTGATTTTTAATTCATGCTCCATACTTGCTAAGCATTAGTGTAATTTTTTGTGTTCCATGGTGTAGGTGACGACGACCTTTCCAATGAGTTACTAGGTGACGGGCATGCTTAAGATGGTGTTCGTGGCGTACGCTGTATTCCGATGCAGGCAGTTTGCTGGGGCAACACGACCATAGTGGGATAGGTGATGGAATTTTGTAAGAGTTTTGTGTTAAACACCTGTGTATAAATTTTTGAGGATACAAGTTATGCGGTACGGTTATAGTTGGGATTGGAGTAGGGATTATGTCTTTTTTTATTATTTGGAGAAATTATGTTTAAAATATAGGTTTTACTTCGTGGATTTAATCGTGGAAATGTTCGTCGTGTATTTTCTTTGAACTGGTGTTATTTTTATATATACTGATGCAAGGTGTCGACCAAATTCGATATGTGTCGACCGGTTAGTGTAAAATGGAAGTTGATTGTCGACTGCAGTGTTCGACTTTCATGGGTAGAGCCGAAGTAAGTGTCGACCCATGGATATAGGTGTCGACCGGTTAGTGTAAAAATGGCAGTGGTGTCAACCGCGAATATCGATCTGCACGGACAGAGGGGATCAAAGTGTCAAATTACAGCTGTAGGTGACGACCAGGAATGAAGGGATAGTAGAGGTGTTGACTGTTGGAAACAGAGAGAATTGATGTGTCGATCGGCGTTGCTAGTGTCGACCGATGAAAAACCCAAGACGACCTAAGCGTCGACCGATGTTTACAGGTGTCGACCGGGTGTCTCTGTTTCTCGTTTCATAAAATGAAGTTTTATCCAAACTGATTTTAATTGCGTTTTTTGCTACAATGCCGTTTAAAACATTTTCAAAAATGTCGTTTTAAGTCGAGGAATAAAAGTTTTAAAATTTTATGCGAATTCTACGATACGAGCGAAATAGGGATTGAATAGCAACCGGGTCCAAGGTGGACCGTGGACGCACAGAGCTGGTATTAGAGCAGTAGCGAACCGGGAAGCGGATAGGGTTTCTGGGTCGTCACAAAAATATTTGTCAAAATTCCAACTGAGATTTAAATTTAAAATTTCGAGAATTGAATCTAAGATTCGAAATTTTTCGGGTAATTACATCTTAGGACCAAGAAAATAGAATGGCCCAAAAAAGAGATTTAAAGGTACACAATTATAGTTTAATGAATCGAGTTGAGTGGGAATTAAGTGGATTTAAAGATAATTAAATGTGAGGGTTCACAAGGAAGCTTCCCCTTTTTTCTGTAGCCAAACACTCCCTCTACCAACCAACCTTTTTTTTTCCTCCCTTCACGTTTTCTTCTCCCTCTCGTTAGCCATCACTCCCTCTCCACTCTTGATTTTCTCCTCTAGCACATCTCTCCCTCTCTTCCGGTTTCTCTCTTCTTGCCTCCACAGTCGATCAACCTTCTCAATTTCAAGCTTCAATTTTCAATATTTTAAGATAAGTTTAGGTTTTAGCTTTAAGAGTTTAGCTATCTTATCTTTTTGGCTAGGAGTGATAAAGGTGAGGTTTGGTTAATTATTTTGTGAGGTTGATGAAAGGTTAGGGATGCACAAAATTTTGATTAGATTGCTAGTTTTTCTTCACTAAATTGATGTTATTGATGATATATGAGCATGTATGGGATTTAAATGGAAAAGAGTTGATGTTGGGTGAGGTACCCGTGTTGCGCACGCGTTGGCCGATCGATCGGCCCTCATCAGCCAATCGGTCGGCACCCTTCGTGCTCGCGCCTTATCAAGGTCTTTATGACCCGATCGATCGTGCAGCCAGCGCTGATCGAGTGGCAGACGTTCAGCCCGCGCCTCCATAAAACACAAGGCGCCGATCGATCGCGCACACAGCGCCAACCAATTGGCTGGGCGCCCCTCGATCACGAGCACAACACCAACCGATGGACTAGGCACGCCCCGCGCGTGCCCTGCGCAAACGCTGCACGTGTTTTGCGTGCACCTGCAAACCCACCGTGCACACCAGCACACCCACCGCGTACATCAGCTCCCTTTTTCTCTCTTTTCCTTCTTTTATTTATTTAAAACCTGAAAACACTTCATCACGTCCGCATACAACCTTCAAACCTTGAAAACAATATAACAACCTTTTTTTTTAAATCACCCATTTTTCCAATCAAAATACTTGTAAACATCAAAACTTACTTTAAAAATATAAAAGCTTGCCATTGAGATATTTCCTAACGAAAAACATCCAAATCTCAAGTAGTTCCAGTATTTTTCCAGAACATGGATACTTCTACATTTAGACTTTATATCAAAACACTTATACCCGAAAAATGCACATGATTTAACCCATGGGTCAAAATAGCCGGACAACCACAAACACCTTGCCATGAGCTCTCCCTTCAACTGCTTCTACGCATCGACTTGAGGCTTGAATTCCTCACCTATAATGTTTTCATCTACATCATGAGGTTCAAACTATAAGCCTAATGCTTAGTAAGCGGGTGCAATGAAATAAATGTTCGTGCATGCATGATCATAAAAACAGGTACATTCTTTACTTATCACTTGATATGGGTTAAAGGGTACTCAAGTAGGGGATTCGATCATATACAGGGGTGTAATACCCGAAAATTTATCTTACACTTTAATTTTTCATCACTCAATGAATTAGACTATTTTAATGTATTTATCGTACACTTTAATAGATATGAGGATTTTAAAGTAAAAGAAAAAATAAGAAGGAAAAGGAAGAGGAAGTGATGTTTAGCGTGAAGGAACAAAAAAAAAGAAGAAAAACTGAAGTTGAACCATCAAACTTCTCTGTAACTTGAAGGTCAATTTCAGAATGAGCTTCTTATGTTAGGTTGACGATGCTTATCCTTTAAATATCATCATCCTTCTTTCTCACGCAACTTTCTTTTTCCTTTCCTGAAAAATCTTCCCCGAAGCCTCCCTCTTCCTCTCAACGTTTTCTAGCTTTTTCAAGGTAAAATAATTTGATTTAGGATATATTGAACAAGTTTGTTTGATAAGTGCTTGATATTTGATGAAATAGTTGGGTGTTATTGAGGTTGATGAACACTAACGTGTGATGCATGGAAATTGTTGGAATTTCTTTATTTATTTGTTTTGGTGTTTAATTGGATTTGAATACTTGTTGCTAAACTTAAACGAAGAAAATCATGTAATTATACAATTTGGATCAAAAGTGGTGAATTACAGGGTAGTTCGGCATTTTGTAATTTCATTCCATTAAATTAGTTTTATTTAACAAATTGAATTAAACATGTTAAAGTAGACCATTTAAGGAATACATAGCCTTTAGAATTTTTGAATTCGTATATGTATAGGTAAAGTTATGCGATTTTGAAATTCGTAGCCAATTTGAAGAAGATTCCAAGATTTAGGTTATTGGATACATTTTGATGTACGTTGTTTGATTCCTATGTTTTAGTTTTACAAATCAAAAAGAAAGTTGATCAATTGCCTAATTTTGAGCTCTGGATGCGAGGTAAGTGTATGATTGCATGCGTTTTGGCCGATTGGCCTACACCACAAATAGTTAGGACGTTAATGGCTAGATTGAAGAAATTGGAGGTTTATAATTTTCGAGAATTCTTGTTTGGGTAGAGATTTTAGGTTGTGAGTTATTTATGATAGTTTTTATTATTTATTGATGGATCTGTTTATTAGATAAGTTTATATTACGTTTAAAGCATTGAGGTTATGTAAGTGATATGCGTTCATGCATCATAGTTTTCCAAATCATAGAAAAAAGTTTTATGCATATATTTTCAAGTAAACAGAATAGAAAAAATACAGTAAAGTAAAGTATATAAATAGTCATTGTGGGTAGAGAACTGAGTTTGGCCGTTCTGTTAGAGGGACCGTCAGATGTGCCATTCCACTTCGTCTAGAGCGAGTTGGTCGTCCCGCCAAGTGGACAATCACTCAGGCCATCTCTCCTCTAGAATCGACTCATGTTGTGTAAGAGAATAAATAACAGATCAGATTCATGTTTTACGAGCAGCATATTATACCTACGAAAATGCATCTTTTATTTGACATTACTTACTGATCATTACATTCAATAATTTACTTTGTGGTGTAGGTAATATCATTACAGGTGAAGACGTCGATCCTTAGTATGCTTGACCATGAAGTTGAAGAAGGACGTCCATGGGGTGTGCTCGTAGCGGTTAGGACGGTTTTGACGTATGGGCAAGTCTGTTTGTACTTTGATAAATGTGTATGGATAGATAGATTTCGAACTCTTGGAAAATACAAAATTGTGGTTTAAAAGGTTTATTTAAACTCAGCTTTTGGTTGAAACGTGTTCAGAAAAATAGGTTTACAATTGCTTTAAAGACTTCCGCTGGTTTATTTGGAAAAACAATATGATTATTTATATGGGGAGAATTATGTTATTACAGGTTAGACAAAAAATGGATATGAATGGGAAAAGGTGGCAGGGATGAACGTCCCTCCATGGGGGGATGCCCCATCCTCTGGAGCAAGGCGATGCAAATCGCCACGTGGCACGTTGCATCGCCCCAACAGGGCGTTGTATTGCCCCACTCGCTGGGGTGGGGGATACAAGTTGCCCTTGAGAGGCGTTGCATTGCCCCTGTAGGACAACGTATCCCTTACTCGCTGGAGTGGGGGATACAAAGCTCCCCAGAGGGTGTTGCATCGCCCCAGTACGGCGTTGTATAGCCCCACCTACTGAAGGTGGGCGATACAAATCAGCCAGGGGCGATAAGTTCTCCCAAGTCGGCGATTGGACAGTACCCATCACGAGTACTGTTCACATGTATAGTGCCGAATAGAAAAAAAGAAAAAAAAAATGTTTTACAAAATTTTACGCACGTTTTCTATGAGGTTTTATAAGGAAGGTTTACATGTTTTCAGCATTTTAAAAAATGTATTGTAATTAGAAAAGATTTTCTACAAAGTTTTACGAAAAGTTATGTTGGCAATGGTCGAATTACGGGGGATTACAAGGGGTTGTTGGGCGAGGGCAATTTTTACATGATCCCAGAGAAGAACAAATAACAGGAGTGCTCGGTTTTACATAATGCCAGAAAAGGACAAAACATATAGTCATACTAACCCTGTCCCTCAGTTAACCATTTACATACATTATATATTATTGTCTTTCTTACATAAAATATGTACATAAAACATTTTGTATGTTTTTCTTTAAACGTGATCCATGAGTATGCACATATATTGTAACGTAAACATAGCCCAAACATAACATACCATCAAAACATAAATCGGAACATTAGGCTAAACTTGGACAGTTGACATTTCCTACGACTTAACTACCCATGACACATACCCCATCATACAACTCCAAAACAAGTTTATATCTCCTAGTACCCTTGCGATGTAGGGCCGTAAGGGCCGAACCTACTCACCCATTTACTTCGTGTCCTTATCCATTTATGCAAGCTGGTTCGTCCTTCTTCTGTGAATTAAACCTAAAACACATGCGTTTAACATAATTAGCGATACATCCATTGAGTCATACATGTTACCCATTAATCGTAATAAGTCCAAGGATTCTCATGTAATAGCATAAACTCAACAATAATCAAAAGATTTACACACAAGACCTAGATCTCGGAATTCCACCTAGATTTGTGCTAAACTTTGAACGTGCATAACTCACTCAATTCTTAATGAAATCTGACAACTCAAAAGCCAAGAGCTCATTTAAGGAGTCTATTTTAACACACTATAAACAATTATTAGCTTAGGTTCACCGATTAAGAACAGAAAACCAGAATTCAACCATTTCTAAAATGCCATTTTTGAGCACGCAAGGTATTTACCCACGAATCCATCCAAAATTCAACTTTTATAATCCAATTAACATCTTAGCGGCACAAATTGAGAAATGGAAGCATAAATTCATGGAATCCATAGTTAAGGTTCAAAACGCATCCATAACTTCAACAACAAACAACATTTCATCAATATTCAACACTTAAACCCATAACTTTTCATACCATAGCAATGCCTTAAAGAGTTAGAGAAGAAAAGAAGAAGAATCACTATGGATCACCGAAGAGAAAAGGAGGAGAATCGGCTGCGAGAGGAGGAAACAAGAATGGAAGGAGAGAAAAATAGAAGGGTGATGGCTGGAGAAGAAAAATTAGAGGAGGAAGTGGGAGGTTTCACGTGGGAGGGAGAGGGGGAGTAAGTGGGGGTAGGTAGGTGAAGAGGGGATGTTTGGTAACATGGATAGTGATGGCTTGTAGGAGAATCTTTGCAATTTGGTCCCTAAGTTTCCTTAAATTCGAGTCGTTAACCCTTAATCGTATGCCCTAAAATTCCCTCTTCGGTTAACCTATTTTCTCTGTTTTAAGATTTTTGGTTTTAAACTCAGTTTTCTTTTATTTAGTAATCTCTATAAATTTTTGGGAATTTTATGCACCTAGGTTGAAATGTTTAGAAAAATCTTGGGTGTTACATTTGTTCTTCTTTGGGACTAAATAAAATAGTCCTCTCCTAAGGATTGTCTTTGTCCCTACTCCCCTACTCGAGCCCCTTTAACCCATGTCAAGTGATAATTAAAGTAACGAATGTACAAGTTTTTACAAAACATGCATGCACGAGCATTATTGCAATATACATCACTTGCTGAGCGTTAAACTCATTATTTAAACTTTTTTTATGTAGGTGACAATCTTACAGGTGAAGACTTCGCACCTGGAGTTGACAGATAGCTACAGTTTGGAAGGGTGAGCTCATGGTGGAGGGTTTGTGGTTGTCAAGGTGATTTTGACTCGTGGGTGAATTTCAAGTGTTTTGGTAGAAGTGGTTATGATTTAAAGTTTATGTATAGGAGAATTTATATTTTAAAATACTGAACTTGCTTGGGGTTTAATTTTGACTCATACGTAGTGTTTTGATAATGGATTTTCTTCTATATTTTAAGGACATTCGCTGTGCATTTTAAGCCATTTTTATGAGCCATAAAATATTTTAAAGTTGGTGAAAATTGTTATGTTTTGAAGGATTTTGAGTGTTTTATAGGGTGAAGAAGTTAGAAGGAGGTTTTGGTGAATTTGATGAAGTGTTTTTAGGTTTCAAGTGAATAAAAGGGGGGAAAAGGAGAAAAGAGGTGTTGGTGTGCGCAAAAGGCACGCGAGTATGGGAGGAGCACACACAAAGGCTGTGTGTGCGTACACGTGGTAACGGGTAGCGTGCGCACTATTGAGAAAGCGCAATGCCCAGCCAATCGATCACTGCACGGTTGCAATCAATCGGCCTCTCATTGATATGGCGAGGTTGCGGGCTGAGGGCTTGCCGACTGATCGGCGCTCGACGCCCGATCGGCCACTAAAACTGCACTCGGGTGGCGAAACAGAAGCGCTGCTGATCTATCGGCCAGGCGCACTAGATCGATCAGCCAAGTCCACTCGATCGATCAGCCAGTGCATGGGCAGTGCGCCATGAGTGCGATAGCGCGATTGTGGCGTTAAGCGCCCCCCTAGGTGAGCTTTGCACCACATGTGTTTTTGGTGAGGAATTTTCTTGATTTTTTTTATGGAAACCCATCCAACTTCAAATAGATTCTTTCAAGCTTATTTTATGAACGTTTTCCATTTATTTTAAAAAAGAGTTTAAAAGTTCAAGTTCGATTATGTAATATCCACAATTTCCGTTTAAACTAGTTTCGGATTTTGTAATTTCTAATCGGCGGAGTTTTAGGTCGAATTAGTAACGGAGAATTTTGTCCCTTGAGTGAAAGTTTATTTTAAAGCTAATGGTGGAAAGAGAAATTTAAGAATTCTAACCGGAATCGGACGAAATCACGGAATTGTGAAACAGTTAATGGTGTAGCGGGGGGGTGGTGTGGTGGTGGAGGACAGAAACACCTTACAATGTTATTTCTACAGCATTTCTCTCCTTCGTTATCCTCTCCCGCGAGCTGCGTCTTCCTCTTCTCTACGTTGCGGTTTCTTCCGTTCGTCGCGAGTTTTCAAATCTACGGTAAGTTATCGTAAGTTTTGCGTAGTTAGTTGGTGCGTTAGCGTTATTAGTGGCAAAACCGAGTTTGGCAAGGATATAGGGCGAATTAGTAAAAAATTAGGAGGGTAATGTGAGAGATTGAGTGTGTAGTTGAATTATATCTGTGTATTGGTGATTATGATAGAAATAGGAGTAAATTACGAGAGTTGGTGAGCAAGATTCGATTAGGAACCTGTAGTATTTTGTATCGTGCAATTCGAACGAGTATTGAAAAAGTTATGAATTTTCGAAGTTGGACGGAAATTAGTGCGGGATTTCGGGTTTAACAAAGAGTTTTGGTTTTGATGTTGATTAGGACTTTCAAGTTAAGGAATTTTGAATCTGATGAATGAGAAATTGACGGATGTATAATTTTATAGGTATTACAGTAAGAGCGCCAAGTTAGGAAGCACGAAAAGATTTCGAGAACGCCAGGTAAGTGATGGAACGTGTGTGAATTGTCTTCGGGCCTACACCTTGTAATGGTAGAATTGCTTGTTTGCTTGCTTGTTTGTTTTGCTGTTTGAGTCGTGCATTCGTGATTGTCATGCATCATGGTTTTCAATTACGAAATACGAGTTTTGAGCATATTTTGAAATTGTTCATATGAAACGTAATCAGATAAGAAAAGATTTACAACACATGGGTAAACGCCTCGTCGTTAACGTGCTACTGAGAGAGCACTATGGGATTCTCATGGATGAAAGTACGTAATGTGACACGGTTTGTGAACACCGCGTCGTTAACGTGCTATTGAGAGCACTAAAAGGTTCAACGATTGGTGTTAGGAGGAGGTTACGTAGGGTCGTTTCGTGTGCGAACATGATGTGTGCCTCTAACCTCGCTCTGTGGGTTATGAATTGGCCATCCTGGGTGTGGAGGGGATTGGTGCCAGCCTGACTCAAACAGAAAAGTGAAAGATAAAAATAACGAAATGAAAAGAAAACGGAGTTGAGTATAGAAACTGCATGAGTAGGGGTTGAGTTATGCATTGGTTTTTAAGTTCACATATCCATACTTGCTAAGCATTAGGCTTACGTGTTGTGTTTCTTGGTGTAGGTGATGACGTGCTGTCAGGTAAGTTGCTAGGTGACGAGCAGGCCTAGATCAGAGTTGGCAAGAGATGTCGCATGCCAGTGCAGGAAAATGTTGAGGCGACACGACCATGGCGGGAAAAACGGTGACATTTTTGGTATGTGTTTTGAGTCGGATAGTGATGTATAGATTTTGAGGATTTAAGGTGGTGTGCTACGAGTATAGTGGTTAATTGAAATAGAATATTGTTGTTTTGAAATTTACTTGAAGAAAGTCTGTTTTCAAATCATAAGTGTTACTTCGTGAATTTTGATCGAGAAAATATTTGTGTGTGTTTGAGTTTTTATGAACTGGTGCGATTTTACTAATACTGGGGTGAAGTGTCGACCAAAGTCAATGAGTGTCGACCGGTCAGTGTAAATGTAAGGTGAGTGTCGACCGCGAGTCTCGACCTGCGTAATGCACAGCCGAAGCAGGTGTCGACCCCTGGTAACAGATGTCGACCAGTCAATGTAAAAATGGTAGCTGTGTCGACCGCGAGAGACGACTTGCGCGGGCAGAGAGGATTAAAGTGTCGACCTGTGGTGACAGGTGTCGACCCCTCTATGTGGTGAGCATAAAAGTGTCGACCGGTGTTTTCATGTGTCGATCGATGAAAAGATCCGAGAGGGACAAAGTGTCGACCGGTGTTCCTAGTGTCGACCGATGAGAAAACCCGAGAAGACTCAGGTGTTGACCGGTGTTTATAGGTGTCGACCGGAAGTCCTTGTTTCATGTTTAAGTAAAATGGAATTTTAACCAAAGTGAATTTAATCGAATTTCCGCTGCAGAGCTGGCAAAAATATTTTCAGAAACGTCATTTTAAATCGAGGAATAAAAGTTTTAAATTTACACAAATTTTACGATACAAATGTAAGAATTTGGTATTGGAGCAGTAGCGAACTGGAAACAGGAGGGTTTCCGGGGCGTTTCAGGAGTTGGTATCAGAGCCATTATGGTCATGTTGTTCAAAGGATTACCTAACATATACCGGCCGCCATGCAACGTGCTCCACCAACTGTAAGTAGTTGTTTATTTTAGTTAGATTATGACTAAGGCTGTACTATGCTAACCTCGTAAAGGAATTATCTTAAATGGATAGACGACCAGGACGACTTAGAGTTCTGAGAGAGGTAGTAGAGCCAAAAGGTGATGACAACCTGGGTACGATTAGACGGTTGACCGAATTGGTTGGCAGGCAGTCCCAACAATTGGGAATGCTATTGAATCAAGAACAGTGAAGCCATGGAGCGGGCTCTAGTGGAGAGAGATTCATAACATTGAAGCCTCCGATGTTTGAGGGCCAGCTGACAGACCCTACAGTTGTGGAAAGGTGGATCCGCACCATCGAGAACATGTTTAAGTATGCTGACATAGAGGAAGGAAATATGGTTAAATGTGCAACATTTCACCTCTCAAATGATACTCAGAGCTGGTGGGAGACGGTAGAGGCCACTGTAGATGCCAGGGACTTGACCTGTAAAAGATTTAAAGAAATATTTTATGACAAATACTATAATCGGAAGGTCCAAGCTGCAAAAAGATTGGAGTTCCTATAGTTGAAGCAGACTGGGCCAGTAGCCGAGTATGTCAGGCAGTTCGAATCGTTGTCCAGATTTGCAAGCCAATTGGTGAGCAATGAAGAAGAAAAGGTATTGTAATTTGTGCAAGGATTGAAGCCAGAGATATATAGGGGTGTAACTATTTCCGGAACGGAGGGTGTGCCACATGCACGAGTTGTGGCCAAGGCACTAGCAGTGTAGGGAGCAAAGGTCAAGTGTGCGAGGTTAGTAGAGGCAACCGAGAGGTTCTTTAAGGAGATCACGCCACAGACAAGCAGGGGGGATCTTCCTCGGGAACCAAGAGGTCAGGCGATGCAGTGTACGATTCGAGGGGAGGCAAGAAGCCCAAGATACAAAGTAAGTACCCGCAGTGTCCTAAATGCTCGAAGAGCCACCTGGGAGAGTGTGGGCAGTTTGCAGGAAACTGTTATAATTGCAACGAAGCTGATCATATTTCCTGGAATTGCACAAAGCCGAGGGTCAACAGATGTTTTACCTACAATAAGACCGGCCACATATCCAGAGATTGCCCCGCAGCCAAGAAGGGTCCGGCTAAGATGACGCCCAGGATCTTCGCTATGATAGATCCCGAGAGCGAGGATCGACCAGCCGTTATTACAGGTACGGTACTAGTTGATACGGTGCCTGCATTTACGTTGATAGATTCAGGAGTATCACACTCCTTTGTTTATATGGCCTTTGTGGTGAAAGTGAATTTGTGGCCAAAACCCGCTTGTTGTGCATATGAAGTAAGGTTACCGTCCGGTGAACGCATGCATTCCGATCAAGTAGTATGCGACAGTGTCATATTAGTGGGGGCCAGGAATATGCCTGCCGATTTGATTGTAGTGGGGATAACAGGCTACGACGTGATATTGGGCATGTATTGGCTATTTCGGCACTACGCGATGATCGATTGCAGGGCTGGGACTGTTAATTTCCAACCCCCAGATGGTGCGAAGCATTCACTGCAAGCCATGAATAACGTGGGGAAGCTATCCGTAATGGCACCCATTGAGGTTCGGAGGTTAATAATGGGTAAGTGTTCCTGTTTTTTTGCAACAATTTTAGATACTCGGTTTCATGTGCGGACAAAGCCATAAGACATTGAGGTGGTTCGTGAATTCCCTGAGGTGTTTTTGGACGACTTGCCTGGGTTACCCCCGGACCGGGAAGTTGAATTTGTGATCAACACATATCCCAGTGCCGAGCCAATATCGAAGAACCCATATAGGTTGGCTCCTCCGAAATTAAAGGAATTGAAGAAGCAGTTGGAAGAACTACTGGAAAAAGGATTCATATGCCTGAGTTTCTCACCATGGGGCGCGCCAGTCTTAGTTGTGAATAACAAAGATGGATCGCTCCGAATGTGTATTGACTACCGGGAGCTGAACAAGTTGACTGTAAAGAATAAGTATCCACTACCGAGGATAGATGACTTGTTTGATCAATTGCAAGGAGCTCAGATTTTCTCGAAGATAGATTTGATATCAGGGTATTACCAACTAAAGGTCAGATCCCAGGATATCCCGAAGACAGCTTTCCGGACTAGATACGGGCATTACAAGTTTCTAGTAATGCCATTTGGACTGACAAATGCCCCAGCTGTTTTCATGGACCTAATGTATCAGGTATTCCAAGAGTATCTAGATAAGTTTGTTATTGTATTTATTGACGATATCTTGGTTTACTCCCGTAACGAAGAGCAACATAATGAGCATTTGAAGATAGTTCTAGAGACCTTGAAGCCGCATCGGCTGTATGCAAGGTTCTCAAAGTGCGAGTTTTTGCTGGATAAGGTCCATTTCCTTGGACATGTGATTTCTGGTGGAGGAATATCGGTGGATCCAGCTAAAATACAGTCGATCAATGAATGGCCACAGCCAAGGAGCGTCAAGGAGATTCGAAGCTTTCTGGGGTTAGCGGGTTACTACAGGAAGTTTATTGAAAGATTTTCAAAGATTGCAGCACCTGTAACTCGTCTGACGTGAAAAGAAGTCAAATATATATGGACGAAGGACTGTGAACACAGTTTCCAGATGCTGAAGCAGAAATTGACTACAGGTCCAGTATTGACACTTCCGGTGATGGACGAGAAGTTTAATATTTACTGTGATGCTTCCAGCATTGGATTAGGTTGTGTCTTCATGCAAAACGGAAGGGTGATCGCTTATGTTTCTAGGCAATTAAAGTCCTATGAGCAGAATTATCCAACCCATGATTTGGAGTTAGTGGCGGTTGTTTTCTCGCTAAAGATCTGGAGGCACTATCTTTATGGACAACAGTGTGAGGTATACTCGGATCACAAAAGTCTGAAGTATATCTTCACTCAGAGACGCTGGTTGTGAAGGACTACGACCTGAAGATCAAATACCACCCCGGCAAAGCCAATATAGTTGCCGATGCATTGAGCCGAATTTTGACCTCAGTGTCAGCAATGAATGCCAAGATACCTAAGGAATTGAGTGCGAAATTTCAGAGATTTAATTTGGAGCTATTCTCAAATGCGACAGCGCAATTGTCAGTCTTATCACTGAAGCCGTCAATTCTTGAGGGAATAAAAAAAGCTCAACGGGATGACCCGAGATGCAACAAATTCAGGATGAGCATAACGTCAAACGACAGAACCGAATTTAGCTGTTCAATGGAGGGAATCTAGAAGTTTCGGAATAGGTGGTACGTTTCGAACAATAGTCAACTTCGTAAGAACATTTTGTCCGAAGCGCACTCCTCAAGGTTTTCTGTTCACCCTGGAAGCACCAAAATGTATAGAGACTTTAGGCAACATTATTGGTGGCCTGTGACATGAAAAATTTTGTAACAAAGTACGTGTAGACATGCTTAATCTGCCAGCAAATTAAGGCTAAATATCAGAGACCGGCTAGAAAGTTGTAACCATTGCTGATTCCAAAATGGAAGTAGGACCAGATATCCATGGATTTTGTGGTTGGATTGCCTCGGACGACAAAAGGGTTTGATGTGGTGTGGGTGATTATGGATCGTCTGACCAAATCTGCCAATTTCCTACCTGTAAAAATGACATTCAATATGAACCAATTCGCTAACCTGTATATCCATGCAGTCTCTACACTCACACTCATGTTGTCAAATCTGTGACGCGTTGTGTAGCCGCACCAGGTTAAGGAGGAACCTATCGCCACCCTACACCCTGACACGTTGCCACCGTCCCGGACTCCCCAGCAACGAGGCCCGCAAGCTACACATACGCATCACTACACAACAACCAGATCAGGGTGAGAGTGTACCTCCCGCCACACTACACCCTGACACGTCGCCCCCGTCCCAGCCTCCCCAGCACGGGGCCACAGTTTCCACACACACACGTTACGCGACAGCCCAGCCAGCCCACTCCTCGAGCGGAATCCGCATTTGGTGTTGCACCGGCCCACACGCTAGTAGGATCCGCGGTACCACTGCCCATCACCCTCACCATCAACACATTCACGCCGCGTGACGGCCCAGCCAGCCCACTCCTCGAGCGAAATCCACTACTGGTGAAGCACCGGCCCGCACACTAGCAGAATCCGCTGTACCATCGCCACGCATCTCATCACCTACTCAAAATATGCTCAAAACAATTTTCATTCCCGTTTTTAAAAAAATGATGCATGTCAAATAATATGCACGCACACCACAATCAACAACATAAAATCCTAAAGTTCTACGGTGTAGGCCCACTTGGGAAAAACACACGCATGCACTACTTACCTGGCGTTCTAATCTCGCTCGATGCACAGTTTCGCCAAAAAAAAGTCTCAACCTAAAACACAACTAATCCCTCATAAGTATTTATTTCAAAATTCACCAAATAGCGAAAAATAACATTCCTTAACTACACTCAAGAAATTCCAACTAAAACGGGTCACTAGTTTGGTTCGGCTGAAAACCAGCCTAAAGTTCATATGCGTATAAATTTTTTGTCCTTGAATGGAATCAATTGATTCAAGTGGCTAAACGTCCCCTTAGGAACCTAGTTTAAGACAGATTTTAAAACGGTAAGCCGCAGCTAGGTGAAAAAAATCCTGAAACTGAATCTGCCCCTTTTTATTAAATTTCACATTTTTGCTTTTTCTTCAACCAAAACTCACTCAATTTAACTTTACGCACCAAAAACAGCCATGCCACTATCACACGTCGAAATTCTACGAAAAACGCTCACTAATTTGACTTGGACCAAAATCTGACATAAACTTATGACGTGCATAACTTTCATATCGGATATCGGAATTGAACGATTTCAGCGGCCATACGTGTCTCTAACAAACTATTTTAAGTCACAAAAACAGAATTTAAAACGATTAACCGAAGCTAGGCTGAAACGGCCGAAAACAGAATCTGCTCTTACACAAACAACAACCCGATTTTTTATTACAGTTCAAATTCCAAAATTTCTACATGTAATCGGCCACATCCCACTCACTCATGCATAATCCACTCAAAAATTGAACATTCGAGCACCAGCTCGAATCTTGCTCAATTCCCCTCCCCCCCCCCCTTTCGGTCACTCTCCCTCTCACCGAGCATCCACTGCTTCCCCTCACTAACACCAGCATTCACAGCCTATAGTTGCCCCCACACCGAGCCAATTCATCGGAGAGAAGGAAAAAGAACCAAGCCCTCACGCTCGGCTGACAGAGGCCGAAACAGGGAGGAGTTACCTGGGATTTTTCAGCTCAAGACGAACCGCACCCGCGCCTACACTTCAGCTCGTTAGACACCCCGATCAAAGACCAAAATAGAGCTCCCGATCGCCCTCTCTGGCGCATTCACTCTCGGCTCCGGCTCAGCAAAACTAAACACTGAACGGCTTGTGAAAGCCGTTCAGTTTGTTTTATAAAATTTTTAATTTTATAAAATAATTTAAATAATAAATTTACCAAAACGCCCTCAAGTGTTTTTATCGTCCGTAACTTCGCTAAATTCTCACCCTCCCGACTTTAAAATTTTTGAAAACCATCACAAACTACACTTCGAGTTTTATAATTTAATGTACCCGTTAAAATATTTCTCGGAACGATAACGAGATTAAATTAAAAATTCAGAAATTAAATTTAAAAATTTTCTGGGTTATTAAAGTGGTCCCTCCTTCAAAGTGGCACCAAACTTGACCAATTTGATGCATGGTTGAGCCATTCATGCTTCCTTCCATGGTTTTGCATCTTAAGTCCAACCAAACTCTTTTTCCATACTAACCTAACGTTCAAGTAGTTCTAAATGATTTATATGTCTGCTTTAATAATTTCTTACAATAAGACCATTGTTTGCCAAATAAAAAACAAAAATAACCAACAAAACACAAATACTATTCGGTTACAATAAGTTGTGCTCAAGAGAGACAAATTCCCATCGAACTTGAGTTTGGCGCTTCTAACCAAATCTTCATACTTTAAGTATCCTTGGGTTGATCCTTGCCATTAGCTTTAAGTTTTCATTCCAATCCTTCAAGGAAATCACTCCTACAAAACAAGGCATACGCATTATTAAATTTATCAATAATAATGAATGCACTTACTTCCAGACGAGGCCCAAGGCACATCACCCTCTCCAAATTATTGAGGATTTGTCCTCAAATTCGTAAGGGTGTCATCTTGTGCTCCTCTACCTCGAGTGGTGAAATTCTTTGATTCTTCAAAAGGGGTACCTACAAAATTAGCAAACTCGTCTATAGTGAAATTTTGTCATATCCTTAGCCAAGGGAGGTAGAAGGCTATACTTTCACTTTCTCAAAAAGGTGTCTTAGGTTTGACATAAAACTGGGCCAAAGACTGTGCCTGATTTTGATTAACGCTCTTATGGGCATATCACACAAATTATGGAATTCAAAGTGGGCTTGAATCTCTATTTTCACATTCTGCAAAATATCCACTTCATAAATCCAACAATTTAGGCCTAAGGTAATAACTTGTGGCCTAAAATGCCAATTGATCCTTAAAATCCAAAGAAAGTAAGCATTTGATGGGAAATAGGGCTCTGGGATAATAGGTTACTCCTTGTTTTGCAATAATAGTTGGCTAAAACTTATGTCTAAAGAGTTAATCTTACATTTCCCTTGTTTTACCATTAGGGCCTCTTCCTTTTCTCTAACTTCTACATCTCTTTGTCCATCACCTATAAATAGTAGGTTATCTTTAGAATAGAAGTTCAAATTCATTCTCCAAAAAGATAAGAGTGAGGAATGTCTATATATATCCTTAGTTCCAATTGTTACTCTCGAGAAATGAGGATTCTCTAATGAAATATCATAGGCAAGGGTCACTTTAGTTTCAATGTGCACTACCCTAAATAGATGCATATGGTTAGCGATTACTAAGATAGGTTCACTGTAATAACCCGGGAATTTCGAATTTATATTTTTATTTCTGGAATTTTTAGTTTAATCCTGGTCGGAGTTTTGAGAAATATTTCAACGGGAAAGATTTAAATTATAG
>CM039521.1:9107372-9156226 GCA_022433055.1 Begonia peltatifolia
TGATAGCAAAAGCCTTAACGACAATGAGATGGTGAGCTTGAACATTAATGGTACTTACGTAATAGCAAAAGGCTGAACGACAATGAGATGGTGAGATTAACCGAAAGTAAGTTAATAAAAGCCTAAATGGAAATGAGATGGCTGAGTCGAAGGTTGAGAAATGAGTATCAATTAGTTCTGTAATCAAGATTCGATAAAAGTAAATGTTAAATTGCCCGTATTTTTGCTTGCTGAGTTAACTTTCATGTTTTGAATAATTTTGTGATGTAGGTGAATTTTTATCTGAGAAGGAACTAGCGGCGATCGAGAATCTCGTAGTGGAAAAACGAGCATACAGAAGAAGACATTGATTTTCCTTATAAATGAATTTAAAATATTATGTTTTAATTTTTAAAAGTATTTCAATTTTTATTTCAACTCCGGATAAATTATATTAAATTCTATTATTCAAATTTTTATGAATTATTTATGATTCTGCATCTATTTTGAATAAATTTAATTAATGTTTTAATTATAACTTCCACGCAATTAATTATTTTTATTCAAGATTTTAAAAATATTTTTTTAAGTTGGACATTTAATGTTTGATTTTAAATCAAATTTTGGGAAACATTTCTTGGCTTTCAAATTATGGTTTGTAAATTGGCGATTTTAAAATCGGAGCGTTACATAATTCCTATTTATTTGGTAAATCACTAATGTGGTTTGGGAAATAGGGACATATATATACATTGCATGATAAGTTCTTTCTTTGGTATAGATTAATCCTAAATAATCTTTCACAGAAGTTTCCTTCTTAAGACTAACATAAAAAGAGTCATGCATTAATACATACTTGAAAGTTCTTAGGGGTTGGAATTCTTTGGGTTTGTGGTCTATCTTTAGGGGTTATAAAGTTTCTATGATTTCTACACTTGTAACCTCTTGGAGAGATTGCTCAAATAGCTCATGAATTCCAAAATCCTCAATGCTATTGGTTTGAGAGAGGAGTTTTTCAAGGTTACCTTCAAAATCTCCATTGGTTCATCATCCTCTTGTTCAAATGGGTCATCTTTCAATTCAAGCAATGGTTCATCCAAAGGGCACATGATCTCTTCTTCTAAGTATTCATCTTCCTCCTCCTTACTTGGGGTTTTTACCAATTCATTCTCATTGTCACTTAAGGATTCTTCAATGGGTTTGGTTCGGGTTAGTGCTAAGGGATGGGGTTCTATAAACTTCCTATCACTAACTCTCCACAATCAATGTCCTTTGGTTCGTCATGGGTATAGGTGGTCTCCTTTGTCCTAATACTATGGCTAAAGGATTTCTTTTTAAACCTATCTCGAGGGAGAACTTGCCTTTGGGAAGACTTGATTATACTTGGAGAATTTGGTTTATACCAATAGTCTTGTTGTTGTGTCTTTAGTGGAAATTTATTCATCATTATAGCCTTCATTGCTCTCCAGATACAAATTTCTTCCTCACCATGTCTCCTTCGTTTAGCTAAAAGATTATGCCACCAATAACTAGCATAATCGGTTAGTTTCTTAGAGGCTACTTTTATCTTTCCTTTCTCCAAATAATCCTCATAAGAAAAGTACTTTTCAACCGATTCAATCCATGAGTAATGCTCATTACTATCCGAGGTTCCTCTAAAATAAGGTATAGTCTTAACATAGGGTTTATCATATTTAAGGTAACCATTTGTAGTTCTATGGTTTGGTCTTCTTGGCGGTTCAGTTTTCCTCATTGGTGTGGTTCTTTGGAAAGGTTGTCTATGGTGACTTGGTTCAATATTATCCAAAATAAATTTCAAGTTTAGGCTCAAGTCCTTAGCTTTTTGGCCTAGGTCACTAAACTATTTGGTTAAGCCTTTAATACAAGACTTATCATTGTTCAGTTTAAGGGCTTTAGTTTCCCGATTTGGTTCTTCACCTAGCTTTAGGTTTGGTCCATGCATAACTCTACTTCTTGCCTTCATTTAATAATAACATGTGATCAGCATAAAACATCATATTATGAACAATATTAAGCAAATAATTTGTGCCTTCAAACCTCTCTTCAGCAATGCATAAAGTGGTCCGTAATTATCAACATCAACTTGCCAACACACAAAAACTGTTTTTCTAAAAGTATGTTTCTTGGACAAAAATAGCAATGATTTGAATTTTGACACTAATTAATAAACAAGGAACACGTGCTTCAGCTAAATAACAACTTCTCTTAAGTATAAGTGAATTATAGGCTCGGACCATGAAGAAAAACAATTCACAAATGTCACAAATTTAAGAGCTATTCTCGGCTAACAACAAAAATAGTTTTGATGCAAATTTTGTGTACCGATTTTAGAGCGGAATTTTAACCAAGTTGCATGCAATGTTTGACAAATTTAATATTCATGCTTAGGTGCTTAACATGTCATGTGATGTGCTGGAACAAGGTGATAAGGACACATAAAGCAAAACAGAACCAAAAGTAGAAAATAGAACAACTTTTGCAAAGTTTCCGATTTGGGAAAGGAAATGCAGCAACGAAAACGGCAACTCAAAACTCTTGTCCTTCCATGCTCAGATCATTAACAACTCAAATAATATGTTGGAAGTGATTTTAAGTTAAAACAAATTGGATTATACAAGTAAAAACATAACACAAAACAGAGAGTTGTTTATGCACTTTTCGGTTTTCAGCAAACAGCTTTATCACTACTCTTCCAAGCAAAAGCAGCACTTTAACTGAGAGTTTAAACACATTTTTCTTTATGTTCATGTCCTAACATATTAATAAAGGTCCTGTGAAGATGGTTAATCAAAATAAGGTGAAACACAGCAGCAACAACAAGAAACAACATGCAGTTTTCAAAAATTGGAAACAAGAAGATTGTAAAACCAATTGCAGCCATGTAAATGAGATTGAAAATGCAAACCAAGTTGATAGCTAGCACTCAGGGGAAGCCACCATAGCTCTGATACCACATGATGCACACCAAGCCTCGCTAAGGTTACATTTCACCCACAAAAACAAAATTGTTTAAAACATGAAGCTCAGCTAAGGCGAGAAAGTAGTACGAAGAACACAGACGTTGAACAAGTAAATGAAGTTTAAATGGAATGAAATTTTAAGGGTAACTCTATTTAGGAAAAGGTGAATCTTTTAAAAATTCAAGGAAAAATATGAAGTGAAAAAGAAGTTATGCAAAGAAGTTCCAATGTTGTCACGACCCTAGAAAACCGGTCGACTTCTATAAACACCTGTCAAAACCAGACCCACTCTGCACCCAAGGCTTGACACCTATATACATAGGTTGGCACTTTGGTCACCTCTGTTTGCACAGGTCAACACTTGCTTGCAGCGGTCGACACCTTGATTCTCTCGGTCTGTCTTGATCAAATCTTGCGGTCGACACCTTTACGTTCATCTCACAGAGCGGACAACACCTGTCTTTACAAGTCGACACCTTAATGCTCTCTGTACGCACTGGTCAAACCTCGTGGTCGACACTCACTATTTTTACACTAACCGGTCGACACCTAAAAACACATGTCGACACCTATTTTGGTTTTGTCCTCGTAGATCGACCCTTGCGGTCGACATTTGCCTAGTTTGATCGACACCTATGCATACCAGTCGATACCTTACACCAGCAGCCTGAAGAAAAACTCAACTCAAAATAAAACGAACCACGAAAAAGCTTTGATCAATTAAACAATGAAATAAATCCTGGATTTTTAAATCATAATTTCCCAAGTAGTTTCAAAATACGACTATACATCATCCTGACTATTAACGTTCAAAACCTACCTATACATCAAAATCTATACATGAATCCTGTACATTTGACACGGACTCCACAAAAGTACATTCTTCAAAACTCGCCATTTCCCCGAAAACATTTGTAACACCCCTCAGAAACCCCGTGTTCCCGGTGCGCTATAGTGCATCTACACTATACACACACTAACACTTGACATAACTCACTCAATTTAATACCCCTTTCATTTTCAAATCATTTTCAAAAGAACATTTGTCAGTATGAAAAATTTTCGATTCGATTCGAAAAAACAACTCACGTCCCGAAGAGGGAACACGAAGTCCTCAACATAAAAAAAAGTACGCAGCGAAAAGGAAAACCATTTAAAATAGTTTAAGATAAAACGGTAAGATTTGAAATCCTAGAAAAGAATCCAACGCACCCCTCGAACTACAGAATCCGGTGCCGCGCACTCACGTCCCCACTTCGACACCCCGCGCGCACCCTTGCGGTGCCGCATGTGCCAACTCAACGTCACTGTGTCTCGCACACGCTCGCAGCGCCGTGTGCCCCACTCACCCTGCCGCTGTACAGCACGTCCGCGCGCAGGCCTTCACCGGGCGCCACACGACCCGTGAGTACCCGCAGGGCCGCGTGCCCCGCGCACCTGCGATCACGCTGCACTCCCACGCTCATCTACACTTCTCTAGCATTCACTGTACACACCTCATCCTATTCCATATCCTTTCGACTCCCAACCCCTCTCCCGAAATTTCGGCAGAGTAACGCCTAAAAATTGGCTATCCCAAAAATTTAAAACCCTGCACACAGGTCACCAAAAACTAACAGTATTTATCTATCCATCATCCAGAGAAATCACCATAACCAAATCAGAGTATGAAGACAACGAAAATCCATCAAATGCAAATGAAAAAAATTCACAGTACAGAGAAATACTATACTCTAACATATAAAAATACATATGCGTCCCCAAAACACTACAACCACTCTATACAATCCTGTACAACCGACGTCTATACAACTCCTCTATCTGCATAAATACCAGACAAAAATAACAACCCAATGCATCTCACCGTCACCTACCACCACCACGGGTCGGGTCGCCCTAACAAAATCCGCCATCCGGTACCTCGGTCGCACTCCGCCAACCATTCTATGCCTCAGGACTAGGCTCTCGAGGCTCACCAGAAAGGTCGTTAGCACCTACACCACAGAACACAATATAAGCCTAATGCTCAGTAAGTAATGCGATATGAAAGTAAAAGCCGACAATGCAATTTTATCACATCCAGTCTCTACACTCACACTCATGTTGTCACATCTGTGACGCGTAGTGTAGTCGTACCAGTGAAGAAGCAACCTAACGCCACCCTACACCCTGACACGTCGCCACCGTCCCAGACTCCCCAGTAACGAGGCCCACAAGCTACACACACGCATCACCACACGACAACCACATCAGGGTAAGGGTGTACCTCGCGCCACACTACACCCTGACACGTCGCCCCCGTCCCAGCCTCCCCAGCACGAGGCCACAGTTGCCACACACACCCGTTTCGCAACAACCCAGCCAGCCCACTCCTCGAGCAAAATCCGCGACTGGTGTTGCACCGGCCCACACACTACTAGGATCCGCGGTACCACTGCCCATCACCCTCACCGTCAACACATTCACGCCGCATGACGGCCCACTCCTCGAGCGGAATCCGTGATTGATGAAGCACCGGCCCACACACTAGCGGGATCCGCAGTACCACCGCCACCCGTCTCACCACATACTCAAAACATGCTCAAAACCATTTTCGTTCACGTTTTTAAAATATGATGCATGTCAAACAATACGCACGCACACCACAATCAATCACATAACCCTAAAGTTCTACAATGTAGGCCCACTTGGGCAAAACGCATGCACGCACTACTTACTTGACGTCCTTAGCTATTCGATCCAACCCGATCGAGTCCGTTTTCCTGAAATTCTAAAGCATAAAGTTATAAGTTATCATTCACGATTTACAATTCTAATTCACAACCACCACATATAACCAAATCTACAAATTTCTATTTTTAAACACTAAATAAACAACCACAAGATCATCAAGCGTAACTTTAAGCACTTAAGTTCCAAATCAACAACTAAGCTAACCTATACTCTTAACATCCATCAACCAGCATGAACACCACCTACTATCCAATATCCAAAAATAATAAAATTCAAAACATGTGCATATAACCTCTATCTCCAAACACCCATAATTCTATAATCCACAATCTAAGAATTGAAATCCAATTCAAGTAATTATCCCAAGGGTAGGTCCTCATCCACACAACCTCAATCAACCACCCTAACAATTTAACACTTCAATCAATTTCAACCAAATAACTCAATATCAAGGAATTAAAATTGAAACTATCACAACTCAACTTTCGAAATTTGTCATAAATCTTGTCCAACTTCAAAAATTCACAACAAATTGAATATAAGTCCAAATTCAATGATTCAAAATGGTAAGGGCTCCTAAACGAGTCTATTTCAACATGGTTAAATCCATTTTTCAAAAATCGAACTCAATTAATAGCAGAAAATCAAAAACCAAATCTGCCCGGAAATCATTTCACAGCTTTTCATTCCACTTTGAAAATTCATTTCAAATCGTATGTTTGGCCGAATTCTATGATTCGACATGTTTTGGAAAGCTTATAAGGTCTAATTTATGTTGGTGAAATCCATTTTCCAAAATCGAAGCATAATTAATGACAGAAAAATCAAAACCAAATTGCCAGCTGAAATTTTCCAGTTTTTGTACATTAACTTCTAAAATTCATAACTCATTCAATCCTTACCCGATTTCAACGATTCAACAGCCAATTTAAACCTTAGGATGTCTAGTTTCTAATGGTTGTATTCATTTATTAAAACAACATTAATAGCTCAGCCGAAATTTCCAAAACATAAACATGCATAGGATTTAGCCCTAAATTTCAGATTTCCCCAATCTAAACAAATTATCCATTTATTTCCACAATATTCATCGTTATGATAAATAGCAAGATTAAACATCCAACAAGAGAGAAAAATCCAGCAAAAGAAACCCATCAAGAAGGGCAACATAAATCTAACCTTGGATGTCCAAAAGAGAGAGAAGAATCGGTGGGGAAAAGGAGGGATTGCTACTCGTGATGCAGAGGGAGGAGGAAAAAAATGAAAAAAAAATGGAGAGGGAGATGAGAAATGTGGCCTATGTGGGGAGGAAGAAAGAAGGGAATGTAGTAAAAATAAAAAGAACAGAGAGCCTTCACGCGGGAGAGAAGAAACAAGGAGGGGGGAAAGAGAAAGAAACAAGGGGAGGGGTGAGAATGGCATCAGCCGAGAGGATTTGTTTTTATTTTTATTTTATTTTTTGATTTTAATAATAATAAACTTAATTACTAAATCGCCCTCAACCTCTAATTGTTTTGTTAAACGGTCAATCAGTTCGGTTTTGGTTGGAATTTTATAATTTTCTTTTTTCCATTAGGTTCAAAATAATCTTTTACTTAACAGTATAAATTTTCTTCTCTTGATTCTGACTAAAACTCCGCCGTCTACCAATACGTAAATCCGAAAATCATTTTAACGAAAAATTTCAAGGTGTTACAACATTCTCCGTGGGTCGGGTCGCCCTAACAAACTCCACCCGCCAGTGCATGATGGTACGCCACCAACTATCCGCTACTCTTGGTTAGAGGCTCAGGAAACTCACCCTCCTGATCGACTGTACCTACACCACAGAACACATGTTAGCCTAAGGCTTAGTAAGTAGTGCGAAAATGAACCATGAAAAACAATCAATGCAATCTTAACACATGTAGTCTTTACTTTCTCACTCATGTTGTCACACCATAACGCGTATCAATGGATCCTCATACTAAGTTGGGAAGCAGATCAACTTTCTCAATTCGATTCTCATATTGCGTCGAAGGGCGAATCACTTCCTTCGAGGCTATGTTGTACAATTGCCCCAGGAAGTTGACCCTCAAGCCACACTAGTCCTCACACGTCGCCACCGTCCCGGCTCAACCAGCAAGGGTGCCCAAGAGGCACACACGCATCTCATGTCAACGATCCTCTTACAGAGTTGGTAAGTGGATCAAGTTTCTCAAGTCGATTCTCAGTCTGCGTCGAAGGGCGAATCACTTCATTTGAGGCTACATAATCATTTTCCTCACCGTTCACATATCACACTTCACGTTCGCACATAAAACTATGCCCAAATTAATTTTCGTTACACTTTTCAAAACATGTTGCATGACTGAAACAAACATACAAAACACACAGAACAAGGAGTCATTCCTACTATCCTATGGTGTAGGCCCATAAGGGCAACGCACATACATACACTACTTACCTGATGTCTTTAGCTTTTGTAGTGATCGACCTCTATCATTTCTCGGTCTCAACCTTTCACATAACCTATTCACATTAAATTCCATCTCACAACTAATTTTACGTACTAAAATTACGGTTACTAACTCAATCCATCAAAGCCCGACTAAAAAGGCTCACTAACCCGACTTGGCCAAAAATCAACCTAACTTCAATTGTGCATAACCTTTGTGTCGGTTATCAGAATAACTCGATTACAGTGGTTAAACACTACACTAATAACCTAATTTAACATGCCAAAAGAGAATTTAAAACAATCAAACACAGCTAGGGCGAAAATCCTAAAACAGAATATGTTTTATGGCCTAAAATCCTACATTCTCGATTTTTCAGTAAAATTCAACCAATTCCTCACCAATCCATCACATTTATCATCAATAACCCACAACAATCAATAATAAACTCAATAAACACTCCAACCCTAAAACCCTAACTCTCTATCCACCAATAACTCATCAAAGTCTAACTCTAAACCAAAACTAAACCATAAACTACTTAAACCTACCATAAACAATTGAAATGGAGTAGAAATTTGAGAATGATCATTGGTGAATGTCGCTGGAAGGAGAAATCACCGAGGGAGGGGGACCCTGCACGCGAAGAGGAGAGAATAACCGCGGGGGGGAGAAGGGTTTCTCTCCTATTATTTTCTCTCTGGTTTTTTTTTTTATATAATATAATATAATTAATCCTAATTACCTTTTCACCCTCAACCTTTAATCGTTTAATTGAATTGTTATTCGGTTCATGGTTGGTCAAAATCTTATAATTTTCTCTTGAACATTAGCCTCAAAATAACCTTTTACCTAACAGCCTAAATTTTTCACTCTTAATTACCACTAGAACTCCGCCGTTTACCACTCTGTAAATCTAAAAATTGTTTAACATAAATCCTAAGCGTTACATTACACCCTATCTAAAAAATTTTGTCCTCAAAATTTACGTACCGAATAGCTCCGGGTACTACTGCTCCATCTGCTGCTACCTTTCCCAAGTGGTCTCCTCTACGTTGTAATTGTGCCACAAAACTTTAACCAAGGGAATCTCTTTGTTGCGCAATACTTTAACAGCCGATTCTAGAATTCTCACTGGCTTCTCCTCGTAAGTCAGTGTCGGCTGAATCTCTATTTTCTCCTGTACTACCACCTGATAAGGGTCACGCATGCACTTCCTCAGCATAGAAACATGAAAGACATCAGGACGACATCCATCGATGGGGGCAACTGAAGCTTGTAGGCGGTTCTCCCTATCCTCTTCACGATTGGGAATGGTCCAACGTAACGAGGGTTAAGCTTTCCTCACCTCCCAAACCTGACCACTCCATTGAACGGGGAGAGCTTCAAAAATACCTCATCACCTTCATTGAATCCCAACTCCCACCACCTCTGATCTGCATAACTTTTTTGCCGACTTTTCACTGCCTCAATTCTCTTTCGTATAATGGCAATTTTGTCGACAGTTTGTTTCAATATCACCGAGCCTACCAATCCCGCCTTTCCAACCTCATCCCACTACAATGGTGACCTGCATTTCCTCCCATATAGAGCCTCGTACGGTGTCACACCAATGGTGCACTAATAGCTGTTATTATACGAAAATTCCACCAAAGGTAAGAACATGTTCCAAGTTGCCTGAAACTCCAACATGCAACCTCTGAGCATATCCTCCAAGAGCTGTATAGTCCTTTCCGACTGTCGATCGGTCTGAGGATGAAAAGACGTGCTAAAATCTAATCTGGTACCCATAGCCCTATGCAAACTCTTCTAGAACTTGGACGTAAATCTGGTCTCGGTCCAACACAATCGACACCAGAATTCTATGTAGCCTGATTATCTTCTAAATATACAACTGGGCAAACTGATCCATAGAATAAGTCATCCTCACAAGCAAAAAGGTGAGACGACTTCGTCAACCTGTCAAATATCACCCAGATTGCATCATGGCCCTTAGCTTTTTTTGGCAAACCAACCATGAAATCCATAGTAATACGCTCCCATTTCCACTCCGGTATCGACAGTGGTTATAACGTACCTAACGGTCTTTGATGCTCCACTTTTACCTGTTGGCACACTACGCAGGTCTAAACACACTTGGCTACTTCTCGCTTCATATTAGGCCACCAATAGTGCTGCTTCAAGTCTATATAGATCTTAGTGCTTTCGGGATGCACATAGAAAGAAGACGAGTGGGCTTCTGACAGTATTTCCTTCCTTAGCTTCTCATCTTTCGAGATATACCACCTATCCTGAAACTTCATAATCTCATCCTCCAAATAACTGAGCTCAATACTAGCATTGGCTTCCACAACCGGCTTCAGCTCACTGCACTCAGAGTAAGTCTCCTGTGCCTACATAATTCTGTCAAGGATAGTCGGCTTCAAAGACATAGCCGAAAGTGTAGCCCCCAAATCAAAAACTGCCTCCACACCAAATCTTTGCAGCTCGGTACTTAGTTCGGCAGGCACTGCCGAAATCATAGAGGAAGTTGAAGCTGTCACTCGGCTCAAGGCATCTGCTACAACATTTGCCTTCCCTGGATGATACTTGATTTCCAAGTCGTAATCCTTAACTAGCTTGAGTCACCTCCTCTGTCTTAAATTCAGCTCATTCTACGTGAAAATGTACTTTAAACTCTGATGGTACTAGAATATCTCGCACAGCTATCCATAAAAATAATGCCTACATATCTTAAGTACGAAGACCACTACCGCTAACTCGAAGTCATGCGTAAGATAGTTCTGCTCGTAGATTTTCAATTGCCTAGAAGCATAGGCAATCACCCTCCCACTCTGCATCAAAACACAACCCAACCCTATCTTGGAGGTGTTACAATATATACAGAACTTCTCATCCTTCACTAGTAAGGTCAACAAAGGAACTGTAGTTAACTTCTGCTTCAGTGTCTGGAAGCTACCTTCACACTCGTCAGACAATCAATACTTTACATCCTTCCTTGTCAATCGAGTCAAAGGAGCTGCGATCTTGGAGAATTTCTCAATAAATCTCCGATAGTATCCGGCTAACCCTAGGAAACTGCAAATTTCCTGAGCATTGGTCAGTTGTGACCACTACTTAACAGCTTGAACTTTCATTGGATCAACTGAAATACCTTCGGAAGAAATAATATGCCCCAAGAAGTTTATCCTATCTAGGCAAAACTTGCACTTAGAGAGCTTAGTGTAAAGCTGGTGCTGGCTCAGAGTATTCAGCACAATCCTTAAGTGCTCTATGTGCTCATCGTCGCTCTGAGAATATATCAGGATATCATCAATGAACACTAACACAAATCTATCAAAGTGCTCATTGAATACTCGGTTCATCAGGTCTATGAAGGCGGCTGGGACATTAGTTAGTTCAAACGACATCACTAAAAACTCGTAGTGCCCATACCGCGTTCGGAAAGCTATTTTCGGTGTATCTTCCTCCCTAACCTTCAACTGATAATAGACAAATCTCATATCAATCTTAGAAAATACTTGTGCAACTTGAAGTTGATCGAACAAGTCATCTATCCTCGGTAAAGGTTATTATTATTCACTGTCAGTTTATTCAGCTCCTTATAATCAAATACATATGCGTAGTGACTCGTTCTTCTTCTTGACGAAAAGCACCGGCGTACCACATGGTAAGAAACTAGGGCGTATAAAGCTCTTATATGTCAATTCTTCTAGCTGTGCCATTAACTCTTTCAGTTCCGTAGGTGTTGACCTGTATGAGTTCTTACATACTGGTTCAGCTCTAGGGTACACGTCAATGACAAATTCGATCTCCCTATCAGGGGGAAGACCTTGCAAGTCCTCTAGAAACACTCCTGGAAATTCCCGTACAATGGTAATATCCTAACGCTGAACTTCTCCCTGAAACTGCACGTCCATAACGCTAGCCAAAAAGCTCATCCACCCATCTCGCAACAGTTGTAAGGATTTCATAGAAGACACAGTTGAAACCCTGCTCATTCTCTTCCCTGTCCTGAAAGAGTAGCTCTCCCCACTCGGGGGTCAGAAATGGATCTCTCTGGTCCTGCAGTCTATCACGACATAATGCCTGAACAACCAATTTATTCCCAAGATGACCTCATACTCCTTCATGTTGAGTATAACCAAATCGGCATATAACTGCTTCTCTCCCACTATCACTATGTCGCCTCGCAGCACCTGATTTGAATAAAGACGCTCTCCTGACGGCAACATCACATCATAAAACCTTCAAGAATAACTAGGCATTAAAGTTTGCCTTGACCACAAAGGCAATTGATACGAATGAGTGCGTAGCACCTGTATCAATCAAAGTATAAGCTGCAACTCCCAGAATAGATATATTAGCTGAAATCACTGAGCGCTGGGACGCATCATCAGGCTCAATGAGGACGAAGACCCTTGGCGTCACTCTCACTAGGGCCTTGCTCAAGTCTACACAGTTTCTGGCAAGATGACTGGCTTCGTTGTAGTTGTAGCATCGCCCATGTTTCAACTTCAGGCAATCTTTGATGTAATGCCCCACCTCGTTGCACCTGAAGCATCGGTTGGTGTCCACTTTACACTCACCAGGGTGGTTCTTCTTACATTTCAGGCATAAGGGAAACTGTCTCGATCCCTATGGCCGCTTGCTGTTGCCTTTACAACTCTGACTATCGTGGGGCCTGTTTATACCCTTCTGTTGCTGCTGCTGCCCATGTGTAGGTTGTTGCGGCAATATTTCTCTGAAAAATCTCCTCGGCTGGTCCTTTGGCGGCTCCCTGTGGCTGGGAAGCTTCAATCCAGCCTCCTCAATATCCAAGGTCTTAGCAAACACCTTCGCGTAAGGAACGTCCTGCGTCCCCGCCATCTTTATGCCCATATAAATGTCTGGCTTCAGGACTTGCACGAATTGGTGTTCCTTGTTCTCGTTCAAGCTCACCAGGTGACTAGCAAACCGAGACAGTGCTTCAAACTGCCTCACGTACTCAACCATAATACCCGTCTGCCTCAACTTGGCAAACTCAACCATCTTACAGGTCTTGACTGAGTGGCTGAAATAATTGCCAAAGAACACCGTCTTAAACTCCACCCAGGTCATATTCTTCACGTCGGTGGTGGCTTTTACTGAATCCCACCAAAATCAGGCATCCTTTGCAAGGTGGAACACTCCACTAGAAACCCTGTCTCGATCATCCACTTTGGCATAGTCTAGCATGTCTTCCATACTTCGAATCCACTCCTCAGCACTGAGTGGGTCTAATGATAATCCATCAAACACTAGAGGTCGGAGTCTATAGAACTTGTCTCCCCTGCGATCTGCCGTAGCGCTACTGCTGGACTTACCCTGGTCTTCTCTGCTCATAAACCGCTCCAACTGTTGAGACTAGTAGTTTACTAGTTCAGTAAGTTGCCTAATGGCATCATCCCTTTCGTCTGTAGCCCTCTGTGCCTCTCTAACCATAGCGCTAATGCTGTACACAACAACATCTACTAAGTATAAACGAAACTACGAGGGTTCTAAGAAATACTTACAGTTGGTGGAGCACTCCCATGCAGTGGCTGGCGGTGTTAGTTAATCCACTAAACGACGTCGCCCCCCTTCTTGCCTTCACAATCTCATCCATCCTTCGAGGGGCCCGACATCCTCGTCGGTCACACTTTCAGTAGAGTGGAGGCTCTGATACCATATATGTCACACCCCAACAGCGACACCTCAAAACTCCCTCTAGTTTGCAGTTCGCTCTGATGCCATACCGCACAACCCGTCTCTCCCTATTACCCAATTTGTATCAAAATTTAATTTTTGTTTGAAAACATTTTACAAAGACTTACGCAGCAGAAAACGACCCTTGCGCAGAGGACTCGTCATAAAAAAACACAGTTATTTTTGTTGCGTTAAGTTTTAAAATAGATAAATAGAAAATCGATCGACCTTTGTAAACACCGATCGACACCTGACCCGCTCTGGAACCAATGGTCAACACCTATATACATAGGTCGGCACTTCGGTCGCCTTTGTTTGCACAAGTCGACACTTGCTTGCAGCGGTCGACACCCTGATCCTCTTTGTCTGTCTCGGTCAAACCTCGCGGTCAACACCTCTATGTTCATCTCACAGAGGGGTCGACACCTCTATATTCATCTCACAGAGGGGTCGACACCTGTTTTCACAGGTCGATACCTTAATCTTCTCTGACCGCACCGGGCGAACCTTGTGATCGACACTCTCACTATTTCTACACTAATCGGTCCATACCTGAAGACACAAGTCGACACTTAGTTTTGTTCTGTCCCCGTAAGTCGACCCTCGCAATCGACATTTGCATAATTCGGTCGATACATAGGCATACCGGTCGACACCTTACACCAACAGCCTAGAGAAAAACCCCAACTCAAAAGAAAACGAACGATAAAAAAGCTTCGATCAATTAAACCACGAAATAAATCCTGGATTTTTAAATCATAATCTCCCAAGTAGTTTCAAAATAAGACTATAAATCACCCGTACTATTAACATTCAAAACTCACCTATACATTAAAATCAATACATGAATTCTATATATTTGACACGAACTCCAAAAAAGCATATTCTTCAAAACTCACCATTTCCCGAAAACGTTCTTCGCGGGTCGGGTCGCCATAACAAGCTTCACTAGCCAATGCATGATGGTATACTGCCAACTGTCCACTACTCTTGGCTAGGCTTGGGAAACTCACCCACCTGATCGACAATACCTACACCACAGAACACATGTCAACCTAAGGCTTAGTAAGTATTGTTAAAATGAATCATGAAAAACCATCAATGCAATCTTAACTTATGCAGCCTCTACTTTCTCATTCATGTGTCACACCATAACGCTTATTACACGATGCGTCGAACGGCGAATCACTTCTTTCGAAGCTACGTCGTACAAGCACCCCAGGAAGTTGACGCTCAAGCCACACCATTCCTGACACGTCGCCACCGTCCCGGTTCAACTAGCAACGGAGCCTAAGAGTCGCACACGCATCTCATGTCAACGATACTCTTATAGAGTGGGAAAGCGGATCAGGTTTCCCAAGTTGATTATCTTTCTGTGTCGAAGAGCGAATCACTTCCTTCGAGGCCACGTAACCATATTCCTCATTATTCACATATCACACTTCACGTTCGCACATAAAACATGCTCAAATTCATTTTCGTTACATTTTTCAAAACATGATGCATGACTAGAACAAAATATGCAAAACACACAACACACGCAGCCATTCCTACTATCTTATGGTGTAGGCTCATAAGGCAACGAACATGCATACACTACTTACCTGGCGTCCTTAGCTTCTGTGGTGATCGGCCTCTATCAATTCTCGGCCTCAACCTATCACATAACCAATTCACATTAAATTTCATCTCACAACTCATTCTACGTAATAAAATTACGACAACTAACTCAATCCATCAAAGCCCGACTAAAATGGCTCAATAACCTGACTCGACCAAAAATCAACCTAACTTCAATTACGCATAACTTTTACGTTGGTTATCGAAATCACTCGATTCTAGGGGCTAAATGCTCCACTAATAAACTAGTTTAACATAGCAAGAGAGAATTTAAAACAATCAACTACAATTACAGCGAAAATCCTAAAACAAAATATGTTTTATGGCCTAAAATCCTACATTCTCGGTTTTTCAGCAAAACTCAACCAATTCCTCACCAATCCATCACATTTATCATCAATAACCCATAACAATCAATAATAAACTATATAAACACTTCAACGCTAAAATCCTAAATCTCTATCCACCAATATCTTATCTAACTGTAACCATAAAACAAAACTAAACCATAAACTATTTAAACCTACCTTAAAGCGTTGAAATTGAGTAAAAATTGAGAATGATCGTTGGTGAACGTCGTTGGAAGGAGAAATCGTCGAGGGAGTGGGGTCCTGCGCGCGGATAAGGGAGAACAACCGAGGGGGGTTTCTCCTCCTCTTTTGTCTCTGTTTTGTTTTATATAATATAATATAATATAATAAATCTTAATTACCTTTTTGCCATCAACGCATAATCGTTTAATTAAATTGTTATTCGGTCTGTGCTTGGTCAAAATCTCATAATTTTATCTTGTCCATTAGCTTCAAAATAACCTCTCACCTAATCGCCTAAATTTTTCGCTCTTAAATCCGACTATAACTCTACCGTTTACCGCTATGTAAATCCAAAAACTGTTTAACGGAAATCCTGGGTATTACATTTTCAGATCACCATGTAGGGTTCATCAAACCCTCAAAATAATCCATCAAACTATCCCTTTTTTGCCATAAATTAAAACCATACTTAAGAGAAACCAAACTCTTACCTTGAAAATCAAAATGGTCCAAGGGAGGGAGGGTTTTCTGCTGCTTCTTCGTGGAAGAAAGAAAAGAGAGGGAGAGGGTTGGTTGCAAGTGAAGAGAAGAGGGAGATGAGTGCGAAGAGGAGAGTAGAGGGGGTAGGTGGGAAAAATGGGAATATTTGGATATGGGGATAAGGGTCGATTCTTGAAGAACCCATCCCAATTTCAAATAAAATTCAAACTCTTCTCTATTTACCCTCTTTTTGTCTTATAGATTTCAATTAAATACTACACATTTAATTTCTCATTTCATTAATTCACCTATTCTCCTTCAAATTGGTAATTCCATTTAATTTTTCTATTGATTTTTATGCACAAAGTAAAGCTCTCGTAAAAATTTAGGGTGTTACATAGCTACCTTAGGTTAGTATTTAGACTTTGCTTTTTGGGCATTGTTAGAAACTTTTGGCGGATTAATAAGATATCCTCATTTCTCTCTTGAGTTTGGTGATTCATTGGAGATACTTGTGGGTTCGTGCCTCAAGGTAAGTATCGGTTTTGGTGAACCGATTGGAGAAGCCTTCCATTTCTCTCTTGTGTGGTTGCTTCAGAGATCTTAGATAGCCATCATTGTCTCTAAGGCTAGTTGAGGCTGAAAAATAGAAGTGTGTGATTCAAACCGGTTCCCAAAGGTTGATACTTCTTCTTAAAAAGTATTTGCCAAAAGCTCACTTAATAGCTTTTTGGCCATCCTCGGGTTTCACATTCTATTTCCATCTTGTTCTTATATTTTCTTACCATAAATCATATTTTCATTCCATACATACAACATCATATTTCTAGAAGCTAACTTTATCATCATCAATTTATTCGATTACACTTTGGAAGCCAATCTTAGCTAATTTTCCTCGGTTCACTCCTAACCTGATCTGTTTGCGGTTTTCAAGTATTAACTCCGTATTTCTTGTAGGTATTCTGCATCATAGCTTGAAGCTATGGATGAATTTTGTTAGTTTGACATGTGTGTGCAATACTTGAATTTTCTAATTAATTATTATAGCATGTTAACCGAAGTCAATTTATTAGACTTAAAGATTTTTATGTTAAGTTCTTTGATATTTTGAAACCTATGCATTAGCCATTCATTTATGAATTGAACATGGAAACATATTATATGTTTGCGGAAAAATTTTGAATGGTTAAGCATAGGTTTTGTGATCATTTTTCTCACCAAGCTGAAACTATTTCTTATATTTTTGTTAGAAATTGTTTGTCTATATTATATTCTTATTTTGAGAAAATGAAGGATACTTTAAATATCACATTGCTAACTAAGTACTTAATGGAGAACATCAACGAAGATATAGCAAAGAAAGTGGCAAGTACTTTACTAACAAGCTATGTGCCACTTGACACTTTATTAACTTGGATACTTAGGATAGATTGGTTAGATTATTTTGATGGTAATATTAATCTAAATTTTAAATTTAATGTTCATAATCCTTCTTGGAGGTTTTTCAAACCTGTGGCATTAGCATGTGAGGTTTTTCAATCTTCTCAAATAATTGGATTAAAAGAAGAAGCACCCATTGGGAGCATGGTTAACTGATTGATTAGAGGTGTCTAATCAAATTTATAAAAGGAAAACCATTGAAGTAGGAAAGGGAACCACCGCCCAAACCACGTTTGACATTATGAGCCTTGTCATAGAGGTTTCATAAATGAAGGTAAGGAAAGCCAGCGTCATAACTTGTCTGTATGTGAAGAATGGGCTGATCCCAAAATCCCTATTTTCTAACCCAACAGGGTTATCTCAATTTGAAAAAACAAACCATGCCCAAAGCCAGAACTACGTATACACGTGTGTACACGTGGAGTAAATATTCGAACTAATTTAACAATTATATGGCTACTTGTATATTTAATAATAGTTACTAAGTGTGACATTTTATTCTAGTATTAAGTTTGATGACCGACTAAACATAAATCATATTCAGAATTTGCAACTATAGGATTATGATAATTAAGTCAAACAGTTAAGATAATCAGTCATCTTTACTATTTTTTGAAACTGGAGTCTGCTCAAAGAATGTTATGATATTTTTTGATAAAAAATGTTATGATGGAAATATAATGACCATGTAATGTCATATTTCAATAACAGTTTTCAAAAGTTATGTTATCAGTTGATTTCATGAATTCAGATATATTTTGCATTCAATTTTATCTTCACGATATAAAATAACTATTACGATTTTGATATTATAAAGAATAAATATTATGGATTCAATTTAGCAAGTGACATTAGAGAATTGTTATATTTAACGGTTAGGATTTAGGTTAACAATTTATAAGTTTTAATTAATCTATGGAATTTTTTCCCCATATGATTTTTATTTTGAACAAATTTACATTAAAAAGTTTGTGCTTTTAATCTATGAAATTTTCATAATCTAATTAATTTTTATTTAGTTTTAGATTCTGGACGTGGTAAATTTTGGATTTAGTATTTAGAATTTTGTGGTAGCTAATTAAGTTTCATGTTTTTACATATGGAATTTTGATTTTCTAAGGTTAAAAGTTTTAATTTTTACAATAAACTTGTACACATAAAATTAAGATTAATTTTTAATATAGATTCATGATTATGGTCACTATAGCTTTTTTGATTGAAAGTTTCAAAATTTTATCCTAACCTGGACCATGGTTTACTTTTTTCAATAGGACGTCTCTTACTAACAAAATAAAAATTCTATGTTTCACTAATTTTGTATTTTTAATATGAGATTTTTAAGTAATTTGATTCAAATTCTGTAATCTTCAGGTTTGAAAGCTTTGGTAAGAATTTTCGTGAGCAAGATTTTCTATTTTCGTTTTCCATCGTCATTTTTTGTGGAGATCGAAAAGTTC
The DNA here is from genome assembly GCA_022433055.1 of Begonia peltatifolia. Taxonomy (NCBI): domain Eukaryota; kingdom Viridiplantae; phylum Streptophyta; class Magnoliopsida; order Cucurbitales; family Begoniaceae; genus Begonia; species Begonia peltatifolia. The sequence continues at coordinate 9,126,740 of CM039521.1, forward strand.
AGGATTCGGCATTGTGGTACTAATATTGTGATTTAAGTGTGATTCCTTTTGTAATTCTTTAATTCAAAATTTGATATATTTAATATATTTGGTTATCTTGTATTCTATTAAGTTCATTAATATAACGTGTTAAATAGACTCTTTTACTTGAGTTAATCATTTTAAAATATTGAGATAATTGTAGGTATGCCACTCATAGGATACTGATAAGCCAAAAGAAATATCAATATTTGACTGAGTGACTTACCCATTTGCCATAGAAAATACTTGACAATTCTCAAGTTGTCAATGTTTGTAATAAATGGGTTCAAAGAAGGGTTTATTATTTGATAGGATTTATAACAAATATTTAATTACTAATTGGAAGTAATATATTTGTGGTCAAAGACAAAATGTTAATATTGTGTTTGATATTTTTCGATGGGATTGTTCTACTGTTTGAATTATTTAATCAATTATACTAGGCATTTTGAATGTATTCCTACAATTATTCTCCCATTGAATATATAATCTTTTATCAGGTGTGTTAGGCACAAGATTGCTATTTTTGGGTGTGGATTCATATAAATTTATTTAAATTTTATAAATGTAAATTGTGTTATTAGGCTTCATTAAATCTCATTTGTTGAAATCCTCGCTTTTGCAAATACAATTAATAACTACCAAAAAAAGAATGGGAATTCAATGGCCAAGTGAGCGATTGATCATAGAAGCATATATGATGATGGTGGGTCACGGGTTCCTACTTAGACTTTCTCACTTAGAGTGGAATGCATTTGGCATATTTTGACCAATTTAAAATGAAAAAGAGTGGAGGAATCTGGTAAAGGGAACTACAGATTTGAAAGTCGAATAAATTCTAGAATTGGTGAATCTTGTCTTCCTTGCTCTCATCTTCATAGGAAGCGTGGACAATTAAATAAGTCGAAGTGAAATCCTCTGAAGAGGCAGATGAAGTAGGTCTTTCGCACGAGATATTATCGACATATGGGATGAAGTGGATCCCTTGTGGTCCCTATTGCCACACTGTGCGATAATGACAGGAAGAAAAAAGGACATACCCATCACTTCAAATATAAAGTGAAGATCAACATCTATGGCACCCTTATTGATAAAGGAGGCAGGACATTATTCTAAGGTGAGTGAGCTAGACGTGAATGACGTAATCAAATAGCAAGAGAACTATTGAAAGATATTAACGAGTTGCGTTCGAAAGAGAGTCACGTGAGATGATTCAATTAGGCCAGTTTTTAATATCATTATTTACTACTCTGTGTGTGCCAATAGTTATATCCTAATTTGGCTACCTCTCCCACTCATCAAGGCAGAACATCAAAAGTGAGACTATTAAACAGGAACACAAGCTAAACAAGCTAATTAATCTAGCCTAACTAACATGCTAACATAAAGGCTAACATAAAGGCATTTTGGACAGAAGAAGCAACATGAAAATGATTCAAAAACAGAAAACATAGTAAAACAGAAAAACACCAAAACAGAACAGAAAAGGAAACAACCATGCACACTGACATGAGACCCTGCCTAAACAGTATTAGAAACGTGCATAACATGATGTGCTGGTAGGTGGAACTGAAGTGAAACACACGACAGAAAATCACAACAGAAGAACAAGAAAACCAAAAACATGAAAAATAGCAAAAACATAATAAAACAATTATGAAAATAGAGAACGGCTCTGATACCAAATGATTCACCACGGGGTAGCATCCATGCTGAAGATGCGCCCAATGAAGCAACCAAGCGGAATCCCCTGTGAACTACGCACAAAACATAGAGAAAAATCTAAAATGCTGTGTTTTCAGTTTTCACCGAAGAACACTTAAAATCGAATGGGTGTTGCTGCAAATTGCACAGAAAGGTGCGAAAGAGAGATTAGAAGATGTACTTGCTGGTTCGAAGGCAATTCACAACCTTCAAACAATGATTCTCCCAAAACCGAGAGAAACACACTAGAAAGTCAATGGTTTTCCCACCTTCTACCGTTTTCCAATCACTTGAGGATTTGGATAGAGCGATGGTGACTAAGAGCTTCTAAGAACCACAAAACTTAAAGAGAAATCGGGTAACAATTCGGATATTCCCACCGAGAGAGGATCCACTGAGAGTGCTCGGGAAACAAAGTGAGAATTCACTATATTCAACAAAGTTTGTCCAAAGTTTATCAATCATTTACAGAGCTCTTAGACGAGCTTAAATACATTCGCAAAACATCGGAGATGCGCTTCATACAAAAGAAGGAAGAAGATGTTGAAGAAAATAGCCATTGGAATTCGACCGTTGGAGCACGGTTAGTGTTCACACGCGTGCATCGCTCGGCACTAGTTCTCCCTCGTGCACGCATCACCTGGTCGCATGCCGCTGCTGGCTATTGTTGCGCGTCCGCTGGTTGTGCACGCTACTTCTGATGGGCATCTCATGCGCGCGTGTTACTGCACCCCTACTGCTGCTTGGTTGCTGCTGCGCATGCCCATCCTTGATCAGCACTATTTTTTGTGAGCCAATGCTTAATTTCTTCACACTTTCCTAGAGCTAAACAAATATGCAAATATCCTAAACAATAATAAGGCTACAAGTTTGCTTAATTTCAACCAAAGAAAGGCTAAAGTTTGCCAAATACTAATGTTTACTAAAAATAAAATAATTGAAAAGCTCGTTTACAAAATTTGTTAAAAAGAAAGATAAGTTCCTTCTTCAACGAATCCATTCCAAGCTAAAGGCTTTTACCTAAAAAATCAACAAACCAATTAGAAGACAAATTGTTAAAATATTTACCATTGTTTGTGCTCGACGGTTTGGCCTCGTAGGCACATCAAACAACCATGCAAGGAAGACAGCTTGGATTAGCTCACATGAAGGTTGGCGCATGCTAGAAGCTTACTTTGTCGAAGTTCCTTGAATGTGCACGGCAGCAACATAACCATCGATGGAGGCGCACATGGATTGATGACATGGCCAAAATCAAAGGCTGGATGCATCACCTCTTAAACCTTCCATCAAGCTCTAGCATGCAGCAGCCAACCATCAAATGGAGGAAAGCCACATTGTCCATGCAAGGACGTATGGTGCGCATGTGCCCTCATCCGAGCGCGCCTCCAACGGCTAGCTCTCTTTCTGCCAATTTCCTCCACTCATGACATGGACAAGTCAACACATGTTCTATCTTGGAAGCATCACGATGAAGAGGGAAATTTTTTTCCAAAAAACAAAACTTTGTAACCTTGTTAGTTATGATTGGCAAACATTGACTTTTTTATTGTATTTTGTTGGCAAACATTGGCCTTTTTTTTTTATTTTAGCAGGCATGCATATAGAATTGTTGGTGCTTGGTTCGTCAAGGTAATCATGCAAGGAAGGGGCCTTAGATCAGCTCACAAGAAGGTTGGCGTGCGAGGGAAGCTCACTTTCCTGAAGTCCCTTGTATGCACGCGGACAACAACATAATCAAAGATGGAGGTGCACATGGATTGATAAGATGACCAAAATCAACGATTGGATGCATAACCTCTTGAAACCTTCATCTAGCACCAGCATCCAGTAACCAGCCATTCAATGGAGGAAAGCCACGCTATCCATACAAGGACATATAACGCGCATGCACTCTCACCCGAGCCCCTCCAACGGCTAGATCACTTTTGACCGATTCCCTACACTAGCACGCACTCTCACCTGAGCCCCTCCAACGGCTAGCTCACTTTCGGCCGATTCCCTCCACCATTTTCAAATCAGAAAACCCTAAACCTTGGGTCATATTTAAGCATAGTTTTGCATTGTAACATTCAATTTTTCATTACTAGAAATCATCATCTTTTCTCTAAAGAAACTAAAGGAGTTTGGCGTTGAAGTTATGTCTCGGTGAGTCACTTCTTAGGGAGTGAAAACATTCGTTGTCTTCAAGTATTTGGTTGTTTGGTGACTCTAATAGACACCTTTCCACTCAATCCTTTCGAGGTTGGAACCATGGTAGGGAGGTGGTAAAACCATGCCTTAAGCTAGTGTATTCCCTCTTGAGGTAATCGGTATTCGAAGGTACTTCAAGTAACCTTTCGAACCAGCCAAGGTTGTTTGTGCATATCTCGCTCATTTCGATGAATTTTTCCATGTATTGAAGACATTATATAGCATCAATCGAAGAAGGCAACTAAAGCTTGTAGGCGGTATTCCTAATCCTCTTCACAATAGGGAATAACCCAACATAACGAGGGTTGAGCTTTCCTCGCTTCCAAAACCTGATCACTCTCTTGAACGGAGAGATTTTCAAAAATACCTCATCGCCTTCAATGAATTCCAATTATCGCCGCCTTTGGTCTACGTAACTTTTCTGCCGATTCTGAGCTGTCTCAATCCTCTTCCTTACAATAGGAATCTTGTCAACAGTTTGTTGCAGTATCTCCAGGCCTACCAAGCGAGGCATTCCAAGCTCATCCCAATATAAGGGCGACCTGTACTTTCTCTTATACAAAGATTCGTATGGTGCCATACCAATGGTGGACTGATAGCTGTTATTATACGAAAATTTCACCAATGGTAAGAATCTACTCCAAGCTACTTGAAACTCCAATACGCAGTCTCTGAGCATATCCTCTAAGATTTGTATTGTCCTCTTGGCCTTTCATCAGTCTACGGATGAAAGGCCGTACTGAAGTGCAACCTAGTGCCCATGGCCATATGCATATTCTTCCAAAACTTAGACATAAACCTGGGGTCTCGATCTGACACAATCGACATCGGAATCCCATGCAGTTTGATTATCTCCTGAACATACATCTGAGCGAATGGATCCATGGAATAAGTCATCCTCATAGGCAAAACGTGAGACGACTTGGTCAACCTGTCAACTATCACCCAAATTGGGTCATAACCAACCCAGAAGTCCATAGTGATCCGCTCCCACTTCCACTCCGGTATAGGCAGTGGCTGAAGCATACCTGATGGCCTTTGATGCTCCGCCTTTACTTGGTAGCACACCACGCCGGTCTAGACATACTTGGCTAACTCCTACTTCATATTAGGCCACCAATAATGCTGCTTCAAGTCCTTGTACATCTTAGTGCTTTCGAGATGCACAGAGAAAGAAGATAAGTGGACTTCCGACAGTATCTCCTTCCTTAGCTCCTTACCTTTCGAGACGTACCACCTATTCTGAAACTTCAGAATCTCATTCTTCGAATAACTGAGTCCAGTACTAGCATTGGCCTCCATACCTGCCTTTAGCTCGTCGCACTGGGAATCAATCTCCTGGGCATGCTTAATTCTGTACAGGATGGTAGGCCTCAAAGACATAGCCGAAAGTGTCGTTGCTAAATCTGAAACTACCTCCACAACGAATCTTCAAAGCTCTGCACTTAGCTCGGCCTGTACTGTTGAACTCATAGCAAAAGTTGAAGCTGTCGCTCGGCTTAGGGCATCCGCTACCATATTCGCTTTCCCTAGATGATACTTGACCTTCACATCGTAATCATTAACTAGCTCAAGCCACGTTCTCTGTCTCAAGTTCAGCTCCTTCTGCGTGAAAATATACTTCAAACTCTGGTGGTCTAAGAAGATCTCGCACTATTTTTCATACAAATAATGCCTCCATATCTTAAGTGCGAAGACCCCTGCTGCTAACTCCAAGTCATGGGTGGGATAGTCCTGCTCGTGGGTCTTCAATTGCCTAGAAGCATAGGCAATCACCCTCTCACTCTGCATCAACACGCAACCCAAACCTATCTTGGAGGCGTCACAATATATACTAAACTTCTCACCCTCCACTGGCAGGGTCAACAAGGGAGTTGTAGTCAACTTTTGCTTTAGTGTTTGGAAGCTGCCTTCACACTCGTCAGACCATCCATACTTCACATCTTTATTGGTCAATCGAGTCAAAGGGGCTGCAATTTTGAAGAATCCCTCAATAAATCTCTGTTAGTACCCTGCCAACCCTAGGAAACTGCGAATTTTGCGGTCACTGGTTTGTTGCGACCACTCCTTAACGGTCTGAACTTTCATTGAATTAACTGAAATACCTTCGGAAGAAATAACATGCACAAAGAAGTTGATCCTATATAGGCAAAACTCGCACTTAGAGAGCTTAGTATAAAGCTGGTGCTGGCTCAGAGTAGTCAGCACAATCCTTAAGTGCTCTCTGTGCTCATCCTCGCTCTGAGATTATATCAAAATGTCATCAATGAACACTATCACAAACCTATCCAAGTGCTTACTGAATACTTGGTTCATTAGGTCCATGAAGGCAGCTGGGATGTTAGTTAGTCCAAACGACATCACTAAAAACTCGTAGTGCCCATACTGCATTTGGAAAGTTGTCTTCATGATATCTTTTTTCCTAACCTTCAACTGATAATAGTCGGAACTCAGATCAATATTAGAAAATACTTGTGCACATTGAAGTTGATCAAACAAGTCATCTATCCTCAGTAACAGGTACTTACTATTCACTGTAAGTTTATTCAACTCTCTGTAATCAATACACATGCATAGTGAGCCGTCATTCTTCTTGACAAAAAGCACCGGCCCACCCCAAGGTGAGCAACTAGGGCGTATAAAGCCCTTATCTATCAATTCTTCTAGTTGTGCCTTTAACTCGTTCAATTCTGTAGGTGCTAGCTTGTACGGGTTCTTACATACTGTGTAACGCCTAGGAAACCCACACAGTTTCCGACTCGCTCTACTCTGTCACTACCTCTATAGCTGCTCCGAGTCGTCCGCACACCCGGATCGCCAACTGTACATTTACTCATTTCCTCGATAAATTTCTTACAAAATTTTAGAACTTTGGTTTCTCGACTTAAAACGACATCATTGACAATATTTAAACACGTCGCAGCGGAAGAGTCGATTAAAATCAGTTTAAATAAAACTTCACTTTTTAAAACGTAAAACAGAGAAACCGGTCGGCACCTGTAAACGCTGGTCGACACCTTAATTCTCTTTGCCCGCCCCAGTCAATTTTCGCGATCGACACTTCCATGCACATAACAAGAAGCAACACTTCAATTCTCTCTACCAGCACAAGGTTGAACCCCGCGGTCAACACTCTCACTGATTTTACACTAACCGGTCGACACCTACAGATATCGGTTGACACTTTACTCCTCTCTGCCCGCACAGGTCAAATCTCGCGGTCGACACTCACATCTAATTTTACACTGACTCGTCGACACCTATGGACATTGGTAGAAACTTTGCAACTCTCTGCCCGCACAAGTCGAACCCTGCGGTCGACACTGCCGTTATATTTTACACTACGCGGTCGACACAAAGTGGCTTTGGTCGACTCCTTGCACCAGCAGCCTAAAAATAACACCAGTTCGAAAGAAAACGGACGGCGAAAACTTCCACAGTTAAAACTACAAGGTAAATACCTGTATTTTAAAGACAATTCCTTTAGTAGTTTAAAAAACACAATTGTAGACCAATCCCGACTATAAATGTTTAAACCCGCATATGCCTCAAAATCAATACACTCGACATAGGCTCTACAAAACACAACTCTCAGAACATACCATCCGGCTTCACTGCACAGATCGGGCCGCCTTGATGAACTCCAATTGCCAGCACATGGTAGCACGCTGCCAACCGCCTACTCATCCTGCCTAGAGTTACGGTAAAGTGTTAAAAAGATACTAATAAGTTATATGGAATCAATGGATTTACGGTAAAATCCCTCCATGATGGATTTTCTTTTCATTTTTGGTTGGCTGGTAAAGGGATCAAATGGTATATTTTGTTGTTACATTGGAGGATTAGAAACATGACTATTGCTTTCCAATTGGCTGTTTTTGCATTAATTTCTACTTCATCAATCTTACTGATTGGTGTGCCCGTTGTATTTGCTTCTCCTGATGGTTGGTCGGGTAACAAAAATATTGTATTTTCCGGTACATCATTATGGATTGGATTAGTCTTTCTGGTGGGTATCCTTAATTCTCTCATCTCTTGAACTGAACCTGTTCGTTCTAGATACAAAAATGAAAAGACCCTCCCCTAATTATTTCGGATTGTGAGACACATTAAAATCCACTAGAAAAGTCCCCAACAAATAAAGAAAAAAATCAATTAGAGGGAGGGGTGTTTCGTGTATTGTACAAATGAAATCTATTGTTTAATCTATTGAATATATTTGAAATAATAAATAAATAAATAAAAAAATTAGATAATAAATCCATTTTTAAAATTCTATATTAATGATAATACGAAGATAAAAATATGAATATAATAAAAAAAATACTATATATATACTATATATAGTAATTTATAGTACTAAATATTAGTACTATAAATAGAAAAATATTATAAACAAATAAAAAAAAGTCTAAAATAGACTATATAATAATACTATATAGTTATATAGTTAACTCTATTATATAACTATTATATAAATTATATAAATGAATTTAAATATAAATCTAATTTAAAATTTTATAATAACAGCTTGCCTAGTATACTATAAACTAAGATTATTATCTTAGTTTAGTAACTTAGCTCTGCACTGATGTATACTATACATTGCGGATCAAAAAAAAATGCGGATATAGTTGAATGGTAAAATTTCTCTTTGCCAAGGAGAAGATGCGGGTTCGATTCCCGCTATCCGCCCAGGATCAGGATAATGGATTCATTTTTTTTATTGACCTTACTAGGATAGTGGTTCTATACTCCCCCCACAAAAAAAAGTAATTACTAGTTACCAAAATCAAACCTCAAATTTTTAACCAAAAAAATGTTGCGGAGACAGGATTTGAACCCGTGACTTCAAGGTTATGAGCCTTGCGAGCTACCAAGCTGCTCTACCCCGCGATAAAGAGAATAACTATGAACTACTGGACAAACAAAGATTGAATACGCTGAACACATAACGTAACTCTAACGCTCAGTAAGTAGTGCAATATGAAACGTAAAACCGACAATGCAATCCTATTACATGCAGTATCTACACTCAAGCTCATATTGTTACAACTTGTGCAGTGTGGTACAACCGCACCATGGTGAGGCAGGACCCTCTCGCCACCTCACACTAACACGTCGCCATCGTTCCGGTTCCTCCAGCAATAAGGCCATCAAACCATACACGCTTCACTCCACACACCGCAACCATTCTAGAGTTAGGCTTGACGCACTCACCACACCACCCCCTAACATGTCACGGCCGTCCCGGTTCCTCCACCAACGGGGCCAGAGTTGCTCACCACCACACAACTACCGCAGCAGCCATCCTAGGGTGAGGCTGTACGCACTCGCCACACCACCCCTTTAGCACGTTGCCACCATCCCAGTTCCTGCAGCAACGGAGCCAAAGCTGCCAACACACATATTGTTCTCACCGCCACACATCAAATTTCACATTTGCACATAAACCATGCTCAAATACATTTTCGTTACACTTTTCAAAATATAATGCATGACTGAACAAAAACAGGCAAAACACACAATACCACTCTACCGTCCCATGGTGTAGGCTCGTAAGGGCAATGCACATGCAACACTACTTACACTACTTAGCTGGCGTCCTAGCTTTCTGTGGTGCTCGTTTCTATCACTTCCTCGGGCTCAACCTATCACATAACCAATTCACATTAAAAACTCATTTTACAACACATTCTACCTATTAAAAACTACAGCTGCTAACTCAATCCACCAAAGCCCGACAATAATGGCTCACTAACTCGAATTATGGCAAAATATCACCCTAACTTACAAAGCGGATAACTTTTGCATTGCTTACCGGAGTCACTCGATTCCAGCAGCTAAACGCTCCACTCATATCCTAGTTTAACGTACCAAAAAGAGTTTCTAAACTAACGCTCGTAGTTAAGCCAAAAATTTGAAATCAGTTCCGTTTTAGTGCTAAAGATCCTACATTCACGGCTTCTCATCCAAGCTCGCTTACTTTCTTACCATTCCTTCGTATTCACCATTAATAATCCCACAACAATTGGTAACAACCCAATAAGCATCCCCAAACCATGAACCCTAAATTTCTATTCATAAATCTCTCCTCAACTCTAAACTCAACCCCAAAACTACACTATAACTACACAACTTACTTGGAATCGCTGAAAAGGAGAAGGAATTGGAGAGCACTATCGGCTAAACGGATGGAAGAAGAGGGAAGAAGATCTGCCGAGGGGAAGGGAGGGATTTTCTGCTTCCTTCCCTTTATATATATATATATATATTAATATAATTAATCTTAATTATCTTTTCACCCTCACCTTTAACTGTTTAATTTAAACTATCATTCGGGTCGCGCTCGGCCAGAATTCTACAAACTTTTATTGACCGTTAGCCTCAAAATAATCCTTAACCTAACCTTACAAATTTTTCGCTCTCTATTCTGACCCGAATCCCGCTGCTTATTGCGTCGACAACTCAAAAATCGATACAACAAAAATATGGGGTGTTACATCTTCCCCTGCTTAAAAGAATTTTGTCTCCAAAATTTATGTACCGAATAGCTCTGAGTACTATTGCTCCATGTCCTGCTGCATTTCACAAGTAGTCTCCTTCACATTGTGATTGTGCCACAAAACTTTGACAAAGGGAATCTCCTTGTTTCGCAACACTTTCACAGCTGATCCCAATATGCCCACTGGCTTCTCCTCGTAAGATAGCGTCGGCTGTACCTCTATATCCTGCTGAGCAACCACCTTATAAGGATCACACATACACTTCCTCAGCATGGAGACATGGAAGATATTATGTATAGCATTCATCGAGGAAGGCAGCTGAAGCTTGTAGGCGGACTTCCCGATTCTTTTCACAATAGGGAACGATCCAACAAAACGAGGGTTGAGCTTTTCTCGCTTCCCAAACCTGATCACTCCTTTGAATAGGGAGATTTTTAAAAATATCTCATCACCCACGCCAAACTCCAGTTCTTGCCTCCTCCGATCGGCATAGCTCTTTTGCCGAGTCTGAGTTGCCTCGACCCTCTTCTTTATAATAGCAATCTTGTCGACCGTCGTATCTCTAGGCTATACGTCTTGCTTCTCCTACCTCGTACTAGTACAATGGTGATTTGCATTTTCTTCCATACAATGCCTCGTACGGCGCCATGCCAATGGTAGACTGGTAATTGTTATTATATGAGAATTTGACCAACGGCAAGAATCTGCTCCTAGCCACCTGAAACTCCAACACACAGGCTCTGAGCATATCTTCCAGTATCTGTATGGCTTGCTCTGATTGCCCGTCGATCTAAGAGTGAAAGGTTGTGCTGAATTCTAGCTTGGTACCCATGGCCTTATGCAGACTCCTGCAAAACTTAGACGTAAATCTGTGGTCTCGATCTAACACTACTGACATCGGGACCCCATGTACTCTAACTACCTACTGCATGTACAACTGAGCGAATTGGTCCATCGAGTAAGTTACCGGTAAAAAGTGAGACGACTTTGCTAGTCTGTCTACAATTACCCAAATTGCATCGTTGCCTTTAGCAGTCTTTGGTAGTCTGACTACAAAATCCATAGTGACCCGCTCCCATTTTCAGTCAGGTATAGGTAGTGGCTGAAGCGTATCTGACGGCCTCTGATGCTCTGCCTTTACCTGCTGGCATACCACGCAGGTCTCAATGTGCTTGGCTACCTCCCGCTTAATATTAGGCCACCAATAGTGTTGTTTGAAATCTCTGTACATCTTAGTACTTCCGGGATAAACGGAGAAGGAAGACGAGTGGGTTCGGACAATATTTCCCTCCTCAGCTCTTCATTCTTCGGGACATACCACCTATCCCAAAACTTCAGAATCGCATCCTCCGAATAGCTGAGCTCAGTGCTAGCATTGGTCTCCATACCTACCTTCACTCCACTGCACTCACAGTCTCTTGGGTCTGCTTAATTCTGTCCAGGATTGTCGGTATCAATGACATCATCGATAGTGTGGCTGGCAAATCAGAAATCACTTCTAGGCTGAACTCTTGCACCTCAGTCCTCAACTCGATAGGCATCGCTAACATCATAGTAGACATCGAAGTTAACAATCAGCTCAGGGCGTCTGCTACCACGTCTGCTTTCCCCGGATGATACTTGATTTCCAGGTCGTAGTATTTAACCAGCTCGAGCCACTTCTTTTGTCTCAAGTTTAGCTCCTTCTGCGTGAAGATGTACTTCAAACTCTGGTGTTCCGACAAGATTTCTCACTGTTGTCCATACAAACAATGCATCCAGATCTTAAGTGCGAAGCCCACTGCCACCAACTCCAAGTCATGCGTGGGATAATTCTGATCGTAGGACTTCAGTTGTCTTGAAGCATAGGCAATCACCTTTCCACTCTACATCAACACGCAGCCCAAGCCTACCCTGGAGGCGTCACAATAAATGCTGAATTTCTCCCCCTCTACTGGCAGTACAAACAAAGGTGTTGTAGTCAACTTTTGTTTTAACGCCTGGAAGCTGTCCTCGCAATCATTAGACCAACTATACATCATGTTCTTTCTGGTTAATCGAGTCAATGGGGCTGTGATCTTAGAGAATCTCTCAATAAATCTCCGGTAATATCCCGCTAGTGCCTGAAAACTACGTATCTAGCTGGCACTGGTCGATCGTGGCCATTCCTTCACAGATTGAACCTTCGCCAGATTCACTAAGATACCATCACGAGAGATGACATGCCCAAAAAATTTGATCCTATCCAGCCAAAATTCGCACTTAGAGGACTTAGCATATAGTCAGTGCTGCCCAAGAGTCGTTAGCACGATCCTCAAGTTCTCTCTGTGCTCATCTTCACTCCGAGTATATATCAGGATGTCATCAATGATTACTATCACGAATCTATCCAATTGCTCCCTGAATAATCGGTTCATCAGGTTCATAAAGGCGGCTGTGGCGTTAGTCAGTCCGAACGACATCACTAAAAACTCATTGTGCTTGTACCGTGTCCGGAAAGCTATATTCGGGACATTTTCCTCCCTAACCTTCAACTGATAGTAACCGGATGTCAAATCAATTTTAGAGAACACCCGTGCACCTTGAAGCTGATCAAACAAGTCATTTATCCTTGGCAACAGGTACTTATTCTTCACTGTCAACTTATTCAGTTGCCTGTAGTCAACACACATGCGTAAGGATCCGTCATTCTTTTCAACGAAAAGCACCGACGCACCCCACGATGTCCTCTAATTGTGCCTTAACTCTTTGAACTCGGTAGGCACCAGCCTGTACAGATTCTTGCACACTGGTTCAGCCCTAGGGTATATGTCGATAACGAACTCAATTTCCCTGTCAGGGGGCAGACCTGACAAATACTCAAGAAATACCCCCGAAAAATTCTGCACAATGGGGATGTCCTAGAGTTGAGCCTCGCCCTGAAACTGCCCGTCCATGACACTAGCCAATACGCCCATGCATCCACCTCATAACAACTATTGGGCTCTCATAGACGACACCGCCGAAATCCTACTCCAATCATTTCCCGCCCTGAAGGAGCAACTCTCTCCACTTGGGAGCTGAAAGGGGATCTCTCTGGTCCTGCAACCTACCGTGGCATAATGTTTAGACAGCCAAACCATCTCCAAAATAGCCTCATACCCCATTCATGTCGAGTATGATCAGATCAGCGTAAAACCGTTTTTCTCCCACTGTCACAATATTACCTTGTACCACTTGATCTGAGTATAGACGCTCCCCAGACGGCAACAACACATCATAGAATTGCCCAGAATAGTTGGACGCTAGATTTACCTTGACCACGAAGCCAGTAGACTGAAACGAATGAGTAGCACCCATATCGACAACAGTATAAGCTGCCATGCCTGAAATAAGAATACTACTTGAAATCACCGATGGCTAGTTGGCATTATCCAACTCAATGAGGGCGAAGACTCTTGGTGCCGCTCTCGCTGGGGCCTTGCTCAATTTCAGGTAACTTCTAGCAAAATGCCCCACTTCATTGCAGTTGAAGCTGTTGCGACATCTGACAATCTCTTGGCATGTGGCTCGCCTCGCCACAGTTCTAGCATCGCCCCACACCTACCCTGTACTCGCTAGGATGACTTATCTGACACTTTGAGCACACCAGAAACTGCCACAGTCCCTGAGGTTACTTGTTGCTTCCCTGGCTGCTAGAGCTATCGCTAGCCGTCTTCATTAGGCAGCTCTCTATAACTGTGAAGTTTCGTCCTATCCTCCTCAATGTCTAAGGCCTTCGCGACCACATCCTCGTAATGCATCCCTCGTGTTCCAGCTATCCGCATGCCCATGTATACATCTGGCTTCAGACCCTATACAAATTGGTGTACTTTGTTTTCGTTCAGGCTCACCAGGAGACTAGCACAACGAGATAGCACCTCAAACTGTCTCACGTAGTCGGCCACGGTACCCGTTTATTTCAACTGGGCAAATTCCACCATCTTCTGGGTCCTAACTGAGTGGCTAAAATACTTGCCGAAGAACGTCATCTTAAATTCCTCCCAAGTCATGGTCCTCACATCGGTTGTCGCCTTCACCGAATCCCACCAAAATCTGGCATCCATAGCAAGGTGGAAAGCCGCACTGGATACCCTATCTTGATCGTCGACTTTGGCATAATCCATCATGTCTTCCATACTTTGAATCCACTCCTCAGCACTGAGTGAGTCCGAAGATGATCCGTCGAACATTGGGGGTCTGAGCCTGTGCAACTTATCACCCCCACGATCCGTTGAAGTCTGGGCACTAGACTATCCCTTGTCCTTTCTACTCATAAACTGCTCCAGCTTTTAATACTGGCGGTTGACCAACTCTGTAAGCTGTCTAATGGCAACATCCATATCGCCTACAGCTCTACGCGTCTCTCTAACCATAACGCTAAACCTGTATACCACAACATTTGGTGAGTCTAAACGAAACTACGAAAGCTCTAAGAAATACTTACAATTGGTGGAGCACTCCCATGCAGCGGCTGGTGGTATTAGGTGATCCATCGAACGACGTCAACTCAGTGGCTCTGACACTCGTACCATACCCTCTTCCCCCCTATTAACCGTCCCCTCTACCTTTCCCTCAAGCGCTGTGGTAATTGTTACAGCCCCTATTGCCTTCACAATCTCACCCCTCCTCCGAGGGGTCTGACATCCTTGTTGGCTACACTTCTGGTTAGGTAAAATCTCTAATACCATATCTGTAACGCCCCAGAAACCTACATTGTTTCTGACTCGCTCTGCTCTGTCACCACCTCTGTAGCGCCCTTGAATCGTCCTTGGACCCGAGTCGTCAACCGTACACTTACTTATTTCTGCGATAAATTTTTTACAAAATTTTAGAACTTTGGTTCCTTGACTTTAAACGACATCCTTGAAAAGGTTTAAACATGCGCAACGGAAGACTCGATTAAAATAAGTTTAAATAAAACTTCACTTTTTAAAACATGTAACAGAGAAACCGGTCGACACCTTAATTATCTTTGCCCGTCCCGGTCGATTTTCGTGGTCGACACTTTCACGCACATAATAAGAAGCGGTCGACACCTGCTGTCACACATCCAAATTCGCACCTAGAATTTTTGCCTTATTGATGGTATGTGCGGCACCAAGTCCCCGACTTGACCAGCCATCCTACTCGTTGGTACTTGCGCAATTTAACTATAAACTAATACTAGTGTTTACGGGAGGAAAAACCTTCCAACCCTCTTTCTATTCCAAACAAAAAGACTAGTGCACTCGCTTACGGCACAACACAATAGCTCTAGGAACTCCTTTCCCGGATAACTTTAGCTTCGTGGCTCATGAGGCTTTTATACATAAAATGGCTTGGCCATAAGTTACAATGGACATCAATATGCTGCCCTTACTTAATGTCCTTGTATGCCCCTCTTGAATGTCGGTCGCGTGCACCTTGAATGCCCGCCGCCCGCCTGGTGCGTGCAACATTGATGCTTTCCGCGGGCCATCAATGTCTGCCGCGTGCACGCCATTAATGCATGCCGCGTGCGCCACGGCTCGGTCGCCAGTCTGCCTAGCGCGCCTCGACTGAAAAGTGCAGCCCGCGCCAAGCGCCTATCCGGCACGCCGTGTCCGGCCCGCGTGCCTGTCGCGTTCCGCGCGCACTTGAAACGCCTTGCGGCAACGGCTAGCTGACGAGGTGTAACGCCCCACTAACGGCTATGCTCAGGCGCCAACGGCTATGTCACCCGCCGTAATGCCCCAACAGCTATCCCCAAGACATGTCCAGTCCGTGTCTACTCCGTGTGCGCAAACTGCGCGCCCTCATAACTCCGGCGCCCTGCTGGTGCGTAATGCCCCGGCTGGGCACACCGCATACGTCTGTCGCGTGCCTAGTGCGCCCCCTGTGAGCACCGCATGTGTGTAACTGCTGCCTCACTAAATGCCAAGCCCAACACTTAGCCATTTCAGCACTTACTTACATAGCTCCACGGATCTGCCCTTTGGCCTATGTCTGATTCATGGACTGTGCATCTTGTGAAACTTAGTGGGCCGCTCACCCATCTGCGGTGTACCCATTGTAGGCACCGCGCCCAACTGCCGCGCGCCCATTGCGGGCTTCGCGCCTCTCGCTTCCGCGCACCCTTGGAGTAGCCCGGCTCCTTCTCACCTTTGGGCCAATTGGCCCTTGCCATCATGTACCATGGGAAATAAGGCGTAACAATCCACCCCCACTGAATGAAGTCGACGGCCTCGTCGACACCCAAGCCAGGTTGTCAGTGATCTGCCCCTCGAGTTGCCATAGGTTGATATCTCTCTCCCATGTGGCCTCCTCTTCATCTTCCCATTCCACTAAGAATTCCCGCCGCTCATCTTTCTTGCTGCCTCGCATGGTTCGATGATCAAGGATTTTGGCGATATTCTTGGAGAATCCCACCCGCACCCCGGGTGGTGCTCTTTGCACTTGTAGCCGATCCCCTTGGTGATAAGGTTTTAGAAAACTTACAAGGAAGGTCAGATAAAGTTTGAGCCTCTCGGGAAGTTGCAATTGGTAGGCCACCGACCCAACTCTCTTGGTAACCACGAATGGTCCCTCATATCTTGGAAGTAGCCCCTTGTAGAATCCCCGATCCTTGACTTTCTTTCAAAGTTGTGGAGCGAGTTTCAAGAGAATCTTGTCTCCTTCTTTGAACTCCAGCATCCTCCTCCCATCAGCATACTTCTTCATCCGACGTTGTGCCTTTGGTAAGCTATCTCGGGCTTGCTCAATAACCTCTTTCTGGTCCAAACCATATTGATACGTGGTTGGGGAAAAGCCCCACTCCTCCCTACTTTGTACGATCGCTAGTGGTGTAGCCGGCTGAAATCTGAGTGTTAGCTCTGCTGAACTAATCTCGGTTGATGAGGATTTGTGTATGTTGTAAGAAAATTTGGCAGCATCAAATAGCTCCAACATATTCCTTTGAGTAGCCGACACGAAATGGCGCAAGTACTCCTCGAGTATTGCATTAGTGCGCTCTGTTTGGCCGTCGGTTTGAGGGTGATTTGCTGTGGAAAACTTGAGCTCCGTCCCCAATAATTTGAACAATGTTGTCCAAAACTTGCCCGTGAACATTGCATCCCTGTCACTGATCTCCCGGGGGAGTCCAAATATTTTCACCACTTCCTTCAAAAAGTACTCCGCTGCGTCATATGCCGAGCACTCCTTCGGCACTCCTATGAATATAGCATACTTGGAGAACCAATCTACCATGACCATAATTGTTCCCATCCTCCCGATTGATGGAAAGCCCATGATAAAGTCCATTGAAACCGAATCCCACTGCTTCTCTGGGATTAGAAGAGGTTGAAGTAGCCCGACTTCCTTCTTCCTTTCTGTCTCATCTATTTGGCACAGTAGACAAGTCTTGACGTACAGCTCTACGTCCTTCATCATTCTTGGCCACGTATAAGTATGAGCCAATAATGCTGTCATGCGCTCAACACCCGGATGGCCCGCCCCATCAGGTGTCGTAAGTCTCCTCAATATGCGCTGCCGGATGCCTCCTGCACTTGAAATAAGTATCCGGTTGCCTCGGCCTCTCAACAAGCCGCCCTCTAGCCAATATATTTGGATCAAGCCTTATTTAATTTTGCTTGCCACCCGAATATATGCTGGATCCTCCTTTGCAGCCTCCTTGATTTCATCAACAAGGTTAGATTGTACCTTAGTGATTGATGCCACGGTCTCCTCGTTTGTCTTTCGACTCATAGCATCAGTCACACCCAAAATTTCTCACCTCGAAATTCTTCACCTCGGTTAGGTGTGCGGCGCCGAGTCCCCGACTCGACCAGCCTGCCTTTTCTTAGATGTGGAATAATAACATGAGCGACACAAGTGTTTACGGGGAAAACCCCAACCCTCCTTACATTCCGAACATAAAGAATAGGAAACTCGCTCAAGGCACACCACACAATAGCATAAGGATCTCCTTTCTCAGATACCTTTAGCTTGGTGGCTCATGAGCCTTTTATACACAAAATGTTTCGGCCATAAGTTACAATGGATATCAATGAGCTGTCCTCACTTAATGTCCTTGGATGCCCCTCTTGAATGTCGGCCGCGCTTGCGCCTTGAATGCTCGCCGCCCGCCTAGTGCACGCAGCATTGATGCTCGCCGCGCGCCATCAATGTTTGCCGCGTGCACGCCATTATTGCATGTCGCATCCGCCAAGGCTCGGTCCCCAGTCTGGCCAGAGCGCCACGATTGAAGAGTGCATCCCATGCCCAGTGCCTATTCGGCACACCGTACCCGTCCCGCGTGCCTGTTGTGTCCCGCGTGCGCTCGTAACGTCTCGCTCCAACGGCTAGCTGTCGAGGTGTAACGTCCCACCAACGGCTACGTCCAGGCGCCAACGGCTATGTCACCTGCCGTAATGCCCCAACGGCTATCCCAAAGATGTGTCTAGTCCGTGTCTACTCTTGTGCGCCAACTGCGCGCCCTGATAACTCCGGTGCCCTATTGGTGCGTAATGCCCCGGCTGGGCGCTATGCGTGCGTCAGCCACGTGCCGAGTGCGCCCCGTGTTCACAACGCGTGCGTGTAACTGCTGCCTCACTAAATGCCCTGCCCAACAATTAGCCATTTTAGCACGTACTTGCATAGCTTCACGGATCTGCCCTTTCGTCCATGTCTGCTTCATGGATTGCTCACCTTTTATGATTTAGTGAGCCGCGCGCCCATCTGCCACGCGCCCATTGTGGGCCGCGCACCAACTGCCGCTCGAGCATTGTGGGCCGCGCGACTCTCGCCGCCGCCCACCCGGGGAGTAGCCCGGCTTCTACTCACCTTTGGGTAAATTGGCCCTTGCATTCATCTACCATGTGAAATGGGGCGTAACAATCCAACCCTATCGAACGAAGTTAACAGCCTCGTCAACACCAAAGCTAGGTAGTCGGTGATCTGCCCCTCGAATTGCCATAGGTTGATATCTCTATCCCATGTGGCCTACTCTTCATCTTTCCATTGCACTAAGAATTCCCGTCGCTCATCCTTCTTGCTACCCCCCCCCCCCCCCCATGGTTCGGTGATCAAGGATTTTGGCGATCTTTTTTTATAATTCCACCCGCACCCCGGGTGGTGCTTTTTTGACATGTAGTCGATTCCCCTGGTGATAAGGTTTTTAAAAACTTACATGGAAGGTCGGATAAAGTTTGAGCATCTTCTGAAGTTGCAATCGGTAGGCCACCGACCCAACTCTCTTGGTAACCACTAATGGTCCCTCATATCTTGGAAGTAGCACCTTGTGGAATCCCCGATCCTTGACTTTCTTCCAAAGTTGTGGAGTGAGTTTCAAGAGAACCTTGTCCCCTTCTTTGAACTCCAGCATCCTCCTCCTCCCATCAGTATATTTCTTCATTCGACGTTGTGCCTTTGGTAGGCTATCTCGGGCTTGCTCAATAACCTCATTCTGGTCCAAACCATATTGATTAGTGGTCGGGCAAAAGCCCCGCTCCTCCCTACTTTGTGCGATCACTAGTGGTGTAGCCGGCTGAAATCTGAGTGTTAGCTCCACTGGACTCATCTCGGTCGATGGGGACTTGTGTATGTTGTAAGAAAATTTGGCAGCATCCAGTAGCTCCAACCAATTCCTTTGAGTAGCCGACATGAAATGCCGCAAATACTCCTCGAGTATTGCATTAGTGCACTCCGTTTGCCCATCTGATTGAGGGTGATTTGCTGTGTAAAACTTGAGCTCCGTCCCCAATAATTTAAACAATGTTGTCTAAAACTTGTTCGTGAACCTTGGATCCCTGTCACTGATGATCTCACGGGGGAGTCCAAATATTTTCACCACTTCCTTCAAAAAGTACTCTGCCGCATCATGTGCCGAGCACCCCTTCGGCACTCCTATGAATATAGTATACTTGGACAACCGATCCACCATGACCATGATTGTTACCATCCTCCCGATTGATGAAAAGCCCGTGATGAAGTCCATTGAAACCGAATCCCACAGCTTCTCTGGGATTAGAAGAGGTTGAAGTAGTCCAGCTTCCTTCTTCCTTTTCGTCTTGTCTGCTTGGCACAGTAGACAAGTCTTGACGTACAGCTCTACGTCCTCCATCATTCTTGGCCACATATAAGTACGAGCCAATAATGCTGTCATGCGCTCAACGCCCCGATGGCCCGCCCATCTGGTGTCGTGAGTCCCCCTCAATATGTTCTACCGTATGCTTACTGCACTTGAAACAAGTATCCAGTTGCCTCGTCCTCTCAACAAGCCATCCTCTAGCCAATATCTTTGGACCAAGCCTTCTTTAACTTGGCTTGCCACCCGAATATATGCTAGATCCTCCTTTGCAGCTTCCCTGATTTCATCAACAATGTTAGATTGTACCTTAGTGATTGATGCCACGGTCGCCTCGTGTATCTTTCAACTCAGGGGATCTATCACACCCCAAATTTCTCAACTCGAAATTCTTCACCTCGGTTGGGTGTGCGGTGCCGACTCCCCGACTTGACCAGCCTGCCCCTTCTTAGATACGGAATAACAACATGAGCGACACAAGTGTTTACAGGGAAAACCCCAACCCTCCTTACATTCCTAACATAAAGAATAGTAAACTCGCTCAAGGCACACCACACAATAGTACAAGGATCTCCTTTCTCAGATACCTTTGTCTGTGTGGCTCATGAGGCTTTTATACACAAAATGGCTCGCCCATAAGTTACAATGGACATTAATGTGCCGCCCTCACTTAATGTCCTCGGATCCGGCCCTGAATGCCCGCTGCCTGCCTGGTGCGTACAGCATTGTTGCTTGCCGCGCGCCATCAATGTCTGCTGCTGGGGCGCCATTATTGCATGCCGTGTGCGCCAAGGCTTCGTCGCCAGTCTGCCCAGAGCGCCCAAACTAAAGAGTACATCCCACGCCCAGCGCCTATCTGGCACGGCCTGACGTGTCCTGCGCGCGCTAATAACTCCTTCCGCCAACCCTAGCTACCACCAACGGCTATGTCTGGGTGCCAACGGCTATGTCACCCGCCGTAACGCTCTGACGGCTATCCCCAAGCCGTGCACAGTTCGTGTCTACTCCGTGTGCGCCAACTGCGCGCACTCATAACTACGGCGCCATGCTGGTGCGTAACGCCCCAGGTGGGCGCACCGCGTGTCGAGTATGCCCCGTGTGCGCACCACGTGCGTGTAACTGCTGCCTCACTAAATGCTATGCCGAACATTTAGCCATTTTAGCACTTACTTTCATAGCTTCACGGATCTGCCCTTTGGCCCATGTCTGCATCATGAACTGCGCACCTTGTGCAACTTAGTGGGCCGTGTGCCCATCTGCCGCGCACCCATTGTGGGCCGCGTGCCCAACTGCCACACGCCCATTGCGGGTCGCGAGCCTCTCGCTGCCGCGCACCCGAGGAGTAGCCCGGCTCCTCCTCACCTTTGGGCCAATTGGCCCTTTCATTCATGTACCATGGGAAATGGGGCGTAACAATCCACCCCCACCGAATGAAGTTAACATCCTCGTCGACACCCAAGCTAGGTAGTCGGTGATGTGCCCCTCGAATTGCCATAGATTGATATCTCTCTCCCATGCGGCCTCCTCTTCATCTTCCCATTGCACTAAGAATTCCCGCCGCTCATCCTTTTTGTTTACTTGCATGGTTCGGTGGTTAAGGATTTTAGTGATCTTCTTCGAGAATTCCACCGGCACCCCGGGTGTTGCTCTTTGCATTTGTAGCCGATCCCCCTGGTGATAAGGTTTTAGAAAACTTACATGGAAGGTCCGATAAAGTTTGAGTCTTTCCGGAAGTTGGAATCGGTAGGCCACCGACCCAACTTTCTTGGTAACCACGAATGGTCCCTCATATCTTGAAAGTAGCCCCTTGTGGAATCCTCGATCCTTGACTTTCTTCCAAAATTGTGTAGTGAGTTGCAAGAGAACCTTGTCCTCTTCTTTGAACTCCAACATCCTCCTCCTCCCATCAGAATACTTCTTTATCCGACGTTGTGCCTTTGCTAAGCTATCTTGGGCTTGCTCAATAAGCTTTTTCTGGTCCAAACCATATTGATACACGGTCGAGCAAGTGCCCTGCTCCTCCCTACTTTGTGCGATCACTAGTTGTGTAGCCGGCTAAAATCCGAGTGTTAGCTCCACTGGACTCATCTCAGTCGATGAGGACTTGAGTATGTTGTAAGAAAATTGGGCAGCATCGAATAGCTACAACCAATTCCTTTGAGTAGCCGACACGAAATGACGCAAGTACTCGTCTAATATTGCATTAGTGCGCTCCGTTTGCCTGTCGGTTTGAGGGAGATTTGCTGTGGAAAACTTGAGCTCTGTCACCAATAATTTGAACAATGTTGTCCAAAACTTGCCCGTGAACCTTGCATCCCTGTCATTGATGATCTCACAGGGGAGTCCAAATATTTTCACCACTCCCTTCAAAAAGTACTCGGCCGCGTCATGTGCCGAGCACCCCTTCGGCACTCCTGATAATATAGCAAACTTGGAGAACCAATCCACCACGACCATGATTGTTACCATCCACCCGATTGATGGAAAGCCCGTGATAAAGTCCATTGAAACCGAATCTCATGGCTTCTCTGGGATTGGAAGAGGTTGAAGTAGCCTGGCTTCCTTCTTACTTTCCGTCTTGTCTACTTGGCACACTAGACAAGTCCTGACGTACAACTCTACGTCCTCCCTCATTCTTGGCCACGTATAAGTACGAGCTAATAATGCTGTCATGCGCTCAACACCCGGATGGCTCGCCGATCAGGGGTCGTGAGTCTCCCTCAATATGCTGGATGCCTCGTGCACTTGGAACAAGTATCCGGTTGCCTCGGCTTCTCAACAAGCCATTCTCTAGCCAATATCTTCGGACCAAGCCTTCTTTAACTTAGCTTGCCACCTGAATATATGTTGGATATTCCTTTGCAGCTTCGCTGATTTCATCAACAAGGTTAGATTGTACCTTAGTGATTGATGCCACAGTCTCCTCGTGTGTATTTCGACCACCCTATTCTAAGTGCTCGCCTTGTGCAAACAAGTGAAGTCGAACTCGGCCAAGAATTACTGCCACCATGCTTGCTTGGGCGACAACTTCTTCTGCATTTGGAAATATGTGTTGGCGACATTGTTCGTCACCACCACAAACTTGGTTCCCAACAAATAGTGCCTCCATGTCATAAGGCAATGAATTACCGCTACCATCTCTTTCTCGTGGGTCGAATACCTCTCTTCTACCCCTTTGAGCTTGCGGCTCTCATATGCCACTGGATGACTGTCTTATGTTAGGACCCTTCCAATAGCCCTGTCCGACGCATCGGTGTGCACCTCAAATGGTGCTGCAAAATTTAGCAACTTCAACACCGGTTTGGAAGACACCGCCCTCTTCAGTTGCTCGAATGCTACTTGGCATGAGTCCGTCCATTGCCAAGTGTGCTCCTTTCTCAACAAGTCTGTCAATGGGCTTGCTATTCTAGAGTAGTCCGCAATGAACTTGCGGTAGTAGTTAGCTAGACCCAAAAATGATCTCAACTCGGTTACCTTGTTGGGTGCGGTCCATCTGTTGATTGCCTCCACCTTTCGACCATCCATGCAAATCTCACCTAGTCTTATGTAGTGGCCGAGGAAATTGATCTCCTCCGTGCCAAATTCGCAGTTCTCCCGCTTCACATACAATGAGTGTTGCCGTAGCCGCTCAAACACTTGCCTCAAATGTTGTATGTGCTCCTCAATTTACTCGCTGTAGATGACTATGTCATCCAGGTAGACCACCACATAGTGGTCCAAAAAGTCGTATAGCACCTCGGTCATCAGGTTGCAAACTGTGGCTGGCGCATTGGTTAGGCCGAAGGGCATAACCAAAAACTCATAAGACCCGTACCGTGACACCATAACAGTCTTTTCCTCGTCACCATCCGCGATCCACACCTGTCAATATCCTGACTGTAGGTCCATCTTGGTGAAGTAGGTCGCTTTCGCCAATCTTTCAAACTGGTCACTTATATTAGGAATCGGGTACCTATTTTTAATGGTCACCTTGTTTAGCGCTCGGTAGTCTACACACATCCGAAGTGCCCCATCCTTCTTTCGTTGAAATAGCACTGGTGCCCCATATGGCGCCTTGGACGGTTGGATGTAACCTGCCTCCAATAGCTCTTCCAATTGCCTCCGTAGTTCCGCCAACTCCGGAGGTGACATGCGGTAAGTTGCTTGTGCTGGTGGAACCGCCGCGGGATCTAGCTCAATCTTATGATCCACACCACGCCTTGGTGGAAGCTTTTTTGGTAGCTCCGATGGCATCACATCCTCATACTCCTCGAGTACTCGTAGCAGTTCTTTAGGCACCTTGCTAGTCTTGTCCTCCCTGACCTCCCTCAACGTCGCTAGAAAGGTAGTCTCGCC
The DNA here is from genome assembly GCA_022433055.1 of Begonia peltatifolia. Taxonomy (NCBI): domain Eukaryota; kingdom Viridiplantae; phylum Streptophyta; class Magnoliopsida; order Cucurbitales; family Begoniaceae; genus Begonia; species Begonia peltatifolia. The sequence goes on from CM039521.1 coordinate 9,151,520, forward strand.
TTTCTTAAGACCCGCCTTTAGTTGAAAAGATGACTGCATAATATTACCTCCGCGTGTCTCTGTTTTTACCATGCATGGTGCTAGGTCATCTTGGATCACCAATATGCCAAGATATAGCAAGACCATCGCCTTGGCTTGCCGGAAGAATTCGAGCCCTAGAATAAGCTCAAAATCGTCTAGTGGGACCACCATGAGTGGGCACTCCCGTCGCCACTCTCCAACGCTCATCAATGGTTTAGTCTACCTTTAATAGGCTGTGCCCCCGAGTTGACAACCTTAATGCTCGTGTCACTCTTACCTAGGTCCAAGCCAAGCTCTCTCGCCATCTCGCTCAAGATGAAGTTGTTGGTCACCCCGGTGTCAAACATAGCACCGATCCATCTCCCTTGGATCTTCACATCGACATACATTAGTCCCTTTTGTGTTAGCCCCGTGCCTCCACTAGAGATAGCATTGATAAGCTGGATTGGATTCACCCGTGGTTTGTCTTCCTCCTTGGATTCATCCCCTTGCGTGTGTACCGCGGATAATGCCTCCCGCCTCGGGTATTCTCTTGCATAGTGGGAGCCGCCACATATAAAGCACCTTGTCTTCTTCTTTTTGGGAGTGATAAGTTCCCTTAGAACTTGAAGCTTTATGGGCTGCCTTACCATTGTCCGTGCCTCCTCCACTTGCCTTGCCTCTGCGTCTATCTTCCTTGCCTTTCCTTCTTTCCGTTGAGGGAGCAGTCTTGTAGTCCACAAGACTCTCGGCAACCGAAATAGCTGCTAGCACGTCCTTCACTCCATGGCGTCTTAGCTCCGCCTGGGCCCACGATTGTAGCCCTATCATGAAGTTGAATAGCTTATCGTTGTCATGCATGTTGTTGATGTCAAGTAGTAGTGAGCTGAATTCCCTCACGTAGTCACGCACTGTGCTCGTTTGTGGTAGCTTTATTAGCGCCTTCTTCGCGGTCCATTCTGAATTGAGCGGTAAGAATCGGTCTTTGAGCTCGCTCTCTAACGCCTCAAATGTGTCAATGAGTGGCTCCTGGTCATGGTTTTAGCGCCACCATAGCTTTGCATCACCTCCCAAGTACATGCTTGCAATCATGACTTGGCTTTCCTCCTCGATGCTAGCGGCCATGAAGTACTGCTTAATGTACCAAAGAAAGTTCTCCAACTCCTTTGCATTGCGATTACCATTGTAAGGTTTAGGCTCCGGTACCTTGTATTGTGCTTCCGAGGTATCTAATCTTTGGCTTGAGCCTCCAACCACGTTCTTGCTTATCTTGGCAAGCTCCTTGTCTATGCGATCAACGTTGTCCGCGACATGTTATTCGATAGCCAAATTGTCCGCCCCGACCAATGCTTGGAAATTGCCCATTTCCTTTTTCATCAGTCAAAGGTCCACCACCAATGGCCTATCCTTCGATGTTGCCATTAATATACCGACAAAGCTGTCCAACACATCGAGCCTCGCAACAATAGCCTCCAAGGTTCCTTGCTCCAGAGATTCCATCTTTGTAGTTGACCGTGCTCTGATACCAGTTGTCACACCCACAAATTTGAACCTAGAATTTTCGCCATCTTGATGTGATGTGCGGCGCCAACTCCCCGACTTGACCAGCATTCCTCCTCGTTGGTGCTTGCGAAATTTAACTAGAAATTAAGACAAGTGTTTAAGCGAGCAAAACCTCCCAACCCTCTTTTTATTCCAAGCAAAAAAACTAGGACACTCGCTCACGGCACACCCCAATAGCTCTAGGAACTCCTTTCGCAGATACCTTTAGCTTGGTGGCTCATGAGGCTTTTATACATAAAATGGCTCAGCCATACGTTATAGTGGACATCAATGTGCCGCCGTCACTTAATGTCCTCGGATGCCCCTCTTGAATGTTGGCCGCGCGCGCCTTGAATGCCCGCCGCCCGCCTGGTGCATGCAGCATTGATGCCCGCCGCGCGCCATCAATATCTGCCAGTGTGCGCGCCATTAATGCATGTCGCGTGGGCCAAGGCTCGGTCGCCAGTCTGTCCAGTGCGCCCCGACTAAAGAGTGCATCCCGCGCCCAGCGCCCTTCGCTAGCACTTATCCGGCACGCCGTGTGCATCCCGCGTGCCTGCTGCGTCCTGTGGTCGCTCGTAATACCTCGTGCCAACGGCTAGCTGCGGTGTAACGCCCCACCAACGGCTACGTCCGGGCACCAACGGCTATATCACCCGCCATAACACCCCAACGACCATCCCCAAGCTGTGTCTAGTCCGTGTCTTCTCCCTGTGCGCCAACTGCGCGCCATCATAACTCCAGCGCCCTGCTGGTGCGTAACGCCCCGGCTGGGTGCATTGCGTTTGACAGCTGCGTGCCGAGTACGCTCCGTGTGGGCACCGCGTGCGTGTAACTACCGCCTCACTAAAAGCCCAGCCCAGCACTTAGCCATTTTAGCACTTACTTGCATAGTTTCACGGATCTGCCATTTGACCCATGTATACTTCATGGACTGCGCACCTTGTGCAACTTACTGGGCCGCACGCCCATCTGCCACGCGCCCAACTGCCTCGTGCCCATTGCGGGTCAGGCGCCTCTTACTGCCTTGCACCCGAGGAGTAGCCCGGCTCCTCCTCACCTTTGGGCCAATTGGCCCTTGCCTTCATGTACCATAGGAAATGGGGCGTAACACCCTACCTTCCACGGTCGACACTTCAAATCTCTCTGGTCGCACAGTTTGAACCCCGTGGTTGACACTTTCACTGATTTTACACTAACCGGTCGACACCTACAGGCACCGGTTGATAGTTTACTACTCTCTGCCTGCACAGGTCGAACCCCGCGGCGACACTTACATCACACTTTACACTGATTGGTCGACACCTATGGACACTGGTCGACATTTTGCACCTCTCTTCCCGCACAGATCAAACTGCGCGGTTGACACTGCCGTCATATTTTACGCTACGCGGTCGACACTTAGTGGCTTTTGTCGACATATTGCACTAGCAGCCTAAAAATAACACTAGTTCGAAAGAAAATAGACGACGAAAACTTACGCGGTCAAAATCACAAAGTAAAGACCTGCATTTTTAAGACAATTCCTCAAGTAGTTTCAAAAACACAACTTTACACCAATCTCGACTATAAATGTTCAAACTCGCCTATGTCTCAACATCTATACACTCGACATAGGCTTTACAAAACACAACTCTCAGAACCTACCATCTGGCCTCGCTCCATGAGTTGGGCTGCCGTGATGAACTCCACCTGTCGGCACATGGTAGTACGTCGCCAAGCGCCTACTCATCCTGTCTGGGCTCTCGTAACTCACCAGCAAGAATCTCTGCACCTATAACACAGAACACAGAACGTAACCCTAACGCTCACTAAGTAATGTAATATGAAACGTAAAACTGACAATGCAATGATATCACATGCAGTCACTACAATTAAGCTCATGTTGTCACAACTTGTGCCGCGTGATATAGCCGCACCATGGTGAGGCTGGACTCTCTCGCCGCCTCACACCTTGGCACGTCGCCATCATCCCGATTGCTCCAGCAATGAGGCCCTCAAATCGTACACACGCGTCACTCCACATACCTCACCATTTCAAGGTGAGGTTGGACGGACTTGTCACACCACCCCCTGACATGTCGCCGCCATTCTGTTTCCTCTAGCGACGAGGCTAGAGTTGCTCACACCACACAAACACCACAGTAGCCATCCCAGGGTGAGGCTGGATGCACTCGCCACACTGCCCCCTTGGCACGTTGCCGCTGTCCTAGTTCCTCCTGCAACGGGGTCAAAGCTGCACACACACACATCGTTCTCACCGCCACACATCACACATCACATTTGTACATAAACCATGCTCAAATTCATTTTCGTTACACTTTTCAAAACATGATGCATGACTTAACAAAAATAGGCAAAACACACAATACCACCCTACCGTCCCATGGTGTAGACCCGTAAGGGTAATGCAGGTGCTACACTACTTACACTACTTACCTGGCGTCTTAGCTTTCCGTTGTGCTCGTTTCTATCACTTCCTTGGGCTCAACCTATCACATAACCAATTCACATTAAAAACACATTTTACAACTCATTTTACGTATTAAAAACTACAGCTACTAACTCAATCCACCAAATCCTGACTAAAACGGCTCGCTAAATTGAATTATGGCCAAAAATCACCCTAACTTCCAACGAGCATAACTTTTGCGTCGGTTACCGGAATCACTCGATTATAGCGGCTAAACACTCCACTCACAATCTAGTTTAACGCACCAAAAAGGGTTTCTAAACCAACGCTTGTAGTTAAGCTAAAAATTCCAAATTAGTTCTGTTTTAGTGCTGAAGATACTACACTCATCGCTTCTCATCCAAGCTGGCTTACTTTCTCACCATTCCTTCATATTTACCATTAATAATCCCACAACAATCGGTAACAACCCAGTAAGCATCCCCAAACCATGAACCCTAAATTTTTATCCATAAATCCCTCATCAACTCTAACCTCAACCCCAAAACTACACTATAACTACACAACTTACTTGGAATCACTGAAAAGGAGAACGAATTAGAGAGCACTATCGGCTAAATTGCTGGAAGAACGATCCCGAAGGAGAGGAAGAGAAACTCACACACAGGGTGGGAAGAAGAGGGAGGAAAACCTGCCGAGGGGAAGTGATGTGCCCCATAGGCCCGTCACACGATCTCAAGTCCAAGCACACA
>CM039521.1:9156236-9168906 GCA_022433055.1 Begonia peltatifolia
GTTTGTCATCTCTAATCAATCTGGACCACGACCACCACCATCACACACCTCACTCACTCCACTAATCTCACACCAAATTTCATTTCATTTAAAGCACATTTGGTTGTTCATTTTGCTGTTTTTCGCAAGGGTTTCTCGGCTTGGCCGACATCCGAGGGCCTAACCGATCCTTTCATGCATTTTGGTGACCGAGCAGGAGCTTGGCTGTAACAGGAAGGATGGGGTTTTGTGCTTCCTTCCCTTTCAATATATATATATATATATATATATACCTTTTCACCCTCACCTTTAACCGTTTAATTTAAACTATCATTCGAGTCGTGCTCGGCTAGAATCCTATAAATATTTCTTGTCTGTTAGCCTCAAAATAATCCCCCACCTAATCTTACAAATTTTTCACTCTCCATTATGACCCAAACCCAGCCGCTTATCGCCCCGACAACTCAAAAATCGATACAACAAAAATACGGGGTGTTACATACTGGTTCAGCTCCAGGGTACATGTCAATGACAAATTCAATTTATCAGTCAGGGGGACTAACCTGGCAATACTCTAGAAACACTTTTGGAAATTTTCGTACATTGGGAATATCGTAAAGCCAAACTTGTCCCTGAAATCACACGTCCATAATGCTAGCCAAAAACCCCATGCATCCATCTTGCAACAGTTGCTGGGCTCTCATAGAAGATACAGTTGAAACCCTGATCATTCTCTTCCTCGTCCTGGAAGAGTAGCTCTCCTCACTCATGGTCGAAAATGGATCTCTCTGGTCCGGTAGTCTATCGCGACATAATGCTTGAACAACCAATCCATTCCCAATATAACATCATACTCCTTCATGTCGAGTATAACCAGATCGGCATATAATTGCTTCTATCCCACTGTCACTATGTCACCCCGCACCACCTTATCAAAATAAAGACGTTGTCCTGATGGTAACATCACATTATATAATCTTTCAGAATAGCTAGGCATTAAATTTGTCTTGACCACAAACGCAATTGACACGAATGAGTGTGTAGCACCTGTAGCAATAAAAGTATAAGCTGCAATCCCCAGAATAGATATACTACCTGAAATCACTGAGGGCTGGGAGGCACCATCAGTCTCAATGAGGGCGAAGACCCTTGGCGTCACTCTCATTAGGGCCTTGCTCAAGGCTGAACAGTTTTTGGCAAGATAACAGGCTTCGTTGCAGTAGTAGCATCGCCCATGATTTGACTTTGGGCAATCTTTGATGTAATGGCTCATCTCGTTGCACCTGAAGCACCGGTTGGTGTCCATCTTGCACTCACCGGGATGGTTCTTCTTACACTTCGGCACAAGGGAAACTGTCCCGATCCCTGTGGCCGCTTGCTACTGCCTTGACTATCGCTGGGCCTCTTTAGACCCTTCTGCTACTGTTCCTGCCCATGTCTAGGCTGTTGAGGCAATATTTCTCTGAAAAATCATCTAAGTTGCTCCCTGGGCGGCTCCCTGTGGCTGGGAAGCTTCAATCCGGCCGCCTCAATATCCAGAGCCTTGGCAACCACTTTCTTATAAGGAATGGCCTGCGTCCCTGCTATCTTTATGCCCATATAAATGTTTTGCTTCAGGCCCTGCATGAATTGGTGTACCTTGTTCTCGTTCAGGCTCACCAGGTGACTAGCAAACCGAGACAGTGCTTCAAAATGCCTCATGTACTCGGCCACAGTACCCATCTGCCTCAACTGAGCAAATCAACCATCTTCTGGGTCCTGACTGAGTGGTTGAAATACTTGCCAAAGAACACCATCTTAAACTCCTCCCAGACCATGGTTTTCACATCGGTGGTGGCTTTTACTGAATCCCACCAAAATCGAGCATACTTGGCAAGGTGGAAGACTGCACTAGAAACCCTATCTTGATCATCCACCTTGGCATAGTCTAGTATGTCTTCCATACTTCGAATCCACTCCTCAGCACTGAGTGGATTCGAAGATAATCTATCGAACACTGGGTGTCGGAGTCTATGGAACCTGTCTCCCCCGTGATCTGCGATACATGATGATAATATAAAATATATGCATTCTTAAAAACTATTAATTGTATATTATTCTATAATGTGGTTGTTTGTACATACTTTATTAGGCTCTTATGTTGTTGCGTGTAGTTTCATTTAGGTTCACATAGTACATAATCAAAATAACAAAAAATTATACCAATTTTTGTATAATTCTTGATGAGTCAGCTCATATTATGTTTGCAATCACATCTTGAGATACTGAATTCAATGTAAGTTGAAGGTGTTATTCAGAGTTTGATCAGGAATGAAGGATTGAAATCTTCTCAGCTCGAGAATTTATAAGTTGCAATCTAATCTTGGATGGTGAAATTTACTATGCGTCGTGATAGTTTGGTGTCAATGCATTCTCATATGTTCTAAGACAAACCAAGGTACGTTCACCACTTAATCTATTATCTAACAAGTTTGTTAGTTTTGCAAGTGAAGTCCCTTTTAATAGCTTGGACTTGGAGCGAAATCTTCGAGACATGGATAAGCTGATACATGTTCTCTCTTGGGAATCACTTACAGGATCACCTCACATCAAAGGGGGAATTTGTCTTCTCGAGGGCAAATCCACGTTACCTAATTATTTATGTAATTTCTTTTGGCAAACCTTGGCCTTTCCTTGTATTTTGATGGCAAACATTGATATTTTTATTTAGTTAACACGCATGTATTAGTTTAAGTAGCATGGGTGGCTAAGGTGTGGAATGCACAAGGAGTTGATTGGCACACACGAAGGAAGGCAAGATCGAGCGGTGCACGGGAACGGCTGCCATGCATGGAAAGTAACAAGCAGTGTACAAATGCATGATTTAGCGGTATAGAGGAATACTGGTTAGCGATCACACGGATGGTGACCAAGCCCGTATGGGGATTGTCGCAAGTCGTCTATCAGCGCTCGCACGGAGCGATTCGCAATGGAGTCTTGGCTAAGTGAAGGAATCCAGAATCTTCTTTCTGCAGTTTGAATTCTTTCCAGCTCAACCACGATCCAGCAAGGACTAAGGACCAATGGAAGGCTATCATGCGGTGCATGTGAGAACATGCACGTCGGATGTTGAAGCTTGAAGGCGAGCGCAGAGCTACGAATCGAGCCCAATGACTTTTTTGGTGATCAACACCTTAGCCACCTTAGGAAATATTTAAGCTTTCAGACTCAATTTTTAATCAATAGAAATTAGGAGTTTTCCTTTTAAAACCCAAAGAGCTTCAAGCTTCAAGAGTTATTGCCTCAGTGAGTAATATCCGAGTGAAATAGCCTCCATTGCCGGCCACGTTTTGGTTACTTGGTGACTCTTATTGACACCTCTTCTCTCCAATATTTTGAGGTTGGAAAACAGTACAAAGATGGTTAACCAAGCCTAGGAGCTGGAGCATTCTTTCTTGATGGAATCATTATCCGAAGGAGCCATAAGTTTCCTATTAGACTAGCCACAGGAGTTCTATCATAGCTTCTTCATCTTAGCTTCTTTTTATCTGAAATTGTAAGCACTTACGCTCCACCCATCAGGTAAGTATCCTTGAAATTTTAATTGCATTTGGTTCTGTTTTGATAAAGTTGTGCCTATTACATTTATGGTTCTCTTCGAGTTGAGCCGAGAGAACTAACCTTTGTTTGTTGTTGTGCTCTAAATCGGTTTTGTAGGGCCAAACTTTGTCAATAGGTTTCTGAGGCATATCAACATATAGTAGCTTAGTGCCCAAATCGATGTGTAATGGTAGTGAGAGAAGGCAAGGGAGAAGTTGAAAGTGAGTACGAACCAGTGGAGGAGGTTGTAAAGGAAAGAGAGTCAGAGGACGAGGTTTCCCATGCACAAGAAGGACCTTTGCTAATGGTTATTCGACAATCCCCCATATCAAAGAGCACTGAGGAGAATTGCCAACGGGAAAAAATCTTCCACAGTGTTAATTTAATCAAGGACAGAGTGTGTCCATTGATCATTGATGGATGGAGCTGCACTACGTGGCCTCCTAAGATATAATCAAAAAATTAGAGACCAGCACTCACCTAAAACCCCACAAGCTACGATGGCGTGATGACAAGAATGATGTAAAGGTCACCAAACCAGTCACCATAGAATTTACAATAGGTGGATACAAGGATTTTGTTGTTTGTGACATAGTTCCAATGAGTCTCAACCATTTACTTTTAGGCAAGCCATGGCAGTGTGATAGATAGTTGACTCATAATGGATATACAAACCAATACTCCTTAAAGTTTGAAGGAAAGATAATCAAACTCACACCATTAAAACCTGAACAAATAGCTAAGGATGAAACAACTATAAAGAAAGAAAAAGACAAGGCCAACCCTTTTCATTTCAAAGGGAGAATTAGAGACTTCCATACTAGAGGGAGGGCCCCTTGTTATAGTTCTATTTTGAGACCGAGTAAAAGAGTTGGGAGGTATTCCAACATTGATGCAAAACCTACTCAAACAATATCAAGACATGCTCCTTGAGAAATTGCCACAAGGATTACCACAATTGTGTGGTATCAAACATTAAATTGACTTGTAACCAGAAGTTATGTTACCTAACTGCCTAGCCTACAGTATGAACATGGAAGAAACTAAAGAGCTGAAGAACCAAGTACAAGAACTTTTGGAAAAAGGCTATATCATGGATTTCTATTAGCCCATGTGCGGTCCCTACATTCTTAGTTACAAAGAATGACAGTTTGTTGAGGATGTGTGTATACAGCAAGGCCATAAACCAGATAACTATTAAATATCTATTTTTGATACCACGACTAGAAGATATGTTGGATGAACTTAGCGGAGATTCAGTATTTTTCAAGGTCGATCTAAAGGGCGTATACCATCAAATCCGTATGAAAGAAGGCGGTGAATGGAAAATAGTCTTAAAGACCAAGTGCGGGTTATTTGAATGTATGGTCATGCCTTTCGGCCGATATAGTGTCCCAAGTAAATTCATGCAATTAATACACCATGTATTAAAGGAATTCTTGGTAAGTTTATAGTCGTTTACTTCAACGACATTCTCGTTGGACATAGTATCGCACTTGGACCACCTAAACACTTTTTTTCAAACACTTAGAACTTCAAAATTTTTTTTCAACCTAAAGAAATGTACGTTTGCCCAAGCAAGAGTTTACTTTTTAGTTTTATTATAACTAAAGAAGTGATGAAAGTTGACGAATCCAAATTCAAGGCCATTAGAGATTGGCTCATTCCTACAGGAGTATCAGGTGTGCATAGCTTCCAAGGATTAGTCTTATTCTATCGGAGGTTTATTAAGCATTTTAGCTCAATCATGGCTGCTATCACAGACTGCACCAAGAAAGGAAGAGATTTCCAATGTATTCCATCTTATCAACATAGTTTTGAACTAATCAAGGAAAAATTATGTCAATCACCCGTCCTAGCACTTCCGGATTAACAAAGTGTTTGAAATAGAGAGTGATGCATCTGGAATGGGAACCAGAGCAATTCTTATGCAAGAGAGGAGACTAATAGCATATTTTAGCAAAAAATTAAAAGGAGCAACCCTAAACTACTCCACGTATGAAAAGGAGTTTTAAGCTGTCATACAAGCACTCGAACAATGGGAGCATTACCTGTAATCCAAAGAATTCATCATACACACTGACCACCAGTCGCTTAAGCACATTAAGAGCTAGAATAAACTAAACAGGTGGCACGCCAAGTGGAAGGAATTTCTAGAAAGATACCCTTACACACTGAAGTGTAAGAAATGGGAAACTAATGTTGTAGTGGATACACTTTCAAGGAGACAGGTTTTGTTGACTGAGCTGGCAACAAGATTTTTTTTATTTGAATGGATTAAAGATAGTTACGAATCAGATCTTGACTTTTGCCCTTACTATCTTAAGTGTCAAGATAAAGCATAAGGGGATTTCTATGTCATGGACGGATACTTTTTCAAAAGAGGCAAGTTATGTGTTTGCAGTGGGGTTTTAAGGAAATGGATCGTCAAAGAAGCCCACAATGGGGGGCTATCTAGTCATTTTCGGGAAAAGAAAACACAAGATATGCTAAAAGAGCATTTCTATGGCCCCATCTCGAACGCGATGTTCATTGAGTAATTGAACAATGCATTGTTTGTAAAAAAGCAAAAAGCAGAGTCATTCCTCAAGGATTATACTTACCACTCCTCGTACTAAGTCACCCTGGGTAGAAATTAGCATAGACTTTGTTATAGGACTCCCACGAACAACCAGAAATAAGGATTCCATTATGATAGTTGTAGATCAATTTTCTAAGACCGATTTTTAGTAAGATTTTGATGTAAATATAATTAATACAAATTAATAACCTTAGGTTTTATGATACTCTTCTCAGTCTAATACTTAAACTAATTAGAAACAAGTTTTGTAACTCAAAATTATATGAAATAATTGACTCTACTTAATACATAGAGTTTTAGGAAAGAATAACAATAATATTGCTGTAAATATGATCAAAACAAATTCAAAAACTAATTAGACGCAATGAACGAACACATAATATACTCGGTTAATATATTCTTTTTTCTCGGTTGATTGTTAAACTGACTTAAACAAGGAAATTTAGCAATTCAAAATATGCAAAATAAACATGCATGTCAAATAGAAGCACAATTAGAGTTTCAGTAATTTAGGTTAATAACTTTTTGCTATCAATTATGATTGCCAAATAACTTGAATGGCCTTAGGTTAAGAAACCATCCTCGGCTGAAAATTGTAATCCGATTAGATTTATTTTTAACAAATGAAAATGATCTGGAAATAATAAGCAAAATCAAATATAATCACACAAGGGAAGCACTTTGTGCTTTGGTACTAGATGACACAGTTTAGCCGTACAAGAAATCAAGTTATTACAATGGAAACAAGATGTTTGATGCTCTCTAATCAATTGGAGAACACCCTGAAAAGAGTAGGCAAAAAATGGGTAAATGAACTCCAAAAATTATGAAATTTCAAAGAGATCTTACCTAAATAGTGATGAACAAACCACGAAATTTTCAAGTAAAATTAAATTAAAATAAAAAAGACATGCAAGAAATCCAGTGGCCAATCTGCTTATAGCACGTTCAAGTAATGTAACCTTCCAAGGAAGGATACTCAGTGCACAAGGCCTGGTTTCCACCCTTCTTCTACTTTCCAACCCTAGAGAGTTTAGAGAGAATGATGTATATAAAAGCCATCAAGAAACTATAAGCTTGGATGTCAATGGAGGTACAAATCCGCTCAGATGTTACTAACCGAGGCACTCACCTAAAAGGAGCCAACAATGCTTCTGGTTTGAGAGAATGATATGCATTATAGGTCAACAACTTGATCCCAAACCAAGGCATAAACACCAACTATCCTTTTAACTAACAAGTTTGCTAGTTTTACAGGTGAAGGCTTCTTTGAAAGCTTAGAGTGGGAACAAAATTCCCTAGACATGGACAAGTCGACGCATGTTCTATCATGGAAACCGCTTGATGGAACATTATACATTAGAGAGGGAATTTGTCTTCCCGAAGATAATTCTATCTAACCAAGCACACTTGGTATTTTGTTTTTGTTTTTGGCATACATTGGCATTTTTGTAATTTTTTGCAAGACATTATATTATTAGCATGCATGAATGGTAGTCATCTAGGATAGCATGGTGGCTAAGGATTGGCATGCACAAGCAGCTCGATGGATGTGCGCTAGAAGAAAACACACCGGTAATCATAGAACCAGTTATGCACTCATGAAAGGCGAACCTAATGTGAAGGTGGTGCGCACAAATGATCGTTATGTGGATTACAAATTTGGACGTTGTGGTCCTTAGAAAAGGGACCGTGCTTACCCACAAGAAGATACGATAGAGATGAAATTAAAGAACCCTTGGCAGACCCGAGAGCTATCTCACGTTATGTTCACAGGTGCATGTTTCTCCAAAGAAAAACAACATCCTTTGGGACTAGGTTTTCATGCTCAATTCTTTTATACTCTCAATAAGAGAAGAGAGGGAACAATAAGAATTCACCAAGCAACGCGAAAGATTGTGGAACAATGGAGGGCTTCTTCATGTGACTAGAAAACCGTGGATAAGCACTCAAGGTTCTTCTAACACTTCGGTTAGGAAAGAAAAGAGCAATTCTAATAAAAATGGAAGTTCTTACAAACACCAATAACCATTACTTAAATAGAAATCCTATGGTGGCAATTAGGGGTTAGAATTTGAAAAGGAGGGAGGAGAGCCGTTGGATGAAGGACGCAATCAGCAGCCATGTAGGAGCATCTGCGCGCGCGGCATTTGACAGTTGAAGTGCAAAACCGCTCCAATCCTTGGTTGATCAAGTGTCATGTCATCCATCCTTGCCCCCCTTCATGATGTACTTGCAAAAACACTTTTTTTTGGGCTTCTTTTTGGGCAATTTCTTCAATTGAGTCCATAGGTTCGATGTTGCAAAAATTTGCTCTCTTTTCTTTTTTTGTGGCCAAGTTTTCACCCCATAATTAAACTAGCAACTTACATCTAATCTTAACCACACAATCTAATGCATGATGCAATATATAAAATTCATACATAAAGGCTAGAGTTTGCCAAAGAAAAACAAAACAAGGTTTAAATAAAAGCTTACACTGTTTATGAGCTGGGAAGACAAATTTTCATTGGCCCATGCGATGAGTCCATCCATGCTTCCCAAGTCAGAGTGTGGAAGGGTTGATCTATATCGTCCAAGTTGGGCTCCCATGTAAAATCCATAATGAGATCAACACCTACAAAAAAAACAAGTTCGTCAACAAAAAGATTAAGTAGATTAAGAGCCTTAGTTTGAGATCTTGTGGTTGGCCTTCTTGGCATGTCATCCTCTCCAAGTGATTGAGGATTTGACTTCAAATCCAACGATTTGGTTTCCTCTTAATATCTGGATAGCCAAGGTATGAGGATAGATCCAGCACGTTGAACATGGATGACACTCCATAGCCGCCAGGTAATTTCAACTTGTAAGAGTTATTATTGATTCGCTCTAGAACTTTGAAGGGGTTATCTACTCTAGGAAGTAGTTTACAATGCCTCTTAGCTTGAAATCTTTCTTTACAAAGGTGAAACCAAACTAAGTCTCCTTCTTTAAAGAGACTTAGTTTGGTACCACATCGCAAAGAACAGTGTATGTAACGCCCCGAAAATCTTCCATGATTCCCGGTTCGCTACCAACTACTACGCGTCAATATCACTCATATACTCTACTAAATATTTCCTAGAAATTGGAAAGCTTTATTTTTTGCCTCAAAACGACTATTTTTTTTTTTTTTACTCAAAACGACTTCCAAAAGAATATGCATAAATGCCGCAGCGGAAACTCGTTTAAAATCGTTTTAAAGAAACTTCGCTTTTAAAACATAAAAATAAAGAGACCGGTTGACACCTGCAAGAGCCGGTCGACACTTGAGTGGTCTTGGGTTTTCCATTGATCGACACTGACAAACGCCGGTCGACACTACCTTTATCTCGGATCTTTGCATCGGTCGACACCGGGGACACCGGTCGACACTTCTACACCCATTTTAGAGAGAGGTCGACACTCGCTATCGCAGGTCGACCTTCGCGGTTGACACTGCTGCCAATTTTACACATACCAGTCGCACTTGTAGCCAGGGGTCGACACCTACTTCGACTCTGCCCTGCGTAGGTCAAGCCTCACGATCGACACTCACGCTATATTTTACACTGACCGGTCGACACCTATGGACTTCGGTCGACACTTTACACCCCAGAAACTTTAACAGAATTCAACAAAACAACATGGATTTTGACTAAACGTTTAAAAACCATAATTCCACTTCTTGACTCAATTTACAACCTGTTACGCACGCCAAAATACTTAACCCAAATTCAAATCTCTCTTTTAAATTAAAATAACTAAAGACGACTCAAAATACCTCACCACCCATACTTACACCCGCCATAGTTAAAACGCTTCAACAGCTGACCCAGTCGTCCCACGAGCGTCCTCCACCAACTAGCTTCTAGTCCTAGGCATGCTCGGGATACTCACTAGCTGCTCCGTCGTCACCTACATCACAGAACTCAACTATTAGCCTAATGCTAAGTAAGCAATGCATACATACATACTAAAACAAACATCTCCTACACATGCAGTTTCTAAAGTTTCGTCTGTACTTTTTGTTTTCATCTCTTTCTTACATCTTCTTTATCTTATTACTACTAGGTTCTTCTTTACGTGCTAGATCAAGGTGACACATTTCGCTGTCCACCTCTCGTGAGAAGGCCAACCTCGATCTAGTAAAGCGACACACCTCGCAGTCCACCTCTCGGGACAAGGTCACCACGTAAAACGGTGGAATAGTCATACACCTTGCGGTCCATCTCTCGGTACAAGACTACTCAACCCCACGTTTATTATTTTCTTACGTATCTTCTCATCTCATTCATTTTATCTCATCCTACTGTTTTACTTCGTAAAAACATGAAAATTCATTTTCGTTTTGTCTCATAAATTAAAACCATGATGCACAATCAATAAAGCATAACATAAAAGAAACCTGCAATGCAAACTACTATACTGTGATGTAGGCCCGAGGGCAAATCTACTACTATATTACTTACCTGACGTACTTAGTACTCGTATATGAACCTCTTATTTTGCTTGGCTACTGGAAAACCTATAAATTACATAACTATCAGTTTTACGGTCCATGAGATCCACAATTTCTAAGGAAACAACCTCTATCAACCCCTCTAACTAAACTCCCAACATTCTACACAAATTCCTACCAATTTCAGAATTGCCTAACCTATCCAATACTCGTCCTATTCGGACGATTCAAAATGCCACGGTTTCTTTAGTACATCTAACTCCTAATGGTCTAGTTTACTTCCTAATCTGACCTCCACAAATCAGCCAAATTCGGTCGAATAGAACCGTTACGTCAACCCACGTTCCGGTTATCCTAAGGCGGAATATTATTCATAAAAACTTATAATCTACCTATACTCCCCGTTTAACAGTGATACACGGATAACAATTGACTGTAACTCTAAATTCCCGAATCTTCCTACTAGGTTATCACCAAAACTACCTATTACCCTTACTAACTCAAATATAAACACTCGTAACAACTAGAACCTTAACTATCTACTAAACCTAGCTGAACTTACCAAAGATTTGAAGATTTACAAAAGAAAATGGCTGATCAAAAGAACGTCCAGAGTAGGAAGGTTCTTCTTGCGCTAGGGAGGGGTGAAAGAGCCGAACAGAGGGGGGGGGGGGGGGGGAATCCGTTCCTCCCCTCTGTTTATTATATTCTTTTTTTTAATAATTAATATAATTAATTCTAATTACTATTTTGCCCCCAACCATTAACCGTTTAATAAATCTGTTATACGGTCTCATTTCGAATGGATTCTCAAAATTTTATCTGCTACATTAGCATCAAAATAATCTTTCAACTAAGAGTAGAAATTTTTCGCCCACAATTCCGACCATTACTCCGTCGATTACAATCACGTACTTTCGAAATTAAACTAAACGGAAAAATTCTGGGTGTTACATTTCACCCTCCTTAAAAGAAATTTTGTTACCTGAACAGTTCTGGGTATTGGCTCATCATGTCCTGCTGCCGATCCCAAGTTGCCTCTTCTACGCTGTGGTTGCGTCACAAAACTTTCACCAGTGGAATCTCCTTGTTGCGTAGAGTCTTCACTGCATAATCCAGAATCTCCACTTGCCTCTCTTCATACGCTAATGTGGGTTGAATCACCACATCTCGCTGTTCCACCATATGCGAAGGATCTCGTATACATTTTCTCAACATGGACACGTGGAATACATTGTGAATCCCACCCATCGAGGTTGGCAACTGCAACTGGTAAGCTGTTTTTCCTACTCTCTTCGTAATAAGAAATGGTCCAATAAATCTTGGGTTCAACTTGCCTCTTTTCCCAAATCTTACCACTACTTTAAATGGAGAAATTCTCAGAAATACTTCATCACCCACATTAAATTCTAGCTATCTTCTCCTACGATCTACATAACTTTTTTATCGACTCTGAGCTGTTAAGATATGCTGCCGAATAAATGTAACTTTCTCTACTGTCTGCTGCAAAATATCCAGACCTACTAAACTTGCCTCGCCAACTTCATCCCAGTAAAGCGGGGGCCTGTACTTTCTCCCGTAAAGGGCCTCGTATGCAACCATACCTATCGTGGCCTGAAAACTGTTATTATAAGAAAACTCTACCAGCAGCAGATATTTGCTCCATGATCCTTGTAATTCCAGTACACAAGCTTGAAGCATATCCTCCAGAGTCGGAATAGTACTCTCAGATTGTCCATCCATCTGAGAATGAAACGTTGTGCTAAAATTGTGCTGCGTACTCATGGCCTTGTGCAAACTCTTCCAGAACTTTGATGTAAATCTGGGGTCCCTGTCTTATACAATTGAAGATGGAATTCCGTGCAATCGCACGATCTCTTGAATATATAGTTCGGCGCAGTGATCCATAGAATACGTCATCTTCACTGGCAGAAAATTGGCCGATTTGGTTAACCTGTCCACTATCACCCATATTCCATCATAGCCCTTTGTCGTTCGAGACAGCTCTACAACAAAGTCCATCGCTATTTGCTCCCATTTCCATTCAGGTATCGGCAATGGCTGTAATTTTC
>CM039521.1:9203906-9224016 GCA_022433055.1 Begonia peltatifolia
TAGCTTTTATCTTGTTATATTTATCTTTGAAGTTGAATTATCTTGTGATGGATAAATTTAGTAGTCATTTCATAAATGCATCTCTTGATTTCAATTTCGAGTATAATTGCTTGTGAGAGATGACTTTGATAAATTTTGAATTTGTTGATGATAATATAAGTATGCCTCTAGTTTTCAATTTGAATTATATTTTCTTTTAGAGGATACATTTGATGAATTTTGTAGGCAAGATATTTAAAAATGATAGAATTAGAACATGACATGAATGTGAGGCATTCCACCGTCCTTGGCCAAATCCATGGTCGGATTTTATTACTAATTTGTTTGTTATTTTGTAGGCCTTAAAGATCATGACAAACTCCTTAAACCCGGGATAGTTAACAAGGAGAAGTGTTAGGGTACCGGCCTGCAAATGGGAGAATGACGCATGCGAAAGACTCAAATGACAAACAATGATCAGTGCTCGAAGAACACCCTATTAACAGACGAAAACAGAGGCAAATAGAGGAAGGAAAAGGAAAATGAAACACGCAAAAAGAAGAGATGGGTGTGCTGGATTCTTGGCCAGAAAGGATCGAGAATTACCTTCAAGAACGTCGGAGAAAGAAGGGGTCCATGCCAACCCTCTAGACATTGATCAGTGCCGAGGAAGGATGCTCTGCTTCATGAAACAAACAAGCTCCAGCAGGGAAGAAAGGCCTTGCATTTCTATGCTTCTCCTTCAGAAGCTGCCGAAGGGGAGGTAGGATATAAAGGAACCCATGGCTAGCCCAAAAACGACGGAGCTTGCGGGAGAAGAACTCTTCAGTTACCGAAGAAGTCCAAAGCCGAGGAAATTTGTTCTTAAACCAACCTTCTACTGTTTTCTAGCTCAAAAGCTTGGAGAGAAGGATGAATCGAAGCTCGACCAATCAACCATAACTCGACAGAACTCTGGAGACTTGACTCTTTGGTGAAACCATCACTGAACACACGATGCAAGCACCAGACGAAGGGAAAATCCTTCTTGAAGAAATACTCTTCTATTTCCAAAACTTTAATTGACAAAACTGTATCAGGAAGAAGGGGATCAGAGCATTCCGGAGACGAAGGATGGGAAGAAATCGACATCTAGAAGTAACCGTTGGAGCTGGACCAGGTCGAGTGAACCGAACCGGATCGGCCAGATAAACCAAGACACTGGAGGCTACCTTGCACACCCGTGCACTGCGTGCTGGACCCTGCCTGGTGTGCGCGCCTGCGCTGCTTCAGATCTCCCACCCGGTGTTCGAAAAAATGCCGCAAAGAAAACAGCTTCTTTTCTGCTTGCTTTTGATCTTTCCAAACCCTTTAGAAAAATATTACAAACATACATTCTAAAAGATATAAGGCTAAAGTTTGCTAAATATCATGGTTTACTTAAAACTAAAATTCCTAAATATTTAAATTCAATTCAAGGCCCGGTTACACAATTTGAGTCAAGGAAAAAAAACTTCCCTCTTCAATTCTTCCCAAGCCTTGATAAGTCTTTTACCTACAAAATTTTACAAGCCCATTAAAAGACAAAATAGTTAAATACTTACCTTGCCTTATGTTTAAGGGGTCGTGATCGTAGGCACATTATGGATGGTCTATGGGACCCGGGGCATATCATCCACTCCCAGTTGTTGAGAATTTGACTTCGAATCCAAAAGTTGACTCACTGGGGATATGCTCATACAACATAGGATTTAAATTTCTACCAAACATCCTATGCAATTAAAACTATGGCCTATGATATAATAGGCCAAAACATAGTTATCCAAAATGAAAGAAAAACTTTAATTCTTCGATAAAGGCCTTGAACAAATTTTTAAAAAAATTGATTAGTTCATTACTAACAATTTAGAAGTAAGCATACATAATAATGGCACAAGATTCATGCAAGCATAATTGAACAAATTCATTTCTCATGCTAAATCAACAATTCAAAAACGAACCAAATGAAATCATCTTTTCAAAGGAAACACCACTTGGGTTCAATTGATTTAAATCCATCTAAAATTAATAAGAGTTTAAAATCCAACTTATCATAAGTTTGATCATTAATCCATAACTCATTGAAAGCGAATTTTTCTACAAAATTTGAGCTAGGATTCAATCATTAAAATAGGCAACATATTGCAACAAAACTCTTTCTTCCTAGTTCTATCTGTCAAGATAAATCCAAGGCAAGAATATTTAATAAAAGACATTCTAAAATATATATCAAGAAAATTCAAAAGAGAGTTTGTGCACAAACAATTCAAATCATTAAACTAATCTCTATATTCAATCAATCCAAAATATATTCGAGAGATTATTGGGACATACTTTGTTGCCGAAACTATTCCAACTCCTTGGCTTATCCTGTCACACCCCGACAGCAACACCCTGAGAACTCCTTTAGTTGCCGATTTGATCTAATACAACACCAAACGACCCGTCTCTCCCTCTCACCCAAATTGTATAAACATTTAATTTTTTGCTTGAAAACATTTTATAAAGACTTACGCAGCGTAAAACGACACTTGCGCGGGCGACTCTTAAAAAAAACGAATTTATTTTTAATGTTTTAATTTTTGAAGTTTTAAAACAGGTAAAGAGAAAACTGGTCGACAACTGTAACATCGGTCGTCACCTGAGCCGTTCTGCACTCAAGGGTCAACACCTATATATATATATAGGTCAGCACCTCGGTTGCCTCTGTTTACACAGGTCGACACGTGTTTGTAGCAGTCGACACCCTAGTCCTCTTTTTCCGTCCCGGTCGAACCTCGCGCTCGACACCTATACATTCATCGCACAGAGCAGTCGACACCTATCTTCAAAGGTCGACACCTTAATTCCCTCTGCCTGCACCAATCGAATCTCGTGGTCGACACATTCCTTATTTCCTCACTAACCAGTTGACACCTAAAGACACAAGTCGACACCTAGATTGGTTATGTCCCCGTAAGTTAACCCTTGCGGTCGACATTTGCATAGTTAGGTCGACACCTTGCACCAGCAGCCTAAAACTATATTAAGAATTCAACACAAAAACGAACGACGAAATTCCCCGCCATTTAAAATCACAAAGTAAAAACCTGGATTCTCAATCAAAATCTCCCAAGTAGTTTTAAAATACATCTACTAACGTTTAAAATATTCGTTTATACATCAAAATCTATACATGAATTTCCAATACAGTTGACATGGACTCCTCAAAATAAATCTTCAAAAATTCACCATACCCCAAAACACTCTCCACTGGTCGGCTTGCCCTAACAAACTCCACCCGACGGTACATGCTAGTACGCCGCCAACTGTAAACTCGCACTAGTTGGGCTCTCGAAACTCACAAGAGGAAATATTTGCACCTACGCCACAGAACACAAAACATAAATCTAACACTCAGTAAATAGTGCAATATGAAGTACAAAACTGACAATGCAATTCTATCACATGCAGTATCTACTTCCTCACTCATATTGTCACCACCTGTGCCGCGTTGTACAGGCGCACCAGGGTAACGCTGTACTCTCTCGGCACACCGGCCCCTGGCACGTTGCCACCATCCCAGTTCCTCCAGCAACGAGGCCCAAAAGTTGCACACACACGAGTCACCCCACACAGCAATCATCCCATGGTGAGGCTAGACTCACTCGCTGCACTTCCACCTGACACATCGCCACTGTCCCGATTCATTTAGCAAAGGGAGCAGAGTTGCTCACCATCACACACACCGCAACAGCCATCCCAGGGTGAGGTTGTACTCACTCGCCACACCTCCCCATGATAGGTTGCCATCGTCCCGGTTCCTCCAGCAACGGGGCCAGAGCTGCCTACACACATATCGTTCTCAACACCACGCGTCACACTTCACGTTCGCACATAAAACATGCTCAAATTCATTTTCATTACACTTTTCAAAACATGATGTATGACTGAAACAAAACATGTAAAACATACAAATCATCTCTACCGTCCCATGGTGTAGCCCCATGGCCTTATGAGCTTCTGTGGTGATCGATTTCTACCCAACACTCGAGCTCAACCTATCACATAACCAATTCGCATTAAATTTCATCTCACAACTCATTATACGCACTAAAATTATGGCTACTAACTCAATCCATCAAAGCTTGACTAAAATGGCTCACTAACCCGACTCGTCCAAAAATGAACATAACTTCCAACGCGCATAACGTTTGCATGGGTTATTGGAATCACTTGATTCCAGCAGCTAAATGCTACACTAATAATCTAGTTTAATATAACAAAAGAGAATTTAAACCACTAACCGTCGCTAAGCTAAAATCCTCAAAAACATAACCAGGTTTTTCAGCCCAAAATTTTTATTCTCAGTTTCTCAACAAACTCACTCAATTCCTTAACAATCTATCACATTCTAATCTATTAAGCATAATCTAACTACCGTTTGATATTTTAAATTCAGTAAACTCAAATTGCATGGTACATCCTGTCGGATATTCTTCAATTTTTAGAACTCCCTCGCCTCACCCACTCCAAACCATCAATTCCCCCATCAACCCCCCTAAATTATAGTATAAACCTTCAGAAACCGAAACCAAAACTCAACCCTAGCTCATCGATCAAAAGAGGGGAGTAGAAGAAAGGGTTACTAGATAGAAAGTGGGACTGTGTTCTGAACGTGGACGAGAGGAGAGAAAACAGGGATGGTGAGCTTCAAATCGCCGGTGCGCACGCTTTCTCCACGAAAGAAACTCGACAGAGAGGGGAGGCTTTCCTCTTCTCTTCTCTTCTTTTATATTTTTTTTGTTAACTAAATTACCAAATCACCCTTACGTGTTAATCCTTTGAAAAATCCATCGAATTCACGTGCTTTCGTCTCCAAATTTCATAAACTTTCTTCGGAATTCGCTCCTAACTTTCCCTCCATTTAATTTGTCCGTTAAAATCTCTCGTGGAACTCACATGGGACCTTTAATTTATCCGATGAAATTTATGGGTTATTACATCCCTCCCACCTTATAGGAATTTTATCCCCAAAATTTACATACCGAATAGCTCTAAGTACTGTTACTCCTTGTCCTGCTGCCTTTCCCATTTGGTCTTCTTCACGTTGTAATTGCGCTACAAAATTTTGACTAAGGGAATCTACTTGTTACACAACACCTTCATAGTCGGCCCCAGTATCCCTATTGGCTTCTACTCGTAAGTTAGCGTCGACTGGATTTCTATATACTGCTGTTGTAGCGTCCCTAAACACTATTCCTAAAAAAATCTCATAAATTTTTTTTGTTTTTATTCGTAGACTTAAAATAATATCGTGTAAAAACATTAAACCGTTTACAGAGAAAAAACAATCCTTGCGTAGAAGCCTAGTATAAGTTAAACTTCATTTCAAGTGTTGAAAACGGTAAAATAGGGGTTTCGGTCGACACCTGCGGAGACGGGTTGACATCTCATTTCTCTCTGTTTACATCGGTCGACACCTGCGGAGACGGGTCGACACCTCATTCCTCTCTGTTTATATCGGTCAACACCTGCAAAAACAGGTCGACACCTCTTACAAAGATAGGTCAACCTTTACTAAGATAGGTCGACACTTCATTTCTCTCTGTTTGCATCAATCGACACCTGCAAAGACAAGTCGACACCTTTTACAAGATAGGTCAACATTTACTAAGATAGGTCGACACCTCATTACTCTCTATTTGCATGAGTCGATCTCGATGGTCGACCCTTACTAAGATAGGTTGACCCATGCCAGCATCGGTCAGCACTTAAAGACCAGAAATTTAATTGAAACTTTCTAAAAACGACCGTAACTATCGTAAACTTTCTGATGGACACCTACAACATAACTAACTTTCAATTCACATTTTCTTTATAAAAATGAACAGCATGCCCCTACATTTATCATTAAACCAAGTCCACCTATCCAAAACATTCAATATATCTTTAAACATAAAACCGTTTAATCAGACTCCTATATTTCTTTTATCAACACATTAAAAAAATTCAAAACCTAAATATCTAACTATATTTCCCAAAACCTCTGTATATTACCCCAAAATACGTTCAGATAGCCCACGAGTCAATCACGCTCCGACAGCCATAAGTGCTCTTCCACAACCATCATTCTTCAACGACATCATTTGTCAGGTTGAAGTAAAACGTCCGTACATTCTTCTAAATCACCTACATCACAAAGACATCTATGAGTTAAAGGCTCAGCAAGTCAACATAAATGTAAATGCATGCCGTTCATATGCAGTTCTTACAACATGCAGTCATTTCAATTCATTATATAGCAGGATGTCACCGAGGGTTACTTTCACAAGATAGAGAAGGCACATCAAGCGGTTAGACAGTATTCTCCATCTATCGGTGGGAAAGCATGTTACACCTACGGAACAGCCATATCTGAACCCCACCCCGACATGACCAAGATTATTTGTATTCATTTTTTTTCATTAGTTCATTTCTTTTTATAAGATAGGTGCCGAAATTTGTTTTCATGCCATTTTTGAAAAAACGTGATGCATGAACAGTTCATAATGATTAAATTTATAAAAAAACATAGAAAATAATCAACGGAAACATAAAAGACATTCTATAACTTAAACAACCTAACTACCCGTCTAATTTACACTAAAATAGTTTAAAACATCAAATCCTTGAAAACAGGATTTCTTATGCTGTAGGTCAAATCGACCAAGCAAATCACAAAGTTTTACCTCGGGTCCTTTGTAATTAAACTTGGAGTCCGTTTGCTTTAACCGTGCAAATCAAACAACCTAACAAAACATCAAATTGAAGCACTTAACATACACACAAGAAACTTTCGGATTTTCTTATAACAGTTTTTTGTCCAATTTCAAATGCTCATAACTTTTTCAATATAACTTGAAATCAAGTAATTCCAAGTGTTATGGACTACTCTAAAAGTCTACTTTCAAATGGTGCAAGACACTTACTAAAAAAGAACCAATAACTTAGCCGAATATCACAAGAACAAAATTTGTTCTGTTTTTGGCATCTTTAAAACAATTTCCTCTTTTTTGCAAACTAATGCACCAATACATATTACAATCCTATAACAATCATTAAAACATCATTTAAACACACTTAACTTAACAACCAACAAATATCCAAGGAGAATTTCGTAGGTTAGGGTTTTGGAAAACTCATTCCAAACAAAGCTTAAAAACTTAAAGTTTATCACTCATAAACAACAAAAATTATGTAACTTATAACCAAAAAGAAAACTCACTTTTAATCCTCAACCAAAATGGAGCTAGGGCATGGAAATGGAGAGATGCAATGGATGAAAATCAGGAGCAAAAAATCGTCGGAGAGAGAGAGGGTCAAACCCCTTTTTATTCACCTTTTTCACTTTAACACAATTTACCCTTTAATCCCTCTAGCCACTACATGTAGTTTCTTAACAACTACTCATAGTTTCTCATTAATTTCACCTCCCCACATCTCACATGAAATGCTCAAGCTTTGAATCACAATTTGTTTATTTTTGTTGACTTTTCAACTATACTTTAATTTGTCCTTTGCATCATTATATTTTCTTTTTACCTTTGTTTCTCAACATTGAAATCTTCTTTTTAATTCCTATCATTTACTCTCTTAATAATTTTGATTTCTCCTTTTTTTGTTTTCATGTATCGTTTTAAAACAATTTATCGAATATTATTGTGACAAAATGTACAAAAGTTTTGGGTTTTACAGCTGTGCAACCACCTGATAAGAATCACGCATACACTTTCTCAGCATGGGGACATAGAAAACATTGTGTATAGCATCCATCAAAGAGAGTAACTGAATCTTGTAGGCGGTCTCCCAATCCTCTCCATAATAGGGAATAGCCCAACATAAGGAGAGTTAAGCTTTACTCGCTTCCCAAATCTGACCACTCTCTTGAACAGGAAGATCTTCAAAATATCTAATCGCCTTAATTGAATTCCAACTCTCGGCGCCTCTGGTCTGCGTCAGTTTTCTGCCGACTTTGAGCTGCCTCGATTCTGTAACACCCAAAATTTTTCGCTAAAATAATTTTTGAAATTTCGTATTGATAAACGGTGGAGTTTTAGTCTGAATCGAAAGCGAAAAATTTATACCGTTAAGTAAAAGATTATTTTGGTGTTAATGTAAAAGAGAAAATTATAAGAATCCAACCAGAAACGAACAGCATGACCGTTCAGTTAAAAGATTTAAAGCTAAGGGCGATAAAAGTATATTATTATAATTATTATTAAAAAAAAAACTGAGAGAAAGAAGGAAACCCCCGCCCCCCTTGATTCCTTCCCCCTCCCACGCGAAAACTCTCCCCTCCTCTCGACGTTTCTCTTTTCAGGGATGATCCTTCTACTTTCCTCTCTGTTTCTTCAAATTTTGTGATAAATTTTAATTAGTTTTTGAGTATATAGTTAGTTCGTTAGTGTTTTAATCATTAAAAGTGAAGTTATATAGATTTATTGGGTAGTTTTGGTGAACCCCAGGAGGGAAAAACGAATTTTGAGATTTATAGTTGATTTTTATTCGTGTATTGGTATTTAATCTAGAAGTAAGATTAGGTTATATGTTTTTATGAAAATGATTGAGTGTTTGGATAGCCGAAATGCTCGGGTTATGGAATGGTTTTTATTCGGTCACATTCGACCAAGCTATAGATGTTGGATTGAGAAATGGATGATACCGTTAGGAACTAGACGTCTTATGGAATCCATAGCATTTTGAATCGTCAAAATCGGACGAGTATTAGTTTAGTTATGAATTTTTGAATATTGGTAAGAAATAGAGCCGGAAATAGGGTTAGTGAGCAGTTTTAGCCGGAATTAGGGTTAGTGAGCAGTTTTAGTTGGGTTATTGAGTTAGTAGTCGTAATTTTAGTAGGTGGAATAAGTTGTGAGATGGAACTTAATGTAAAATGGTTATGTGATAGGTTGAACCTGAGGAATTAATAGAGGCCGTTCACCACAGAATCTTAGAACGCCAGATAAGTAGTATATGCATGTACATTGCCCTTATGGGTCTACACCATAGGATGGTAGCAATGATTGTAGGTGTTGTCTGTTTTGCATGTTTTGTTTCAATCATCCATCATGTCTTGAAAAGTGTAACGAAAATGAATTTGAGCATGGTTTTATGTACAAGTGTGATATGTCAATGGTAAGGAAAATGGTTACGTGGCCTAAAAGGAAGTGATTTACCCTTTGACGCAGACAGAGAATCGACTTATGAAAACTGATCCGCTTCCTAACTCTGTAATAGGATCGTTGACATGAGATGCGTGTACAACTCTTGGGCCCCATTGCTGGTTGGGTCGAGACGGTGGCGACGTGTCAGGAATGGTGTGGCTTGAGGGTCAAATTTCTAGGGCGGTTGTACGATGTAGCCTCGAAGGAAGTGATTCGCCCTTTGACGCAGTATGATGATCGACTTGGGAAACCTGATCCGCTTCCTAACTCAAAAAGAGGATCATGCGATACGTGTTATGGTGTGACGACATGAGTGATAAAGTAGAGACTGCATGTGTTAAGATTGCATTGATGGTTTTCATGTTCATTTTTGCACTACTTACTAAGTTTTAGGCTGACGTGTGTTCCGTGGTGTAGGTACAGTCGATCAAGGGGGTGAGTTTCCCGAGCCTAGCCAAGACTAGCGTACAGTTGGCGGCTACCATCATACATCGGCAGATGGAGTTTGTTAGGGTGATCTGACCTGCGAAGAGTGTTTTGGGGGAAATGGTGAGTTTTGAAGGATGTGCTTTGGTGAGTCCGTGTCAAATATATAGGATTCGTGTATAGATTTTGATGTATAAACGGATATTTTAAACGTTAGTAGATATATTTTGAAACTACTTGGGAGATGTTGATTGAAAATACAGGTTTTACTTCGTGGTTTTAAATGGCGGGGGTTGTCGTCATTCGTTTCTATGTTGAGTTCTGAATATAGTTTTAGGCTACTGGTGCAAGGTGTTGACCGGTATGACTAAGTATCGACTGCGAAGGTCGACCTACGGGGATAGAACCAAACTAGGTGTCGACTTGTGTATTTAGGTGTCGACCGGTTAGCGTAAAGATGGTGAGAGTATCGTCCACGAGGTTCGACCGGGCAGGCAAAAAGGATTAAGGTGTTGACCTATGAAGACAGGTGTCGACCGCTCCGTGAGATGGATGTAGAGGTGTCGACAACGAGCTTCGACTGGGACAGACATAGAGGATCAGGGCATCGACCACTGCAAGCAAGTGTCGATCTGTACAAACTGAGGTGCCGACCTATTTATATAAGTGTCAACCCTTGGGTGCAAAACGAGTCAGGTGTCAACCGGTGTTTATAGAGGTTGACCAGGTTTCTATTTATCTATTTTAAATATTAATGAAACAAGGAAATAAATGTGTGTTTTTATGATGAGTCCTTCGCACCAGGTGTTGTTTTCCGCTGCATAAATCTTTATAAAACATCTTCAAGCAAAAATTTAAATTTTGATACAATTTGGGTAAGAGAGAGAAACGGGTTGTTCGTTATGGTATCAGAGTGAACCGGGAACCAAGGGGTTCTCGGGGTGTTGCTGTCGGGGTGCTATAGATTCTCTCTTTTATAATAGCAACTTTGTCGACAGTTTGCTGCAGTAACTCCAGGCCTATAAGCCTCGCCTCTCTAAACTCGTCCCAGTACAATGACGACCTGCACTTCCTACCATACAGAGCCTCGTACGGTGATATACCAATGGTAGACTGATAACTATTATTGTACGAGAACTCGACCAACGACAAGAATCTGCTCCAAGCCCCCTGAAACTCCAATACACAGGCTCTGAGCAAAGATCTGTATAGTTCATTCTGACTGCCCGTCAGTCTAAGGGTGAAAGTCCGTACTGAAGTACAATCTGGTACCCATAGCTTTATGCAAACTCTTGCAAAACTTGGACATAAACCTGGGTTCTCAGTTTTACACTATCGACACAGGGATCCTATGCAACCTGACTATCTCCTGGATATACATCTGGGGGAACTGATCCATAGAATAAGGTATCTTCACTGGCAAAAGGTGAAACAACTTTGTCAACCTGTCAACTATCACCCAGATCGTATCATAACCCTTAGCGGTACTCGGCAAACCAACCACAAAATCCATGGTAATGCGCTTCCATTTTCACTCCGGTATAGGCAATGGTTGGAGCATACCAGGCAATCGCTGATGCTCCGCCTTCACCTGCTGGCAGACTACGTAGGTCTCAACATACTTAGCCGCCTCCCGTTTCATGTTAGGCCACCAGTAATGTTGTCTCAAGTCCCTGTACATCTTAGTAGTCCCAATATGCATAGAGATGGGAGATAAATGGGCCTCAGACAGTATCTCCTTCCTTAGCTATTCATCTTTTGGGACGTACCACCTATCCTGAAACATAAGAATCTCATCCTCCGAATAGCTGAGCTCAGTACTAGCATTGGCCTCCATACCCGCCCTCAGCTCACTACACTCAGAGTCAGTCTCCTGGGCCTGCTTAATTTTTTTTAGGATGGTTGGCCTCAAAGATATAGCCGAAAGTGTTGCTGGTAAGTCCAAAAATACCTCCACACTGAATCTCCAAAGCTTTGCACTTACCCAGGCCAACACTGCTGAACTCATAGCGGAAGTTGAAACTGACACTCGGCTCAGAGCATCTGCTACCACGTTCGCCTTCCTTGTATGATATTTAATTTCAAAGTAAGAATCATTCACTAGCTTGAGCCATCTTCTTTGTCTGAAGTTCATCTCCTTCTGCGTGAAAATATACTTCTAACTCTGGTGGTCTAAGATGATTTTGCACTGTTATCCATACAAATAATGCCTCCAAATCATAATTGCGAAGACCACCGCCGCTAATTCCAAGTCATGAGTGAGATAGTTATGCTTGTAGGTTTTCAATTGCCTGGAAGCATAGGCAATCACCCTTCCACTCTGCATCAGTACGCACCCCAAGCCTATCTTAGATGCGTCACAATATATACTGAATTTCTCGCCTCCACTGGCAGAGTCAACAAATGAGCAGTTGTCAACTTTTGCATCAGTGTCTGGAAGCTGCCTTCACACACATCAAACCAACTGTACTTCACATTTTTCCTGTTTAATCGAGTCAAAATAGCTAAAATCTTAGAGAATCTCTCAATGAATCTCCTGTAGTACCCTACGAACTCTAGAAAACTGCGTACCTCGTTGGCGTTGGTCGGTTGCGCCCACTCCTTCACGGCTTGAACCTTCGCTGGATCCACCGAAATACCATCACAGGAGATAATGTGCCCCAAAAAGTTGATCCTATTCAGTCAAAACTCGTACTTAGAGAACTTAACATAAAACTGATGCTGGCTTAAAGTAGTCAGTACAATCCTCAAGTGTTCTCTATGCTCTTCCTCGCTCCGTGAGTAAATCAGAATGTCATCAATGAACACTATCACAAATTTATCCAATTGCACCCTGAATACAAGGTTCATCAGATCCATGAAAGCTGCTGGGGCTCTATTTAGTCTAAATGACATCACTAAAAACTCGTAGTGTCCATACCGCGTTCGAAAAGTAATCTTCGAGATATCTTCCTCCCTAATCTTCAACTGATAATAGCCGAATCTCATATCAATCGTAGAGAACACCCGTGCACCATGAAGCTGATCAAACAAGTCATCTATCCTTGGTAATGAGTACTTGTTCTTCATAGTCAATTTATTCAGCTCCCTGTAATCAATGTACATGCGTAGTGATCCGTCCTTTTTCTTGACAAAAAGCACCAGCGCACCCCAAGGTGAGAAACTATGGCGTATAAAGCCCTTATCCGTCAACTTCTCTAACTACGCCTTTAACTCCTTCAACTCAGTAGGCGACAGCCTTTACGGGTTTTTACACACTGGTTCACTACCAGGGTATACATTAATAACAAACTCAATCTCCCTGTCAGGGGACAAACTTGGCAAATCCTTGATAAATACCCTAGAAAAGTCCTGTACAACGGGGATGTTCAAGAGCTGAACCCCGCCCTGAAAATGCAGGTCCACGACACTAGCCAAGTAGCCTATACATCCACCTCGTAGTAGCTGCAGAGCTCTCATAGACGACATAGCTGAAATCCTGCTAAAATCCTACTCAAACCCTTTCCTGCCCTGAAAGAGTAGTTCTCCCCACTCGAGTGTCGAAAGTGGATCTCTCTATTCCTGCAATCTATTGTGTCAAAATTTCTGAACAGTCAATCCATTCCCAAAATAACCTCATACCCCTTCATGTCGAGTATGATCAGGTCAGCATACCACCGCTTTTTTTCCACTGTCACAATATCACCTTGTACCACTTGATCCGAGCATAGGCGCTGCCTCGACGGCAACAACACATCATAAAACTACCGGAAAGAGCTAGACACTTGATTTTCCTTGACCACTAAGGCAGTATACACAAACGAATGCATAGCACTTGTATCAACAAGGGTGTAAGCCACCATGCTCGAAATAAAAATATTACCTAACATCACCGATGGCTGGGCGGCATCATCTGGCTCAATGAGGGCAAAGACCCTCGGTGCTAACCTTGCTGCAGCCTTGTACAAATTCAGACAACTCCTAGCAAAATGCCCCACTTCATTACAGTTGAAGAACCAATTCTGTCGCTGCTTCTGACAATCTCTAGAAATGTGCCCCACCTCACCACAATTGTAGCATCGCCCCGCGCTTATTCTTCACTCGCCGGGGTGACTCCTCTGACACTTAGGGCATACAGGGAACTGTTCCGACCCATGAGACCGCTTGTTGCTCCCCTGACTACTCGGTCTATCGCTAACTCTTTTCAGGCCCCTTCCATTGGGACGATCCCTCCCAACTTTGCTGAGTTAGTAACTCCCTAAAAAATTGCCTATGCTGCTTCTTAGGCGGCTCTCTTTAGCTGGGAAGCTTCATCCCAGCTTACTCGATGTCCAAAGCCTTACCCACCACTTCCTCAAAGGGCACTGCTTACGTTGCAGCTATCTGCATGCCCATACACACGTCTGGCTTCAATCACTACACAAACTGGTGTACCTAGTTCTCGTTCAGGCTCACTAGGTGACTAGAAAACCGAGACAGCGCCTCAAACCCTCTCACATACTCGGCCACCATACCCGTCTATCTCAATCGAGCAAATTCAACCATCTTTCGGGTTCTGATCGCGTGGCTAAAATACTTGATAAAGAATAACATCTTGAACTCTTCCCAGGTCATAATCTTCAAATCTCTCGTGGCCCTTACCGTATCCCACCAATAACGGGCATCTTTGGCCAGGTGGAATGCCACACTGGATACCCTGTCCTAATCGTCGACCTTGGTGTAATCTATCATGTATTCCATGTTCCGTATCAACTACTCAGCACTGAGAAGATATGGAGATAATCCGTTGAATACTGGAGGTCTGAGCCTGTGCAACCTATACGATCTGTCGAAGTCTGGGCACTAGACTGGCCTTGGTCCTCTCTATACATAAACCGCTCCAGTTGTTGAGACTGGCGGTTGACCAACTCGGTAAGCTACTCAATGGCATCATCCCTCTCGTCTGCGGCCCTACATGGTTCTCTAACCATAGCGCTAATCGTGTACGCAATAACACCTACTAAGTTTAAAAGAATTTACGAGGATTCTAAGAACTACTTACAGTTGGTGGAGCACTCCCATGCAGCGGCTGGCGGTGTTAGCTAATCCACTGAACGACGTCAACCCCGTGGCTCTGATACCATATCTGTCACACCCTGACAGCAACACCCCGAGAACCCTTCTAGTTCCCGGTTCGCTCTAATACCACATCGAACGACCCATCTCTTCCTCTCACCCAAATTGTATCAACATTTAATTTTTTTTGCTTGAAAACATTTTATGAAGATTTACGCAGCGGAAAACGACACCTGCACGGGTCACTCATAAAAAAAATGTATTTATTTTTAATGTTTTTTTTTTAAGTTTTAAAATAGATAAAGAAAAATCGGTCGACCCCTGTAACACTGGTCATCACTTGACCCTTTCTGCACTCAATGGTCGACATCTATATACATAGGTTGGCACTTTGCTTACCTCTGTTTGCACAGATCGACACTTGCTTACAACGGTCGACACCCTAGTACTCTTTGTCCGTCCCAGTCGAAACTCGCAGTCAACACTTTAACGTTTATCTAACAGAGCGATCAACACCTGTATTCACAGGTCGACACCTTAATCCCCTCTGCCCGCACCGGTTGAAGCTCGTGGTCGACACTTTCTCCATTACTTCACTAACAGGTCGACACCTAAATTGGTTATGTCGCCATAGGTCGCCTAGTTCGGTCGACAACTAGGCATACCGGTCGACACCTTGCACCAGCAGCCTAAAACAATATTCAGAACTCAACACAGAAACGAACAACGAAAACCCCCGCCATTTAAAACCCAAAAGTAAAAACCTGGATTCTCAAGCAAAATCTCTCAAGTAGTTTTAAAATACATCTACTAACGTTTCAAATATCTGTTTATACAACAAAATCTATACATGAGTTTCCTATACACTTGACATGGACTCCACAAAATAAATCTTCTAAAACTCACCATACCCCAAAACACTCTGCACAGGTCGAGTCGCCCTAACAAACTCCACCCACCGGTATATTGTAGTACGCCACCAACTGCCTACTCGCCCTGGCTAGGCTCTCGGAACTCACAAGTGGGAATCTCTGCACCTAAAGGACATAACACAAAACATAAGTGTAACGCTAGTGCAATATGAAGCGTAAAATCGACAATGCAATCCTATCACATACAGTTTCTACATCCTCGCTCATGTTGTCACCACATGTGCTGCATTGTACAGCTGCACTACGGTGAGGCAGGACTCTCTCGCCACACCACCACTTGGCACATTGTCATCATCCCAGTTGCTCTAGCGACAAGGTCTACAAGCTGCATAGACACGTGTCATTCCACACAGCAACCATTCTAGGGTGAGGCTAGACTCACTCGCCACACTTCCCCCTGACACGTCGTCACCGTCCCAGTTCCTCCAGCAACAGAACCAAAGTTAATCATCATCACACACATCGTAGCAGCCATCTCAGGGTGAGGCTGGACTCACTCGCGACACCTCCCCCTTACACGTCGCCACTATCCCAGTTCTTCCAACAATGGGGCCAGATCTATCTACACACATCGTTCTCACCACCACGTGTAACACTTCACGTTCGCACATAAATCATGCTCAAATTCATTTTCGTTACATTTTTCAAAACATAATGCATGACTGAAACAAAACATGCAAAACATACAACTCATCTCTAGCGTCCCATGGTGTAGGCCCATAAGGGCAATACACATGCAAACACTACTTACCAGGTTTCCTGAGCTTCTGTGGTGATCAATCTCTACTCAATATTCGGCCTCAACTTATCACATAACCAATTCGCATTAAATTCCATCTCATAACTCATTATACGCACTAAAATTACGACTACTAACTCAATCAAATAAAGCCCGCTTAAAACGGCTCACTAACCCGAGTCGAACAAAAATTAACCTAGTTTAACATACCAAAAGAGAATTTGAACCACTAACCCAGGCTAAGCTAAAATCTCCAAAAACATAACCGAGTTTTCCAGCAAAAAATTCACATTCTCGGTTTCTCAACAAACTCACTCAATTCCTCAACAATCTATCGCATTCTAACATATTAAGCATAATTTAACTACCATTGGATATTTCGAATTCAGAAAACCTGAATTGCACGGTATATCCTCTAGGTTATTCTTCAATTTTTGAAACTCCCTCACCTCATCCTCTCCAAACCGTCAATTAGCTTATCAACCGCCATAAATTCTAACCTAAACCTTCAGAAACCGAAACCAAAACTCAACCCTAGCTTATCGATCAACAAAGGGGAGGGGAGGAAATGATTACCGGAGAGAAAGTGGGACCGTGTTCTGCACGTGGACGGGAGGAGAGAAAACAGGAATGGCGAGCTTCAAATTGCCGCGCACACACTTTCTCCGCGGAAGAAACTCGACAAGGACAGGAGGCTTTCCTCTTCTCTTATGCCGAGGGGAAAGAACGAGAGTGACTTCTTGTTCTTTTATATATATATTTTTTATTATTTTTTTTGTTAACTAAATTATCAAATTGCCCTCATGTGTTAATCCCTTGAAAAATTATCGAATTCACGTCCTTTCGTCTTCAAAATTCAGAAATTTTCTTCGGAGTTCACTTTTAACTTTTCCTCCAATTTGTTTATACATTAAAATCTCTACCAGAACTCACGTGGGACCTTTAATTTATCTGATGAAAATTCTTGATTATTACACATCCATAGCCAATGCTCAATCGAAGTGGAAGCTACCAATCCTAAAATCATTCTTCTCATAAAACCAAAAGGCAATGCAAAACAAAAAGAAAAACCAAGTAACTTTCTTTTAAATTTTAAGTTTACCTTGGCCAAAAACATTCAATCTACTTGACCAAGCACTAGAACTTAGTCCTAAACAAACAAGCAAACACTATCATGCTGCAATCAAGCAAGAATTCAAATAGAATTTCAAGCACTAATAAATAGAATGGCCAGTTGCTATTTAATCCTATGCAAAATGATTCATGCTTTTCAATCTAAATTTAACTTAACATCAAAGACTCAAGGACCTGAATCTAAATGGAAATAAGACAAACAAATTAAACAATAGTTAGATGCATACATTAGGAAACAAAACAGAAACATAATCATGCTTAAAATAGAATTTGCAACTCCTATTTTTAACATGCAATGGTTCTATGTTTATCATCTAGCAATTTTAATCAAGACATCAACTAAGACTCAACACGTTGAAATACAAAGATAAAGCATGGCAAAACATTGACATGACATTTTAGATGCTTTAAGAGACTTAAAAGAAACTAAACTCAAACAAATAATCTAAACAAAATGGTTCGGTTGGAGTAGCAATCACTAATTTTGATCAAAGATTAGTTGTGCATACCTCATGGAACTAACCAAGGATTTAATCCACAATTAACACAACAACTAAATCACAAGACTCTAAAAAGTCCTAAACACTTAATAAAGAAAACTCAAACACTAATTATAATTTACTTAAGGCCATGCACAATTCTAACCAAGGTTATATTTCAATCTAGCATGGCAATTTAGCAAGTTATAACACTCTAAAACAATTCTAAAAGGTAACAAAATTTTCTAAGCATGATAACATAAAGATTCTCATGTAGAACTATTCAAACTAAAGCAAAAGCAACAAGAAAAACAAATTAGAGAGTTCGAAATCTTAGAACACTCAAGCATCCTAACAATTTCTAAACAAACAACAAGAGATTAGACAAACATAGAATCATGCTTCAACTTAAGATCATGCTTGAAAACAGAAAATAGATTCATGTTTTAAAACACAACAAACAACAAAAGGAAACAAACATCCTAAGATTCTATACAACAAACATGCAGACTCGAATGAAAACCTAAACAAAAGCACAACAAAGACATGCATAAGAGACTCTACATGCACACTTATGGAAGGAGGTTAGGAACCTTACGCATAAGATAATCCAGACATCCTTCTGGATCTACTGAGGAAATCACCACATTATCCCACACCTTTTAATGGTGACTCCCTCATACGGCGTGCTACCACTACTCTTTAAAGGCGGCTGCCTCACACGGCGATCTGCTTGGTCATCATTGATCAGTCGTAATCCTCGAGTTTATCCATAGTCCACAGAGAAATGGCTCTATTATCAATGACGTAAACACGCCCTAAACAAACCACAAATTCATAAAGAATTTTCTCTTAGGCATTGACAACCTAAAAACAATCTAGTAATCCTAAACACAACATGGCTAATTATGATCACAAACTAGCACAACAAACTCTACTAAACACTGGACAATTTAACAACATCACAAGTTAAAAACACACGCTAAACCGATTTGGAAAAACACCAAAGCAACACAACAATTTCAGCAAAATGCCAACTAACATGAGTATTTAGATTTAACATTTCATTTTCTAATCCATTCTCTATGTAAATTAATTTTGCCAACACAAACCTAAACAACTAAACATGGGTCTAAAAACACAGAAAAGGAACCACTAAAAATAATTACCTAAACATGCTTAAAATAAGAAATATCTAAACATGCTTGACAAACAACAAATCAATTGATGAAACACAAGTGGACATGACTCAATAATAGACAACAATCTAGCATCCTAAACAAGACACTAAACAGCAAGAAAAAAGAATCTAAACTCAAGCTAATCAGCAAAGAAAACAGATTCTAAACACTCAAGAAAACAGCAAATAAGACTCAAGAAATTAGCAAAAACTCATGCTGTAAAACAACAATTAAAACTCAAGAAAACACCTAAGACACATGCTGAAAAACAGCAAAGAAAACAAAGGAAAATAGAAAAAGTTTTCAACTGAAAACAGCAAGAAAATAGCAAAGTTAAATGCTGGAAAACAGCAAGGAAATCACAAACGAAAACAAAAAAAAAAACAACAAAAGAAAGCAGTTTGTAAACCAGAAAAACTTTCATTTTAGAATCAAAACTTCAGCTCATGCATTGGTGACAATTTGGACAATTTAAACATAAGATTAAGCATGGCATTCAGCAAGTTTTAAAAGCAGAATTTCTGGATTCAAACAGAACCACAAACATGCTGCTGAAAACAGCAAAGAAAAGCAAAGGAAAACATCAAAAGTTTTCAAGGGGAAACAACAAGGAAAAGAGCAAGGAAAACAACAAAAGTTGTTAAGAAAACAGCAAGTGCTGCAACAGAAGACAGCATCGGAAAAGGATTTTAAAAACCAGAAAATTTTGACAATTTGAGAACCAAAAACTATAGCTCAAGCATAGGATTGATTTTGGACATTTTAAGCAAGCATAAGCTAGTTTTAAAAAAACTAAATTTTGGGTTTTAAAAACAGATCCTAGGACAGTTAGAAACCAAAGCAAAACACATTTTGAAAATCCTAAACATAGACTTCAAATAGAAAACTTAAACACATTTGGA
The DNA here is from genome assembly GCA_022433055.1 of Begonia peltatifolia. Lineage (NCBI taxonomy): Eukaryota > Viridiplantae > Streptophyta > Magnoliopsida > Cucurbitales > Begoniaceae > Begonia > Begonia peltatifolia. The sequence continues at coordinate 9,223,916 of CM039521.1, forward strand.
AAAGAGAAAACACAAGCAAAGACATTTTTGAAAAACTGAAACCATAAGACAATCTGATAAGCCTCCGATACATCGTATGTACACCAGAAAATCTAAAGATT
>CM039521.1:9236919-9270949 GCA_022433055.1 Begonia peltatifolia
GTGTGGCAACTGTGGCCCCGTGCTGGGGAGGCTGGGACGGGGGCGACGTGTCAGGGTGTAGAGTGGCGCGAGGTACACCCTTACCCTGATGTGGTTGCCGTGTGGTGATGCGTGGGTGTAGCTTGTGGGCCTCGTTGCTGGGGAGTCCGGGACGGTGGCGACGTGTCAGGGTATAGGGTGGCGTGAGGTTCCTCCTTACCCTGGTGCGGCTGCACTACGCTGCACAGATGTGACAACATGAGTGTGAGTGTAGAGACTGCATGTGATAGGATTGCATTGTCGGCTTTTACTTTCATATCGCATTACTTACTGAGCGTTAGGCTTATGTTGTGTGTTCTGTGGTGTAGGTGCTGACGATACCGCTGGTGAGCCTCGAGAGCCTAGTCCAGAGGCGTAGGATGGTTGGCGGCGTGCACCCGAGGCACCGGATGGCGGATTTTTGTTAGGGCGACCCGACCCGTGGTGGTGGTAGGTGATAGTGGATTTATCATTTCATGTTGGGTATTTGTGTAGATAGCGGGGTTGTATAGACATTGATCTTTTGAGATTGTATAGAGGAGTTGTAGTGTTTTGGAGGACTTTCTTCATTTCTATTTGATGGGTTCTTATTGTCTTCTTACTCTGATTTGGTTATGGTGATTTCTCTGGATGATGGATAGATAAACATTGTTGGATTATGGTGAATTGTGTGCAGGGTTTAAATTTTGGGATAGTCAGTTTTTAGCCGTTACTCTGCCGAAATTCCGGGAGAGAGGTTGGGAGTCGAGGAGATACGAAATAGGTTGAGGTGTGAACAGTAAATGCTAGAAAAAGGTAGATGAGCGTGGAAGTGTGGCGTGATCGCAGGTGCGCGAGGCACGCGGCTCTGCGGGTGCACACGGGTCATGCGGCGCCGGGTGGGGGCGTGCGCGCGGACGTGCTGTACAGAGGCAGGGTGCGTGGGGCACGCGGCGCTGTGAGCGTGCGCGAGATACAGTGACGTTGGGTTGGCACCGCGATGGTGTACGCGGGGTGTCGGAGTGGGGACGTGAGTGCTTGGGACCGGACTGGGTAGTTCATGGGGTGCGTGGGATTCTTTCCTAGGATTTCAAGTCTCACCGTTTTATCTCAAATTGTTTTAAATGGTTTTCTTTTCCGCTGCATAGTTTTATGTTGAGGACTTCGTGTTTCTTCTTCGGGACGCGAGTTGTTTTTTTCGAATCGAGTCAAAAAAATTTTTCTACTCACAAATGTTCTTTTGAAAATGATTTGAAAACGAAAGGGGTATTGAATTGAGTTAGTTGTGTCAAGTGTTAGTGTGTGTGTGTAGTGTGTAGATGCACTGTAGCGCACCGAGAACGCGGGGTTTTCTCGGGGTGTTACAATAGGTCCATCAGTCCCTCTGTCATCTTATATCACTATTTAATTTCTATGTTATAAGAATAAATATATAAATGATTAATTATTTATAAACACTCAAATAAATATATTATGATTCGAAATATATAAATAGTTTTTATATTTTGAATTCAAAATAAAATATCTTATTAGATAATATTGTTTTAAAGAGATTTAAATTAAACTTGAAGAATCTCATTGGATGAGATTTGATCATCAAATTTAAATTGAAGTTGATTATTGAACAAACTATCAAATCAGATTTTTGAAATTTAAATATAAGTAGATCTGAAAAATCTGATCAGATTATATTTGATCTATAATTGATTTATAGTTTGTTGATTATTTAAAAATATATCTGAAAAATCTCATAAGATGAGATTATCTTAAAAATTATTTTCAAAAATATATTCTAAAAACTGTTTTTAGATTATACGATTAATTGATAAATTGGTTTATTAGATAAATAAATGACTAATCAAATTAGATTTGATTACACAAGATTTTTTTTAAAAAATTAGATTTTATTAAAATAAATCTGAAATTTTATTTTATAATAGATATATAAAATTGTCAAATAGGATTGGACAGTAGAGAACTGAAAGGGAAGACAAAAGGAGAAAAAACAATAGATCTAATCCCTTTGAGAGAAAAGAAGTGACATTTCCCGTATTCAATTTTAGAAAAACGTTTTCTAAAATCGAAGAGAGACGTCTCATGTGTTGAGAATACGTCTCTACACAAATATAAGAGTGTGTTATTCTTGTAAGCTGGACGCCCACACGTCAGGAAATTCAAGTGTAAAGATCTTCAGAGAATACTCGACGGTTTCAAAATGTTTGGCAAAAACACTTGATCCTGAGTTAAGGCTATTAAGATCAAGCGGGAATACCTGAGTAAAAGCGTTTCTACAAGAAGTATTTTTCTTTATTACTACAGAATCTAAATCTAATAATTTTTTTCAATGTAAATTGTTTACATTTTGAAAAATACATATTTCTTAAAAATATTTTTCTTTTATACTAACGATCAAAATTCATGGTTTTTGTGATTTTAAAATAGTTTTAAAATCACGTGGGTAACACGTGTCACTATTATTATGAATAATAGTGAATTCCGCCATGCGTAGGGACCACGAAAACCAACATAATCGAAGCTCGACCAAGCAACCATAACTCGGCAGAACTCTGGAGACTCGACTTTTATGTGAAACCATGTAGCACCCCTTCACCATGTAGCACCCCGAGAGCTACGCGCCAAAAACCCTTTTAGTTTTTGGTTCGCTCTGATACCATACCGAACAATCCGTTTATCCCTATTACCCAATTTGTATCAAAACTTAATTTTTTTAAAAAAATGTTTTATAAATGCTTATGCAGTGAAAAACGACACTTGCGCGGAGGACTCATCATAAAAAAAGACATTTATTTTTGTTTTGTTAAGTTTTAAAACAGATAAATAGAAAACCGCTCGACCCCTGTAAACACTGGTCGACACCTAACCCGTTCTACATTCAAGGGTCGACACCTATATATATATAGGTCGGCACTTCAGTCGCCTTTGTTTGCACAGGTCAACACTAGCTTGCAGCGGTCGACACCTTGACCCTCTCTGTCCGTCTCGATCGAATCTCGCGGTCGACACCTCTACATTCATCTCACACAGCGGTTGACACTTGTCTTCACAGGTCGACACCTTAATCCCCTTTGCGTGCACCGGTTGAACTTCGTAGTCGACACTTCTGCATTTATCACACAGAGCGGTCGACACTTTAATCTTCTATGCCAGCACCGGTTTAATCTCGTGGTCGATACTCTCACCATTTTTACGCTAACCGGTCGACACCTAGTCATATCGGTAGACACCTTACACCAGCAGCCGAAAACTATATTCAGAACTCAACATAGAAACGAACGATGACAACCCCCACCATTTAAAACCACAAAGTAAAACCTGGATTTTCAATCAAAATCTCCTAAGTAGTTTCAAAATACATCTACTAAAGTTTAAAATATCCGTTTATACATCAAAATCTATACACGAATCCTATACATTTGACACAGACTTCACAAAAGTACATCCTTCAAAACTCACTATTTCCCCCAAAACACTCTGCACGGGTCGGGTCGCCCTAACAAACTCTACCTGCCGGTTCATGATGGTACGCCGCTAACTGTCCGCTACTCTTGGCTATGATCGCGAAACTCACCCTTCTGATCGACTGTACCTACACCACAGAATACATGTCAGCCTAAGGCATAGTAAGTAGTTCGAAAATGAACCATGAAAAAAAAAAAATCATTAATACAATCCTAACACATGTAGTCTCTACTTTCTCACTCATGTTGTCACACCATAACGCGTATCACACGATCCTCATATTATGTTAGGAAGCGGATCAGGTTTCCCAAGTCAATTCTCATACTGCGTCGAAGGACGAATCACTTCCTTCGAGGCTACGTTGTACAACCGCCCCAAGAAGTTGACCCTCAAGCCACACCACTCCTGACAGGTTGCCACCGTCCCGGCTCAACTAGCAACGTAGCTCAAGAGTCGCACACGAATCTCATGTCAACGATCCTCTTACAGAATTGAGAAGCGTATCAGGTTTCCCAAGTCGATTCTCTGTCTGCGTCGAAGGGCGAATCACTTCTTTCGAGACCGCGTAACCATTTTTCCTCACCATTTACATATCACATCTCACGTTCGTACTTAAAACTATGCTCAAATTCATTTTCGTTACACTTTTCAAAACATGATCCATTACTGAAACCAAACATACAAAACACACAACACACGCAGCCATTCATACCGTCCTATGGTGTAGGCCCAGCAACGCACATGCAAACACTACTTACCTGGCGTCCTGATCTTCTGTGGTAATCAATCTCTATCCAACACCCGGGCTCAACCTATCACATAACCAATTTGCATTAAATTCCATCTCACAACTCACTCTATGTACTAAAATTACGACTACTAACTCAATCCATCAAATCCCGACTAAAACAGCACACTAACACGTCTGGGCCAAAAATCAACCTAACTTTCGCGCATAACTTTTGCGTCAGTTATCGGAATCATTCGATTCTAACGACGAAACGCTCCACTTATAAATTAGTTTAACATACCAAAAGGGTTTTGAAATAGGTAATCGCAGCTAGGGCGGAAATCCAAAAGAAACAAATTCGTTTTAGGCCATAAATTCTACATTCCTTGGTTTTCAGCAAAATTCACTCCATTCCTCACAAATCTATCACATTCTAACCTATTAAGAATAATCTAACCACAATTAGAGGTTTCAAATTTGCAAAAATCCAAATTGCACAGAACACCCTCTCGGATTTTCTTCCAAAACTCCGACATTCAGTGTCCGCGGTTCAAACGTTTGCGACTCACCTCTAAATGCTCTATTTTAGCACAAAATCTTCAGAAATCGAAATAACATTGAATCCCCACACTCGGCCATCGAACAAAGAGGAGAGGAGAGAAGAAAACTTACTGAAGAGAGGGAGATTGTGTTCTGCGCGTGGACTGAAGGAGAAAAGATTGGGAGCAGCGAGCTTCAATAGCTGGCGATGAGGGAGGGCAAGGTGTGCGTTGGAGAGGAGAGGGGTTTTCCTCTTCAGTCGCTTAGGAGCCAAAACGAGAGTGGTTTCTACTGAAGCCACTCTTGTTATATATATATATATATATATTAAATTACCTTAATGCCCTCACATTTTAAATCCTTTAAAAATTCTGCCAATTAACGTTCTTTTGTCTTTAAAATTCAAAAAAAATTTCTTCGGAATTCACTCCTAACTTTTCCTCCAATTAATTTGTCCGTTAAAATCTCTCATGGAACTCACGCTGGACCTTTAATTTATTCGATGAAATTTCCATGTTATTACAAACCATCACCGAGCAAACGATGCAGGCAATAGACGAAGAGAAAATCCTTCCTAAAGAAAAACTCTTCTATTTCCAATAATTTAACTGACAAAACTGACTACAAAAGGTACAAGAGAGCTTAAATATCAGGAAGAAGGGGATCAGAGTGTTTTGGAGACAGGCTGAAGAAAGCTGTAGTTGACCGTTGGAAGAAATCGACCGCTGGAAGGAGTCGTTAGAGTTGGAACAGGTCGAGCGAATTGAACTGGACCGGCTGGATGAACCAAGACGATAGAGGCTACCTTGCACATCTGCGCGTTGCGTGCTGGGCACTGCCTGATGTGCGCGTCTACGTTCCTTTAGATTTGATGCCCGCCAGATGTTCGACAAAATGTCTCAAAGAAAACAGCTTTTTTGCCCTTGCTTTTGATCTTTCCAAACCCTTTGGAAAAATATTACAAATATACATTCTTAAAGATATAATGCTAAAGTTTGCTAAATATCATGGTTTACATAAAACTAAAACTCCTAAATATTTAAATTAAATTCAAGGCCCGGTTACATAATTCGTCACGCCCCGACAGTAACACCCCGAAAACCCCTCTAGTTTTCGATTCGCTCTGTTACCATACTGTAGTGCTCCCAAGTCATCCCCGAACCAAGGTCGATAACCATACCCTTACTCATAAAATCGAAGAAAATTCGTGTAAAATTTAAAACTTTATTCCTCAACTTAAAATAACACCTTTGAAAACGTTAAAAAAACAATGAAGTGGAAGATTCTGACCAAAATCAATTAAGTGAAATTTCAAGTTTTAAAGCAATAACAGTGATTTTTGGTCGACCTCTAAAACTTTCGGTCGACACTTGACCTGTTTTGCACACAGGGGTTGACACCTGTATACACAGGTCGGCACCTTGTTTGCCTCTGTTTGCATAGGTCGACACCTGGTTACACCGGTCGACACCTTAATCTTCTCTGTTTGCTCCGATGGGACCTTGGGGTCGACACCTCTATGCTTACTTCACTCATGGGTCGACACCTACTTTCATAGGTTGACACCCTAATCCCCTCTGTTGGTACTGGTTGGACCTTGCGGTCGATACCTCTACCATTTTTACAATAATCGGTCGACACCTACACACACCGGTCGACACCTAGTTGGGTCTTATTTCCATAAGTCGACCCTCGCAATCAACATTTGCCTAGTTCGGTCGACACTTACGCGTGCAGGTCGACACTTTACTCCAGTAGCCTTAAATAAAACACTTCGAACACCGGAAAAGAAAACGAAAAACAAAGCATTTCAATCCTTTAAAACCAAACGTGGATTTTTATACCATAATCTCCCAAATAGTTTCAAAATATAACCATACATGCTCTCGACTACTAGCGTTTTAAAAATCCATATATACAAATGAAGAAAATCCATAGTATAGGGCAATGCAATGCGCATATGTACAAGTGTACAGATGCGCCATTAAAATTACTCAAAAACGTCCCTAAAAAAAACCCCACCATACCAGCCTAACTCCACGGGTCAGGTCACCATAACAAACTCCACCTGTCAGTACATGATAGCTACCAACTACCCTACTCGTCAGTACTGGGTTCTCGGAACTCATCGGCAGGAAACTCTGCACCTAGACCACATTACACAAAACATAAGCGTAATGTTTAGCAAGTAGTGCAATATGGAAAGTAAAACCGATAATGCAATCCTATCACATGCAGTCTCTATACTGTCATTCATGTCGTCATAACCTGTGCTACGCTGTAGAGCCGCACAATGGTGAGATTAGACTCTCTCATCACACCACCCCCTGACACGTCACCACAATCCCGGTTCCTCGAGCAACGAGGCCCACGAGCTGCACACCCGCATTACCACACGACAACCTTCCCAGGGTGAGGCTAGACTCACTCGCCACACCACCCCCTGACACGTTGCCACCGTCTCGGTTCCTTCAGCAACGGGGCAGAAGCTGCCCACCCCCGTACACGCTTCGGAAGCCATCCTAGGGTGAGGGTGGACTCACTCGTCACACCACCCCCTGACACATCGCCATCGTCCCGGTTCCTCCAGTGACGGGACCAAAGCTGCCCATACACACATCGTCCTCACCACCACATGTCACACTCCTCTGTATCTTAAAACATGCTCAAATTCATTTTCGTTACACTTTTCAAACACGATCCATGACTGAAACAAAACACGCAAAACATACAACAGATACACATCAACCATTTCATTCTATGGTGTAGGTCTATGAGGGTAACGCATATGCAGACACTACTTACCTGGCATCCTAAGCTCTTGTGGTGCTCAAATTCACCCAAAACCTGCTCAACCTAAAACAAAACCACCGTTCATTGAAATTCATTCCAAAACTCATATTACGACTTAAAACCACCATACTAAAACAATAGACCACGAATTAGCCAAAACCGCTCACTAACCGCTCACTAACCTGACTCGACCTAAAAATCGACATAAACGTCCAATGCGCATATGTTTTGCTTCGATCAACGAAATCAAACAATTTTAGCGGTTAAACGCTACTCTAAGAACCTAGTTTAACGTATTAGAACATATTTTGAAACGATAAGCCGCACCTAAGTGAAAAACACCAAAAAAAGAATCTGCCCTTCACCCAAAAATTCCACATTTTCAGTTTTTCAACAAAACTCACTCAATTCCTCACCAATCTATCACATTCTAACCTATTAAGCATAATCTAGCAACAATTTGAATTTTCCAAATTCAAAAATCCGAATTCACAGCACAGTCCCTTGCGGTTTTCTTCCAAAGTTGTGCATTCCACAACTAATTGATTGAACACCATGAATTGCACCTTAAAACATCAAAATTTTATCTTAATGCCCTCACGTTTTAATCCTTTAAAAATCCCGCCAATTCACGTCATTCCGTCTTTAAAATTCAAAAATTTTCTTCAGTTTTCTCAAATAAATTAATCAGTTAATATCTCTCGCGGAACTTACACGAGACCTTAATTATCTCGATAAAATTTTCGGATTACTACACAATTTGAATCAAAGAAAACAAATTCCCTCTTAAATTCTTCCCAGGCCTTGAGAAGTTTTATACCTACAAAATTTCACAAGCTCATTAGAAGACAAAATAGTTAAAATACTTACCTTGTCTTGTGTTTGACGGGTCGTGACCGTAGGCACAATATGGCGGGTCTATGGGACTCGGGGCATATCAAGAAGAGTCTTTAGATTTGAGGACAAATCTTCAACAACCTAAATGAAATGATGTGCCTAGGATTGGCATCACTCGACCACGGCCAAGTCCAAGTCCGAATTTCTTTTTTTATAAGTTTGTTCATTTTGTTGGTACTCTTCATAACAAATCAAAGATGCCCACCTATCGAAGCAAATCGGATGATTTGCCACGAAGGAAAGAACCTTTGGTTTGCTTGGATCGGCTTGATGTTATCTTAAGACTTACGGTTAAACTTGTAACGCCCCGAAAACCTACCAGGTTTTGATATGTTCACTACTCCGATACCACATCCTTGACGCCCCCCGAGTCGCCCCCAGATCCGGGTCGCCAACCATACGCTCACTACTCACCTCGACGAAATTCGTATAAAATTTAAAACTTTCGGTTATTCGACTCAAAACGACGCTTTCGAAAATCATTTATGAAAAACCGCAGCAGAAAAGCTCATTTGAAATCGCTTTAAATAAACTTCACCTTTAAAAAACTAGAAATAAAAGAACCGGTCGACACTTGTAAACGCCGGTCGACACTTGGGTCGTCTCGGGTTTCCATCGGTTGACGCTGGCAAACGCTGGTCGACACCGAGTTCCCCTCGGGTCTTCACGTCGGTCGACAGTAGAAGTCACCAGTCGACGCTTCTATGTTCAGCTCAGCAAGTGGTCGACACTTGCTTACACAGGTCGACACTTTGACCCTCTCTGCCCGCGCAGGTCAACCTCCGCGGTCGACACTTTCGCTGAATTTGCACTAACCGGTTGACACCTGCGCTCGCCGATCGACACCCAGTTCTTCTCTGCCCGCGTCGGTCAAATCCCGCGGTCGTCACCTATGGACTTCGGTCGACATTTCACACCAGCAACCCAAAAATAACATCTGTTCCAAAAGAAAACGGACTTGATAACTTCCTCGAATTAAAACTACTGATTGGAACCTGATTCATACATTTAAACTCTTTCAAATAGTTCAAAAATGCATCTATACATCAATCCCGATTACGGACACCCAAACCCATTTATGCATCAAAACCTATACACTCGTCATAGACTCCACAAAACTCACTACGAAGGACTCGTCTCACCTTGCCCCACAGGTCAATTCGACTTGACGAACTCCACCTGCTGGCAAACGGTAGTACGACGCCCTACCCGTCTTGTCTAGGCTCTGGCAACTCACCTTCAGTGATCTCTGCACCTACACCACGGAACGCACAACATAAAACTAACGCTTAGTAAGCAGTTCAATATGAAACGTAAAACAACAATGCAACCCTATCACATGCGATTTCTATGTTCTCGCACATGTTGTCACAACCCCTGCCGCGTGGTACGACCGCACCATGGTGAGGCTGTACTCTCTCGCCACCTCACTCTATGGTACGTCACCATTGTCTTGGTTTCTCCAGCAACGAGGCCCTCAATCCGGACCCACATGTCACCTTACGTATCGCAACCATTCCAGGGTAAGGTTGGATGCACTTGCGACACCACCCCCTTGCACGTCGCCATCGTCCCGGTTTCTCCACTAACGAGGCCATAGTTGCACACCACCACACGCATACCGCAACAGCCATCCTAGGGTGAGGCTGTATGCACTCGCCACACCAAGCCCTGGCACGTCGCCACTGTCCTGGTTTCTCCAGCAACGGGGCCTAGCTGCCCACACACCCATCGTACTCGCCACCACACATCGCACTTCACACTCGCACATAAAACCATGCTCAAATTCATTTTCGTTCTCATTTCAAAAATATGATCCATGTCACACAAAACACACGCACATCACAATCAACCAACTCAAATCAATCGTTCCTTGGTGTACGCCCACCTGGGTAAAACACATGCACACACTACTTACCTGGCATCCTAGCTTTCCGTGGTACTCGGTATCACCGAAAACCTGCTCAACCTACAACAAAACCATTTCCTCGTCAAAACTCATCCCACTACTCCACTTATGCACTAAAATCACCATACTAGCTCAACCCTTCACGAACTCGCCAAAATTGCTCATCAACCTATCTCGGCTCCAAATTCAACTTAACTTCCGACGCGCATAGCTTTTGCATCGGTTATCGGAATCACACGATTTCAGCGGCTAAACGTTACAATCGTAAACTAGTTTAACATACTGTAACAGAATCTAAAACTGTTAACCGCCACTAAGGTGGAAACCCAAAAATAGAGTAAGCCCTAGGGTCAAAATCTCCTTTCCCCGGCCATCCCGCAAAACTCAGTACATCCTTTGCCACTCTATCACTTTTATCGTTTACCCTTCTACAACGATCAATAACAACTCCAACGAACATTCCAACCGTAAAGCCCTAATTTCCATTCATCAAATCTCTCCCCAACCCGACACTAAACCGGCATTGAACCGTAAACGTATTAAGTGTACCTTGCACCATTGAAATGGAGGAGAAAACCACCATAAATCGCCGGCGAAAATCGTCGCGGGAAGGAGAGAAATCGAGAGATCGCGTTGTGGGTGGTGGGGAAGAAATAACAGAGAAAAAAGGGGGGAGAGGGTTTCTGCCGAATCCTCTTCTCCCCTTTCCTTTATGTGTAAAAAAATCAAAATAACCAAATTACCTTTTTACCCTCACGCTTTAAATCTTTTAATCTAATCGTTATTCAATCTGCTTTCGGTCGGATTACTAAAATTTTCTCCTACCATTAGCCTCGAAATAAATCACCATCTAACCTTACAATTTTTCCACTCCCCAATCCAACCCGAATCCTGCCATTTATCGTCCCAACAACCCAAAATCGGTACCATGAAAATATGGGGTGTTACATCCTCTTCTCCTTAAAAGAATTTTGTCCCCAAAATTTACGTACTGAATAGCTCTGGGTATTATTGCTATATGTTCTGCTGTCTTTCCCAAGTGGCTTCCTCCACATTGTGATTGCGCCACAAGACTTTGACCAAGGGGATCTACTTGTTCCACAACACTTTCACAGCTGTTCGTAGTATGGCCACTGGCTTTTCCTTGTACGATAACGCCAGTTGTACCTCTATACCCTGCTGTGCAACCAGCTGAGAAGTATAACGTATGCATTTCCTCAGCATGGAGACATGGAAGACATTATGTATGGCATCCATTGAGGAAGGTAGCTGAAGCCTGTAGGCAGTCTTCCCAATCCTTTCTACAACAAGGAACGACTCAACAAAACGAGGGTTGAGCTTTAATCGCTTCTCGAACCTTACCACTCCTTTGAATGAGGAGATCTTCAGGAATACCTCATCACCCATGCCAAATTCCAGTTCCCGCCTCCTTCGATCGGCATAGTTCTTCTGCCGACTTTGATATGCTTGACCCTCTTCTTTATGAGAGCAATCTTGTTGATCGTCTGCTGCAGTATATCTAGGCCTATCAGTCTTGCCTCTCCAACCTCGTCCCAGTACAACGGCGACCTGCACTTTCTTCCATACAAAGCTTCGTATGGTGTCATGCCGATAGTAGACTGGTAGCTGTTATTATATGAAAATTCTACCAACGGCAAGAACGTGCTCCAGGCTGACTAGAACTGCAACACACAGGCTCTAAACATGTCTTATAGTATCTGTATAGTTCGCTCCGATTGTCCGTCGGTCCGAGGATGGAAGGCCGTGCCGAATTCTAACTTGGTACCCATGGCCTTATGCAGACTCCTCAAGAACTTAGACGTAAATCTAGGATCTCGGTCTGACACTATTGACACAGGGACTCCATGGAGTCTGACTATCTCCTGCACGTACAACTGAGCGGACTGATTAATCGAGTAGTTCATCCTCATCGGTAAGAAGTGAGATGACTTAGTGAATCTGTCCACAATCACCCAAATTGCATCGTGGCCATTAGCAGTTTCTGACAGTCCGACCACAAAATCCATAGTGATTCGCTCGCACTTCCACTCGGGTATAGGCAACGGCTGAAGCATTCCCAATGGTCTCTGATGCTCTGCCTTTACCTGCTGGCATACAACACAAGCCTCAACGTGCTTGGCTATCTCCCGCTTCATATTGGACCACCAATAGTGTCGTTTCAAATCTCTGTACATCTTAGTGCTTCCAGGGTGCACAGAGAAAGGAGACGAGTGAGCATCGAACAATATTTCTTTCTTCAGTTCCTCATTCTTCGGGACGTAGCACCTATCTCGAAACCTCAGAATCCCATCATCCAAATAGCTGAGCTCAGTGTTAGCATTGGCTTCCATTGCCGCCTTTAGTCTGCTGCACTCGGGGCCATTTTATTGGGCCCACTTAATTCTGTGCAGGATAGTCGGCCTCAACGATATCGCCGACAACGTGGCTGCCAAATCCAAGACCACTTCTAGGCCGAACACTTGTACCTCAAGGTGTCCGCTACCACGTTTGCTTTTCCTAGATGATGCTTGATTTCCAGGTCGTAATCTTTAACCAGCTTAATCCACCTCCTCTCAAGTTTAGCTAATTCTGCGTGAAGATGTATTTCAGACTCTGATGGTCCGAGAAGACTTCGCATTGTTGTTCATATAAGTAATGCCTCCAGATCTTAAGTGCAAAGACCACCGCTGCTAACTCCAAGTCATGCGTGGGATAATTTTGCTCGTAGGGCTTCAGTTGCCTTGAAGCATAGGCGATCACCCTTCCATTTTGCATCAGCACGCAACCCAAGCCTACCCTGGAGGCGTCATAATAAACGCTAAATTTCTCCCCCTCTACTGGCAGCACTAGCAAATGGGCTGTAGTCAACCTCTGCTTCAATGCTTGAAGACTGTTTTCGCATTCATCGGACCAGCAATATATCGTGTTCTTCCTGGTCAATCGAGTTGAAGGGGCTGCGATCTTAGAAAATCCTTCAATAAACCTCTAGTAATATCCTACCAGCCCCAGAAAACTGCGTATCTCGCTGGCACTGGTCGGTCGAGGCCATTCCCTCACAGATTTAACCTTCGCCGGGTCCACGGAAATACCATCACGAGAGATAACATGCCTAGAAAACTTGATCCTATCTAACAAAAATTTGCATTTACAGAACTTGGCGTACAGTTGGTGCTGCCCCAGGGTCGTCAGCATGATCCTCAAATGCTCTCGGTGCTCCTCTTCACTTCGAGAGTATATCAGGATATCATCAATGAATACTATTACGAATCTATCCAGTTGCTCCCTGAATACTCGGTTCATCAGGTATATAAAGGCAGCTGGGGCATTAGTTAGTCAGAATGACATCAATAAAAACTCATACTGTCCGTACCGCATCCAGAAAGCTGTATTCGGGACATCTTCCTCCTTGACCTTCAACTGATAATAACCGGACCTCAAATCAATTTTGGAAAACACTCGTGCCCCTTGAAGTTGATGAAACAAGTCATCTATCCTTGGCAACAGGTATTTATTCTTCACCGTCAACTTGTTCAGTTCCCTATAGTCAATATACATGCGTAGAGACCCGTCCTTCTTTTTAACAAAAAGCATCGGTGCTACCCACGGTGAAAAACTAGGGCGTATAAAGCCCTTATCCGTCAACTCCTCTAACTATGTACTTAACTCTTTCAACTCGGTAGGCACCAGCCTTTATGAGTTCTTGCACACCAGCTCAGCACCAGGGTACACATCAATAACGAACTCAATTTCCCTGTCAGGGGGCAGACTTGGCAGATTCTCAAGAAACACCCCGAAAAATCCTACACGATGGGGATGTTCTGGAGTTAAGCCCTACCCTGAAGTTGCACGTCCATGACACTATCCAAGAAGCCCATACATCCACCTCGTAATATCTTTTGGGCTCTCATAGACGATACTACCGGGATTCTACTAAAATCCTTTCCTACCTTGAATGAGCAACCCTCTCCACCTGGGAGCCGAAAGCACATCTCTCTGGTCCTGCAATCTATCATGGCAAAATGTCTAAACAACCAATCTATCCCCAAAATAGCCTCATACCCCTTCATGCCGTGTATGATTAAATCCGCACACAATCGTTTTTCTCCCACTGTCACAACATCACCTTGTGCCACCTGATCTGAGTATGGACGCTTCCTCGACAGCAACAATACATCATAGAACTACCCAGAGTAGCTGGACACTATATTTGCCTTGACCACGAAGGCAGTGGACACAAACGAGTGAGTAGCACCCGTATTGACAAGGGTATAACCGCCATGCTGGAAATAAGAATGCTACCTAAAATCACCGATGGTTGTGCGGCATCGTCCGGTTCTATGAGGGCGAAAACTCTTGGTACCACTCTCGCTGGGGCGTTGCTCAAATTCGGGCAACTCCTAGCAAAATGCCCCACTTCGTTGCAGTTGAAGCACCGATTCTGTCGCAGCTTCTGACAATCTCTAAACATGTGGTACACCTCGCCATAGTTGTAGCATCGCCCTACATCTCCACTACACTCACCGGGATGACTCCTTTGGCATTTTGGGCACACCGGAAACTGCCAAAGTCCTTGAGACCACTTGTTGCTCCCCTGACTGCTGGAGCTGTCACTTGACTTCTTCAGGCCCTTTCGCTGAGATGACTACTCTCCGATCGACTGTGGCAACACTTCCTTGAAATACCTCATAGGCTGTTCCCTAGGCAGCTCTCTGTAACTGTGAAACTTCGTCCTAGCCTCCTCAATGTCCAACGCCTTTGCCACCACCTCCTCGTAATGTACCCCTCGAGTCTCAGCTATTCGCATACCCATATGTATGTTCGGCTTCAGGCCCTGTACAAATTGAGGCACTTTGTTCTCGTTTCGGCTCACCAGATGACTAGCAAACCAAGATAGCGTCTCGAACTGCCTCACATAATCGGCCACTGTACCTGTCTGGCTCAGTTTGGCAAACTCTACCATTTTCTGAGTTCTGACTGAGTGGCTAAAATACTTACCATAGAACGTCGTCTTAAGTTCCTCCCATGTCATGGACTTCACATCGGTGGTCACCTTCACCGATTCCCACCAAAATCGAGCATTCCTGGCAAGGTGGAATGCCGCACTGAATACCCTGTCCTGTTCCTCTACCTTGGCGTAATCCATCACATCTTCCATACTTCGAATCTACTTCTCAGCACTGAGTGGGTCCGAAGATGCTCTGTCGAAGACTTGGGGTCTAAGCCTGTGTAACCTATCACCCCCACGATCAATCGAAGTCTGGGCACTGGACTGGCCATGGTTCTCCCTGCTCATAAACCGCTCTAGTTGTTGTAACTGACGGTTGACCAACTCAGTAAGCTGTCTAACGGCGTCATCCATATCGGCTACAGCTCTACGCGTCTTTCTAACCATAACATAAAGCCTATACACAACAACATCTAATGAGTATAAAATGAAACTACTAGTGCATTAAGAAATACTTACAGTTGGTGGACCACACCCATGCATTGGTTGGTGGTATTATGAGATCCATCGAACGACGTTGAGACCGTGGCTCCTACACTGGTAACATACCCTTTTCCCACCAATTAACCGTCTCTTCTACCCTTCCCCTAAGTGGTGTGGGAATTGTGACGGACACTCTTGCCTCCACAATCTCACCCCTCCTCCGAGGGGCCCGACACCCTCGTGTTTGATGTTATCTTAAGACTTAGGGTTAAACTTGTAACGCCCCGAAAATCTACCAGTTTTTGGTACGTTCACTGCTCCGATATCACATCCTTGACGCCCCCGAGTCAGCCCCGAATCTGGGTCGCCAACCATACGCTCACTTCTCACCCCAACAAAATGCATATAAAATTTAAAACTTTCGATTCTTCGACTCAAAACGACGCCTTCAAAAATCATTTATGAAAAACCGGAAAGGAAAAACTCATTTGAAATCGCTTTAAATAAACTTCACCTTTTAAAACCTTGAAATAAAACGACCGGTCGACACTTGTAAACGCCGGTCGACACCTGGGTCGTCTCGGGTTTCCATCGGTCGACACTGGCGAACGCTGGTCGACACTGAGTACCTCTTGTGTCTTCACATCGGTCGACACTTCTACGTTCAGCTCAGCGAGTGGTCGACACTTGCTTAGGCAGGTCGACACTTTGACCATCTCTGCCCGCGCGGGTCGACCTCTGCGGTTGACACTCTCGCTGAATTTGCACTAACCGGTCAAGACCCGCGGTCGCCGGTCGCCACCCAGTTCTTCTCTGCCCTCGTCGGTCAAACCTCGCGATTGATACTCACTCTCCCATTTACAGTGACCGGTCGACACCTATGGACTTCGGTTGACACTTCACACCAGCAACCCAAAAATAATAGCTGTTCCAAAAGAAAACGGACTTGATAAATTCCTTGAATTAAAACTACCGATTGGAACCTTATTCATACATTTAAACTTTTTCAAATAGTTCAATCCGTACCTACAAGTCACCCTACGCATCGCAACCATTCCAGGGTGAGGTTGGACGCACTCGCCACATCACCCCCTGGCACGTCATCATCGTGCTGGTTTCTCCAGCAATGAGGCTATAGTTGCACACCACCACACGCACACCGCAGCAGTCATCCTAGGGTGAGGCTGGCGCACTCGCCACACCATGCCCTAGCACGTCGCTATTGTCCCGGTTTAGTGGATAGACAGTTGGTGTTCGGTGAGAGGGAGAAAAACTGAGGAGCAGGTTGAGCTAAAATTCAGATTCGGTGCTCGAATTTTTGAATTTTGATTTGATTATGCGTAATTGAGAGAAATGTAGCAGATTATGTATAGAAAAATTTGTGAAATTGAATTGAGGTCAAAATCCATATTTGTTTTGTGTAAAACTAGATTATGTTTTGGTCGTTTCGACCTAGCTTTGGTTATGCATTTTTAAATTCCATTTTAGTGAGTGAAATAATGTTGTTAGAGGAACGTTTGGTCACTGGAATCGTTCGATTCCGATGTCCGACGCAAAAGTTATGCGCGTCGGAAGTTTGTGTCGACTTTTGGACCGAGTCAAGTCATTAAGCGTTTTTAGTAGAATTGTGACGCGTGATGTTAGCGTTGATGATTTTAGTGCACAAGACGAGTTTTGAGTGAGTTTTGGTTGAAGAAAACAAAAAATGTGAAATTTAGGTGAATGGCAGATTCGATTTTGGTGTTTTTTCACCTAGCTGCGGCTTACCGTTTTAAAATCCATCTCAGAAAGTTAAATTAGGTTCCTAAGGGAACATTTAGTCACATGAATCGCTTGCTTTCGATAACGGACGCAAAAGTTATGCATGTCCGAAGTTTAGGCAGGTTTTTGGTCGAATCGAATAAGTGACTCGTTTTAGTTAGGATTTCATGGGTTTAGTTAAGGAATGTGATTTTTAGCGTATTTAGTGAATTTTGATACGAATATTGATAAGTGATTATATATGTTTTAGGTTGAGGCTTTTTGGCAAAGCTGTGTGTAGAGTGAGCTTAGTACGGCAGATAAGTAGTGTATGTATGTGTTTTGCCCAGGTGGGTCTACACCGTAGAACTTTATGATTTAAGTTGTTGATTGTGGTGTGTGTGCGTGTGTTGTTTGACATGCATCATGTTTTAAAAAAGTAACGAAAATGGTTTTTAATATATTTTGAGTAAGTGGTGAGATGAGTGGCGATGGTACCGCAGATTCTGCTAGTGTGTGGGCCAGTGCATAATCAACCGTGAATTCCACTCAAGTAGTGGGCCGGTTGGTCCGTCATGCGGCGTGTATGTGTCAGCGGTGAGGATGATTGACAGTGGTATCGCGGATCCTGCTAATGTGTGGGCTAGTGGCTCAACGGTCGCGGATTTTGCTCGAGTAGTGGGTCGACTGCGCTATCGCGAAATGTGCATGTATAGCAACTGTGGCCCTGTTGCTGGGGAAGTTGGAACGGGGGCGATGTGTCAGAGTGTAGTGTGGCGCGAGGTACACCCTCACCTTGATGTGGTTATTGTGTGGTGATGCGTGTGTGTAGCTTATGGGCCTCGTTGCTGGGGAGTCAGGGACGAAGGTGACGTGTCAGGGTGTAGGGTAGTGATGGGTTCTTTCTCACCCTGTACGGCATGAGTGTAAGTGTAGAGACTGCATGTGATAGCATTGCATTGTCGGCTTTTACTTTTATATCGCATTACTTGTTGAGCGTTAAGCTTATGTTGTGTGTTCTATGGTGTAGGTGCAGATATTGTCGCTGGTAAGCCCCGAGAGCCTAGTTCTGAGGTGTAGGATGGTTGACGGTGCGCGACTGAGCCACTGGATGGCGGATTTGTTACGGCGAACCGACCCGTGGAGATCGTAGGTGGTGGCTAGACTGTTGGGGTATTTTCTTTTGTTGTGTCAGGATATCTAGTTGATCAGACGAGTTTGTATAGGCGTCAGTTGTATAGGGGTTCATGAAGAATTTATGATTTTGGTGTCGCACGTATAGTCTTTACATGTGGGAGCTTGGTAATGCTCTATACTGTGAATTTTCTTCATTTAATAGTTGATGGATTGTTGTAATTTTATTTTTTTTTAAAAACACTGATTTGGTGGAAATCTCTAAATAAGTATTCTGGGAAGTTTGGTGAACTGTGTGCAACTTTAAACTTTTGGGATAGCTGATTTTTAGACGTTACTCTGCCAAATTTTTGGCAAAAAGATCGGGAGTCGAGAGCGTATGGAATAGGTCGTGGTGTACATGGTGAGATCCTAGAGGAGTGAGAATGGGCGCAGGAGCGCGGCGTGTTTGCAGTCGCGTGGGTCTGCGACCATGCATGTGCGCACGGGTCGTGCGGCGTCGGGGGAGGGCGTGCGTGCAGACATGCTGCAAGGAGGCAGGTTGCGTGGGGCACGCGGCGCTGTGGGCGTGCCCATGACGCTCTGGTGTTGAGTTGGTGCGCGGCACCGAGAACGTGCACGCAGGGCGCCGAAGTGGGGGTGTGGGCGTGTGGGGCGCGCGACTCGCAGGCAGAGTGATCACGCGCTAGTGGCGCGCGACACCAAGTTGAGTGGGCACGTGGCGCCGTTACACGGGCGCGTGGTACTGAGTCGGGTAACTCGAGGCGTGTGTTGGGTCCATTCCTAAAACTTCAAGTTTTGTCGTTGTATTTTTAAAAATACTTTAAATTGTCTTTTTCGCTGCGTAATTTATACTGAGGATTTCGTGTTCCCTCTTTTGGGAGCGAGTTGTTTTCGAATCGAGTCGAAAAATTTTTTTATACTTACAAATGTTTTTTTGAATATGATTTGAAAATGAAAGTGGTATTAAAGTTAGTGAGTTCGCATCAAGTCTCCGTATGTCACAGTGTTTACCCAAGTGAGCGCATCGGAAACGTGTGGGTTCTCGGGGTGTTACAGTTATGGTATCAGAGACACGGGGTCGACGTCCGCCAGCTGCTTGCACGTGAGCCCTCCACCAACTATAAGTGTTTAGATTTAATTTTATTGTAAGACTAATGTGAGTTTTGTATATTTTAAAGGTAGAAAATGTCTGGAGAAGCGAGAGGCAGAGGTCGACCACGACGAGAGACACATAGAGCTGTGGGCGATATGGATGATACCGTCCAGCAGCTTACCGAGCTAGTCCACCGCCAGTCTCAGCAACTAGAGAGGTGTATGAGCAGGGACGACCAGGGTCTGTCTAGTGCCTATGGTTCGTCTGAAAGAGGGGGTGATAGGCTACATAGACTTAGACTCCCGACTTTTGATGGGTCATCTCCAGATGCTCTCAGTGCTGAAGAGTGGAGGAGCAGGACAAGTTATCTAGTGTGGCATTCTATCTGGCCAAGGATGCTAGCTGTCACACCCCCAAATTCGCACCAAGAAATTTTGCCTTCAGGATGTGCGGCGCCGGGTCCTCGACTCGACCAGCTTTCCTCCTCGTTGGTGCTTTGCGGAATTTAATAGAACTAATACAAGTATTTACGGGAGCAAAACCTCCCAACCCTCTTTTCTATTCCAAATACAAAAGACTAGGAACACTCGCTCAAGGATCACCACAAACTTGCCTTAGGAACTCCTTTATCGGATTTGCTCTTTGGCCCATGTCTGCCTCATGGCCTGCGCACCTTGTGCGTCATCGTGGGCCACGCGCCCATCTGCCGTGCGCCCATTGTGGGCCGCGCGCCTCATGCTGCTGCACGCCCGAGGAGTAGCCCAGCTTCTCCCCTCCTTTGGGCCAATTGGCCCTTGCCTTCATGCATTGTGGGAAGGGGGGTGTGACAATCCACCCCCACCAAATGAAGTCGACGGCCTCGTCGACACCCAAGCCAGGTAATCGGTGACTTGCTCCTCGAATTGCCATAGGTTGATGTCTCTCTCCCATGTGGCCTCCTCTTCATCTTCCCATTGCACTAAGAACTCCCGCTGTTCATCCTTCTTGCTGCCCCGCATGGTTCGATGGTCAAGGATTTTAGCGATCTTCTTGGAGAATTCCACCCGCACCCCGGGTGGTGCCCTTTACACTTGTAGCCGATCCCCCTGATGGTAAGGTTTGAGAAAACTTACATGGAAGGTCGGATAGAGCTTGAGCCTCTCCGGAAGTTGCAATCGGTAGGCTACCGATCCAACTCTCTTGGTAACCTCGAATGGTCCCTCATATCTTGGAAGAAGTCCTTTGTGGAATCCCCGATCCTTGACTTTCCTCCAAAGTTGTGGAGTGAGTTTTAAGAGAACCTTGTCCCCTTCCTTGAATTCTAGTATCCTCCTCCTCCCATCATCATACTTCTTCATTCGACGTTGTGCCTTAGCCAAGCTATCTCGGGCTTGATCAATAAGCTCTTTCCGGTCCATGCCATATTGATACGCAGTCGGGCAAGAGCCCCGCTCCTCCCTAACTTGTGTGATCTCTAGTGGTGTGGCTGGCTGAAATCCGAGTGTTAGCTCCGCTGGACTCATCTCGGTCGATGAGGACTTGTGTATGTTGTAAGAAAATTGGGCAGCATCCAATAGCTCCAACCAATTCCTTTGGGTAGCCGACACGAAATGCCGCAAGTACTCCTCGAGTAATGCATTAATGCGCTCCGTTTGTCCGTCGGTTTGAGGGTGATTTGCTGTAGAAAACTTGAGCTCCGTCTCCAGTAATTTGAACAATGTTGTCCAAAATTTGCCCGTGAACCTCGGATCCCTGTCACTGATGATCTCACGGGGGAGTCCAAATATCTTTACCACTCCCTTCAAAAAGTGCTCCGCCGCATCATGTGCTGAACACCCCTTCGGCACTCCCATGAATATAGCATACTTGGAGAATCGATCCACCACGACCATGATAGTTCCCATCCTCCCTATTGATGGAAAGCCCGTGATGAAGTCCATTGAAACCGAATCCCACGGCTTCTCCGGGATTGGAAGAGGTTTAAGTAGCCCGGCTTCCTTCTTCCTTTCCGTCTTGTCTACTTGGTACACTAGACAAGTCTTGACGTACAACTCTACGTCTTCTCCCATTCTTGGCCAGGTATAAGCCCGAGCCAAAAGTGCCATCATGCACTCAACGCCTGGATGGCTCGCCCATCGGGTGTCGTGAGTCTCCCTCAATATGCGCTGCCGGATGCCTCTCGCACTAGGAACAAGTATCCGGTTGCCTCGGCCCCTCAACAAGCCGTCATCTAGCCAATATCTTCGGACCAGGCCCTCTTTGACTTGGCTTGCCATCCGAATATATGCTGGATCCTCCTTTGCAGCTTCCCTGATTTCATCAACAAGGTTAGATTGTACCTTAGTGATGGATGCCACAGTCTCCTCGTGTGTCTTTCGACTCAGGGCATCGGCCACCCTATTCTCGGTGCCCGCCTTGTGCAACCAATCGAAGTCAAACTCGGCCAAGAATTCCTGCCACCGTGCTTGCTTGGCTGACAACTTTTTCTACGTTCAGAAATATGTGTTGGCGACATTGTCCGTCACCACCACGAACTTGGTTCCCAACAAATAGTGCCTCCATGTCATAAGGCAATGGATGATCGCCACCATCTCTTTCTCATGGGCCGAATACTTCTCTTCCGCCCCCTTGAGTTTGCGGCTCTCATATGCCACTGGATGCCCGTCTTGTATTAGAACCCCTCCAATAGCCCTGTCCGACGCATCGGTGTGCATCTCAAATGGCGCTGCAAAATTTGGCAACTTCAACACCGGTTCGGAAGTCACCGCTCGCTTGAGTTGCTCGAATGCTTCTTGGCATGAGTCTGTCCACTGCCAAGTGTGCTCCTTCCTCAACAAGTCCGTCAATGGGCTTGCTATTCTGGAGTAGTCCGCAATGAATCTACAGTAATAGTTAGATAGACCCAAAAAAGATCTCAACTCGGTTACCTTGGTGGGCGCGGTCCATCCGTCGATCGCCTCCACCTTTCGACCATCCATGCGAATCTCACCCCGCCTAATGTAGTGGCCGAGGAAGCTGATCTCCTCCGTGCCAAATTCGTACTTCTCCCGCTTCACATACAATGAGTGCTGCCGCAGCCGCTCAAACACTTGCCTCAAATGTTGTACGTGCTCCTCACGTGACTCGCTGTAGACGACTATGTCATCCAGGTAGACCACCACATAGCGGTCCAAAAAGTCGTACAGCACCTCGTTCATCAGGTTGCAAAAAGTGGCCGGCGCATTGGTTAGGCCGAAGGGCATAACCAAGAACTCATAAGATCCGTAGCGCGACACCATGGCCGTCTTTGCCTCGTCACCCTGCGCGATCCGCACCTGCCAATAGCCTGACCGCAGGTCCAGCTTGGAGAAGTAGGTCGCCTTCGCCAATCTGTCAAACTGGTCACTTATGTTAGGAATCGGGTACCTGTTCTTGATGGTCACCTTGTTCAGCGCTCGGTAGTCTACGCACATCCGAAGCGCCCCATCCTTCTTTCTTTGGAATAGCACCGGCGCCCCATATGGCGCTTTGGACGGTTGGATGTAACCTGCCTCCAACAGCTCGTCCAATTGCCTCCGTAGTTCCGCCAACTCTGGAGGTGACATGCGGTAAGGTGCTTGTGCTGGTGGAACCACCCCGGGTTCTAGCTCAATCTTGTGATCCACACTGCGCCTCGGTGGAAGCTTTTTCGGTAGCTCCGATAGCATCACATCCTCGTACTCCTCGAGTACTTGTAGCACTTCTTCAGGCACCTTGCTAGTCGAGTCCTCCTTGACCTCCCTCAACGTTGCCAGAAAGGTAGTCTCGCCCTTCTTGAGCCCTGCCTTAAGTTGAAGAGATGACTGCATAATGTGACCTCCGCGTGTCTCTATTTTTACCATGCATGGTGCTATGTCATCTTGGATCACCAACACGCCAAGATGTGGCAAGACCATCGCCTTGGCTTGCCGGAAGAATTCGAGCCCCAAAATAAGCTCAAAATAGTCTAGTGGGACCACCATGAGTGGACACTCCCGTTGCCACTCTCCCACGGTCATCAAAGGTTTAGTAGTACCTTTAATAGGCTGTGCTCCCGAGTTGACAGCCTTTATCTTTGTGTCACACTTGGCTAGCTCCAGGCCAAGCTCTCTTGCCTTCTCGCTCGAGATGAAGTTGTTGGTCGCCCTAGTGTCCAACATTGCTCGGATCCGTCTCCCTTGGATCTTTACCTCGACATACATTAGCCCCTTTGGTGTCGGCCCCGTACCTCCACTGGATATTGCATTGACTAGCTGGATGGGATTCACCCGTGGCCCCTCCTCGGGTTCATCCTCTTTTGTGCGCACCGCGGACAATGCCTCGCACCTCGGGCATTCTCTTACATAGTGTGAGCAGCCACATAGAAAGCACCCCGTCTTCTTCTTTTGGGAGTGATCAGGTCCCTTAGAACTCGAAGCCTTGTGAGTTGCCTTTCCTTTGTCCGAGCCTCCTACTCTTGCCTTGTGTCCGCGCCTATCGTCCTTGCCCTTCCTTCTCTTCGTCGAAGGTGCTGTCTTGTAGTCCACAAGACTCTCGGCAATGGAAATGGCCGCCTTCACATCCTTCACACCATGGCGCCTTAGCTCCGCTTGTGCCCACGGTTGAAGACCCGCCATGAAGTTGAATAGCTTGTCATCCTCATGCATACTTGAAATGTCGAGTAAAAGTGAGCTATACTCTCGGACATAGTCACGTACCGTGCCCGTTTGCCGTAGCCTTTTTAGCGCCTCCTTCGCGGTCCATTCCGAATTGAGCAGTAAGAATCTTTCTTTGAGCTTGCTCTCCAGCGCCTCAAATGTGCTAATGGGTGGCTCCCGATTCTGGTTTTGGCGCCACCATAGCTTTGCATCGCCTCCCAAGTACATGCTTGCAATCATGACTTGGCTCTCCTCTTCGATGCTTGCGGCCATGAAGTATTGCTTCATGTCCCAAAGGAAATTCTCCAACTCCTTTGCATTGCGGTTACCATTATAAGGTTTAGGTTCTGGTACCTTAAATTGTGCCGCCGAGGTAGCTAGTCTCCGGCTCGATCCTCCAACCGCATTTTTGCTTATCCGGGCAAGCTCTTTGTCTATCCGATCAACCGTGTCCGCGACATGTTGTCCGATAGCTAAGTTGTCCGCCCCTACCGATGCTTGGAAATCGCCCATTTCCTTCCTCATCAGCCGAACTTCCATCAACAATGGCCGATCCTCCGAGGTTGCCATTGATGTGCCGACAAGGCTCTCCAACATGTTGAGCCTCGCAAGAATTGCCTCCAAGGTTCCTTGCTCTAGAGATTCCATGCTTGTTTAGTGGTTGCCTTGCTCTGATACCAGTTGTCGCATCCCCAAATTCGCACCAAGAAATTTTGCCTTCGGCATGTGCGGCACCGGGTCCTCGACTCGACCAGCCTTCCTCCTCGTTGGTGCTTTGCGGAATTGAATAGAACTAACACAAGTATTTACGGGAGCAAAACCTCCCAACCCTCTTTTCTATTCCAAATACAAAAGACTAGGAACACTCGCTCAAGGATCACCACAAACTTGCCTTAGGAACTCCTTTATCGGATCTGCTCTTTGGCCCATGTCTGCCTCATGGCCTGCGCACCTTGTGCGTCATCGTGGGCCACTCGCCCATCTGCCGTGCGCCCATTGCGGGCCGCGCGCCTCATGCTACCGCGCGCCCGAGGAGTAGCCCAACTTCTCCCCTCCTTTGGGCCAATTGGCCCTTGCCTTCATGCATTGTGGGAAGAGGGGTGTGACACTAGCCATTGGTGGGATATTGTAGTGGCCACGAGAGATGTGGGGACCATGACTTGGGAGGAGTTCAAGTCAGTGTTATTCGGTAAGTATTTCAACCACTCCATCAAGACACGGAAGATGGTGGAGTTTGCACAGCTGAGGCAGACAGGCATTGTGGCTGAGTATGTCCGACAATTCGAGGCCTTGTCGCGATTTGCGGGGCATTTGGTGAGCCTTAACGAAAATAAGGTACACCAGTTTGTATAGGGCCTGAAGCCAGATATCTATATGGGCGGTTGCGGGGACTCGAGGCATGCCATACGAGGAGGTGGTAACGAAGGCCCTAGATATTGAGAAGGCTCGGGCAAAACTTTCTAGTTATAGAGAGGTACACAGGAAGCAGCCTCGGAGATCATTCAGAGAGTCACTGCCACAGTCGAGTGGAGAGGGGGCGTCCATGTAGAAAGGCCTGAATAAGGGAGCTCCAAGAGGCCGCAGGGGTCGGGACAGTTTCCGGTGTGCCCGAAGTGTCAGAGGCGTTACCCTGGCGAGTGCAGAGTGGGCCCAGTGTGGTGTTATAACTGTGGCAAGGTGGGCCACATGTCTAGAGAGTGCTAGATGCCTTGTCAGAACCGTTGCTTCAACTGCAATGAGGTGGGACACTTTGCCAACCGATGCCCAGCTGCGAGTAAGACATCAGCGAGACTTGCACTGAGGGTATTTGCCCTTTTTGAACCAGATGATGTTGCTAAGCCATCAGTGATTGCAGGTAACATTTTTGTTTCTGGTGTGGCAGCTTATACCTTGATTGATATGGGCGTTACACATTCGTTTGTGTTGACAAGTTTTGTTGTTAAGGCAAATTTGGAGTTCAGCCCTGCCGGGCAACATTATGATGTGACCTTGCCATCAGGAGAACATTTGTATTTAGAACAAATGGTGCGAGGTAATGTGGTGACAGTGGGGAAGAAGCAGCTGTATGCCGAGCTAGTCATACTCCATATGAGCGGCTATGAGGTGATCTTGGTGATGGACTGGCTGTTCAGACATCATGCCAAGATTGACTGCAGGACCAGAGAGGTTCATTTTTGGCCCCAGGGCGGGGAAAGCAACACCTTCAAAGCAGGTAAAAGTCTTACCAGTATTTCTGCTATCTTTTTCAGGCAGACTTCGCGGTTGTTGAGCAAGGGTTGTCAGGGATTTCTAACAAGTGTCGGGGATGCACAGTCACAGAATGATATTCGATTACAGGATATCCCTATTGTGCAGGAGTTCCCAGAGGTGTTTCGTGATGATTTGCCAAGGCTGCCTCCTGACAGGGAGATTGAATTCGAGATAGATGTTTTCCCAAGTGCCGAGTTGGTGTGCAAGAATTCGTACAGGTTAGCACCTACCGAACTTAAGTAGCTGAAGGCTCAGTTGGAGGAATCAACAGATAAGGGCTTTATACGCCCTAGTTTTTCACCTTGCGGCGCGCCAGTTCTATTCGTCAAGAAGAAGGATGGATCCCTACGTATGTGTATTGACTATCGGGAGCGGAATAAGTTGACGGTGAAGAACATGTATCCATTGCCAAGGATTGACGATTTGTTTGATCAGCTACAGGATGCCCGGGTATTTTCTAAGATCGAACTGAGGTCTGGCTATCATCAGTTGAAGGTAAAGGGTGAAGATGTACCGAAGACGGCCTTCAGAATGAGATATGGACATTTTGAGTTCCTGGTTATATCCTTAGGGCTAACCAATGCCCCTACAGCTTTTATGGATCAGATGCACCGGGTGTTCAGTGAGTGCCTGTAAAAATTTGTGATTGTGTTTATCGATGACATCCTAATTTACTCACAAAGTGAGTAGGAGAACAGAGAGCACTTGAGGACCGTATTGACTATTCTAAGCCAGCATCAGCTGTATGCTAAGTTTTCTGTGTGAGTTTTAGCTGGACATGATCCACTTCTTGGGACACGTTATTTTCTCTAAGGGTATTTCAGTTGATCCGGTGGAAGTTTAGGCTATAAAGAAGTGGCCGCGACTGACCAGTGCTAGTGAGATACGCAGTTTTGGGGGGTTGGCTAGATATTATCGGAGGTTCATTGAGGGGTTCTCCATGATTTCAGCTCCTTTGAGCCGGTTGACCAGAAACAATGCAAAGTATGAATGAACTGACAAGTGTGAGCACAATGTTTAGAGACTGAAGCGGAGGTTGACGGCAGCTCTTGTGTTGACATTGCCAGTGGAAGGGAAGAAGTTTTGTATTTATTACGATGCCTATATGATTGGTTTGGGGTGCGTTTTGATGCAGAGTGAGAGAGTTATTGCCTATGCCTCTAGGCAGTTGAAGACTTACGAGTAGAATTATCCCACTCATGATTTGGAACTGGCGGCAGTTGTATTCGCACTCAAGATTTGGAGGCATTACCTTTATGGGTAGCAATGCGAGATTTTCTCAGATCACCAGAGCCTGAGATACATTTTCATGCAAAAAAAGCTGAATTTGAGACTGAGGAGATGGCTCGAGCTGGTCAAGGATTACAATGTGAAGATCAAGTACCACCCGGGAAAGGCAAATGTGGTGGCAGACGCCTTTAGCCGAGTGACAGCTTCTACTTCTGCCATTACTTCGGCACTACCTGTTGAGTTGATGACGGAGATGCAGAGTTTGACCCTGGAGGTAGTTTTGACTTAGCAGCCACTCTTTCGACCTTGTCGTTGACGCCGACTATTCTGGACAAGATTAGGCAGGCCCAGTAGACTAACTCAGAGTGTAGCGAGCTGAAGGCGAGTATGGAGGCCTGCCCTAATTCTGAGTTCAGTTATCCAGAAGAGGGGATTCTGAAATTTCGGGATATGTGGTACGTCCTGAAGGATGAGGAGCTAAGGAAGGAGATATTATCAGAGGCCCATTCATCTTCTTTCTCTGTGCATCCCGAAAGCACTAAAATGTACAGAGATTTGAAGCAGCACTATTGGTGGCTTAACATGAAGCGAGCGGTGGCCGAGTATGTTGAAACCTGCATGGTCTGCCAGGAAGTGAAGGCAGAACATCAGCGACCGTCTGGGATGCTCCAACCATTGCCAATAGCGGAGTGGAAGTGGGAGCGGATCACTATGGATTTTGTAGACAGGTTGACAAAGTCAGCTCACTTTTTGCCTGTATGGATAACTTATACGAGGGATCAGTTTGCCCACATATATATTCAGGAGATAGTCAGGCTTCATGGGATTCCGGTGTTGATTGTTTCAGACCGAGACCCTGGATTCACGTCCAAGTTTTGGAGGAGTCTGCATAAGGCCATGGGCACCAGGTTAGATTTCAGTACGGCCTTTCATCCTCAGATCAACGGGCAGTCAGAGCGGACTATACAGATTCTGGAGGATATGCTCAGGTCCTTTGTGTTGGAGTTCCAGGCAGCTTGGAGTAAGTTCTTGCCGCTGGTGGAGTTCTCGTATAATAACAGCTACCAGTCCACCATTGGTATGGCGCCGTACGAGGCCCTCTATGAGAGGAAGTGCAAGTCACTATTTTTTTGGGATGAGGTTGGGGAGGCCCGATTGATAGGTCCCGAGATTTTACAGCATACCGTCAACAAGTTTGCCGTGATATGAAAGAGAATTGAAGCGGCTCAGAGTCGACAGAAAAGTTATGCAGATCAGAGGCATCGGGACTTGGAGTTTAGTGAGGGCGACGAGGTATTTCTGAAGATATTGCCGTTCAAGGGAGTAGTGAGGTTTGGAAAGCGAGGAAAGCTCAACTCTCGCTTTGTGGGGTCATTCCCAATTGTCAAGAGAATTAAGAGAACTGCATAGCAGCTTCAGTTGGCCTCGTCGATGGATGCCATCCATGATGTTTTCCATGTCTCGATGCTGAGAAAGTGTATGCGCGATCCCTCTCAGGTAGTGCTACAGCAGGATATAGAGATCCAGCCGACGCTGTCTTACGAGGAGAAGCCAGTGAAGATCTTGAGGTCTGCTGATGTGCCCCATAGGCCCGTCACACGATCTCAAGTCCAAGCACACACTTTAATTAACCTACATTCTCACACATTTTATTCTTGTGCAGGTTATGATTCAATGGAGCCGGAAGTTGCAAGCTTAAGGTGGGAAGTGGAGGCTCAAGACATGGAGCAACCGAGACACATCATTGCATGGGAAGCCACTCTTGAAGATCATGAAGCTCTTAAGGGAATTTGTCTTCCCGAGCCAACTTTTATGTAATGTTTTATTTTCAACTTATTGGGCAAACATTGGCCTTCTTGTTTAACTATTTATTATGTGCATGCATTAGGCATTTAGGAGTAGATTGAATGATTAGGATAGATGATGGAATGAGCTTCGGGCTTGGCTTAAATTGAAGATGCATTCGGGCATGCAAGGCATGCCACTCTCGGCCGCAAATGCACCAAGGAGAAAGTGCCGCAAGTGGTGGCCCATTTTACCCGATTTGGTCACACCATTGGGCTGCCATTTGAGATGCTTGTCCCCTTTACCTTTTGTGGAAGAAACATGGATCCATGACATGGCATTCAGCAAGCCATTGATCGACCACTTGGCTGCCATCATCTCGGCCGCACACTACAACACTTGGAGCCGGTTACAAGCTCCTTTGCACCAAGTTTTTGAAGACCAAAGCACAGCCCTAAAACCCTCAATCCTAGGCCTATATAAGCATAGCATTGGTGTTTGTATTTTGGTTGGCAAAGTTAATGAGCATCAGATGTTTTCTAAGAGGAAACCGAGAGAGTTTTCCCACCACCATTCAAGGTAAGTGCTCGGTTCCTTGAACCGATTAGGAGTAGCCTCCTAGCTTGGCAACTCAAGGTTGTTGCTCGAGCTTGTGTTCCACTTTTCTCTCCTCCCTTTCAAAGGAAGGAAACAAGAAGGAAGTGGCCAAAACCGGTTCCCCAAGTTGAGAGCCTTTCCATGGAAAGGTTGTGATTGCCGAGAACATAATATTGTCTCTTCGGCCAACTTGCGGGTTTGTTGCACAAGTTTGTCATCTCTAATCAATCTGGACCACGACCACCACCATCACACACCTCACTCACTCCACTAATCTCACACCAAATTTCATTTCATTTAAAGCACATTTGGTTGTTCATTTTGCTGTTTTTTCTCAAGGGTTTCTCGGCTTGGCCGAGATCCGAGGGCCTAACCGATCCTTTCATGCATTTTAATGTCCGAGCAGGGGCCTGGCTGTAACATTTGGTATCAGAGCATAGGAAGGCCCCGTGAAGTGCTAGAAATCAAGTTAGTTTGGTTTTCCAAACTCATTTGGATGGCTGCACCTTAAATCCAAAAACCGGGTTTCATTGCTCACCTATTCGGGTTATTGTTGTGCTTGCGGTTTCTTTGTTTTATTTCCGATTTCCTTTAAGCTAAAATCATCTCCAGCATGTTTCTTGAGTTGTTAGACATCTAAGCATGAAGAAATATCAGCCCTTAGACTCCATTTTCGTGGCTGCAATTTCCTTCCCCTTTTGGTTAAACAAATGCTAACCACTTTTGTACTTAACATCTGCTGTGAAAGTATTGTGCAACAAGTATATCCCTTTTATCAAGGTGTTGCGGCGCAATCATGGCGTGGAGCAGACCACTTGGAAGTGACGACAGCACATGAAATAACAGTATCTTGAACTATTCGGTACGTAAATTTTAGGGACAAAATTCTTATAAGGTGGGGGGATGTAATAACCCAGAAAATTTAAGATTTTTAAATTTAATTTTCGAAATTTTTAATTTAATTTCGGTTGAAATTTTGAGAAATATTTTAACGGGTAAATTAATTTATAAAACTCGAAATCTAAATGTAGTGATGGTTACCGAAAATTTTAAGTCGTGAGAGCGCAAATTTAACGAAGTTTCAGACAGTTATAGTGCGTAAGGGCAAATTAGAAATGTGAGTTATTGATTAATAAAAAAAAATAATACTAAAATAAAATAAAAAAAACAAATCAATTGAACGGCTTCGCGAGGAAGCCATTTAGTTGCTCTGTTCTTTACCGAGCACCCGAGAGCGAAACGCGATCATGTGATGGAGTCTACACTGCGATCGACAGCCGACGAGCGTGAGTGTGAGGGAAAAGCTGCAGGCGAGTGCTACTACTCCGACGAACCGAAGCCATTCGGTTTCAACGGCTCGAGCTTCTGAAGGGAGAGAGCCCGAGTGCCTTCTGCCGTCGACCGAGGGAGTGAGTCTCAATCCAACTCTACAGCCGGCGACTGAGCGCTTTGTTGGAGTCCTCCTTCTTCTCCCACCCGAGTGCAGAATGACACCACTCGGTAGGTCTCTCTCTCCCTCTACTGTCCTGTCCAGTTTTTGGCCGAGCTTAGTGCTCGACTTCCTTCTGTTTTCTGTGAACTTGGTCGAAATGTTTGAGTGAATTAGTAGAGTGAATGTGTGTGTTTAGTGGATGGACAGTAGGTGTTTGGTGAGTGGGAGAAAAATCGAGGGTGAGGTTGAGCCAAAATTCAGATTCGGTGCTCGAATTTTTGATTTTTGATTTGATTATGCTTAATTAAGTGAAATGTAGTTGATTATGTATAGAAAAATTTGTGGAATTGAATTGAGGTCAAAATCTAGATTTGTTTTGTGTAAAAATAGATTCTGTTTTGGCCTAGCTTCAGTTATTCGTTTTAAATTTTGTTTTAGTGGCTGAAATTAGACTGTTAGAGGAACATTTGGCCACTGAAATCATTCGATTCTGATATCCGACGCAAAAGTTATGTTCGTCGGAAGTTTGTGTCGAATTTTTGATTGAGTCAAGTTATTGAGCGTTTTTAGTAGAATTGTGACGCGTGATGTCAGTGTTGCTGATTTTAGTGCGTAAGACGAGTTTTGCGTGAGTTTTGGTTGAAGGAAACAAAAATTTTGAAATTTGGGTGAAGGGCAGATTCGGTTTTCGTGTTTTTTTCACCTAGCTGCGGCTTACCATTTTAAAATCAGTCTCAGTAAACTAGGTTCGTAAGGGAACGTTTAGCCTATTGAATCGCTCGATTCCGATAGGATTCTGAAATTTTGGGATAAGTGGTACGTTCCGAAGAATGAGGAACTGAAGAAAGAAATATTGTCCGAGGCTCACTCGTCTCCTTTCTCTGTGCACCCTGGAAGTACTAAGATAAACAGAGATTTGAAACAATATGAAGCGCGAGATAGCCAAGCACGTTGACGCTTATGTGGTATGCCAGCAAGTAAAGGCAGAACATCAGAGACGATCGGGAATGCTTCAGCTGTTGCCTATACCCGAGTAGAAGTGGGAGCGAGTCACTATGGATCTTGTGGTCGGATTGCCAAAGACTGCTAAGGGACACGATGCAATTTGGGTGATTGTAGATAGACTAAGCCGTCTCACTTATTACCGGTGATGATGAACTACACGATGGATCAGTTCGCTCAGTTGTACGTGCAGGAGATAGTCAGACTCCATGGGGTCCCTGTGTCGATAGTGTCAGACCGAGATCCCAAATTTACGTCTAAGTTCTGCAGGAGTCTGCATAAGCCATGGGTACCAAGTTAGAATTCAGCACAGTCTTCCACCCTCAGGCCGACGGACAATCGGAGCGAACTATACAGATACTGGAATACATGCTCCGAGCCTGTGTGTTGGAGTTCCAGGCGGCCTGGAGCAGGTTCTTGCCGTTGGTAGAATTTTCATATAATAACAGCTAACAGTCTACTATCGGCATGACACCATACGAAGCTTTGTATGGGAGAAAGTGCAAGTCGGTGTTGTACTGGGACGATGTTGGAGAGGCAAGACTTATAGGCCCAGAGATTCTGCAGCAGACGGTCGACAAGATTTCTATTATAAAGAAGAGGGTTGAGGCAGCTGAAAATCGACAGAAAAGCTATGCCGATCGAAGGAGGCGGGAACTGGAGTTCGGCGTGAGAGATGAGGTATTCCTGAAGATCTCCCCGTTCAAATGAGTGGTAAGGTTCAGGAAGCGAGGAAAGTTCAACCCTTGTTTTGTTGGGTTGTTCCCTGTTGTAGAAAGGATTGGGAAGACCCCCTAATGGATGCCATACATAATGTCTTCCATGTCTCCATGCTGAGCAAGTGCATACGTGACCCTTCTCAGGTGGTTACACAGCAGGATATAGAGGTGCGGCCGACGTTATCCTACGAGGAAAAGCCGGTGGCCATACTAGGGTCGGCTGTTAAGGTGTTGCGGAACAAGTATATTTCATTGGTCAAAGTCTTATGGCACAATCACAATGTGGAGAAGACCACTTGGGAAAGGCGGCAAGACATGGAGCAACAATACCGAGAGTTATTCGGTACATAAATTTTGGGGACAAAATTCTTTTAAGTAGGGGAGGATCTAACACCCCGTATTTTCACGGTATCAATTTAGGGTTGTCGGGATGATAAACGGCGGGATTCGGTTCGGATTGGGAAATGGAAAATTTGTAAGGTTAGGCGGGCAATTATTTTGAGGCTAATGGTGAGGAGAAAATTTTAGCAATCCGATCAGAGCTAGTTTGGATGGCCGTTGTATTAAAAGATTAAACAATGAAGGCGAAATAGTAATTAGTTATTGTTATTTTTTTATTATTTTATATATGTTAATAGAGAGGGGAGGATTCGTAGGA
>CM039521.1:9271349-9311699 GCA_022433055.1 Begonia peltatifolia
CCCCACCCCACCGCGTATTTTCTTTCGGCTTCTCTCGTCCTCGTGATCGTTCAGCCGACAATTGCTTGTGATTTCCTCTTCCATTTCAACGGTTTAAGGTGAGTTTAACTAGTTTATGGTTCAATGTTGGTTTAGTGTTGGAATAGAGGAGAAATGTGGTGGATAGAGAATTAAGGTTTTAGGGTTAGAGTGTTTATTGAGTATAATGCTGATTGTTGTGAATTGTTGAGAATAAATGAGATAGAGTGGTGAAGGATTTACTGGGTTTTTTTGGAACGGCCGTGCAAGGGAGATTTTGACACTAGGGCCTACTCTATTTTTGGATTTTTGCCCTAGCTACAGTTAACAGTTTTAGATTATGTTATGGTAGGTTAAACTAGGTTATGATTGGAACGTTTAGCCATTAGAATAATGGGATTCTGATAACCGACGCAAAAGTTATGCGCGTCTGAAGTTAGGTGGATTTTGGAGTCAAGATAGGTTAGTGAGACATTTTGGCGAGTTCGTGAAGTGTTGAGCTAGTATGGTGACTTTAGTGCGTAAGTAAAGTAATGGGATGAGTTTTGACTGGAGTATGGTTTTGTGTTGTATGTTGAGCAGGTTTTGGGTGAGACGAGCACCACGGAGAGCTGTGACGCCAAGTAGTTTATGCATGTATTTTGCCCAGTTGGGCCTACACCGAGGAACGATTGGTTTGAGTTGGTTGATTATGATTTGCATGCATTTTGTGTGACATACATCATGTTTTTGAAATGAGAACGAAAATGAATTTGAGCATGGTTTTATGTGCGAGTGTGAAATGCGATGTGTAGTGGCGAGGGCGATGCGTGTGTGGGCAGCTAGGCCCTGTTGCTGGAGAAACCGGGACGGTAGCGACGTGCTAAGACGCAGTGTGGCAATTGCGTCTAGCCTCACCCTGGAATAGCTGCTGCGGTGTGCGTGTGGTGGTGTGCAACTATGGCTTTGTTGTTAGAGAAACCGGGACGCTGGCGACGTGCCACGGGGTGGTGTGTCGAGTGCGTCCAGCCTCACCCTGGAATTGTTGCGATGCGTAGAGTGACGTGTGGGTACGGATTGAGGGACTCGTTGCTGAAGAAACTGGGACGATGGTGACGTGCCAGGGTGTGCGGTGGCGAGAGAGTCCAGCCTCACCATGGTGCGGCCGTTCGACGCGGAACGGGTTGTGACAACATTAGCGAGAATGTAGAGACTGCATGTGATAGGATTGCATTGTTGTTTTACATTTCATATTGCACTACTTATTGAACGCTAGGCTTATGTTATGTGTTCAGTGGTGTAGGTGCAGAAATCCCAAAAGGTGAGTTGCCGGCGCCTAGGCAAGACAAGTAGGCGGTTGGCGGCATGCTACCATGTGCCGGCAGGTGGAGGTCGTCAAGGCGAATATACCCGTGGGGCAAGGTGAGACTGGGCCCTTTGTAGTGTGTTTTGTGGAGTCTATGACGAGCGTATAGGTGTTGATGCATAGATGGTTTTGGGTGTCCGTAATCGGGATTGATGTATAGATGCATTTTTTTGAACTATTTGAAAGAGTTTAAATGTATGAATCAGGTTCCACTCGGTAGTTTTAATTCAAGGAAGTTTTCGAGTTCGTTTTCTTTTGGAACAACTGTTATTTTTGGTTTGCTGGTGTGAAGTGTTGACCGAAGTACAGAGGTGTCGACCTGTCAGTGTAAATGGGAGAGTGAGTGTCGACTGCGGCGTTCGACCGACGCGGGCAGAGAAGAACTGGGTGTCGACCGGCGACCGCGAGTGTCGATCGGTTAGTGCAAATTCAGCGCGAGTGTCGACCGTGGGGGTCGACCTGCGCGGGCAGAGAGGGTCAAAGTTTCAACCTACGTAAACAAGTGTCGACCACTCGCCGAGCTGACGTAGAAGGGTCGACCGGTGATTTCTAGTGTCGACCAACGTGAAGACCCAAAGGGAACTCGGTGTCAACCAGCGTTCGCCAATGTTGACCGACAAAAACTTGAGAAGATCCAGGTGTCAACCGGCATTTACAAGTGTCGTCCGGTCATTTTATTTCTAGGTTTTAAAAGGTGAAGTTTATTTAAAGCGATTTCAAATGAATTTTTCCGTTGCGGTTTTTCATAAATGATTTTCGAAGTCGTCGTTTTGAGTTGAATAATAGAAAGTTTTAAATTTTATACGAATTTCATCGGGGTGAGAAGCGAGCGTATGGTTAGCGACCCGGGTTCGGGAGCGACTTGGGGGCGTCAAGGATGTGGTATTGGAGCAGTGAACGTAGCGGAAACTGGTAGGTTTTCGGGGCGTTACAAGAGGACCACAATTTTTTTTGAAGACTAAAAGCCTTAACCAATGGATTAACTCTAAGCTTGGATGAGTGACATGGCTTCCCATCAACCATTGTAGAAGATTTGAAGAAGACATCTCGGCCATTTATGCAGAGGATCTTGGTTGCATCATGGCTGCCCACATTTGTGTTTCAACGACTCTAAACCATTTTGAACACAAGACCAGCCACCCTAGGTCTATAAATCATTGTTATTGGTGTTTGTATTTCATTTTTGGCTGAAGTTTAAGAAGCATGCATGGTTTTCTCTCAAAGAGCAACTCACTTGAAGCAAAGGCGCACCAAGGTAAGCTCGGTTATGCCCAACCGAGGGGTTGCGCCACCAAAACCACTCTTCAAGCTTGGTAGCTTGCAAGAGTTGTTTAGCCATCTTATTCTCCATTCTTTTGAGAGTAGAAAGTAGTAAGAAGTTGCCACAAACCGTGTCTTTGAATTGAGTTTCCTTCCTTGAAAGAAACTTTTGCCAAAAGCTTCAAAACATTGCTTATTGACCGATTCTTTGAATAGTTGCATATTTCTCCATCTTAACTAATATGGCCCACACCTCCCACCATCACACATTTCACTCACTACGTTAACATCACATAAAATTTTGTTACATTTGGAGCAAATTTGGTATTCCATTTGCACCTCTACTTTTTAGGGTTTCTCGGCTTAGCCGATTCCAAGGAGCTAATGATCTTCTTGAGGTTCTTGAGCTTGTTTTGCAGGTAACCACCATAACACAAACCTTCAGCCATCTCTAAGTCTATATAAACATAGTTATTGGTGCTTGTAATGGTTGTTGAGTGAATGCGAATAACCTTGTTTTGCTGAAGAAATTGTGAGAGGTTTGAGTTGCTAAAAGGTAAGGCCTCGGTTTGCTTGCAACCGAGTGGAGTTGCGCCTCCATTACCTCGAGCCCAAAGTTACTTGAAGGTTCTTATCACCACCTTTATCTCCACTCTTTTCAGAGTTGAAAAATAACAGAAGATGCTCAAACCCTTTGCCAATGGTTGCCACTACTTTCCTTGGAAAGAAGTGATTGCTGAGAGCCTTAATCTTTGGTCATCAAACAATCTTGGTTCTATTCTGCATAATTTCATTTCCAAAATGTATTTCAACTAGATATTTTAAGGTGTTGCTCTTCACTCATAATATAAGAGGTTCTTAAAATTTCGTTTGATTCGGAACACATTTGCTTCTTCAACTTTCTATTTTTTTTGGGGTATTCTCAACTTAGCCGATCACCATTATGCTGACTTGTTTTCTTTATGGGTAGAACATGGCTATTGGTAGGTCATGACCGTGTCACAAGGTGATCGGGTAATGGTCCCCACTCCATTTTGGCACTCAAGATGGCGGTTCTTCCTCAGCTACGCAGTCCTTGCATGCAAGCCATGCAAATGCGAGTTGAACCAATTCCAAACCAACTCAAGGTAACCTGTGGATGTTATTTGGAGGTCCCAGGTTCGAGTTGGGGAGGACATGAAATTCCTAGTACTCCATGAGGATAAGGTCATGAGTAACGTGTTCAGCTTCCGTAGGTGGCAGCCGGCCCAACATCAAAAGTAAGGGTTTGGGTCCGCTAGGACTGGGCCGTTACAGATGAAGGTTGAATATGAAAGTTTGGAGCTTTCTAGTTTGTTTGCTAGAAGTAATTACGGTTTTGATTTCTAGAAGGAATTCCTCCAATGAAATTTGAGAATAGTAAAGCGTCCTTGCTCTCAACTTAATTGATCTTTGAGCAACGTTCCACCATCCTCTCCACCCTCTAAGAGCTAGACGGTAAGAAGACGTGGCTTCAACCAGCTCCTTGCCGTTGAGTTTCTTCCTTGAAGAAGCTTTGCCAAAAGCTTTCATCTAAGCATTTCGGCTAGCCAAGGGATTCTCTTTCATATTATCAGTGCTATCTGAGTTAGGATCACCATTTAGTTCACTCACCCATGTCCACAATTTCAGCTTTCCATTTTCGTCACTATTTCTCAGTTTTAGTGCATTTTTTGTCTTTTTCTATTTTTTTCGAGCACCGATCATTCTTTTTTCTTTAAGTCTTCGACATGCCATTTTCTCCCCCAATTGCAGGCCCGTATCATGTCATTGGTATCAGATCAGTAGTGCTCCGAATTGCATTATGTTGTTATGTTTTCATGTTTTTGTTGTTTTATTAGCATATGTTTTTGTTTTGTTCTTTTCTGTTTTTTTTAAGCTAACATGAACACTCATGGTTGCACGAGATGTTATTCAGTTTAGTTATTCAGCATGCTTAGTATAGTGTTTTATGTTCTTTTCTTGCTATGAAATTTTTCAATTTTCTGTGTTTTGTGATTTTCTGTTTTTCCATGTATTTTCTGTTTTCTTGTGTTTGCATGTGTCTTCTATCCAGCTTGTTTAAATCATGTTTGCATGTTGCTTTGTTTTGGTTGTTTAGCCAGCTCAATTTTCTGTTGTGAATTTTGGTTGTTTAAGTGATGTTTGTTCACATTTTCATACACGTTTCTTCTGTTTTTCAGCATGAAATTGATTTTGTTTTTTTGTCTCAATAGTCTTTCATGTTTAGCTTGTTTTGTTTTCAATTTAGTTCACTGAAATGCATAGCTTTAGGATCTGTTTGCAATTTCAGCATGTCTTAGTGTTTTTATGATTTTTTTTTATGCACAACTTTTTGTTCACTTAGAATTTGGATCTACTATTTTAATAGCATGTTACTCATAACATTGGATAACTTATTTGTGATATTTTCTGTTTAGCTTGTAGCTTGTTTTTGTTTTCTATTTTCTTAATGTGTTTAGTTGCTGTTTGTGTACATAACTTTTTTGTCCAATCTGAATTTGATCATATAATTTTAGGAGCATGTCATTAATGTAATAGGCAAGCTTCTGTCAAAGTTTCATAGAATTTGGACAAGAATTATTGTATTTTCTATTTAGCTTTCTGTTTAGAAATTTTAGGTTGTTAAATTTGTTTTTGCTTATGTTTTAGGTCTGCACAATTTCTTGCATACACTAGATTTGGACTTGAAATGTTTATAGCATGTTACTCATGTTATGGGCTAACTTGCTTTAAAAGTTTAGAATATTTGGACTTGAATTGTGATAGTTTTTGCATAGATTTTTAGGTTGGCTTTGCTTTTGTTTTAAGCATGTGTCTCTGCTATTTTTTAGTAGCTTTTCTTTCTGTTTTGTAGCATGTGTTTAAGGTTAATTGCAAGTTGATTTGCTGCTGTTTTTAGTTGTTTCTTTTGCAGTTTAATGACATATTTTTAGGAATCAATTGCATCTAGATTTCACCATTTAATAGCATTGCTTGCTGTGAATTTTGGTGACGATTTTCTGTGCTGAATTGGAGTCTCCTTCGACTAAGAAATTGGTTTAAATCAGAGGAGCATTGCTTGATCAATTGATTGTTGTTTTGTGTAGATTTTTGTGTCGTTTCTCTGTTGTGCTTTAACTGTTTCGTTAGGTTGTTTAGAGTGTCCTTTAGATTGTTTTTGCTAAGTCTTATTTGTAGATTTCTTAGGTTGTTTTTTCTGTTTTTCTTTCATTAAGATGTCTAGAAGAGGTAACTCTAGTGCCCGTTATCGAGAACCAACTTCTCCATCTACAGTACCAAACCAAAATAGGGTCGAGCCTAGTTTTGAAAGACAACTTAATGGGCTTAGATAACAATTCCATGAATGGGGAAACCAATCAAGGAGATAAATCGTCAATTAAAAACCTTAGTCTCCGAATTAAATAAAGACCACCTTAGGAACCCTTAATAGCCTATGTGCAAAAGGAGGTCTCAACCACCTACTAGAATAGGAGAAAACCCAAGAAGAAGAGACATTCTAAGGACTTTAGAGAGGAAACTGACTATGTGAAGCATGGCCAAAGAACCTCCAAAGTAAACCTTAAGGACGAGAGATCCCTTGATGTCTCATTTCCTATCTTTAGTGGTTGTCCTAAGGAGCTTAATTTTAATGATTAGCTAGAAGACTTAGAGGAGTCATTTGAGAGAGATGAAATTTTGGAGAAAAAGAATATTTGAATAGCTCTCTAGTCTCACCGATTATGCCGCTTTGTGGTGGGAGAATACTAAGTTAGGAAGAAGGTTAGAATGTAAGGAAGAAGTTTCCACTTGGACCTTGATAAGGTACCTAATGGAAAAGAGGTTTGCCCCAAGGCAATGCTCAAAAGAGTACTACCTTCAACCTTCCTTTAAAGCTCAAACCAAATTTGAACCAACCCTCACCCTAGCTCAAACCCAAGGCAAACCATTTGA
The DNA here is from genome assembly GCA_022433055.1 of Begonia peltatifolia. Classification (NCBI taxonomy): domain Eukaryota; kingdom Viridiplantae; phylum Streptophyta; class Magnoliopsida; order Cucurbitales; family Begoniaceae; genus Begonia; species Begonia peltatifolia. Next base: position 9,277,924 of record CM039521.1, read on the forward strand.
GGAAACCTTGAGTGAAGAAGAAGATTAATTGGTAGATATAGATGACCTGTCAAGTGAATCGGAAGTAGAAGTTGTCTACCCCACATAAGCTCAATTACTTGAGTTGAATTCTAACTTCCATGAACCTTTAGAAATTTTAGGATATGATTTTCTAGAACCTTTGACCCAAGCTGATCTCCTAGATGATTTAGGAATTAAGGGATTATTTGAAGCTTCTCTACTTGAGCTTGCAAGTGAGCAAGTAGTAGAACCCCTTGGAAATCTAGAATCACTTATCCAAACCATTTTAAATGAAGATTTTAGAATTTTAAATCTATTTGAGGAATATCTCCTAGAGGATGAAAGTGAGCCTATGGTAGAAATTACCAAAGCCTTTGAGGCCCTAAGGTTAGAGAACATACCTAAGAGTTTTCAAAATTTTAAAACTCATGGAGTTATCTATTTTAATTTTAATGACAAATTCCTCGTATACCCTAGGAAGAAGTTTTTTGACAAGGAGTTAGAGGACTTGACCTACACTTTAAAAGAAACTTTTTATGCAATTTATGCATATGAGTCTATTTCCTACTCCCTTCAAGAGTCCAACTTTTTGGGATAAAATTTACCTACACTGCTTTTTAGTCCAAACCGAGAGTATTATTTTTGTTTTAAAGGGAAATGATTTTCCTATTTTTCTCTCATGGTCTAGAAAGAATAGTAGTTTTGTATGTCCTTAAGTCACCCTAGAATTACATAATTAAAATTTAAAAATGAAAAGTCTACGAAAATTTTAAGTGCAATGCTCCGGAAACCTACACGGTTCCTGGCACGCTGATTACTGCTACTAATACGCACGCACGCACTCAAGACAATTCGTGTAAAAACTTAAAAATTCATTTTTTTTTCGAAACGACCGTTTTGAAAATCTTTAAAATTGTCACAGCGGAAGATTTGATAAATCAATTTAAATAAAATTTCAAGTTTTTAAACACTAAAAGACATTTTCGGTCGACCCCGGTAAACACCGGTCGACACTTCCATCTATTTTCACTACCGGTTGACACTTGCATGCAACGGTTAGCACTACGTTTCTCTCTATCCCCGTCGGTTGATCCTTGATGTCGACACTCCAGACTATTTTACACTACTAGTCGACACTTGCATGCACCGGTCGACACTACGTTTCTCTCTGTTCGCATTAGTCAATCCTTGAGGTCGACACTCCCGACTATTTTACACTTTTGGTCGATACTTTCTAAATACTGGTCGAAACTTGCTAGGCTTGGTTGACCACTAAGCCTATAGGTCGACACTTCCTTCACAAGATTTCATGAAAATTCGGCAATAGAACCGCTAAAACGGGTCTAACATAAAATCAAGCAGTTTAAAGAAAACATACTAGATATATATATATATCAAAATATCAATTCACATATCACCCGAATCCTACGTGTCATAGAACATATATACAGCCCAAGTTTTACCACCAAAGGGCCTCCTAAATCATAGTATCTCCACACCATGGTCGAATCGCCCCAACAAAACTACCTGCACTGTCATACCAGCACGAGTCATCAACTGCAATCCTAATCGCGCCCATGATCATATAGCTTACCTGATAGCTTGTCGTCACCTACACTATGGAACACAAAACGTAAGTGTAACACCCCGAGAAACCCCGCGTTCCTGGTGCACTACAGTGCATCTACACACTACACACACTAACACTTGACATAACTCACTCAATTTAATACTCCATTCGTTTTCAAATTATTTTCAAAAGAACATTTGTGAGTATGAAAAATTTTCGACTCAATTCAAAAATAATTCTCATCCCGAATAGGGAACACGAAATCCTCAACATAAAAACTACGCAGCGGACAAGAAAACCATTTAAAATAGTTTAAGATAAAACGGTAAGACTTGAAATCTTAGAAAAAATCCAACGCACCCCTCGAACTACCCAATCCGGTACCGCGCACTCACGTCTCCCCTTCGACACCCCGCGCGCACTCTCGCAGTGCCGCACGTGCCAACTCCACGTCACTGTGTCTCGCGCACGCTCACAGCGCCGTATGCCCCACGCACCCTGCCACTGTAAAGCACGTCCACGCGCACGCCCTCACCCGGCGCCGCACGACCTGTGAGCACCCGCAGGGCCGCGTGCCCTCGCAGTTGCGTTCACGCCGCACACCCACGCTCATCTACCCTTCTCTAGCATTCACTGTTCACATCTCAACCCATTCCATATCCCCTGGACTCCCAACCTCTCTCCCGAAATTTTGGCAGAGTAACGGCTAAAAACTGACTATCCCAAAATTTAAACCCTGCACACAATTCAGCATAATCCAACAATATTTAACTATCAACCATCCAGAGAAAACCACCATAACAAAATCAGAGCTTAAGCACAACGAAAACCCATCAAATACAAATCAAGAAAGTCCCAAGTATAGAGTAATATCATACTCTAACATATAACAATACGTACGTGTCCCCAAAACACTACAACCCCTCTATACAATCTAAAAAAAAATCAACGTCTATACAACTCCGCTGTCTACACAAATACCCGACATAAAATAATAAATCCACTATCACTTACCACCACCACTGGTCGGGTCGCCCTGACAAAATCCGTCATCCGGTGCCTCGGGCGCACGCCGCCAACCATCCTACGGCACTAGACTAGGCTCTAAAGGCTCACCAGTAGTATCATCAGCACCTACACCACAGAACACACAACATAAGCCTAACGCTCAGTAAGTAATGCAATATGAAAGTAAAAGCCGACAATGTTATTCTATCACATGCAGTCTCTACACTCACACTCATGTTGTCACATCTGTGACGCGTAGTGCAGCCGCACTAGGGTAAGGAGGAACCTCACGCCACCCTACACCCTGACACGTCGCCACCGTCCCGGACTCTCCAGCAACGAGGCCCACAAGCTACACACACGCATCACCACACGACAACCACACCAGGGTAAGGGTGTACCGTGTGCCACTCTACACCCTAACACGTCGCCCCCGTCCCATCCTCCCCAGCACGGGGCCACAGTTGCCACACACACAAGTTTCGCGACAGCCCAGCCGGCCCACCCCTCGAGTAGGATCTGCGACTGGAGTTCCACCGGCCCACACACTAGTAGGATCCGCGGTACCACTGCCCATCACCCTCACCGTCAACACATTCACGCTGCATGACGGCCCAGCTGGCTCACCCCTCGAGTGGAATCCGCGACTGGTAAAGCACTGGCTCGCACACTAGCGGGATCCACGGTACCACCGCCACACGTCTCACCTCATACATCAAAACATGCTAAAAATCATTTTCGTTCACATTTTTTTAAAATATGATGCATGCCAAACAATACGCACACACACCACAATCAATCACATAAACCCTAAAGTTCTACGGTGTAGGCCCACTTGGGCAAAACGCATGCATGCACTACTTACCTGGCGTCCTAAGCTCGCTTGATGCACAGCTTCGCAAAAAGTGTCTCAACCTAAAATGCAAACAATCACACATCAATATTCATCTCAAAATCCACCAGATAGCTAAAAATAACATTCCTCAACTACACTCGTGAAGTTCCAACTAAAACGGGCCATTGGTTTGGTTTGGCCGAAAATTAGCCTAAAGTTCGGACGCGCATAACTTTTGCGTCCGTCAACAGAATCGAACGATTCAAGTGGCTAAACGTCCCCTTAGGAACCTAGTTCAATATACTAAGACGGATTTTAAAACGGTAAGCCGCAGACAGGCAAAAAATGCCGAAAACCAAATCTGCCATTTTTTTATAAAATTTCAACCTTTGTTTTTCTTCAACCAAAACTCACTCAATTCAGCTTTACGCACCAAAAACAGACATGCCACTATCACACGTCGAAATTTCACGCAAAACGCTCACTTATTTGACTTGGACCAAAATCCGAAATAAACTTCCGACGCGCATAACTTTTGCGTCGGATATCAGAATTGAACGATTCTAGCGGCCATATGTTCCTCTAACAACCTATTTTTAACCCACAAAACAGAATTTAAAACGATTAACCTAAGCCTAGCCAAAACGGCCAAAAACAGAATCTATTTTTATACGAAAAATAGCCGAAAATTAAACTTCGATCCAATCTCGCCAATTCTTTCACCAAGCAGCCACATTACATTCCAATATGCATAAACCAATGACAATTCGAATCTTCTCGATCAGAAAGTTTGAATGGCAGCACAACCCTCCCTGGTTTTCTTCTCAAAACCAGGACACCACCGATGCCCCCCTTTTTCCCTTGCTGCAAACCCCTCCATACCTTGGCACAATAAGCCGAGGCAGGAATACAGGTAGCCTACATCTTCGGCCACCACAAATAGAGGAGGAGCAGGGGACATTCCCACCTTTCCTTGGTCAAGTTTGGGGCGGAATGCCGAGCCCCCAGCGCGCCCACCCCAGCCTCCACACAACAAGAATCGAGCTCAAACAAAGCGGGAGTTCGGAAGCAACCGAACTTCTCACTTGCTGGCGGAAAATCGAAAGGGAGGAGGGCAGTTTACCTTGGGTCTTCGGCACAGGAATTGCTGAGCTGCACGTCGTTCCCGACTTGTCGGAGCCCCTTACCCACGTCGGCTGCTGCTAACTTCTCCTCCGGTCGTCGGCTGTCGTCGGAGCTCGAAGCTTTCTCCCCTCTCCCGCGTCTCCCTCTCGGCTCTCTCGGCACCAAGGAGTAACAGCCGAATGGCTTCCTCCCGAAGCCATTCGGTTGTTATATTAGATTTTTTTTTATATATAAATAAATAAAAATTACCAAAATGCCCTCACCTGTTTTTATCGTCCGTAACTTCGCCAAATTCTCGTCCTCCCGACTTAAAATCTCGAAAACCACCACAAAACTAGACTCCGAGTCTTAAAATTTTAAATTTTCCCGTTGAAATATTTCTCAAAACCTCGATCGAGATTAGATTAAAAATTTCAGAAATTAAACTTTAAAATTTTCGGGTTATTACAGTAAGGCTAATGCTTAGCAAGTAGGGAACAACGAGCAAGAAAAAAATGCATAAGCTCAATCCCTAACACATGTAGTTTCTACACTCTGTTTCGTTGTCGTTTTTATTAATCTTCCACTTTCTCACGTGGATCAAGTAGGCACCCATCCTATCACCACTCAGGACGGGCACACCACGACCCAGCGAAGTGAGATCAGAGGCACACGTCAGATCCACATACGAGATGGCCATACAACGATCTCCTCCTAACATCAATCGCGAAACGCTCTAGTGCCTTCTCACTAGCACGTTAATGACGAGGCATTCCCACTCACGATATCTCACACATTTTTATTTGTGCATCTCTCGTAAAGACCCTCTCGAAGTGTTGTCACACAAGCACCATCACACAACGAGGTATCGCTATTCGACACCACATTTCATCTGTTCTTATCTTTTTACATTTCATACTCGCATCTCATAAACATGCTCTGTAATAACCCGGGAATTTCAAATTTTATATTTATATTTTTGGAATTTTTTTGTTTAATCCCGGTCGGAATTTTGAGAAACATTTCAACGGGAAAGATTTGAATTATAAGACTCGGAGCCTACTTTTGCGATTGGTTTTCAGAATTTAAAGTCGGGAAGTCGAGAAAGTTATGAAATTTCGGACGATTGAAGCACGTGAGGGCAATTTGGTAATTTGTATTTATTTTAAAATTAAAAAAAAAAAAAAATAGAATCTGTGAAACACCCGAATGGCTTCGCGAGGAAGCCATTCAGTTGTTTCCTCTGTGCACCCGAGAGAGAAGACGACCGGGAGCAGGGCGATCGCGTGCTGGAGTCGGAGCTGCGACAGCCGACGAGCGCGAGTGTGAGGTGTGAGTTACGAGCAGGGGCTGCTATTCCGACGAACCGGAGCCGTTCGGTTCCAGCAACTCGAGTTCCCGAAGTGAAAGCCGAGTGTTCGGCCGACGACCCCGAGGGGCTGGTTTCCGGCCAATTCTGCCGCCAACGACCAGACTTGTTGCTGGAATCCTTCTCCCACCCGAGTGCTGGACGCCACCACTTGGTAAGTCCTCTCCCTCTGCTGTCCTGTCCGTATGAACCGAGACTGAGGTTCAGCTCCTCTTCGTTTCTTTTCTCTCTTTAAATTTGGCTGCAAATGTGAGGGGATTGAGAGGGTGAGTGTGTAGATTAGCAAGTGGACAGCAGCAGACCGGTGAGAGGGAGGGAGGCCGAGGGTGAAGGTTGAGCCAAAATTCAGACTTTGTGTTTGAATTTCTGATTTTCAGGTTAGATTGTGCTTAATAGGCGAAATGTGAGTGTTCGGTGCAGAGAACTTGCGGGATTTGCCCGAAGTTGAGATTTCGGCTATTTTTCGTATAAAAACAGCTTCTGTTTTTGGCTGTTTTGGCTAGGCTTAAGTTGATCATTCCAAATTTTGTCTTTGTGGGTTAAAGTAGGTTGTTAGAAGAGTGTGTGGCCACTGGAATCGTTCGATTCTGATATTCGATGCAAAAGTTATGCGCGTCGGAAGTTTATGCGGGATTTTTATTTAAGTCAAATTAGTCACCGTTTTTCGTGGAAATTCGACGTGTGAGAGTAGCATAGCCATTTTGATGCATATAACTAGTTGATGGTGAGTTTTGGTTGAAGGGAAGTGAAAATGTGAAATTTTAATAAAAATGGCAGATTCGGTTATTGGCGTTTTTCGCCTATCTGTGGCCTACCGATTTAAAATCCGTCTTGGGATGTTAAACTAGGTTCCTAAGGGAACGTTTAGCCACTTGAATCGTTTGATTCCGTTGACGGACGCAAAAGTTATGCGCATCCGAACGTTGAGCTGGTATTCGGCCAAACCAAACCAATGGACCGTTTTAGTTGGAATTTAATGAGTGTAGTTAGATAAGGTTATTTTTAGCTAATTGGTAAATGTTGGGAGAAATACTGATGAGAAATTGGTTGTGTTTTAGGTTGAGGCTTTCTGTTGGCGAAGCTATGTATCGAGCGAGCTTAGGACGCCAGGTAAGTAGTGCATGCATGTGTTTTGCCCAAGTGGGCCTACACTGTAGAACTTTAGTGTTTATGTGATTGATTGCGGTGTGTGTGCGTATTGTGTGACATGCATCATATTTTTTTAAAACGGGAACGAAATTGATTTTTAGCATGCTTTGATGTATGAGGTGAGACGTGTGGCGGTGGTACCGCGGATCCCGCTAGTGTGTGGGCCGGTGCTTCACCAGTCGCGGATCCTACTCGAGGGGTGGGCCGGCTGGGCCGTCATGCGGCGTGAATGTGTGGACGGTGAGGATATAGGCAGTGGTACCGCGGATCCTACTAGTGTGTGGGCCGGTGCAACACCAGTCGCGGATCCTACTCGAGGGGTGGGCCGGCTGGGCTGTCGCGAAACGTGTGTGTGTGGCAACTGTGGCCCCGTGCTGGAGAGGCTGGGACGGGGGCGACGTGTCAGGGTGTAGAGTGGCGCGAGGTACACCCTTACCCTGATGTGGTTGCCGTGTGGTGATGCGTGGGTGTAGCTTGTGGGCCTCGTTGCTGGGGAGTCCGGGACGGTGGCGACGTGTTAGGGTGTAGGGTGGCGTGAGGTTCCTCCTTACCCTGGTGCGGCTGCACTACGCGTCACAGATGTGACAACATGAGTGTGAGTGTAGAGACTGCATGTGATAGGATTGCATTGTCGGCTTTTACTTTCATATCGCATTACTTACTGAGCGTTAGGCTTATGTTGTGTGTTCTGTGGTGTAGGTGTTGACGATACCGCTGGTGAGCCTCGAGTGCCTAGTCCTGAGGCGTAGGATGGTTGGCGGCGTGCGACTGTGGCACCGGATGGCGGACTTTTGTTAGGGCGACCCGACCCGTGGATATGGTAAGTTGTGGCCTGGTCGGTTTGTGGGTTTTCTTTCTTTTGCGGTGGTTATGTACGGAGGATGGGATTGATTGTTGTATATGCGTCAGTGTATAGCTGTATATGGAGTGCGTGTGATTTTGGTAACGTACGCGGATATTTTCCATATTAGAGTATGTTATTTCTCTATACTGGAGACTTTCTTCATTTGTATTTGACGGATTTTCGTCGCCTTCTTACTCTGATTTGAGTTGGGATGATTTCTCTGGATGATGGATAGGTAAATATTGTTAGATTTTGGTGAATTGTGTGCAGGGTTAAATTTTGGGGTAGCCAGTTTTTAGGCGGTACTCTGCCAAAATTTCGGGAGAGGGGTTGAGGTTCGAGAGGATACGAAATAGGTCAAGGTGTGTGTATGATGAATGCTAGAGGAGTTCATATGAGTGTGGATGTGCGGCGTGATCGCAGGTGCGCGGGGCACGCGGCCCTGTGGGTGCACACGGGTCATGCGGCGCCGGGTGAGGGCGTGCGCGCGGACGTGCTGTACAGAGGCAGGGTGCGTGGGGCACGCGGCGCTGTGAGCGTGCGCGAGATACAGTGACGTTGGGTTGGCACCTGTGGCACCGCGGTGGTGTACGCGGGGTGTCGGAGTGGGGACGTGAGTGCTTGGGACCGGACTGGGTAGTTCGTGGGGAGCGTGGGGTTCTTTCCTAGGATTTCAAGTCTTACCGTTTTATCTCAAATTGTTTTAAATGATTTTCTTTTCCGCTGCGTAGTTTTATGTTGAGGACTTCGTGTATTCCTCTTCGGGACGCGAGTTGTTTTTTTTTAATCGAGTCGAAAAATTTTCATACTCACAAATGTGCTTTTGAAAATGATTTGAAAACGAAAGGGGTATTGAATTAAGTTAGTTGTGTCAAGTGTTAGTGTGTGTGTGTAGTGTGTAGATGCACTGTAGCGCACCGGGAACGCGGGATTTCTCGGGGTGTTACATGCTCAAAACTCATTTTTTCGTTGTTAAAAAAAACATTATCTATGTCAATACATATGATAAACCAACAAACTAATAACAAATAAGCAATTAAACCCTACCATTCCGCAGTGTATGCCTGAAGGCAAAACACGAGCAATCCACTACTTATATGGATTTTCATAAAATTTTCAATCTCTTCCATCACCTCAAATGCTCAACCCGTCAACCTAATATATTCATGGAATTAACTCAACAATAATCAAAATAAACCTAAATGATACTTATTTTCAATCGGTCATAACTATCTCATTTCTCATTGGATTTAAACGATCCAATATATTCCAAAAACCTCTACATGTCTACTATTCAATGTTTTACTGTATTTTACAAAACCAAACAGCATAGCCTATCAAATTTTTACAAAAAATAGAACTGGTTACAAACTTTTAGTTTTCAACAAAACTCGACTAAACCTCAAATATTTCCATGTAATCAACCTATAATACGCTATATCATGTTTAAGCTTCCAAAATAACAAGAAAACACAACAAGGACCTACTTAAAATGCATAAATCACAATATCCATGTAAAACTAACATTTGATCTTGATAAAAATGGAGAAACGGTTGGGTGTAAAGATCTCCCTGGCTGCTGATCGTGGGAGGGAAGAGGAAGAAGGCAATAAAATTGTCATTTACCCATTTAAAACTTCAACTTAACTTTATTCTAATTTCACCACAAAAATTAGGATTAATTATACAATTACCCCCACTCACCAGCCATTATCCCCCACGTGTCCCACTCATTTCCCACTACTAGTTACTATTATGCAACATTAAAACAACAATACATCAAACACACTATATGTAGTTTACTCCTAGCTACCTATATCCTTTGTTTCCCTTCCATCATCCTATTGCTCAATCAAATTCTTATTATAAATTATGATTGTTGTTATGCCCTATTAACACAAAAAAATTCAAATGGCAACTTGTGGTTGAGACAAATTCTGGGTGTTATAGTAAGTGACTTAATCCACTTGTTCATCCCAACGAACACTTTAATTTCTTAGTTTTATAAAATAAGATGGAGTAGTATAGATTTTACTTTGTTTTATTTTGTATTTTTATTTTTGCATGATATAATTAGCATATTGATATATATTTCTTGCCTAAAGAAAACTATACCATCATACTTGTATATGAATGTGCATATTACTTCATTACAGATGCTTGTGAAAAATATAGTGTTTACTTTACAATGAAGTTAATGAACAGGGATATGATAGAATCCCTGATGCATGATATTTTGATGCGCTTTAAGAATTCTGAATTTTCTTCCATTAATATTCAAGGCATCCTAGTGACAAGTGTTTAAAGCTTGTTTTGATCTTTAATGGATTGAAAGTCATTTTTAAAGTTAGACTTGCTTGTTTCAAAACCATTTTTGAAGAAAGAAAGAAAATTGATGGTCCACTTTTGAATAAATTTTTTTTGTGCCCTTTCCTAAGGGATAAAATGAATTTATTGTGTTGGATTACTTTTTCCAATAAGCCATTGATTTTTTTGAATATGAATCTTAGCATGATAATCTAATTGCATTTGAGCTTAAAGAATATTATGATGTTAAGTTCACTTTTATTTTGAAACCAACGCATGAACTTACCATTTATCCACTGGAATTTAAAAGTTGTTATCTTGATCGCTATTATGTTTTGCATTGTAGGTTTTGTATGTTTATTAAGCATTTGATCTCTTCAAAGCTTATAGCTTGTTGAACCATATTGAATTTGAAATTTATTTTGATGAGATCAAGCATGATTTTCATGATCTTTTTGAAGTTATTTCTAACATTTTAGAAAAGGATTATTTTTCTCATATCTCCTTTTGTTTTGAGAAAGGGAAGAACCCTTTTTGCACGTCAATGCTTTCTAAGGTCGATAACCATAGAAGAACTCAAAAAGTGGTTGGCACTTTGCCAACAAGGTATATGCCACTTGAAACTCTGTTAACTTGGTTATTTAGAATATGTTGGATAGTAGATTATTTTGATGATAATCTAGATTGGATTTTTGGACATAGTGAATGTAATCTTCGTTGATGATTATTTGTGAATATTATTTGAAAGATGATTCATTTTGTGATATGTTCCATGTCTTCTTATATTCATTTTTTAATTTGAATTATCTTTTGATGGATAAGTTTAGTAGTCATTCCATGAATCCATCTCTTGATTTCAATTTGAAATATTTTTGCTTATGGAAAATTACTTTGTTTAATTTTGAGATAGGTGAAGATTGTACAATTATGCCTCTAGTTTATAATTTGGAGCATACTCTCCTATGAAGCATAATTTTGTTAAGAAAAACCGTTCACTATCCATGGCCAAATTTTTCTAATAATATGTTTTTGTATTTTGTAAACTTTAATTTTAAAAGCAAACTCAATAACCTCGGGATAGTGGTCAAAGTACAAAGAGAAAACTCTTTAGATTTGAGGTCAAATCTTCATTAACTCGGAGGAGATGATGTGCATAGGAGTGACATCCCTCGAACACGGCCTAGTCCATTTTTTTGTATTTCTCATTTTGTGAGTTTGTACATTTTGTAGGTGGCCCCCCCAACAAGTCAATGATAAAGCTCATCCTTTGCCAAGAAGCAGATAAAGGCAACTCTCTAAATTTGTAGAGAAATCTCCAATCACCTGAAGAGTATGATGTACCCCGGATCCCAAAAACTCAAGCTCAAATTAAGGTAAGTGATGAATTGAGTTCTTTCACTAAAACATACGTTAATTTTGTAGGAAAAGACCTTCGGATTGCTTGGATCAGGTTGGCGCACATGAGAAAAGATGGCACGCTTGGAAGAGGGATTTCAATGAATAGTTGGTGTGTAGCAGCAACGAGGGTGCACAAAGTATGCACAAACCAAGCTATGGCCAATGTAACATCTAAAAATTTTACCAAGTAATTTACCTTTGTGCACAGAATTGACATAAAATTTAGAGATAGATAAATATGAAGTAAATGAAGTCGGGAAGCCAAAATTTGAGGATTTAGAGGATAGGATAATTAAAAGGGAGATTTGAAATGTATATTATTATAAATTTGTAATTTGGATTTGAAAATTAGAATTTATTGGATTTAAGAAAATATTAAAACACAAAGCTTCTTGAAGAAGCTTTTTTCTTCTTCTCCTCAAACAACCCCGTTCCCCTTTTCCCTCACATTTTTCTCTTTTTCTTCTTCAACCAAACACTAGCCCTGTCATTCCTCTCTTCTCCCTTCTTCTCTCTCATGGTTTCTCTCACAGCAGCCACTCCACGCTAACTCCATCTCCCACTCTTTTAGTTTTGATTTTTGGAAGAAAAACCTATAAGAATATCCTCTCTTTTCATTAGGGTTTGATAGTTGAAAGAAAACCCAAAACCACTTTTCAAGCACTTTTCAATCTACTCAATGTTTTTAGAGTAAGTTTAGAGTTTTCTTAGATAGGTTAAATGTAACACTCAGAAATTTGGTCGGGCAAATAAAATTCCTACCCTAACCAAATGAATTTTAAAAGGAAAAATTTTCCTGAATAACTTAATTTTCGCGTAAAATTTGCGAGAGAAATTTTAAAGGAAATTATCAAATAAAAATTGAGAGGAAAGAATTTTAGAGAAAACTTCCAAATTCAAAAACGAGATAACATAAATTGTCAAAAATTTAGAGAATTTAAATCGTGAGGGCATTAAGGTGATTTACAAAAATGAAATTATTAAAAAAATTAAACAAGAGTGGCTTTGGCGAGAAGCCACTCTTCGTTTCTCTCTTCAGCTAAAGAGCACCCGAGCCCGAGCGAAGACATCCCCCCCCCAATCTGGTTCTCTCCCGCGAGAAGAACGTGCTTGCCTCATTCTTCCTCGTCGCCGGCGAATTAGGCTCGCCATTTTTGATTTTTTCTCTTACCAACCACGCATAGAACACCGTCTGTCTCTCTCTGGTAAGCATTTCTCCTCTCCTCTCCTCTGTTGACCGATAGTTTAGGGTTTAATTTGGTTTCGATTTCTGAATATTTTATGCTAGAATTTAGAGTGATTAGTGAGGGAATTAACGGTTTGGAGTTATTGAGGTGGGGAGCTCCAAAATTTGAGGAAAGCCAAGGGGTTTGAGTAGGGCATTTTGGTTTTCTGGATTGGAAACCTCCAATGTTTGTTAGATTATGCTTAATAGGTTAGAATAGGGTTGACAGGATGGAAAATTGGGTGAGTTTGAGTTAAAAACTAGAAATGTGGATTTTTATACATAAAATAGAATCATTTTTGAGTTTTTTTCCCTAGCTACAGATGTTTCTTTTAGAAACCCTTTTACTATGTTAAAATAGGCTCATTGATGAGCGTTTAGCCACTGCAATCGAGTGATTCCGATAATAATGGGAAATGTTATGCGCGTTCGAAGTTTAGATTGATTTTTGACTGAGATAAGTTAGTGAGCCATTTTGGTTGGGTTTTTATGGGCTAAGTTGGAAAACATAGTTTTAGTGCATAGGATGAGTTTTTGGATGAATTTTAATGAGAAACGGTTTTGTTTTAGGTTGAGCTCGGGTATTGGTAGAATCGAGCACCACAGGTAAGTAGCATTTGCATGATGTTGTCTGTATGGGCCTACACTACAAGATTGTAGGGATGATTTGCATGTTTTTTATGTTTTGTTTCAGTCATGTATCATGTTTTGAAAAGTGTAACAAAAATGAATCTGAGTATAGTTTTAAGCATAAGCGAGTAGTGTCACAGGTAAACAGTAAGGATGGTGAAAACATGCCTCAAAGGAAGTGATTCACCCTTCGACGTAGATGGAGAATCAACTTGGGAAATTGATCTGCTTCCCAACTCACCATGAGGATCGTTTTTAGGGGATTTGTATGCAACTTGTGGGCTTCGTCGCTGGTTGAACTGGGACGGTAGCGACATGTTAATGGCAGTGGTTTGCATGACGGACCTCGAAGGAAGTGATTTGACCATGACGCAAACAGAGAATCGACTTGGGAAAACTAATCTGCTTCCCAACTCAGTATGAGGATTGTACGATACGATGTCAGGAAAATAGTAATAAGTGTGAGAGAGTACAGATTCCATATGTTACGGTTGCATGGACAATTTTTACGTTTCATTACGCATTACTTACAAAGCATTAAGCTTACTTTGTGTTCTGTGGTGTAGGTGTAGATGAGAAGAACGGTGAGTATCAGGAGCCTAGCCTTGAGTAGCGAGCAGTTGGCAGCGCACAACCAGGGTATCGGTTTGATGGACTGTGTTACGGGTACTCGACACGTGGATGGTATTATGGTATAGTAGGGTTTATGAGAGACTGTTTTCTTTAGGGCCTTTTGTATTTTGAAAAATCTCTCTTGACGGATTGCGTATATAAATTTTGATATATAGTGAATTTCTTTGTTCATAGTTGATGAAAAGGTTTGTTTTGAAAATTCAACTTTTGGTTTAGTATCATAGCCATGTGGTCACGACAAGTTATGGTATCAGAGCCACAGAGTCAATGTTGTTCAGTGGATTACCTAACACTGCTAGCTGCTGCATAGTAGTGCTCCACCAATTGTAAGTATTTCTTAGAACCCTTGTCTTTTCTTTTAGACTTAGTAGATGTTATTGTGTACAAGATTTGCACCATAGTTTTTTGAGCCACGTAGAGCCACAGATGAGAAGGATGACTCCATCAGGCAGCACACCGAGTTAGTCAACCGTCAGTCTCAGTAGCTCGAGCGGTTTATGAGTCGGGAGGACCAGGGTCATTCCAGTGGTAGTGTTTCAGCAGATCATGGTGGGGATAGATTTCATAGACTCTAGCCTCCAGTATTTGATGGATTATCTCAATATCATCTCAATGTTAAGGAGTGGATTTGAAGTATGGAGGATATAATGAATTACGCCAAGGTGGACGATCGAGACAGAGGGTCCAGTGTAGCATTCTACCTAGCCAAAGATGCCAGGTTTTGGTGGGATTCAGTGAAGGCCACTACAGATGTGAAAGTTATGAAATGAGTGAAGTTCAAGACAGTGTTCTTAGGCAAGTATTTAAGCTATGCAGCCAGAACCCCAAAGATGGTGAAGTTTACTCAACTACGACAGACGAGTTCAGTAGTATAGTATGTGAGGAGGTTTAAGGCGTTGTCTCGATTTGCCGGTCATTTGGTGAGCCTAAACGAGAGCAAGGTTCACAAGTTTGTACAGGGGCTGAAGCCAGGGATTTATATGGCCATGAAGATAGCAGGGACACAGGATATTCCCTATGAAAAGGTGGTTGCCAAAGCCTTAGACATAGAAGAGGCCGAGATGAACCCCCTGGCACGTCACCATCGTCCCGGTTCTTCCAGCAACGGGGCCAGAGCTCCCCACACACACTTCATTCTCATCGCCACGCGTCACATTTCACATTCGCACATAAAACCATGCTCAAATTCATTTTCGTTATACTTTTCAAAACATAATGCATGACTGAAACAAAACATGCAAAACACACAACACATCCTTACATCCCATGGTGTAGGCTCATAAGGGCAATGCACATGTAAACACTACTTACCTGGCATTGTGGCTTCCCGTGGTGCTCATTTCTATCCCTTCTTCGGGCTTAACCTATCACATAACCAATTCACATTAAATTTCATCTCACAACTCATCATGTGTACTAAAATTACGTTTACTAACTCAGTCCATCAACGCTTGACTAAAACGGGTCTCTATCCCAACTCAGCCAAAAATCAACCTAACTTCCAACGCATATAACTTTTGCATCGGTTATCAAAATCGCTCTATTCTAGCAACTACACACTCCTTAGAATGTCTAATTTCTAACGGCTTCATCCATTTCACAATCTATGTCTATGGCTTGGCCGAATGTGGCCGAACAGAAACCGTTCTGTAACCTGAGTTTTTCGATTATCCAAACGATTAATCTTCTGCATAAAACCCATAATCTACTCCTACTTATAGTTTAAACACCAATATATGAACAAAAGTCAACTTTAACTTCTAAATCTCATATCTCCCTCATAGGGTTACCAAAACTATCCAATACACCCTATAACTTTACTTTTAACACTCAAAACAGTTAAAGAACTAACTGTCTACTACGAACTAACTAAAACTCACCGAAAATCTGAAAGTTGATGAATAATTGGAGAAGAAAACATCGCTGGAAGGAAGATTGCCTAGAGGATGAGGGTTTCGCGTTGGGAGAGAGGATCACCGAAGGGGTGTTCTGTGCTTCCTTCCCCTTTCTTTTATAAAAGTAATAATAATAATAATAATAATAATAATAATAATAATAACAACTCAATTACTATATCGCCTTCACTGTTTAATCTTTTAGCTCAACTGTTATTCGATCCATGTTCGGTCGGAATCCTAAAATTTTCTTTTGTCTATTAGCTTCAAAATAATCCTTTATCTAATAGTATAAATTATCCGTTCTCGATTCCGACCAAAACTCTGCCATTTATCAATATGAATGAACATTATTTTAGCGAAAATCCTAGGTGTTACAGTGACGACTAGCTTTTCATGACTCGGGACTTGCATATACTCGAGTTTGTGGTTTGCCTACACTCGGCCTAGTTCCCAAGGTTTGCCTCGCAACCTAAGATTTGCTCTGTAGCCGTACTTATACTTACACATTCAGGTCATAACATCATCACTATCGTTTAACCATCTCAACTTATAAGGGTGGGGATGTGCACTCGTCTCTAATCATAGCTTGGTAATTATTTCCTTGGAGGCTAAATTAGAAGAACTTCCTCTGTCTACGATTAACGAACCCATCTTGTTCTTGACTAAGCAACGACTGTGAAATATATTTTCATGTTGGCAATCTTCCTCTGTGTTCTTAACTATGAGGACTCGTCTCTTAACCACGAGTAAGAGTCATTATAAAGGGTGAACAACTTCATCCTCATACTCACTCTCCTGCCCAGTTTCTTCCTCTTCCTTTACTTCTTGTTCGTCCTAACTTATAAACTCTCTAATATCTTATTGGATTGTCATGAGACGTCAGTTAGTGCATTGAGCCATAAAATGTCCTACACCGTGACACTTGTAGCGCTTGATCTCATGTGCGCTTTGCCTGTAACACCCCGAGAAACCCCGCGTTCTCGGTGCGCTACAGTGCATCTACACACCACACATACACTAACACTTGACATAACTAACTCAATTCAATACCCCTTTCGTTTTTAAATCATTTTCAAAAGAACATTTGTGAGTATGAAAATTTTTTCGACTCGATTCGAAAAACAACTCGCGTCCCGAAGAGGAAACACGAAGTCCTCAACATAAAACTACGCACTGGAAAAGAAAACCATTTAAAACAATTTGAGATAAAACGGTAAGACTTGAAATCCTAGGAAAGAATCCCACGCACCCCACGAACTACCCAGTCCGGTCCCAAGCACTCACGTCCCCACTCCGACACCCCGCGTACACCCTCGCAGTGCCGCACATGCCAACCCAACGTCACTGTATCTCGCACACGCTCATTGTGCCGCGTGCCCCACGCACCCTGCCTCTGTACAGCACGTCAGCGCGCACGCCCTCATTCGGCGCCGCATGACCCGTGTGCACCCGCAGGGCCGCGTGCCCCGCGCACCTGCGATCACGCCGCACTTCCACGCTCATCTACCTTTTTCTAGCATTTACTGTTCACACCTCAACCTATTTCGTATCTCCTCGACTCCCAACCTCTCTCCCGAAATTTCGGCAGAGTAACGGCTAAAAACTGACTATCCTAAAAATTTAAACCCTGCACACAATCCACCATAATCCAGCAATATTTATCTATCCATCATCCAGAGAAATCACCATAACCAAATCAGAGTAAGAAGACAACAAGAACCCATCAAATACAAATGAAGAAAGTCCCCCAAAACACTACAACCCCTCTGTACAATCTCAAAAGATCAATGTCTATACAACCCCGCTATCTACACAAATACCTAACATGAAATGATAAATCCACTATCACCTACCACCACCACGGGTCGGGTCGCCCTAACAAAAATCCGCCATCCGGTGCCTCGGGTGCACGCCGCCAACCATACTATGCCTCTAGACTAGGCTCTCGAGGCTCACCAGCAGTGTCGTCAGCACCTACACCACAGAACACACAACATAAGCCTAACGCTCAGTAAGTAATGCGATATGAAAGTAAAAGCCGACAATGCAATCCTATCATATGCAGTCTCTACACTCACACTCATGTTGTCACATCTGTGACGCGTAGTGCAGCCGGACCAGGGTAAGGAGGAACCTCACGCCACCCTACACCCTGACACGTCGCCACCGTCCCAGACTCCCCAGCAACGAGGCCCACAAGCTACACACACGCATCACCACACGACAACCACATCGGGGTAAGGGTGTACCTCGCGCCACTCTACACCCTGACACGTCGCCCCTGTCCCAGCCTCCCCAGCACGGGGCCACAGTTGCCACACACACACGTTTCGCGACAGCCCAGTCGGCCCACCCCTCGAGTAGGATCCGCGGCTGGTGTTGCACCGACCCACACACTAGTAGGATCCGCGGTACCACTGCCCATTTACTCACCGTCAACACATTCACGCCGCATGACGGCCCAACCAGCCCACCCCTCGAGTAGGATCCGCGACTGGTGAAGCACCGGCCCGCACACTAGCGGGATCCGCGGTACCACCGCCACACGTCTCACCTCATACATCAAAACATGCTAAAAATCATTTTCGTTTCCATTTTTAAAAATATGATGCATGTCAAACAATACGCACGCACACCACAATCAATCACATAAACCATAAAATTCTACAGTGTAGGCCCACTTGGGCAAAACACATGCATACACTACTTACTTGGCGTCCTAAGCTCGCTCGACGCACAGCTTTGCAAAAATAGAGCCTCCACCTAAAACACAACAAATTTCTCATCAGTATTTATCTCAACATTCACTAATTAGCTAAAAATAACCTTCTTTAACTACACTCATGAAATTTCAACTAAAACGCTCCATTGGTTTGGTTTGGTTTGGCAAAAAACCAGCCCAACGGTCGGATGCGCATAACTTTTGCGTCCGTCAACGGAATCGAACGATTCAAGTGGCCAAACGTCCCCTTAGGAACCTAGTTTAACATCTCAAGACGGATTTTAAAACAATAAGCCATAGACAGGTGAAAAAATGCCAAAAACCGAATCTGTCATTTTTTATAAAATTCCAACCTTTGTTTTTCTTCAACCAAAACTCACTCGATTCAGATTTTACGCACCAAAACAGGCATGCCCCTACCACACGTTGAAATTCCATGAAAAATTATCTCAAATTCGACTTGGACCAAAATCTGGCCTAAACGTCCGACGCGCATAACGTTTGCGTCGGATGTCGGAATCGAACAATTCCAGCGGCCACACGTTCCTCTAACAACCTATTTTTAACCCACAAAACAGAATTTAAAATGATCAACTTAAGCCTACCCAAAACAGCCAAAAACAGAAGCTGTTTTTATACGAAAAATAGCCGAAATCTCAACTTCGAGCAAATCCCGCAAGTTCTCTGCATCGAACACTCACATTTCAACCTATTAAGCACAATCTAACCCGAAATCAAAAATTCAAGCACAAAATCTAAATTTTAGCTCAACCTTCTCCCTTGGTTTCTCTCCTTCTCACCGGTCTCCTGCTGTCCACTTGCTAACCTACACACTCACCCTCTCAATCCCCTCACATTTGCAGCCAAATTCAAAGAAAAAACGGAAGGGAGCTGAATCTCAGTCTCGGTCAATTCGGACAGGACAGCAGAGGGAGAGAAGGACTTACAAAGTGGTGGCGTCCGGCACTCGGGTGGGAGAAGGACTCCAGCAACACGTCTGGTCGTTGGCGGCAGAATTGGCCGGAAACCAGCCCCTCGCGGTCGTCGGCCGAACACTCGGCTTTCACTTCGGGAACTCAATTTGCTGGAACCGAACGGCTCCGTTTCGTCAGAATAGCAGCCCCTGCTCGCAACTCACACCTCACACTCGTGCTCGTTGGTCGTCGCAGCTCCGACTCCGGCACACGATCGCCCTGGCTCCCGGTCGTCTTCTCTCTCGGCTCTCTCGGGTGCACAGAGGAAACAGCCGAATGGCTTCTTCCCGAAGCCATTCGGGTGTTTTGGATTTTTTTTTCTTTTTTTTTTTATATTTTTAAATTACAAAATTACAAAACCGCCCTCACGTGTTTTAATCTTCCGTGATTTCGTTAATTTCTCGACCTCCCGACTTTAAATTTCAAAAACCAATCGCAAAAGTAGGCCTCGAGCCTTATAATTTAAATCTTTCTCGTTGAAATATTTCTCAAAACTCCGACCGGGATTAACTAAAAATTCTAAAAATTAAAAATTAAAATTTGAAATTTCCGGGTTATTACATTGCCCATTGGCATTTTGTCCTACAGCTCGATGACTTAATTACTTAGGAATTATAGTCTTACTTCTCAATTCTTTAGGTGGTCAGTTATGTTGGATAGACTTCTTTCATTCAGCCTTATTAAGGGTCTTATAGGTCTAAGATGATTTAGGGGTAATCTTGGGGTGGGGTATAAACAGCTTTTCTTTCTTTTTTTTTCCTCTTGATTTGTCTCTCAACTTTTAAGGCCACTTGAACGACCGTGTCCATAGACTTTTGAGGGTGTAACTCTACTATGTCCACTATATCTCGATTTAATCCACGTATAAACCTAGCTATAACCTGTGATGATCCGAAAGATCATGAACGCGATTACGGTGGAAACCTCGAACTGCAAAGCAAAACTCGGGGATCTAGGCTCGAGTATAGGCAAATCTTATATTCAAGTATACGCAAATCCTGAATCGTTAGGAAAAGGGCGTCGGGCACTCCCACGTTGATTAGGGGGAGGATGGAAATAAAACATATATAAAGGATGCCTCCCCTCGAAAGTAAAATGTGTTTTGGAGCCAAATTGGCATTAGATCACTTAAGAATTTTTAAGTTAAAAGTGCTCCGGCGAGAGCAATACTATGTTTTGTGATCGATTGGGAAGTCCTCACCAAAACAAAACTGTGATGATTGTATGAGTGACTTAAAGCAGATAATAAGATTGTATGGATGACTCAAAGCGGACAATAAGATATTGTTTTAAACTTTGTAGCACATGTGTAACATTATTTAGATTTAACTTAAAGTGCCGTAAACTTGAATAATGTGTTATAGGTTTTTTGGAGCATTCACATTGCACACTAAAATTGAAAAGAACCCAAGCATAAAATTGTTTTCTTGCTAAGTGATTTAAACCGAGAATTGCTGATTGCTTGTGTTGTGTTTGCTGTTTTTGAATATTGTAGCTTACATATTAGGTTATTTAGGCTTAGCAAAAAGTGTTATTGATCTGAAGCGTGTGTAATTTGTGGTGGAAAATGAGTTTGAAAGTTGAACGTTGCTGTTTTTAACGAAACCTAAAAAGTAGCAATTGCAAAATCTAAAATATTTACCACTCTTATAGTTTTTGCTTTGTGTCACTTTCAAGCATATGTTAGTTGTCTATTGGAATAACTAATTTGCTATTTGAGCTGTTTTAAATGATGGCTGAAGATCAACTAAGTCAACTAACAACTTAAGTCGAAATTTACAAGTACAATAAGCATTAAGATACGCTTGCTTTTATTATTTGTTACTTTCTATCACATGTTGCATCTTGGCCAAATCTTGTGACTTAAAGTGTCATTTTAATTCATTAGTTGTTGTTATTTAAAATTTGCATGTTCAATAGTGTTTAGTTTATGTTTGGTTAAAAAAAAAGAAAAGAAAGATAGAAACAGAAAATAAAAGCTTGCATGGAACATTTAGGTTAAAATTTTAGTTAAATTATAACACTTTTTCGAAAACTCTAGGTTTAAGAACATAACTTAATTAAACATTTTCCTAAAACTTAGTTTAGTAAAATAAAGGCAAGAAATAGAATTATCCATGAACCAAACCATCACTTAGGTCAAGAACTAAACTGAGAAACTAAAGTTCCTAAACCAAACCATGATAACTCTAGTATTCAAGGACAAATTAAATGTTTAACCAAATAGCTTAGTGACTTAGGACAACAAGTTAAAGACGTAAGTCTAAGCTTGAAATCTATTTTGGATAATATTGGACAAAACCACCATAGTGAACCTTCCCAAAAAACCACACCAATGACAAAAACTAAACCTAAGAAAACCAAACCATAGAACTTCCAATAGTCACCATGAATTTGATAAATTTTATGGTATACCCTATTTTAGAGGAAACTTGGATAGTGATGAGTATTACTCTTGGATGAAATCGGTTGAAGAGTACTTTTCTTATAAGGATTATTTGGAGAAAGGAAAGATAAAATTAGCATATAAGAAACTAGCCGATTATGCTAGTCATTGGTGGGATAATCTTTTAAATAAAAGAAGGAGAAATGGTGAGGAACAAATTTGTACTTGGAGAGCCATGAAAGCTCTAATGATAAAAAGAAATTTGCACCAAGTACATAAGGACAAGACTATTGGTATAAACCAAATTCTCCAAGTGTAGTCAAGTCTTTCCATCAACAAGTTGCCCCTCAAGATAAGCTTAAAGAGAAATCCTTTAGCCATAGTGTAAGGCAAAGGAGACCACCTATACCTGTGAGGAACCAAAGGACTTTAATTGTGATGAGCTATTGGGAGGTAGTTTTATATATCCCCCTCCCCTAGCACCAATCCTAACCAAACTTACGAGAAAATCCTTAAGTGAAGAGTAAGAATAACCAATGGAAAATATTTGAGGTGAATTATTGAGAGAAACTTTTGTAGAATCCCCTTCACTTTATGCTAATGAAGTTATTGAAGAACCTTTAAGTGACAATGAGGATGAAGAATTAGAGAAAGAGATCATCCATCCCATGGAGGATCTATTACTTGAAAAAGACATTGACTCTTATGAACCTAAGGATAATAAACAATTTAAAAATCTTGGAATTACAGAGCTATTTGAGGACTCCTTACTTGAGGTAGCACCTTTAGAGTCTAAAGAGTAGAAATCAAATTCAAGGACCTCCATGATTTAGAGATTAATGAAGACTATGGAATCACTTTGAGGAATCCATTTTAGAGGATAAACATGAGCTATTGGTGGAAACCTTAAAAACCTTTGAACCCCTGGAAGTAAAATTTAAAACCATTGATTCCATTGAAAAATTTAGAATTTATAAACTATTTGAGGAATCTCTCTGAGAAGATTGAAATGAGCACATAGTAGAAACTATAGTAGCTTCTAAATCCTTAGAGATTGTGTCCACACCCAAGGTATTCCGACACTTAAGACTTTTCAAGGATGTATTAATGCATGACCTTTTTTATGTTAGTCCTAGAAATGAAATTTGTGTGAAAGACTATTTAGAATTGACCTATGCCAAAGAAAGAACCCTTCATGCAATGTACGTACATGTTCCTATTTTCCAAACTCCACTAGAGATTTACCAAATGAATAGGAATTATCTATAAACAAAGAAAGACCAATATGCTTTGGAAAGAAAAAGCCTTTCCATTCTTGCCTCTTCAATAAATGAAGAAAATAACTATCTAAGGACCTTGAGACATCTTATCATCTTTAAGCAAAACTCAAGGAATGAACTGTCTAGGAAACTTTTAAGTGATATAATGTCTATATTCCTTCCACCAGATACTTTAATCACTTGGATTTTTAAAGTTGGATGGAATGAAAGATGTAAGGTTTTGAGTGATAAGTTTCCATATGGACATAACTTTGGCATGCATGTACTTATTCACCCCTTGCTCCCCAAGTGTAATCAAAGCCTACCATCATATGAATTCTCGAGCTCCCTTATTAAAGAACATTCTAAGGAATTCTTAGGATATTTTGCACAAACTAGTTGTTGGTTGCTCATTGGATTACCACTTGATATTATTATGCTTAGTGACTTGCTCTTTCCCTTATTAGCTAGTTATTTAGTGAGTCATGAGCCTACCTTAGAGATTGTTGATCATATGCATCATATTACGATAATGAAAATGGAAAATGAAATGATCATAGCCTATAATAGTTTTTGTGAGACCATTTACTTTCTCAGAGTAAGAATTGGAAATAAGGAAATATATGGACAAAAGGATGTAGGAGTTAGAAAAGTTGAAAGAAAGATTAGTTTTCTTTAGATTTTAAGGCAACCATGCCCACAAGCTATTACCTTAAGCCCAAATTGTTGGCTTTACAAAGGTGACACTTTGGGGATTGTGAAAGTGGAAATTAGAGTCAACTTTGAAATCCATATATGATGTAATATGCCCATAATGGCTTTAATCCAAACCTGGCCCAATCCTTGGCCTAAGTATATACCCCACCTGAGTAACTCTTTTGAGGAGGTGCCAGGATAGCATTTAACTGCCCTTGGCCTAGGATGATGCACTTCAAGAACCTCTCACTCAATCTAAAACCAAGGCCCAAACTTTACCTAATTTAATTGCTTACAACTTTATTTCTTTTATATGTAAAGACTTCATTAAATGCTCGAAACAGAAGCTTAAAGCACAAGAAGCAACCTTAGCATGGAAGTCTTAGGAGCAGGAAGCTCATCCAGATCAAATAGGGAATTTGTCTTCCCTTAATGAAAACTTGTAACCAATCACCTTTATGTTTATGGTTTCGCAAATACTTAGTCATTTGTATTTTTGTGCCAAATGTTGGCCTCCATGTAATTATTATTAATTTCATGCATGCTTAGCCATTAGGGTTAGATAAATATTAAGGTAGATGATGGCTTGAATTTGGTTCAAACTCAATTGCATGGGATTGCACGGAAGAGCTTCAGCCAAAAAGAATTTCACCAAGTGAGGCGCCAAAATAAAGTTGGGAAAACATTACTCCTTTTGGCCAAAACAAGGCCACCACTTGAAGGAGCCTTGTTGAAACTTTCCCCTTTTGAACATGGACGATGATTGATGACTTGGCTGCCCTTATCCTTTGAATCAAATGGAACCACATCATCTTAGCCATCCAAAAGAGAATGAAGACCATTTGGCGCCACATGTGTGGTCGAATCAAGCTAGCCTTCCAACGATTCTTTGAAGACCAATTCAAACCCACCATCAACCATTCTTAGGTCTATAAATACATGACTATTGTAATTGTAAAGATTGATTTTTGTTGAATGAAAATCGCCTATTTTGTTGAAGAAGAAAACCGAAGAAGAGTGATGCTTCTAGGTAAGGACTTAGGTTGCTTGCAACCGAGTGAAGTTGCCCTTGCATTACCTCAAGTTAATGGTTGCTTAAAGAATCTTATTGTCACGACCACTAACGGGGCCGCGACGCATGACATGACATCACATTTGGCATCACATTTAGACTTCACTTTTAAACTTGGAAACTTTAACGTAAAAATTTTCAAAAATTTAAAACGAGCGAAATGTGTGCTTTAAGCTCCTTTACATCCTTTAACATAAGGAAAAACATTTGTAAGAAAACATTTGAAATGAGTTTGGATTTTAAGAATTTTTCAACAACATGTCGGGTGGTGCGCCGCCGGTCGGTGCGGCCTCATCGCCTTGTCGCTGTGCGCATATCGCCTTGATGCGGCGTGGGTCGCCCTCGTGGCCCACATGCGTGGTACCCACCAAACGCGCGTGTTGCGTTACTCAGGTTGTGCGCTCATCTGCCGATCAATCGGCCCTCACGGCTGATTGGTTAGCACCCTTCCTGCCCGTGCCTCGTCAAGACCTTCATGGGCCAATCGATTAAGTGCCTAGCGCCGATTGATCGGCATATCACCTGCCGAAGTACATCAGGTGCTGATCGATTGGCAGGCGCTCTAGTCGCGCCTCGTCAAAACATCAGGAGCCGATCGATCACGCGCCCAATGCCAATCAATTTGCAGGCTCTCTACCTGTGCCTCGCCAGCAACGCAGGGCGCCGATCGATCGCGGACACAGCACCGACCGAT
The DNA here is from genome assembly GCA_022433055.1 of Begonia peltatifolia. Classification (NCBI taxonomy): domain Eukaryota; kingdom Viridiplantae; phylum Streptophyta; class Magnoliopsida; order Cucurbitales; family Begoniaceae; genus Begonia; species Begonia peltatifolia. The sequence continues at coordinate 9,303,697 of CM039521.1, forward strand.
CGGCTGGGAGTGCCCCACGCACTCCCTGCACAGAGGCTGCGCGTGCTCCGCTCGCCCACCGCGCACCTGGGCGCCCTTTTTCCTTCTTTTCATCCTTTTATTCATTTAAAACCTAGAAACATTTCATCACATCTGCATACAACATTCAAAGCTTCATAATACTTGTAAACATCAAAACTTACTTTAAAAAGGTAAAAACATGCCATTGAAATATTTTCTAACAAAAAACATCCAAATCCCAAGCAGTTCTAATATTTTCTCAAAACATGGATCCTTACATCAACAATAAGGATGACTTTATATAGGCAATAGAGGGTATCAGGGTTTTAACCCAATACATGTTTTTAGTCATTTTAAAAATGCATCGTAATTGCAAAGAATTTTTTTATGAGGTTTTACGAAAAGCAAGCGGAAGTCTTTAAAGCAAATGTAACCCATTTTTCTAAACATGTTTAAACCAAAAGCTAAGTTTAAACAAACCTTTCAAATCACAAAATCGTATTTTCCAAAAGTTCTAAATCTATTTGTCTATACACATTCATCAAAATATCTACAGACTTGTCCACAGGTCAAAATTGCCATAATCGCTACAAGTACACCCCATGGACGTCCTCCTTAAACTGTATTTTCAACCATCCTGAGGTTCGATGTCCTCACCCGTGATAATATCACATACACCACAAAGTAAACTAATGAGCCAAATGCTCAGCAAGTGATGTCAAATAAAAGATGCATGCCCATGGATATGCTATGATGTTCGTAAAACATGCACTTGATCTATCCTTTATTTTCTTACATAACATGAGTCATTGAAGTTATGATTCTAGAGGGGAGATGCCCAGACTGATTATCTACCTGGTGGGATAACCAACTCGATCTAAGGGAAGTGGAATGGCACACCTGACGGTCCCAGTGACGGAACGGCCAAACTCAGTTCCCTACCCACAATGCCTATTTACGTACTTTATTTTACTGTATTCTTTCTGTTCTGTTTACATGAAACGTATGCATAAAACTGTTTTCCATGATTTGAAAAAACCATGATGCATGAAAGCATGTTACATACATAACCTCAAATGCTGTAAGAGTAATATAAGATAAATTAATAAACAAATCCATTAATAAATAATAAAGACTATCATAAATAAACTTACAACCTAAATCTCTACCCAAACCAAAAGTCTCGAAAACTATAAATCTGCAATTTCCTAAGTATAGCCATCAACGTCCTAACTCTTTGTGGTGTAGGCCAATCGGTCAAAACACATATAAACATGCACTTATCTAGCGTCCTGAGTTCAAAATTAGGCAATTGATCAACTTCCCTTTTGATTTGCAAAACTAAAATATAGGAATCAAACAATGTACATCAAAATGCATCCAATAACCTAAATCTCGAAATCTCATTCAAATTGGCTACGAATTTCAAAAATCCCATAACTATATCTACACATATCCGAATTCAATAATTCCAAAGACTATGGAACACTTAAAGGGCCTTCTTTAACATGCTTAATTCACATTTCAAAGAAAACCAACTCATAATGTAACACTTGACAATTTTTTGGGCGATTTAAAATTCCCGCTGAAACCTAAGAGAAACATTAAGGAAAAATTTCTGGGTTGGAAAATGAAAGCAGGATAAAATTTGTCAAAAATTTGGAGGATTTCAATTATCAGGGCAGTAAGGTAATTTACAAAAATAAATAATAATAATAAAATTTATATATATATTTAAACAAGAGTGGCTTTAACGAGAAGCCACTCTTGTTTCTCTCTTCTCACTTCAGCCGAAGGGATACCCCGCTATCTGCTTCTCTCTCGCAAGAGAAATCGTGCACGCCAAAATCTTCCTCATCACCGACAAAAGAAGCTCACCATTTCTGGGTTTTTTTCCCTCCTTCCGTCCACGCACAGGACACAGTCTCTCTCTTTCTCTCTCTCTCTCTCTCTTTCTCCAATAATCATTTTTCTTGCCTCTCCTCTATTGAACGATAGCTTAGGGTTTGGTTTGGTTTTGATTTTTGAAGATTTTATGCTAGAATTTAGAGTGATTAGTAGGGGAATTTATGGTTTGGAGCGATTGATGTGGGGAGCTCTGAAATTTAAGGAAAGTCAAAGGGTGTGCTGGGCATTTCAGTTTTCTGGATTGGAAACCTCCAAATTTTGGTAGATTATGTTTAATAGGTTAGAATGTGACTGAATGGTGAGGAAAATAAATTTGTTTAACTTGAAAACCGTTTCTTGTGGAATTTTAGTCCAAAAACAGATTCTGTTTTTGGTGTTTTTCACCAAGATGCGGTTAATTATTTTGGAAACGCTTTTAATATGATAAAGTAGTCTTCTTGAGTAGCATTTAGCCATTGTAATTGAGTGATTCCAATAAGCGTAGGAAACGTTATGCGCGTTCGAAGTTTAGGTTGATTTTACTCGAGATAAGTTAGTGAGCCATTTTGGTTGGGTTTTATGGACTAAGGGGTAATCGTAGTTTTAGTGCGTGAGATGAGTTTTGGGATGTATTTTGATGAGAAGTGGTTTGGTTTTAGGTTGAGCCCTAGTGTCAGATAGAAGCCGATAACCACAAAAAGCTAAGGATGCCAGGTAAGTAGTATTCGCATGTGTGTTGCCCTTATGGGTATACACCAGAGGACGGTAGGGATGATTTGCATGTCTTGTATGTTATGTTTCAGTCATGCATCATATTTTGAAAAGTGTAACGAAAATGAATTTAAGTAGGGTTTTAAGCAGGAGCGAGTAGTATGACATATGAACGGTGGGGACAACCGTTACGCAGCCTCAAAGGAAGTGATTCGCCCTTCGACGCAGACAGAGAATTGACTTGGGAAACCTGATCCATTTCACAACTCAGTATGAGGATCGTTGACATGTGAGTTGTATGCAACTTTTAGGCCCCGTCGCTAGTTGAGCTGGGACGGTGGTGACATGTCAGGAGCAGTGTGGAGTAAGGGTCATTTACCTGGCGGCGGTTGCATGATGTGGCCTCGAAGGAAATGATACGCCCTTCGACGCAGACAGAGAATTGACTTGGGAAAACTAATCCGCTTCCCAACTCAGTATGAGGATTGTACGAGACGATGATAGGAAACAGCAACATGAGGGAGAGTGTAGAGATTGCAAGTGATAGGGTTACATTGACAGTTTTTACGTTTGATATTACACAAATTACTAAGCGTTAGACTTACTTTGTGTTCTGTCGTGTAGGTGTAGACGAGCAGGCTGGTGAGTACAAAGAGCCTAGTCATGAGTAGCGAGCAGTTGGTGACGCATAGCCCCGGGCATCAGTTTGGTGGACAGTGTTAGGGCAACCTGACCCTTGGGAGATGGCAGGTTATGGAGACGTCTTTGGGAACCCTGTTGTAAGTTTTGGTATTTTGGGATGGTTTTTACTGAATCGAATTTTGTATAGATTTTTAGTTGTATAGTGGAATTCTCATGTCAATAGGTTGATAGATTTGTTTCTTCAAAACATGGTTTTGGTCTGGTGATATGGATTAATAGATTTGGAATTTGGTCGGAGATTTATATTGATGGATTTCACTAAGAGATATTGTGTTGTTCTGGGTTAGTTTTAAAGTTTGGGTGGAAATTTTCAGGTGTTACTTTGCCGAAATTTCAGCAAAAACGACATGGGTTGAGCATCAGGTGACGCAGGCATCGCCATGGAGGGGGTGTTGCATTGCCCCCCTCACTGAATGGGCGATGCAAAACGCCCCAGTGGGGCCGTTGCATCGCCCCGGAGGGACGTTTCATCGCCCCACCCACTAGGTGAGCGATGCAAAACACCCCAGTGGGGCATTACATCGCCCCCAGCAGGGCATTGTATCTCCCCACCTACTGGTTGGTGGCGATGCAAATCGCCCCAAGGGCAATACATTGCCTGGTGACACGCGAGTGGGGAGCGCGGCATCGTTTGGTACGCGCAGGGTGCACGTAGTGTTGAGGGGGACGGGCGGCGCCAGATGACGCATGCGTGGGCCGAGCAGCGTTGAGTGAGAGGTGCGCACACGGTGTCAAGAAGGGGGGCACGCCCGCAGCCTGGTGGACTCGGTCAATTGTGCGCGCGGACAGCACGGTGCACACCATCAGGAGCTGGCGCCATCGCCCTGTGCAGGGGCGCACCGCCAATGCCGACGCCAGCAATGGAGCCATCCGCCCGACTGTTGGCGGCGATGGTTTCCTTTGAAAAAAATTTAGTCTCACTTTCACGCTCGGATCTCGTACGAAGGTTTTTTTTATCGTTCCATTTTTAAATGCTTCAAATTCATTTTTTGCTGCTTATTTTCAAATGTTTTCAAAAATCAAATTTGGGGTAAAATGCGTAGAAGGAACAGATTAGCCTTATCGGTGGCCCAGGAATCTAGAGGCAGCTCCAGGGGACACGACACACAAAACCCGAAACTTTTAGAAACCCTAATTGCCCTACCATTTTGAGAATGCATGCATAATATGTTCTTTTTTTCATCTCATTCTCTAGACAACCATTACATCACATTTAAAGCTCAAAACCCACAAGAAATGGAGAAACTTAAACATTTTCATGCATCATACGTTAGGGTTCATCAAATCTCCATAACACCCAAATAATCCACTACTCTTTCAATATACATCAACTGCTTTTTATAAATAAAACCTAACATTCAACTTACCTTGAAGAAATTTTGCGAAAGAGGAGAAAAAGAAGAACTCTTGAGGAAGGAAGTGATAGGCGATGGAGGAAGAGAAAAGCAACGTGGAGAAAAGAAGCTTCAAATGATACTTAAAGGATAAGTGTTAACAACCTAACCCAAAGGAGTTATCATTCCAACATTACCCTTCACTTGCATCCAATCGTGAGAAGTTTGATCGTTCAAACTTCACTTTCTTCTTTTACTTCTTCAGGAAAAACATCACTCTTGCTGTAGCACCCCGAGAAACCCTGCGTTCCCGGTGCGCTACAATGCATCTACACACTACACACACACTAACACTTGACATAACTCACTCAATTTAATACCCTTTTGTTTTCAAATCATTTTCAAAAGAACAGTTGTGAGTATAAAAATATTTTTACTCGATTCGAAAACAACTCGCGTCCCGAAGAGGGAACACGAAATCCTCAGTATAAAAACTACACAGCGGAAAAGACAACCATTTAAAATAGCTTAAGTAAAACTGTAAGACTCGAGATCTTAGGAAAGAATCCAACGTACCCCTCGGACTACACATCTCAGTCCCGCGCACTCACGTCCCCACTTCGACACCCCGCGCGCACCTTCGCGGTGCTGCGCATGCCACTCAACGTCACTGTGTTTCGCGCACGCTCACAGCGCCGCGTGCCCCACGCACCCTGCCGTTGTACATCACGTCCGCGTGCACGCCCTCATCCAGCGTCGCACGACCCGTGAGCACCCGCAGGGCCACGTGCCCCGCGCACCTGCGGTCACGCCGCACTTCCACGCTCATCTACACTTCTCTCGCATTCACTGTACCCATCTTGACCTATTTCATATCCTCTCGACTCCCAACCCTTCTCCCAAAATTTCGGCAGAGTAACGCCTAAAAACTGGCTATCCCAAATATTTAAAACCCTGCACACAGTTCACCAAAACTAATGGTATCTATCTACCCATCATCTAGAGAAATCACCATAACCAAATCAGAGTATGAAGACAACGGAAAACCACCAAATACAACTGAAGAAAGTTCACAATAATAAGCAATACTTTACTCTAACATGTAAAATTTCTGCGTACGTCACCAAAATCATACGCACTTCATATACCTATACACTGACGCATATACATCTCATCTCATTGATTGTACATAATCATCATAAAAGAAAGAAAACCTCCAAAACCAACCATGCCACAACCTACCAACTCCTCGGGTCGGGTCGCCCTAACAAAAATCCGCCATCCAGTGCCACGGTCGCACGCCGCCAACCATCCTACACCTCTGGACGAGGCTCTCGAGACTCACCAGCAGTATCGTTAGCACCTACACCACAGAACACACAACATAAGCCTAACGCTCAGTAAGTAATGCGATATGAAAGTAAAAGCCGACAATGCAATCCTATCACATGCAGTCTCTACACTCACACTCATGTTGTCACATCTGTGACGCGTAGTGCAGCCGCACCAGGGTAAGGAGGAACCTCACGCCGCCCTACACCCTGAAACGTCGCCACCGTCCTGGACTCCCCAGCAACGAGGCCCACAAGCTACACACATGCATCACCACACGGCAACCACATCAGGGTAAGGGTGTACCTCGCGCCACTATACACCCTGACACGTCGCCCCCGTCCCAGCCTCCCCAGCACGGGGCCACAGTTGCCACACACACGCGTTTCGCGACATCCCAGCCGGCCCACCCCTCGAGTAGGATCCGCGACTGGTGTTGCACCGGCCCACACACTAGTAGGATCTGCGGTACCACTGCCTATATCCTCACCTCAACACATTCACGCCGCATGACGGCCTAGCCGGCCCACCCCTCGAGTAGGATCCGCGACTGGTGAAGCACCGGCCCGCACACTAGCGGGATCCGCGATACCACCGCCACACATCTCACCTCATACATCAAAATATGCTAAAAATCATTTTCGTTCCCGTTTTTAAAAATATGATGCATGTCAAACAATATGCACGCACACCACAATCAATCACATAAACCCTAAAGTTCTACAGTGTAGGCCCACTTGGGCAAAACACATGCATGCACTACTTACCTGGCGTCCTTAGCTATTCGATCTAACCCGATCGATTCTGTTTTCCTGAAATTCTAAAACATAAAGTTATAAGTTATCATTCACGATTTACAATTCTAATTCACAACCACCACATATAACCAAATCCACAAATTTCTATTTTTAAACACTAAATAAACAATCACAAGATCATCAAGTGTAACTCTATGCACTTAACTTCCAAATCAACAACTAAGCTAACCTATTCTCTTAACATCCATCAACCAGCATGAACACCATCTAATATCCAATATCCAAACATAATAGAACTCAAAATATGTGCATATAATCTCTATCTTCAAACACCCATTATTCTATAATGCACAATCTAAAAATTGAAATCCAATTCAAGTAATTATCCCAAGGTTAGGTCATCATCCACATAATCTCAATCAACCACCCTAATAATTCGACACTTCAATCAATTTCAACCAATAAATATATATAAAGGGATTAAAATTGAAACTATCACAACCGAACTTTTGAAATTTGTCATAAATGTTGTCCAACTTCAAAAATTTGCAAAAAATTGAATATAAGTCTAAATTCAATGATTTAAAATGCTAAGGGCTCTTAAACGAGTCTATTGCAACATGGTAAAATCCATTTGTCAAAAATCAAACTCAATTAATAGCAGAAAATCAAAAATCGAATCTGCTCGGAAATCGTTTCACAGTTTTTCATTCCACTTTGAAAATTCATATCAAATCGTATATTTGGCCAAATTTGATGATTCGACATGTTTTGGAAACCTTTTAAGGTCTAGTTTATGCTGGTGAAATCCATTTTTCAAAATCAAAGCATAATCAATGGCAGAAAAATCAAAACCAAATGCCAGCTGAAATTTTCCAGTTTTTGCACAATAACTTCTAAAATTCATAACTCATTCAATCCTTACCCGATTTCAACGATTCAAGATGCTATGCAACCCTAATTATGTCCAATTTGACGTGGTTTCATCCATTTGCCAAAATCCAGACTTGATAGATAGCAGAAATTCGAAAAACCGCAGCTGCCCAAAACCTCTTCACAGATTTTTTTATCAAACTTAGAAAAATCATATCTTCCTTTACGATCATCGAAACAACTCGATTCCAAAGCCAACATTTTCCTTAAAGTATCTAATTCAACATACTATAATAGTTTTTAAAATGAACAACCGGAGCTCAGGTGAAAAATACCAAAACCGAGCTGCCCAATCCGAAACCCTAGATTTTTATTGGCCAAAACCAGAAAAGAAAGAGCACAGTTA
>CM039521.1:9312099-9372733 GCA_022433055.1 Begonia peltatifolia
AGGGGAAAAGTTTTGTTTTTATTTATTTTATAATATAAATAATAATAATAATAATAATAAACCTAATTACTAAATCACCCTCAACTTTTAATTTTTTTGTTAAACGGTCAATCAGTTCGCTTCCGGTTGAAATTTTATAATTTTCTCTTTTCCATTAGCTTCAAAATAATCTTTTACTTAACAGTATAAATTTTTCTCTCTTGATTCTGACTAAAACTCTGCCGTTTACCAATACAAAAATTCGAAAATCATTTTAACGAAAAATTTCAGAGTGTTACACTTGCATTCAACTTCTCTCTTTTTTTTTTTACTTTTCAACTGTTACCACTTCCTCTTCATTCTTCTAGTTTATTAAATTGAAAAGTTTTAAAACACAATGCTATGCATGAATAATAGACTATACGATGAAATTTTTGGGTGTTACAGGCTACAAATACCCCAAATGGCTGAGAACAAAAAGGTCTAAGGTTAGTCCTTAGACTTCTTCCCCAAATAAAAGTGTCCTATCATCACATATTAAATATACTATCAAACTACAACCCTTAAATCCTAAGATAAATTTGCAAATGTTTAAAATAAAGTACATAGATTAAAGTTGCTAAAAATCTTGTGATTCCAAGAGTATGATGCTTCAACGGTTGACAAATGGCTTGGAGATCAGTGCTAGGTATTTCATGATTTAAATTTCCTAGGCTTTCTTGGTGTATCTTCAGATATCATCTCTCCTTATTCTCTCAAAGAGAGAGTGGTCCAAGGTGACAAAAATGTTGTTGCATGGTTGGTTGATCTTTTTAGTTCATGAAAATCTGATCCTTCTCCATTGCTCCAATCGCTTGTCATCTTTTGTTTTTTAAATTATTCTTCTTCATCCTAAAAAACGAAAGTGAGACCTACAACATGATGTCCTTCAACACCTATTGTCAACTTATGGATGACCATAAGCACTAGTTCCCCTCGGATGTCTAATTAATGATCAACAAGGTTCCCCAGATTCAAACAGACGGTATCTATATTAAATGATGTCCAAATGCCTTGAAAATTTAAAGAGTACTTATATTAAGTGTGTGGTAGACACCCTTAAAAGTTGAGAAGAACATAGTAAGAATCCCAAAATTTACGCAGGGCTGAATTGACCATTGTCGGAGGGTCAAGGATGCTGTTAGTCACCCAGTTAGGTTGTAACTTCTGAGCAGTATATCTTAGACTGCCACAAACAAAATAATGTGAAAATTTAACACAGCCTTGTTGGTTGAGTTATTATAAAACCATGAAAATTTCGAGGGTTGAAATGCTTGGGAAAAAAAGATATGGATGGAGGAAGGTAGGTTGGCTGATTGGGTGCTATTTGGCACCTTCTCGGGTCAAGGGTGTTTCCTTCAAAAAGCCATTCCAACTTGCAAATGAGAAGGATGGCTTGCAGCCCTTACTAGGATGTCTCCATGCCAATGATGCTAGGAGGAATGCTACAACAAGGATTTGTTCTATTTTGGCTTTCACAAAATAGAACAAAACGCACACTATTTCTCGAATGCCACACACTGAAAGAGCAAATGCAAACCTTCAAAAGTTATCAAATGGTTCTGTAAATTTCAAGGTTTTGAAAGTCCCAAATGAAGCTAACAGACAGGTATAAATACCCCATCACATTTTGGTAGAAACCTTGGGTTTGGCGGCTAGAAACATGAAGATGAAGATAGTATGCGCATGACTGCTCTACCAGTGCGCTCCTTCGTACAACGCCGGCACGTGGCTGTAGCCTTGTGCATGAGTTGGCAGCTCGGGTACAAAGCCTCCTCCTTCTTGTAGCCACGTTTTGTGGTCCCCAATCTTCTTGCAAATTAAACCCTAACCCACCCCTTAAGTGTTCAACAAGACTATATGTAAGACTCGAGATTTTTCTTGAAGCTTCTGACCTATGAGCATAGAATTCCCGATAGATTTTTTTGAGGTTTACCAATAAAAGAAAAACATAATTGAAGACCAGAAATTTTAGAATCGGGATAACTGAAGAGGGTTAATGATTCGAAGTAAAGAAAAGAAGGGACCGAATAACAAAGATTCTTGAAGAAGCCACTACAACTTCTATAACCCAACACTCCCAATGTCAACCCCCTAGGATTTAGTGGTTTATTGATGGATTGTAGTTCATTGGTTAGAAATATGAGTATTGATGGATGGTTCCCTCATGGATTTATTAGGGTTTTGATATTTTTCTTCCCTCTTGAAGATTAGTTCAAAATCCACCTCTTTCCTTGAAGATTTGAGGTAACAATAACTTCTCGTTGAGTATTGGGAAGTTTAATAGTTTAAATGTAAGTGTTGTGTTGATGAATTGTTGAAAAACATATGAGTTTTGATGGCTTGAAAATGAATGTATGAAGTTAGTGTTTTATGGTTTGAAGAGTACTTTTGAATGTTATATGTTGATCTTTGGGTGAATGTTTGATGCATTGGAAATGAGGATAGAGGTGTTGTTGGAAAAATATTGATTGAGTTGTCGAATATTGTTTGGTTGGAACTTGGGGATAATACATAATATAGGGAGGTTATGCCAAAATTTTTAGGAAAATGCCTAAGGAATTTTAGGTGTAATTGGTGTATGTTCGATAGGGAGTTAAGTTAGCTCTTTGGATTGTGGTTCTTTGAGGGTCCATCGTCGATGCCTGGATTGTAATGTTTTAAGTTTGGCTTCACAAAGGAGAATTGAACAAAGCTCGCAAGGACACGAGATAATTTGGTGTTAAGTTTCGACCCTTAAGGCCCTATATCACAAAGGTAGTAAGATGTTACCGTTTTGATGGATGTTTTCAATACATTGTGACTCCAATGGGGCTAGGTGTATGTGTAGTGTTAGTAAGTTAGGTTGTTGTCAGGTCTCGAGTCTTTCCCCTTTAGCATTAGCTATGTTTCGTTTATTGTTAACGTTATGGAGGATTATGCTTATGTATATGTCCATGTTATGTATTTCATCCCTCGAGCATCATGTCTTTTTCCAAATGTGGCATACAAAATGTTTTATGTAAGAAAGACAAAAATATGTAATGCATGTAAATGGTTAACTGTAGAACAGGGCTAGTATGACTATGTGTTTTATCCTTCTTTGGGATTATGTAAAACTGGGCTCCCCTGTTATTTGTCCTTCTCTAGGACCATGTAAAACTTGTCCTTGCCCCAGGACCCCTGTATATGTGCTTACTCCCTTACTCGAGTCCCCTTTAACCCAAGTCAAGTGATAAGTAAAGTAAAGAATGTATGCACTTTTACGATCATGCATGCACGAGCATTTATTTCATTGCACCTGCTTGCTAAGCATTACGCTTATAGTTTGAACCTCGTGATGTAGGTGAAAATGTTACAGTTGAGGATATCAAGCCTCAAGTTGATGCATAGGAGCAGTTGGAGGGCGAACTCATGGCAGGGTGTTTGTGGCTGTCTGGCTATTTTGACCTGTGAGTGACTTCATGTGCATTTTGGGGTATAAGTGTTTTGATTTAGAATCTATGTATAGAAGCATCCATGTTTTGGAAGAATACTTAATTTGGTTGGGATTTGGATGTTTATCGTTAGAAAATACTTCAATGGCAAGCTTAATATGTTTTGATGTTGACGAGTATTTTTATCAAAAAATAGTGGATTTAAAAATGATGTTATATTGTTTTGAAGGTTTGGAGGTTGTATGCAGATGTGGTAAATTGTTTTTAGGTTTTAAATGAAGACAAAGAGGAAAAGAAGGAAAAAAGGGCGTTGTGTGTGCGGTGGGCGCGCGGGCCACGCGTAGCATCTGTGCAAGGCACGTACGGGGAGCGCCCAGCTGATCGGTCTGCGCAATCCATGCGATTAATCGGCGCCATATGTTATTTGTTGAGGCACGGGCAGAGCGCCTACCGATCTATCGGCACTTTGTGTGCGATCAATCGGCGCCCAGTGTATTTGGTGAGGCGCGGGTAGGGTCCCTGCTTATGGATCGGCGCTAGAAACGCGATCGATCGTGTATTGCCCAGGATTTTTGTTAAACAATTTTTGGATTTATGGAGTAGTTCTAATCAGAATTAAGAGCAAAAAATTTATACTAATAGGTAACAGATTATTTTTAGTCTGATAGATGAGTGAAATTTATAAGAACCCGACCGAGATCAGATTGAATAGTTGTTCGGTTAAAAGAGTAATGGGTGAGGGTGATATGGTAATTATGTTTAGTTATATTATATTATTATTAATAAAAAAAAAAGAACAAATAGGGAGGAGGATCGTAAATCCTTTCCCTCTCAGTTCCTTCTCCCCCCTCACTCGTGTGAAGAGAAAGAAGAGAAGCCCTCCCTCCTGCATTCTTCCTTCCAGCAACGTCCAACAACAATGGTTCTTCTCCGTTTCTCTCTTCAAGCTTCAAATATAAGGTAAGTTTTAGTAAATAGTTAGTCATTTAGTTGTTTTAAGCGATAAAAATGAAGTTACAGAGAGTTAATGGATAGATTAGTAAACCCTAGGAGGGAGATACAAAATTTTGAAGTTATAGTCAATTTTTATTCGTGTATTGGTGTTTAATCTATAAGTAAGATTAGGTTATAAGTTTTTATGGAAAACATTGGTTGTTTGGATAGCCAAAAAACTTAGATTACGGAACGGTTTCAGTTCGACCGCATTTGGCCAAGCTGTGGATGTTGGATTAGAAAATTGATGATACCGTTAGGAACTAGACGTCTTATGAAATCCGTAGCATTTTGAATCGTTAAAATCGGACAAGTATTGGATAAGTTATAAATTTCCAAATTTGGTAAGAAATTGTATAAGAATTTTGGTTAGTGAGCCGTTTTAGTCGGGATTTTATGGATTGAGTTAGTAGTTGTAGTTTTAGTACAAAGAATGAGTTGTGAGATGAAATTTAATGTGAATTAGTTATGTGATAGGTTGACCCTGAGAATTTGATAGAGGCCGATCACCACTGATGCTAAGGATGCCAAGTAAATAGTGTATGCATGTGCATTGCCCTTAGGGGCCTACACCATAAGATGGTAGGAATGATTGTAGATGTTGTGTGTTTCGCATATTTTGTTTCAATCATGCACCATATTTTGGAAAGTGTAACGAAAATGAATTTGAGCATGGTTTTAAGCACGAGTGTGATATGTGAATTGTGAGGAAAATGGTTACGTGGCCTCGAAGGAAGTGATTTGCCTTTCGACGCAGACAAAGAATCGACTTGGGAAAACTGATCCGCTTCCCAACTCTGTAAGAGGATCATTGACATGAGATGCTTGTGGGACCGTTGCTGGTTGAGATGGGATGGTGCCGACGTGTTAGGAATGGTGTGGCTTGAGAGTCAACTTCCTGGGGCGGTTGTACAACGTAGCCTCGAAGGAAGTGATTCACCCTTAGACGCAGACAGAGAATCGAATTTGGAAACTTGATCTGCTTCCCAACTCACTATGAGGATCGTGTGATACGCGTTATTGTATGACAATACGAGTGAGAAAGTAGAGACTGCATGTGTTAGGATTGCATTGATGGTTTTCATGTTCATTTTCGCATTACTTACTAAGGCTTAGGCTGACATAAGTTCTGTGGTGTAGGTGTTGAAGATACAGCGGGTGAGTTTCCCAAACCTAGCCAGGAGTAGCGGACAGTTGGCGGCGTACCACCATGTAATGGCAGGTGGAGCTTTTTAGGGTTACCCGAGTTGTGGAGTTAGACTGGTATGGTGGTGTTTTTGGAGGGACGATTTGTGTAGTTTTAGTGGCACGTGTGTACATTGATACATGTGGGTATTGTAATGCCCTATACTGTGAATTTTCTTCATGTGTATAGATGGATCTTTAAACGTTAGTAGTTGAGATGTTGTATAGTCAAATTTTGAAACTACTTAGGAGATTATGATTTGAAAATCTAGGTTTTATTTTGTGGTTTAATTGATCGAAACTTTTCATCGTTTGCTTTCTTTTGAGTTTAGGTTTTTCTTTAGGTTGGTGGTGCAAGGAGACGACCGATATGCCTAGTTGTCGACCGAACTACGCAAATGTCGACTACGGGAGTCAACCTACGGGGACAGAACCAAACTAGGCGTCGACCTGTGTCTTTAGGTGTCGAGCGGTTAGTGTAAAGATATGGTGAGAGTGTCGACCACTAGGTTCGTCCGAGGCGGGCAGAGAGAATTAAGGTGTCGACCTGTAAAGACAAGTGTCGACTGCTCTGTTTGATAAACGTAGAGGTGTCGACCACGAGGTTTGACCGGTTTCGATAGAGAGAATTAAGGTGTCGACCGCTTTGTGAGATGGACGTAGAGGTGTCAATCACGAGGTTCGACTGGGACGGACAGAGAAGATCAGGCTGTCGACAGCTACAAGCAAGTGTCGACCTGTGCAAACAGAGGTGACCAAGGTCCCGACCTAAGTGCATTGGTGTCGACCATTGGGTGTAGAATGAGTCAGGTGTCGACCGACGTTTACAGGGGTCGACCGATTTTCTATTTATCTGTTTTAAAAGTTAACGAAGCAAAAATAAATGTGGTTTTTTTATGGTGAGTCCTCCTCGCAGATGTCGTTCTTCGCTACGTAAGTCTTTATAAAATGTTTTCAAAAAAAAAAATTGAACTTTGACACAAATTAGGCATGAGAGAGAGACGGGTTGTTCGATATGGTATTAGAGCAAACCGAGAACCAGAGGGGTTCTCGTGGGTGTCGCTATCGGGGTGCTACAGATTGGCTCCTGATGGCCTCAACATGGCATGAGCAGGGAGGGTGCTGACTGGTCGGCTGATGAGGGCCGATCAATCTACCGACACGCACGCAACCTGGCTAACGTAGCGCGCGCACCCAGACATTTGCCACGCTCGCGGGTAAGTAGGGGGACACGCGTACCGCGTCAGGGCAAAGCGCGCATGCAGGTTGCGCAATGCGCGCGCTGCGCCTGCACTGGCCATGGGCGCACTGCTCGACTTGTTTTTAATTTTTTTTTAAATCCTAACTCATTTCAAATGTTTTATCCTAAAATGACTTCACCAATGCTTTTTCCTTATTGGAAAGGATGTAAGGGAGCTTAAACCCCACGTTTTTCTCGTTTTGAATTTTCAAAAAATTTTACGCAAAAGTTTTCAAGTTTAAAAAGTAAAGTCTAAATGTGATATCAAGCCATGTGTTGCGGCCCCACTTAGGGTCGTGACACTATAACAAGAAACTAACTAGGAAAATGCTAAGGTTTGAGAAAATGTAAAGAAAACTCTCGGTTACATTATTTGTTAGGAGGAAGACAAATTCCTCCTTCGAAAACATGCATGGCCGAGTCATACTCCCATGTAGGTAAGTGATAAGGCTGCTCCATGTGAAGAGCGGTCCATTCCTTCATCAAATCCTCAAGAAATGATTTTCTTACAAAAAAAGCAAACTCGTTAGTTAAAAGTGGAATCTCGGCCAAAGACTTGGCTTTTGACCGAGTAATGGCTCCTCTATGCTCATCATTCACTCTAGGGGATTGAGAATTTATTGTCAAATCCGATAGGTGTTCCTTTTCTCCCTCTTTCTCATTGCTAAGGTAAGGAGAAAAGTCTTGTACATTGAATGTTGCTGAAATTCCATATTCACCCAAAACCTCGAGCTTGTAAGCGTTGTTGTTAATTCGCTCCATAGTTTTGAATGGTCTGTCTGCCCTTGGGAGGAGTTTGGACTTCCTCTGATTGTAATACGTCCCAGAGCCCTATGAGACGTCCCCAAAATAAATCACAAAGTTTAAATATTCTTCTCAGTAGCACATTTACTATTTTTGCAGATGAATACTTATTGGATTACATGGAATGAGAGCTAACTCCTCAAGATGAAGCCAAGCCATTCCACGTGCTGTTAAGCTATGGGGCTGTAAATGGGGTTAGAAATGGTATGCAAAAGACTTAAAATAGTGACGATGATCGGTGCTCGGAGGAACACCCCAAAACAGTCCAAAATAGGAAAACAGAGGAACATAAAAATAGAAAATGGTGAGGATACGGAGTATGATACCGACGAATCCTTGAGATGGGTTTGGCCATCTTCACAGAAATGGCCAATGGAATGATGGGGATGACCTTTGGCAGGCCAAGAAGCAATTGCATTTGCTTTCAGCAAATGTTCTTCTGAGAAGAACAACAGCGACTGGGAGCTGGTATTGGTCGCGTTCTATTGTCACCAGCTCTTCAAAAGCTAAGAGAACAATGGAGCATCACTCAACAAGCAACCAAACTCGTGAGGAAGGAGGTTCTTTCCTCTCGGTTTGCAACCGACGCAATTCCTTCTGGAATTTCAGAAACCGTAACTGGTTTCGGTAAAGGCTACAAAAGCTTGAAGCATTCATATTCAACCTTCATCAATAAGTTACAATGTTTGGAATGATCTTATAAAAACTAGAAAGGAATCGGTTCTGCAAAAAAGAAGAAAATCTAGAAAATAGAAAGAACCGTTGTTGGGAAAACTAGCCATTGGCGAGTCGCTATCGGGGTCGTTATTGCGCACTGCTCCTGATACGCAACCATGCATGCTCTGCCTTGTCCTTTGCACACGTCGGGCACTAATCATTATGTGCCTTGTTAGCGGGTCTCGCACGTGCTAACTCTGTCCTGGCTTCTCTTCACACGCACGCTCTCTAGGTTGTTGCGCACGTTGGTTATGCACCCGGGCACTATGTTGAGCACTGGCACCTCTCCCACGCCACACTGTGCGCTGCTTTGCCTTCTGTGCGCCATCTTCGGCCATAATCCTCCTTTGCGCGTCATGCATTGGCCATAGCCTTCCTTTGTGTGCTAAATTGTTGTTGCATGCTAGCTGGGCGCTATGGATCATCGTCATGCGCGCCCCATGCCTTTGTTTCTTGACTACACACCAATTGTTCGATGAAATGCCGCTTCCAAATTTTTGCAAAAATTTGATCCAAGACTCGATCCACGCATTCTAATTGTCCTTTCCTACAATAATAACAAGTGTCTTAGTGAAAGAACTCAATTGAAGACTTACCTTTATCTGAGCATGAGTCTTCAGGCTTCGGGGCATATCATGCTTTTCGGGTGATTTGAGAGTTGTCCACAAATCTAGAGGGTGGCTTCTATGCACTCCTTGGCGATGGATGAGCTTCATCACTGGCTCTCCAAATGAAAGATGATTTGACCTCAAATCTGGTAAGTTGTCTCTTTCTGTATGGTCCATTTATTCTTCTTCATTAACATAGGGGGATAGGTCTTGAACGTTGAATGTAGCAGATACTCCATATTCCCTTGTAATTCCAATTTGCAAGCATTATTATTTATACGTTCAATAATTTTGAATGGACCGTCTGCTCGTTGGAGTAGCTTGGGTTGTCTTTGTTTAGGAAATCTCTCTTTCCTTAGGTGGAGCCAAACCAAGTCACCTTCTTTGAAGATTACTTCTTTCCGACCTTTGTTAGCTTGTCTTGCCACTATCTCATTTCTTTTCTCGATGGTGTTTTTTACCGCTTCGTGCATTTATTTAACTTGTGCTGCTTTGTCAGCTCCTTCTGAATTTGCTCAATCCCTTTCAAGCAGTGGTATGAGATCCAAAGGTGAAAGGGAGTTGAAGCCATAAACTACTTCAAAGGGGGTCTTCCGAGTGGTGGAGTGCGTGCTACTATTGTATGAAAATTCTAAAGATGGAAGTAGGATGTCTCAATCCTTTAATCTTTTACTTACGGTAGTCCTTAGAAGTGTTCCCAATGTATGGTTGACAACCTCCGTCTGACCGTCAGTATGTGAATGGAACGATGTATTGTAGAGTAATTTCATTCCAATCTTTCTCCAGAGAGTTTGCCAGAAAGTACTAAGAAATTGGGTGTCCCTATCTGATACGATAGTTTATGGAATTCCATGTATTCGAACTATTTCCTTAAAGAATAGGTATGTTGTGCTGATTGTATCATCGGTTTTGTGGCAAGCTACAAAATGTGCCATTTTGAAGAACTTGTCCACAACAACCATAATGGAGTCTTTGGTCCTTGTGATGCGGGGAAGTCCTAGTACGAAGCCCAAGCTAATTTCTACCCATGGGTGAGTAGGTACTGGTAATGGTAGGTATAGACCTTGGGGTAGGACTCTACATTTTGCCTTTTAACAAACGATGCATTGTTCGATGACTCGGTGTACATCAACTTAAACATTGGGCTAGTAGAAATGCTCTTTTAGTAGATCCACGGTTATCTTTTCTCCAAAGTGGTTGGATAAACCACCACTGTGGGCTTCTTTAATAAGACATTTTCTTAAACTACCACTTGTAATGCAAAGTTTGCCACTTTTGGATAAATATCCATCCATCAAATCATATCCTCCTTCTGCTTTATCCTTGCATCTGATTCATAGCTATCCTTGATTCATTCAAATCCAAAAATCTCGTGCCAAGTTCAGTCAATAGGATTTGTTATCTTGATAATGTGTTAGCGACGACATTAGTTTCTCCCATTTTGTACTTGAGCATATACGAGTACATTTCCAAGAATTCAACCCACTTAGCATGACATTTATTTAATTTTCCTTGGCTGTTAATATGCTTAAGAGCTTGGTGGTTCGTGTGAATGACAAATTCTTTAGAGAGCAAGTAGTGTTGCCATTTCTCTAAAGCTTTTATTACAACATAGAACTCTTTATCATAAGTTGAATAATTTAGGGCTACCCCTTTCAATTTCTCACTAAAAAATGCTATTATGATTCCTTCTTGCATTAGGACTGACCCAGTTCCTACTCCCAAAGCGTCACTTTCAATTTTGAAGACTTTATTAAAGTCTGGTAATGTTATGACGGGAGATCGCCATAGCTTCTCCTTTATAAGCTCGAAGCTTTGTTGGCAGGCAGAAGTCCATTGAAAGTCTTTTCCCTTTTTTAAGCAATTTAGTATTGGAGCCATAATGGTACTAAAGTCTTTGATGAATCTACTCTAAAACGTAGGTAGGCCGTGGAAGCTACGTACTTCCGTAATTCTTACTGGGGTAGGCCAGCCTTTAATGACTTCGATCTTTGATTCGTCAACTTCTATCCCATCCTTGCTTATGATAAATCCAAGGAAGTGGACTTTTTCTTGAACGAACGAGCATTTGCTAAGGTTCTCAACTAATTTTGATGCTCTAAGGGTTTGGAATAAGGTTCTCAAATGATCCACATGAGATGATAGGTCTATACTATAGACGAGAATGTCGTCAAAGTAAACGACCAAAAACTTACCCAAAATTTCTTTCAATATATGGTGCATCCTTGGCATATCAGTATTTCTCATGACCCGAGAACCCCTCCGGGTTCCCGAAGCATGTAAACTAGACATTGAATTAATTTATCCTTTAAAACAAACAAAAAAATTGAAAATTTCTTTAAAAATACGCAGCAGAATCGTTCGCATTTCATTAGAAAACCATTCGATTAAAATCATCTTAAACCACTTTGAAAGTAGTGGGAGATATTTTTAAAACGTGTTTAAAAGCACTCATTCAAAGTTGGAATAAAAAATTTTGGAAATCAAAATTTTAAAAATATTGGGCATGTGGCACGCCACATGTGCGCGCGTCTCCCATCCGGCGAGTGTGTGTCTCCTACCCGAGCATGCACTTTGCGCATGCTCGGGGGCCGATTGGTCGGATGCTCCGCCGACCGTTTGGTAGCCACTGGGGTGCAGACCACACCATCAACGTGATCAGCTAATCGATTGGCCATGGTATGTGATCAATCAGCGATCGTTTCACTCCCATGGCGGCGCGCAATCCGCATGCGCATGTTGCGTGCAGCGTCGCTTTGCCTGCATCATCATTGGGTACAACACCTAACCGCTCGATCGGCACCAAACACCAATCGGTCGGCAGGCTCTCTGCCCGGACCTCACTTATACCATCAAGCACGGATTGGTCGCGGACACGGTACTGATCGATCAGGAGGCACTCTGCCATCACCTCACATGTTTACGGTCAGTGCCGATCGATTGCGCCCTTGCGGCCATTGATCGGCTGGGTATAGCGACAAAAAAACCCACTTGTTTTTGGTTCGCTATGAAACCATCTTTGTAACAACCCCTAGTTCTCCCCAGTCCCGGGTCGCTATCCTTATTTTCACCTATAAAATGGGTAAAAAATTGTGTAAAATTTTAAACTTTGTTCCTACATTTAAAACGGCATATTTGAAAACATTTAAAACTGTTGCAGCGGAAAACTCTGTCAAAAATCAATTTAAATGAAGTTTAAGTTTTAAAAGCAATAAACAAAGGGTACTGGTCGACACTTGCAGGTACAGTCGACACTTGACCCATGCTACATCCAAGGGTCGACACTTATATACAAAGATCGGCACCTGGTTTGCCTCTGTTTGCATTGGTCGACCATAGCGGTCGATACGTCCATGCTCATCACGCTAACCGGTCGACACCTGTATGCACAGGTCGACACCTTAAGCCTCTCTATCCTCCCTGGTTGAACCTTGCGGCCGACACGTCTGTCGTTTTTACACTAACCGGTCGACACTTACAAAACCTACGTACACTACTTACCTGGCATTCTTATCAACTCGTTCGTAATTGGTACGCTAGCTGGGAAATTGGAGAACCTATAAAAATCACACATCAATTAATTCCACTTCGTCCAACTCATGAAATTCTAACACGAAAATCATAAACCCGTACTAAACTGAAACGCCCAACTAAAACCGAAATCCTACACAATTTCCAACCAAATTAAGAAATACATAACTCAAGAAATTGTCGTCCGAATTTGATGAAATCAAAATGCTACGGACTCCTTAGGATATCTAGTTTCTAAAGGTTTAATCCATCTCCTTATCCCACATCCACAGCTTGACCAAATGGAGTTTTTCGGTTATACAACGTCCAGTCTTTGCCATAAAACTTATAATCTAAACTTACTTCCAGGTTAAACACCAATACACGAATAAAAATCGACTATAATCTCAAAATTCATATATCTTTTCTAGTGTTTTACCAAAACTATCCAATACTCTCTTTAACTTCACTTTTACTTGTCGAAACAACTAAATAACTAAATATCTACTAAAAATAAACCAAAACTTACAAAAAATCTGAAGATTGATGGAGAATCGGAGAGGATCGTTGCTTGTTGTCGCTAGAAGGGGAATCACCGAAGGGGAAATGAAGGGAGGGCTTTTGGTGGGGGAGGAGAACGAACAGCGAGGGGGGTTGTTCCTTCTCTTCTCTTTTCTTTTTGTTATAATAATAATAATAATAATTCTAATTACCTTTCGCTATTAACCTTTTATCATTTAATCAAACTGTCATTCAATTCGTTTTCGGTAGTAAACTAATAATTTTCTATAATCCATTAGCCTCAAACTAATCTTTTACTTAATGTTAGAAATTTTTCGCTCTCGATTCCGACTAAAACTCTACCGTTTACCAATACAAAATTCCAAAAATTAATTTAGCAGAAATTCTAAGTGTTACATTCCACCTTTTTTAAGAAAATTTTGTCCTCAAGATTTGTTACCTGAACAACTCTGAATATCGGCTCATCATCTCATGCTGCCGCTACCAAGTTGCTTCCTCTACGTTGTGGTTACGTCATAGAACCTTCACTAGTTGAATATCTTTGTTGCGTAAAACATTCACCGCATAGTCTAAAATCTCCACTGGTTTTTCCTCATAGATCAATGTTGACTGAATTTCTATGCTCTGCCGCTCCACAACATGAGAAGGATCTCACATACATTTCTTTAGCATAGAGACGTGGAATACATTGTGAATCCCATCCATTGAGGCTAGCAACTGCAGCTGGTAAGCTGCCTTTCTAATCCTTTTCGTAATAGAAAACGGTCCAATATATCTAGTATTCAGTTTGCCTCTCCTTCCAAATCTTACAATTTCTTTGAATGGCGAGATCTTCAGAAAGACTTCATCATCTACCTCAAATTCCAACTACCTTCTCCGCGGATCTGCATAACTCTTTGTCGGCTTTTAGCTGTCAAGATCCATTGACTAATAAAAGCAATATTTTTTGATGTCTACTGCAAGATGTCTGAACTAATCAATCGTGCCTCTCCAACTTCCTCCCAATACAACAGAGATATGCACTTTCTCCCGTATAGAGCCTAGTATGGAGCCATAACTATCGTAGCCTGAAAGCTGTTCTTGTAAGAAAACTCTACTAGAGATAAGTATATTCTCCACGAACCCTGGAATTTCAATACGCAAACTCTAAGATATTCTCTAACATCTGAATAGTCCTCTCAGATTACCCATTTGTCTGAGGATGTGTCGTACTAAAATTGAGTTACGTACCCATAGCCTTGTGCAGACTCTTCCAAAACTTCAATGTAAATCTTGGGTCTCTGTCTGATATAATCGAAGTCGGAACTCCGTGCAACCGTATGGTCTCTTGAATATACAGTTCGGCAAATTGATCCATGGAGTGTGTCACCTTCACTGGCAGAAAATGGGCTGACTTGGTTAATCAATCCACAATCACCCATATACAATCATAACCCTTTGTTGTCCGAGGCAATCCGACAACAAAGTCCATAGATATCTGCTCTCATTTCCACTCAGGAATAGGCAATGGCTACAGCTTTCCTACTGTTCACTGATGTTCAGCCTTAATATGCTGAGAAATCAAACATGTCTCGACGTATTTTGGCACCATCCCCTTCACATTAGGCCACCAGTAATGTTGCTTAAGATCCCTGTACATCTTGGTGCTCCCTGGATGCACAGAAAACCTCGAAGAGTGGGCTTCAGAGAATATCTCTCTTTGTAGTTCTTCATTATTAGGAACAAACCATCAATTTCGAAACTTAAGAATTCCGTTTTTAGAATAACTGAACTCCGACTTGTCATTAGAAGCCATGCTCGATTTAATTTCATCACATTCAGTGTTGTCCTTCTGGGCTTGCTTAATCTTGTACAGAATAGTGGGCTGTAAAGACATGGCTGACACATTCGACACCACTTCTAAGTTGAATTTCTAAAACTCTACATCCAAAGCTAATGGCATACTTGGAGTCATAAGTGAAGTGGATGCCGTCACTTTGCTCAATGCATTAGCCAGTACGTTTGCCTGCCGGGGTGATATTTAATCTCAAAATCATACTCCTTTACGAATGCTAACCACCGCCACTGCCTTATGTTCAACTCCTTCTCAGTGAAAATATAATTTAGACTTTTGTGATCAGAATATATTTCACACAGCTGTCCATACAAATAATGCCTCCAAATCTTTATTGCAAAGACTACCGCGGCTAACTTCAGGTCGTGTGTCGGATAATTCTGCTCATAGAGGCATAGGCTATCACCTTCCCTTCTTGCATCAACACACACCTAAGACCTATATTGCAAGCATCGCAGTAAATGCTAAATTTTCCTACTTCAACAGGAAGCGTCAATATTAGAGCAGTGGTCAATTTCTACGTTAAAGTTTGGAAACTATGCTCGCAATCTTCAGAACACAAATACTTCACATTTTTCCTTGTCAAACGTGTCAGAGGCATTGCGATTTTCAAGAATCCTTTAATTAACCTCCTCTCATAACCTGCTAACTCGAGGACACTTCGTATTTCGGTAACACTGTTTGGTTGTGGCAATTCTTTAATTGCCTAAATCTTCCCTGGATTGACAGATATGCCATCACGCGAGCTGACATGACCCAGAAAATGGATCTTGTCTACCCAGAACTCGCACCTAGAAAAGTTTGCATAAAGTTGGTGTTGCTTGAAGGTCTCCAATACTAACCTTAGGTGCTCTTTATGATCTTTTTCACTATGTGAATACACTAATATATCATCGATAAACACTATGACAAATTTATCAAGGTAATCATGGAATACTCTATTCATTAGATCCATGAAGGCGGCAGCAGCATTCGTCAACTCGAAGGACATCACCAGAAACTTGTAACGTTCGCATCTCGTTTGAAAAGCCATCTTCGAAATATCTTCTGACCTGACCTTCGACTGATAATAGCCTGATTTTAGGTCAATCTTAGAAAAGACTCGTGGACCATGGAGTTGATCAAATAGATCGTCTATTATTGGCACAGGGTACTTGTTCTTGACTGTCAGCTTATTCAACTCCTCGTAGTTGATGGACATCCGTAAAAATCCATCCTTCTTTTTGACAAAAAGGATCGCAGCGCTCCATAGTGAAAAGTTAGGGCGTATAAATCCTTTTTCCACCAATTCCTATAATTGTTTCTTTAACTCTTTCAGTTCCGTTGGTGCTAATATATAAAGATTCTTTGACACCAACTCGGCTCCTGGGTATACATCTATAGCAAATTCTATTTCTTAATCTGGAGACAAACAGGGTAAATCATCTATAAAAACTTCGGGAAAGTCTTGAACAATCAAAACATATTGCAGCTTTGATTCCCTGGGAATTTGCATATCTATAATATTGGCGAGAAAACCAAAAGACTCACCCATAAAAACTTGACGAGCATTGATAGGCGCCATCACAGATATCTTTTTGGCATTCTTAATTGCCTGAAAGGTGTGCTCCTCACCACCTGGGGGTTGAAATCTCACTGTTACTACCCTGTAATCGATCGTAGCGTAGTGCTTGAACAGCCAATCTATTCTCATTATCATATCGTATCTGGTTATGCCCATAATAATAAGATCGGCAAATAAATTTTTACTTCTCACGGACACTACACTATCCCGTACGACTTGATTAGAGTGCATACGTCCAACAGAAGGCACCATCACTTCATAGCTACAGTCTGTTGCTATAGGCCATATATCTAACTTGACCGCGAACGCAGTTGAAATAAACGAGTGCGTCGCTCCGGAGTCAATCAAAGTATATGCAGGTACAAAATTTACTAATATAGTATCTGACACTACGGCTGGCTGGTTATCATTGCCTGACTCAATCATGGCCCGAATATCCTCGGTGCTGTGCGTGTCGGCCCCTTTTTCAAAGCTTGGCAATCTCTACTGACATGGCCCACCTTGTTACAGTTGAAACACCAAGTAACTCTGGGCTTCGGTCAATCTGTTGCTAGGTGTCCAGCTTTGTTACAATTGTAGTACTTTCCTGAGTTCAATCTGCATTCGCCCGAGTGGTACTTCAAACACTTAGGGCACTAGGGATACTTCACCGTCCCTTGAAGCCTTTTGCTACTTCCCTGGATGCTCGAACTCTCATTGGACCTCTTGGTGCCTCTCTGTTGTTGCTGCAGAGGGAGACCTCTACTTTGCTACGTGGTGATCTCCTTGAAAAATCATCTAGAAGCTTCTCTCTGTTTAACACACTTCATTTCAGCTTTCTCCACCTCTAGTGCCTTAGCCACGATCTTCGAATATGACACTTCCTGAGTTCCATCTATCTTTACTCCCTTCCATATTTCTGGCTTTAACCCCTGTACAAATTGAAACATTTTATCCTCGTTCCTGCTTATAAAATTGCTAGCAAATCGAGACAAGGACTCAAACTGCTGGCTATACTCAGTCACTGTCCCAATCTGCTTTAACTGTAGGAACTCCATTCTCTTCGTTGTCTGAACTGTACTGTTGAAATACTTCTTATAAAATGCATCTTTGAACTTTTCCCACGTCATGTGTTGGACGTCAGCAGTGGCCTCTATAGCCTTCAACGAGAATCAGGTATCCTTCGCTAGATAAAACGTGGCTAGCGAAATCTTATCTTCCTCTTCTACCTTTGCATACTTGAACATACTCTCAATCGTACAAACCCATTCCTCTGCAGCCGTTGGATCCGATGACTGCCCTTCAAAAGTCAATGGTCGCAACCTCAAAAATCTATCTACCGACTAGTCATGGCTAGAGCTTTAACCTGCACTTCCTTGAACTTCTCGATTCAGCAAAATCCCTAATTGTTGATACTGTAGGTTTACCAAGTCGGTCAATTATCTGATCGCCATCGAATCATCTTCATTCCTTGAATCAAGGGTCTGTCGATGTTCACGGGCGTCCTTGTCCTCTAGATATTTTGGCAAACTGACTAGACAAAAGTTAATCACTCTCATAGACATCTAATAACTAATGCTAAACTTAAACACTTATAGTTGTCGAAGCACGTCATGCGGCGATTGGCACTGTTACGTAATCATTTGAACGGTTTTACCAATTGGCTCTGATACCATCTCTGTAGCGACCCGAAAACCCACTTGTCATTGTTTCGCTCTGATACCATCTCTGTAACGACCCTGAGTCGTCCCCGGAACCGGGTCGCTATCCTTACTTTCAACCATAAAATCGGGTAAAAATTCATGTAAAATTTAAAACTTTGTTCCTTGACATAAAACGAGATTTTAGAAAACGTTTAAAATAGTTGCAGCAGAAGACTCTGTCAAAAATCAATTTAAATGAAGTTTAAGTTTCAAAAGCAATAAACAAAGGGTACCGGTCGACCCTTGCAGGCTGCGGTCGACACTTGACCAATGCTGCACCCAAGTTCGACACTTATACACAAAGGTCGGCACCTGGTTTGCTTCAGTTTGCATAAGTTGACCCTAGCAGTCGACACTTCCATGCTCATCCCAATAACTGGTCGACACCTATATGCACAGGTTGACACCTTGAGCTTCTCAGTCTGCCCCGGTCGAACCTTGCGGCCGACACCTCTGTCATTTTTACACTAATCGGTCGGCACCTACAAACGCAAGTCGACACTTTAATATTCTCTGCCTTCGCAGGTCAACCCTCATGGTCGACACCTCTAGTACACAGGGCGACACTTGCTAGGCTTGGTCGACCACTAAGTCTATTGGTTGGCACTTCCTTCACAGAAATTTCATTAAAACCTCAAATCTTTCAAATACAAACCGAGTTTTGACTCAACGTTGAAAATAACAAAACGAGCATTTTCCAATCAACTCAAAATCATTATATACATAAAAAAATGACAACTAAAAGTTTGAAATCCATTTATTTTCAAAATGATTCAAAACGACTCCAACTAACACCAAAATTCGTACTTACACACACCATGGTCAAAACGCCCTAACAGCTGGCCGAATCATCCACGAGCGCATTCCTCCAACTGCCTCCTAGTCCTGGTACGCTCTGAGTACTCAACAGCTATCGCCTCATCACCTACATTACAGAAGTCACCTATTAGCCTAATGCTAAGTAAGTAATGCATATAAAACATAAACGCTAAAAACAAAACATATCCTATTATATGCAGCTTCTACAGTTTTGTCTCTACGTTCGTTTCCGTCACTTTCTTACACATTCTTTATCTTACTACTGGGTTCTTTTTTACGTGCTAGATCAAGGTAACACACCTCGTAGTTCACCTCAAGGGACAAGGCCAACCTCGATCTATAAAAGCGACACACCTCGCTGTACACCTCACGGGACAAGGGCACACACGTAAAGCAGGGGAAGTAGTGACACACCTAGCGGTCCACCTCTCTAGACATGGCCAGTCAACCCCACGTTCATTATTTTCTTACGTACCTTTTCATTTCATTCATCACGTTTCATATCCTAATGTTTCATTTTGTAAAAGCATAAAAATTCATTTTCGTTTCGTTCTCGTACTTTAAAACCATGATGCATAATCTACTAAAACATAAAATAAATATGCATACAACCTAAAGAATAGTGAACTATGATGTAGGCCCCAAGGCAAAAACACATAGGTATAGCACTTACCTGGCATCCTTAACAAAACGCTAGTAAATCGTACGCTAAATTGGGAAACAAAATAACTTATAAAATCACGCATTCATTAATTCTAACTTCGTCCTATTCATGAAATTCTAACACATAAGTCTTAAACTCGTACAAAATCAAAAATTCCTAACTAAACCAGAATTAGCCTCATTTTCCAACAAAATTCAAAAATTCATAACTAATACATTACTCGTCTGATTTTGACTATTCAAAGTGCTACGGACTCCTTAAGACGTCTAGTTTTTAATTGTAGAATTTAGTTCCTAATCCATAAACCACAGCTTAGCCAAATTAGTCAGATGAGAGACCGTTCTGTAGACCCGAATTTCTCGTTTTGAGTCATTTTAAGTTGTTTTGATGTATGGATGGATTTCAAACTTTTAGTAGTCATTTTTATGCATATAATAGATTTAGGAATTGAGTGGTAAGTGTAGGTTTGGGTTTTGAAATTCTGTTCATTACTTTTTATAGAAAATTTCTGTTAAAAATACTGGTATAAAGTGTCGACTTGTATGCATAGGTGTTGACCGAACTAGGTAAATGTTAACCGCGAAGGTCGACCTACGGAGACAAAACCAAATTAAGTGTCAACTTGTGTGTGTAGGTGTCGACCAGTTAGCGTAAAAATAGTTAAAGTGTCGACCACGAAGTTTGATAGGTTCAAACGGAGAGTATTAGAGTGTCGACCTATGAAAGCAAGTGTCAACCTGTTACTGAAGTGAGCATAGAAGTGTCGACCGCAATGTTCGACCGGGGCGAACAGAGAATATTGATGTGTCGACCGGTGTAATCAGGTGTCAACCTGTGCAAACAGAGGCAAATGAGGTGCCGACCTATCTATATAGGTGTCGACCCTTGTGTGCATAACGGGTCCATTATCGACCGAAGGTTTTAATGGTAGACCGAAATTCCTTTTTGTTGTTTTAAAAATTGAAATTTCATTCAAATTAATTTTTGTTAAAGTTTTTCACTGCGATGCTTTTAAATGTTTTTTTTGAAAATGTCGTTTTAAGTTGGGGAACGAGATTTTAAATTTTAGACAAATTTTATTCGATTTTATCAGTAGGAGTATAGTTAGCGACCCGGGTCGTGTTGATATCAGAGCGAGCCGAAAACCAGTGGGTTTCGAGGCGCTACACTACTACTTGGGAACTCCATGGAGTCTGACGATTTCCTTAAAGAAAAGGTCGGCCATAATAGCATAATCATCGGTTTTGGTGCACACGATAAAATGTGTCATCTTGGAAAAACGGTTCATGACTACTATAATAGAATCTTTACTGCGGGCAGTCCGTAGTAATCCTAAAACAAAGTCCATATTAATTGTTACCAACAGGTGAGTCAGGACTGGTAAGGGTAGGTATAGTTCTTGAGGAATAACTTTACTTTTGCCTTCTGACACACAATGCACTGTTCGAGGAAATGGTGCACATCCTTCATCATGTGTGGGCAGTAGAATCGTTCTTTTAATAACTCGAGGGTTTTCTTTTCCCCAACATGTTCTGATAACTCTCCACTCTGGGCTTCCGTGATAAGACATTGCCTTAGGCTACTGTTGGGAATACATAACTTACCTCCTTTCACCAGAAAGCCATATGCGATACTATATTCCCCTTCTGCCTTGTCTTAGCGTCTAAGATAGGATAGCCTAAAATCATTGTTGGATTCATAAATTTTCTTTATCCAATCAAATTCGAAGAATCTAACGTAGCCCAAAATCATTGTTGGATTCATAAATTTTTTTTATCCAATCAAATCCGAGGAATCTAACGCCTAATTTAGTTAAAAGTATTCTCTTTCTAGATAATGCATCAGCAACGGTATTGTCTGATACTTTTAAGTATTTTAAAGTGTAAGAAAATCTCTCCAAGAATTCCACCCACTTCGCAAGTCTTTTATTTAGTTTGTGCTGACTTTTGATGTGTTTGAGGGATTTGTAGTCAGTATGGATCACAAACTCCTCGGATAAGAGATAGTGTTGCCAGTGCTCAATACCTTATATGACGGCATAAAACTTCTTGTCATACGTAGAGTAGTTAAGTGCTGCTCCTTTTAGCTTTTACTAAAGTATGCAAATGGTTTACCCTCTTGCCCCAGTACAGCTACAACGCCAACTCTTAAGATGTCACTTTTGATTTTAAACACGTTGTTAAAATCTGGCAATGCTAGCACGGGGGATTGATAAAGTTTTTCTTTAATCAGCTCGAATCTACTTTGACAATTGTAACATCGCGAGAACCCACACGTTCCCGATACGCTACAGTACGTCTACACACTATAACATACAGAGACTTGACACAACTCACTCAATTTAATACCACTTTTGTTTTCAAATCATATTCAAAAGAATATTTGTGAGTATAAAAAAAATTCGATTCGATTTAAAAACAACTCGTGCCCCGAAGAGGGAACACGAAATCCTCAGTATAAAAATACGCAGCGGAAAAGACAACGATTCAAAATAGTTTTAAAGTAAAATGACAAGACTCGAATTCCTAGGAAGAATTCCAACACATACCTCGTATTACACAAATTCGGTGTCGCACACCCCCACCCTTACTTCGACGCCCCGCGCGCACCCTCACGGTGCTGTACGTGCCAACTCAACATCACCACGTCACGCAGACGCTAACATCGCCGCGTGCCCCACGCACCCTGCCTCCGTACCACACGTCTGCACGCACGCCCTCATCCGACGCCGCACAACCCGTGAGCACCCGCAGGGCCGCGTGCCCCGCGCACCTGCGACCACGCCGCACTTCCACTCCCACCTTACTTCTTTAACACTCACTGTACACATCCCGACCTATTCCATATCCTCTCGACTCCTAACCTCTCTCCCAAAATTTCGGCAGAGTAACGCCTAAAAACTGGATATCCCAAAATTTAAACTCTGCATACAGTTCACTAGAAACTAGCAATATTTGTCTATCAAACATCAAGAGAATCTCCATAACAAAATAATCAATGTTTAAAGACAACGAAAATCTATCAACTACTATGAGGAAAGTCCATAGTATAGAGCATTACCAAGCTCTTACATGTAAAGCATATGCGTACGTCACCAAAATCACACGCACTCCATAAACCCTTATACAACTCGTCTAATCAACTGTACATCGACACAGCAAAATAAAATACCCGCAATAGTCAAGCCACCACTTATTGTCTACACGGGTCAGGTCGCCCTAACAAAATCTGCCATCCGGTGCCTCGATCGCACGCCGCCAACCGTTTTATGCCTCAAGACTAGGCTCTCGAGGCTCACTAGCAATATCGTCAGCACCTAAACCATAAAACACACAACATAAGCCTAACGCTCAGTAAGTAGTACAATATGAAAGTAAAAGCTGACAATACAATCCTATCACATGCAGTCTCTACACTCACACTCATGTTGTCACATCTGTGACGCGTAGTGTAACCGCACCAGGGTAAGGAGGAACCTAGCGCCACCCTACACTCTGACACGTCGCCACCATCCAGGACGCCCCAGTAACGAGGCCCACAAGCTACACACATACATCATCACACAGCAACTATATCAGGGTGAGGGTGTACCTCGCGTCACACTACACCTTGACACGTCGGCCCCGTCCTAGCCTCCCCAGCAACGGAGCCACATTTGCCACACACACGTTTCGCGACAGCCCAGCCGACCCACTCCTCTAACGAAATCCGGGACTAGTGTTGCACTGGCCCACACACTAGAAGGATCCGCGATACCACTGCCCATCATCCTCACTGTCAACACATACACGCCACGTGACGGCCCAACCGGCCCACTCCTTGAGCGAAATCTGCGGTTGGTTACGTACCGGCCCACACACTGGCGGGATCCGCGGTACCACCGCCACACGTTTCACTACTTACTAAAAACATGCTGAAAACCATTTTCGTTCCCTTTTTAAAAAAAATGATGTATGTTAAACAATACGCACGCACAGCACAATTAATAACATAAATTCTAAAGTTCTACGGAGTAGGCCCACTTGGGCAAAACACATGCATGCATTACTTACCTAGCGCCCTAAGCTCACTCGACGCACTGCTTCGCCAAAAAATGGCTCAACCTATAACACAAACAATCATTCATCAATCTTTACTTTAAAATTCACCAAATAAGTTAAAAATAACATCCCTTAATGTTGCGGCCAAGCCCCTGCTTGGTCACTAGAAGGCACGAAGGATCGGTTAGGCCTTCGGATCTCGGCCAAGCCGAGAAACCATTGAGAAAAATAACAAAATGAACGATCAAATGTGCTTGAAATGAAATGAAATTTGGTGTGAGATTAGTGGAGTGAGTGAGGTGTGTGATGGTGGTGGTTGTGGTCCAAGTTGATTAGAAATGACAAAATTGTGCAAGCAAACCCGCAAGTCAGCCGAAGAGACAATGTTATGTTCTTAGCAATCACAACATTTCCATTGAAAGGTTCTCAACTTGGGGAACAGGTTTTGGCCACTTCCTTCTTGTTTCCTTCCCTTGAAAGGGAGGAGAGAAAAGTGGAACACAAGCTCGAGCAACAACCTTGAGTTGCCAAGCTAGGAGGCTACTCCTAATCGGTTCATGGAACCGAGCACTTACCTTGGAAAGGTGGTGGAAAACTCCCTCGGTTTCCTCTAGAAAATATGCCGATGCTCATTAACTTTGCCAACCGAAATACACACACCAATGCTATGCTTATATAGGCCTAGGATGGAGGGTTTTAGGGCTGTGCTTTTGGTCTTCAAAACTTGGTGCAATGAAGCTTGTAACCGGCTCCAAAATGTTGTAGTGTTCGGCCGAGATGGTGGCAGCCAAGAGATTGATCAATGGCTTGCTGAATGCCATGTCATGGATCCATGTTTCTTCCACAAAAGGTAAAGGGGACAAGTATCTCAAATGGCAGCCCAATGGTGTGGCCAAATCGGGTAAAGTTGGCCACCACCTGCGGCACTTCCTCCTTGGCACGCTCGCGGCCGAGAATGGCATGTTTTGCATGCCCGATTGTTTCTTCAACTTAAGCCAATCCTGAAACCCTTTCCATCATCTATCCTAACCATTCAATCTAATCCTAACTGCCTAATGCATGCACATAATAATAAGTTAAACAAGAAGGCCAATGTTTGTCCAATAAGTTCAAAATAAAACATTACATAAAAGTTGACTCGGGAAGACAAATTCCCTTAAGAGCTTCATGATCTTCAATAGTGGCTTCCCATGCAAGGATGTGTCTCGGTTGCTCCATGTCTTGAGCCTCCACTTCCCACCTTAAGCTTGCAATTTCCGGCTCCATTAAATCATAACCTGCACAAGAATCAAATGTGTGAGAATGTAGGTTAATTAAAGTGTGTGCTTGGACTTGAGATTGTGTGACGGGCCTATGGGGCACATCACTTAACTAACCCATGAAATTCCAACTAAAACATGTCACCAATTTGGTTCGGCCGAACACCAACCTAAAGTTCAAACACGCATAACTTTTGCGTTCGTTGACGGAATTGAGTGATTCAAGTGGCTAAACATTCTCTTAGGAAACTAGTTTAACATAATAAGACGGATTTTAAAATGGTAAGCCGTAGCTAGGTGGAAAAATACCGAAACAGAATCTGCCCTTTTTATCCAATCTCACATTTTTGTTTTCCTTCAACCAAAACACACTCAAAATTGGCTTTACGCATCAAAAACAGCCATGCTACTATCACACTTCACAAATCTATGAAAAAAGCTCACTAATTTGACTAGGACCAAAATCTGACATAAACTTCCAACGTGCATAACTTTTGCGTTGGATATCGAAATCCAACGATTCTAGCGGCCATACATTCCTCTAACCACCTAATTTAACTCACTAAAACAAAATTTAAAACGATTAACCATAGCCCCATCAAAATCCCCAAAAACAGAATTGTTTTTATATGAAAAAAAATCCAAAATCTCAACTTCGATCCAATTTCGCCAATTTCTTCACCGAACATCCACATTTTAGCTCACCTATGCATACATTAACAAATTTTGTGGTTCCTAATTAGAAAATAGCAATGGCAGCACAAAATCCTCACGGTTTCCTTCCCAAAACTATGCATTTCTCAACCGGCTCATTTAAGCATAAATTTCGCCTCTAATTCTTCTGAATTCTAGCACAAAATCTCCAAAATTTAGAAGCAAAAAAACTCCACGCTCGGCCATCAAAACGGAACAAGATCGAAAGGGAAAACTCCCTGTTTCTCATTCTGGTTTTGTCGCGGGAAGGGCCAAGCCACACACACTGGCTCCATAACACACACTAGGTTCTAAAACACCTGAAAAACCGAGCGTGGAAACCGTCGGGAATTCAAGAACAACTGAGCTTCCACGCTCGGTCGATAGAAACTGAAACAGGGGAGAACTCACCTGGGGTTTTCAGCTCAGGAAGAACCGCACCCGCGCCTCCACTTCAGCTCGTCAGAACACTCCACGGACCGGCGTCTCACCCTCAGCAATCGATAGTCGGAACTCCCTCCCGATCGCTCTCTCTCTCTCTCTCTCTCGCGTCTCCCTCTGCTCTCGGTGTGAAGGTGTAACAGCCGAATGGTTTCTCCCAAGCCATTCGGTTGTTACATTTAATTATTTTTATTTTTTATATAATAAATAAGAAAATTACCAAATTGCCCTCACGTGCTTTTATTGTCTATAACTTCGTTAAATTATCATCGTTTCGACTTTAAAATTTCAAAAACCATCACAAAGTAGACTCCCGAGTTTTATAACTTAAATTACCCGTTAAAATGTTTCTCGAAACTCCAACCGAGATTAAATTAAAAATTTCATAAATTAGATTTAAAATCCAAAATTTTTCGGGTTATTACATCCCCCCCACCTTATAAGAATTTTGTCCCCAAAATTTACATACCGAATAAGTTGGGATACTGACGCTCCATGTCTTCATGCCGTTCCCAAGTAGTCTCTTCCACACCATGATTGCGCCATAACACTTTGACCAACGGGATCTCCTTGTTGTGCAGCACCTTCACAGCTGATCATAAGATCTTCACTGGCTTCTCTTCTTAGGACAGCGTCAGCTGGATCTCTATATTCTGTTGTGGCACTACCTGAGAGGGATCGCGCATACACTTCCTCATCATCGAGACATGGAAAACATCATGGATGGCATCCATCGACGAAGGCAACTAAAGCTGGTACGCAGTTCTCCCAATCCGCTTGGCAATCGGGAATGGTCCCACAAACCGAAGGTTGAGTTTCCCCCGCTTTTCAAACCTCACTACTCCCTTGAACGACGTGATCTTCAGAAATACCTCGTCGCCTTCACTAAACTCCAACTCTCGACGCCTCTGATCAGTATAACTCTTCTGTCGATTCTGGGCTGCTTCAATCCTCTTCCGTATCATAGAAATCTTGTCGACAATCTACTGTAAGATATTAGGACCTATCAGTCGGGCCTCCCCAACCTCATTCCAATACAATGGCGACCTACACTTCCTTCCGTAGATGGCCTCGTACGGCGCCATACCAATGGTGGACTGGTAGCTGTTATTATATGAGAACTCCACTAACGGTAAGAACTTACTCTAAGCTGCCTGAAACACCAACACACAGGCCCAGAGTATATCCTCCAGAATCTATATAGTCCGCTCTGACTGCCCATCGGTCTGAGGATGAAAGGTCGTACTGAAATCTAATCTGGTGCCCATAACCTTATGCAGACTCCTCCAAAATTTGGACGTGAACCTGGGGTCTCAGTCTGAAACAATCGACACCGGAATCCAATGAAGTCTAACTATCTAATGGGTATATAATTGGGCAAACGGATCCATGGTATAAGTCATCCTCACAGGAAAAAAGTGAAACGACTTCGTCAACCTATCCACAATCACCCAGATAGCATCATGGCCCTTGGCAGTCCTCAGCAGTCCCACGATAAAATCCATAGTGATCCGCTCCCACTTCCACTATGGTATTGGCAATGGTTGGAGCATCCCATGGTCGCTGATGTTCCGCCTTCACCTGCTGGCAGACTGCGCAGGTCTCAACATACCCAAGCACCGTTCATTTCATGTTAGGCCACCAATAGTGCTGCTTCAAATCCCTGTACATCTTAGTACTTCCGGGATGCACAAAGAAAGAAGATGAATGGGCCTCTGATAATATATCCTTCATCAGCTCCTCATCCTTCGGGACGTATCACCTATCTCAAAATTTCAAAATCCCGTCCTCTGAATAGCTGAACTTCAAAATTTCAGAATCCGTGGTGTAGGTGCAGAGATTCCTGCGGGTGAGTTACGAGGACCCAGGCAGGATGAGTAGATGGTTGGCCGCGTGCTACCATGTGTCGGACAGTGGAGTTCGTCACGGCGGCCCGACCCATGGAGTGAAGCCGGAAGGTAGGTTCTAGGAGTTATGTTTTGAGGAGTATATGTCAAGTACATAGATTTTGTGGCATAGGTGAGTTTGAGTGTTAATAGTCAGGATTGATGTATAGATGCATTTTGAAACTATTTGAGAAATTTTGATTGAATAATTCAGGTTTCTAATCGGTAGTTTTAAATTGTGGAAGATTTTGCCGTCTGTTTTCTTCCAAACTGGTGTTATTTTTAGACTGCTGGTGCAAAGTGTCAACCAAAATCAATAGATGTCGACCGGTCAGTGTAAAATGTGATGTGAATGTCGACCGCGGTGTTCAACTGGGGCAAGCAAAGAGAAATGAAGTGCCGACCGGTGACTGTGGGTGTCGACTGGTTAGTGTAAAATCAATGAGAGTACCGACCGTGAGGTTCGACCTGAGCGGGCAGAGAGAATTGGAGTGTCGACCGCCTAAGGCAGGTGTCGACTGACTTTCGTATGTGCTTAAAAGTGTCGACCGCGAAGTTCAACTGGGGTGGGCAGAGAGTATTAAGGTGTCGACTGGCATTTATAGGTGTCGACCGGTACTTTTTTTGAACATTTTGAAAAGCGAAGTGTCATGTAATGCGATTTTGATTGAGTTTTCTGTTGCGACAAGTCTACACGTTTTCAAAGAGTGCTGATTTAAGCTGAGTAACAAAATTTTTAAATTTTATACAAATTCTGTCGAGGTGAGGAGTAAGAGTACAGTTGACGACATGGGTCCGGGGACGAATCGGGGGCACTGTAGGGGTGGTGATAGCGAAGTGTGAGCTGGAGGGCGTGTGGGTTTTTGGGGTGTTACAGCTTTCCTCACTTCCCAAACCTGATCACTCCCTCGAACGTGGGGATTTTCAAATATAACTCATCGCCTTCCTTGAATTATAACTCTCGCTGCCTCTGGTTTGTGAAACTTTTCTGCCGACTCTGAGCTGACTCAATCCTATTTCTTATAATAGCAATCTTGTTGACAGTTTGCTACCGTATCTGCGGGCATATAAGTCTTGCCTCTCCAACCTCCTGCTAGTACAATGCCGACCTGCACTTACTCCTATACAGAGACTCGTACGGTGTCATACCAATAGTAGACTGATAACGATTATTGTACGAGAACTCAACCAATGGCAAGAATCTGCTCCAAGCCTCCTGAAACTCCAACACACAGGCTCTGAGCATATCTTTCAATATCTGTATGGTCCGCTCTGACTGCTCATCGGTCTGAGGATGAAAGGCCGTACTGAAGTCCAACCTGGTACCCATGTACTTTATGAAGAATCCTCCAGAACTTAGACCTAGGGTCTAGGTCTGACACGATCGACACCGGAATTCCATGCAGCTTGACTATCTCCTGAATGTACATCTGGGCGAACTGATTCATTGAATAAGTCATCATCACAAGCAAAAAGTGAGACGACTTCGTCAACTTGTTAACTACCACCCAGATTGCATCATGACCCTTGACGATATTTGGCAACCCGACCACAAAATTCATAGTTATCCGCTCCCACTTCCACTTCGGTATAGGTGGTGGCTGCAACATACCTAACGGCCTTTGATGCTCCGCCTTTACCTACTGGCATACTACACAGGTCTCAACATACTTGGCCACCTCTCGCTTCATATTAGGCCACCAATAGTGCTGCTTCAGATCCCTATACATCTTGGTATTGCCTGAATGTACAGAAAAAGGAGACGAGTGAGCTTCTGATAATATCCCTTTCCTTAGCTCCTCATCTTTCGGGACGTACCACCTATCCCGAAACTTCATAATCCCATCCTACGAATAATGGAGTTCAGTGCTAGCATTGGCCTCTACACGCGCCCTTAGCTTACTATACTCCGAATCCTTCTCCTAGGCTTACTTAATTCTTTCTAGGATGGTCGGCCTCAAAGACATAGCCGAAAGTGTCGCTGCTAAATTTGAAACTACCTCTACGCCAAATCTCCGAAGCTCTGCAGTAAGATTGGCCGGCACTGCTAAACGCATAGCAGAAGTCAAGGTTGTCACTCGGCTCAGGGTATCCGCTACCATGTTTAGCTTCCCTGGATGATACTTGATTTGCAGGTTGTAATCTTTAACCTGCTCGACCCACCTCCTTTGCCTTAAGTTCAGCTCATTCTGCGTGAAGATATACTTCAAATTCTAATGGTTCAAGAAGATCTTGCACTGTTGTCCATAAAAATAATACCTCTATATCTTAAGTGCGAAAACCAGTGCCGTTAACTCCAAGTCATGCGTGGGGTAATTTTGCTCGTAGGGTTTAAGTTGCCTAGAAGCATAAGCAATCACCCTCCCACTCTGCATCAACACACAACTCAAGCCTATCCTAGAGGCGTCACAATATATACTGAACTTCTCGCCTTCCAGTGGCAGGGTTAACAAAGGAACTGTAGTCAATTTTTGATTCATT
Source organism: Begonia peltatifolia (assembly GCA_022433055.1). Classification (NCBI taxonomy): domain Eukaryota; kingdom Viridiplantae; phylum Streptophyta; class Magnoliopsida; order Cucurbitales; family Begoniaceae; genus Begonia; species Begonia peltatifolia. The sequence goes on from CM039521.1 coordinate 9,342,476, forward strand.
GTCTGGAAGCTATCCTCGCACTCATCTGACCAACTGTACATTATGTTCTTTCTAGTCAAGTGGGTCAAAGGAACAAAAATCTTGCAGTACCCCTTAATGAATCTCTGATAGTAACTAGCTAACCGCAGAAAACTGCGTATTTTGCTAGCACTGGTCGGTTGCGGCAACTGACTCACATCCTGAACTTTCGCCAGATCCATTAAAAATCCATTACAGGAGATAACGTGCCCCAAAAAGTTGATCCTATCCAGTTAAAACTCGCACTTAAAGAACTTAGCATATAGTCAGTGCTGCTCCATAGTCGTCAGCACGATACTTAAGTGTTCTATCTGTTCATTCTTGCTCCGAAAGTATATCAGGATGTCATCAATGAACACTATCACAAATCAATCCAAGTGCTTCCTGAATACTCGGTTCATCAGGTCTATGAAGGCGGCTGGGGCGTTAGTTAATCCAAACGACATCACTAAAAACTCGTAGTGTCCACACCGCGTTCGGAAAGCTGTATTCAGGATATCTTCTTCCCTAACCTTCAACTGATAATATCCGGACCTCTGATCAATCTTAGAGAATACTCGTGCATCTTGAAGCTGGTCAAACAAGTCATTGATCCTTGGTAGTGGGGACTTGTTCTTCACTATCAGTTTATTCAGTTCTCTATAGTCAACACACATGGGTAAGGATCCATCCTTCTTCTTGACGAAAAGTACCAGCACACCCCACGGCGAGAAACTAGTGAGTATGAAGTGTGACACCTGAGACTTTGGTATATTGTACAATGTCCCCAAAACATCTTTTTGTATATAAACTTTGTCAATGCAATATACACCTTGAATATAGAAGTTTGTTAATGTAAAAGAGAAAGAGTGAATCAGAGTACTAGAAGAATCTACATGTACTTTTGATAAACTTAATGTAGTTTATCAAATGAAAGACAAAGTGACAAAGGGAGGGAGTTGATGTGAGGAATAAGTTAATCTACATGTAGTTTAAAGAAACTACATGTTGAAAGTGAAGAGTAGTTAAGGTAAATACTTGGTTCAAAATCAACCACCATCATTCTTCTTTTTAACCTAAGCATTTCCTCTTTTTAACGTAATCTCCAGCCCTCTATCTTCTTCCTCCATAGCTGATCAAACCTCTTTATTTCAAGCTGCCATCTTCAAGAGTTTAAGGTTAGAGAATGTTAAGGATTTAGTATATGCATAGAAAAGGTTGTAAAAGTGGGTTTTCTTTCAAGTTTTCTTTAATGGGATAAGAATTTCCAAAAAATCAGAGTTTGGGTTGGGTTGTCTTCCTTATTCTGATGATCCACACTTGGTTAAGGGTGTGTTAATGTTTATGATGAATTAGAATGGAAGTTTATGCATAATAAAAGAGGAATTTTGAGGTGGGTTTGTGATTGAAAAGGGAAAACAAAACAACATCTGTTCTTGAGCTATCTAGTTAAATTTTTATGTCTTCTTTGAATGAATAAATTGTTCCATTAGAATAGTGATATCGTAAGGTTTTTGGAACATCTTGGATCATTGAAAATGGTTAAGTATTAATGAAGTTATGAGTTTTTAAAGTTCACTCTAAATGGCAGAAATGTTTCGGTTAAGCTTACTGGTATAAGATGTCGACCGAAGACTTCAGAGGACGACCGAGAACCCTGTTATTATTTTGAAACTTGAAATGTTTGAGTATGACTCGATAGTTTAGATAAGCAAATCGGGTCCGGATACGTAGGAAGCTACATTGTAAGTGTTATGTGGTAATGGTTTTAATGCACTTGTATTAGGTTCCACAAACTACGAGGAAAAGTGATCAAAGTTGCTCGACTGCTAAGGACCGAGGTAAGTTTATATTGCATGTGTTTGGCCTTTAAGACCTACATCACAAAGGTACTAGGTTGGTAGATATTATTAGGACACATGCACGGATAGTGAGGTGTACTTTCATTGCTGTATGTTGAGGATTCGTGTAAGTATGCTTTTAATGTTATGTTATACGTAGTATATGTCCATGCAGCATGTTTTTACAAAATCATGAAAAACATTTTATGTGTGTGTTTTAAGTAAGAAAGATAAGATTATATAAAGTACGTAAATAGTTAAGTTACGAGACAGGGCAAGTATGGCCTATGTATTGTCCACTAAGCGGTCCATGTTATGTATTATGTATCGTCCACTCAGTGGTCCAATTTATATATATATTGTCCACTTGGTGCTCCACGTTTTATGAAGTGTCTACTTTCTCCATTTAGCTCTTTTAATTCATGTCAAGTGAAAAGTAAAGAAAAGAAAGTACATGTTTTATGAAATGTCCATACATGCTCATTTATGTCATACTGTATATTCTTACTGAGCTTTAGGCTCATTAGTTTAAATTTTGATGATATAGGTGAAGATATAACAGGTGAGGATTTCGAGCCTCAGGTTGATGAGTAGGTGTAGTTGGAGAAACAAGCTCGTGGGTTGTGTTTGCAGCAGTCAGGCGACCATTTTGACCCGTGGCTGATGTTCTAAAGGTTTTTGTTAGTTTTTAAAATCTCCGAAAATGATGTATAGATAGGAAATTTTTATGTGATTTAAAAACTACTGGAAATTTAGGTTTTGGTTTCTATGTGAATGGATAAACTTAAGTTTTAGAGTTCACCATTTATTTTGTTTAAATTTCCGTGATGTGTCTTCCTAGTTATAGTTGTCTGGAGAAGTGTTGATGAGGATATCGTTAAGTAATGACATAGGCGCATGTACGCATTTACAGGTAAGGAAAGGTTGAGGGAGATTTGGGGAGTTTATGAGATGGTATAGTCTGGTGGGAAAACATTCTGCCTTAAAGTGTCGACCTAACTGAGCCAGTGTCGATCGGTTGGTGTTAAAGTTATGTTTCAAAACATCCGTAGAGAATGGAAGTGTCAACCACTTAGTAGAAAATGTCATCAGAGTGTCGACCTACATGCTTAGGGGTCGACCAAACTAAAAAAGTGTTGACCGCAGGGGTCGACCTACTCGGACAGAGATGAATCAACTGTCAACCTTTGTATGTAGGTGTCGACCGATACGTTCAAAATTGTTTAATGTGTTGACTGCGGGGGTCGACCTACTCGGACAGAGAGGAATCGAGTGTCGACTTGTCCGTTCAAAACTGTTTAAGGTGTCGACCGGCGCTCGCAAGTGTTGACCGGAGTTTCTTTTTATGGCTTTGAAAAAAAAATTAACTTTGTCTAGCATCTTGTATAACGAGCTTTCCACTCACAAATTGTTTTCCGCTGTCAAGTTTTAAATTCATGGTAATGTTGTTGAAAGGAAATGAATAAATTTTAAAAGAATTTCCTTATGAAGTTTTACGAGAAAGTTAAGTTAGTAACGATCGCGTTACGAGTCGTTACAGTAGTGGTATCAAAGCGCCTGGGTTTTAAAATCGGTTTTGTAGACTGCCTGACTGTGCAAACCACCTCATGGGAACGCTCCAACAAATTAAGTTATGTTGCTAAGTATGTGTTTGTGTGTGTATTGTCTAGGATCGCTAACATGTCTAGAGATCAACAGAGGGATAGACGAAGGCTAGTTGATGAAAGGAATGACTCAGACACCAAAAGACAACTAACTGAACTGGTAAACCGACAATCCCAACAACTAGAGAGGTTCATGAACAGGGTTGACAATTTCTAATCCTGTGCTTCTAGTGATCTCAGTGGAGAGTGCTTCAGACGACTCCGACCACCGACCTTCGCTGAACAGTGTACGGATCCAAGACATGCCAAAGATTTGGTCCGGTCAATCAAGAATGTGTTCGACTATGCAGAGGTGGAGGAGAGTAAGAAGGTGTCGTGTGCAGTTTTTCCACCTCATGACGGATGCAGGTTACTGGTGGGATACAGTTAAGACCACGACGAATGTCAGAGAAATGTTGTGGGACGAGTTTAAGGAACTGTTCTATGAAAAGTACTTCAACCGTAATGTTCATACAAACAAGATGGTCGAGTTCGCCCAACTATGCTAGTATGGATCTGTGACAGAGTACATCAGGAAGTTTTAGTCGCTATGCCGTTACGCCAGCCACTTGTTCAGTACAGAGGAAAGCAAGGTACACCAATTTGTTTAGGGGTTAAAGCTGGACATCTATAACGGAGTTAAGATGGCTGGGATTCATGACGGAAGTCCTTGTAGCTGGAGGAGGTTGAAGCATAATGTCAGACGCAACGGGAACCTCCGAGAAAGTTTTTAAGAGAAGTTCAGTCACAACAACAACAGCGACCCCAGTAGAACAGAGGGTGGCAACCAATATTACAACAAGGCAGGGGCGTTAAAAGGCCGAATGACGCGACTATAGACCAAGAAAGAGGAAAAAGACCACAAGGGGCTCCTCAGTTCCCTATATGCCCAGTATGCAGGAGGTTGCATTCAGGAGAGCATAGATTGCTGACAAGACGATGCTTTCGATGTAACAAGGAGGCCACCAGATAAAAGATTGTCCCATGCAAGACAAGATGTAACACCCAGTAAACCCACGTGATCTCCGGCTCACTATTCTCTGTCATAACCATCGTAGCGCCCCCAAGTCATCCCCGAACGCAGGTCGCCAACAGTACACTTACTCATCATCTCGATAAAATTCGTATCAAATTTAAAACTTTTGTCCTTCGACTAACAACAACATTTTGAAAATGTTTAAACTTGTCGCAGCGGAAGACTCAATCAAAAAATCAGTTTAAATAAAACTTCACTTTTCAAAACAATATAAAAGAGGAGTATCGATTGACACCTGTACACACCGGTCGACGCCTTAATACTCTCTGCCTGCATCAGTCGAAGCTCGTGGTCGACACTTCTACGCTCATCCCTAAGAACGGTCGACACCTGCCTTTACTGGTCGACACTTTGATACTCTCTGCCCACACCGATCGAACCTTGTGGTCGACACTTCTACGCTCATCACATCGAGCGGTCGACACCTGCTTTCATCGGTCGACACTGTAATTCTCTCCACCCGCACAGGTCGAATCTCGCGGTCGACACTCTCACCATTTTTACACTAATTGATCGACACCTAAAGATACCGATCGACACCTAATTTAGCTTTGTCCCTCTAGGTTGACCCCCGTGGTTGACATTTGCTTAGTTTGGTCAACACCTACGCATACCGGTCAACACTTTGCACTAGAACCCTAAAGAAAGAAATATCAGTTCAAACGAAATGAATGACGAAAACTCCCGCAATTTAAAACCACCGATTAAAAACCTGGTTTCTTCAATCACAATCTCCCTAGTAGTTTCAATTACATCAACCAAATTCATACAGTAATCACCGAGGGAAAAACAGAGCGTAAGGAAATAAATCTGACAATTATCGATGAAGGAAATCCAGAGTATAGAGCAACATAATGCTCATACATATAATATATACATGCGTCTTCAAAATCACCCGAACAACTAGGAAATCTGCATCTATACACTAAAACATTAGGTAAAACAAAATCGTCCCCAAAATATCATATGGAAAAACAACCCCGAACACCTCACCAGAACTCACTTCCTCCACAGGTTCGGTCGTCCTAACCATCCGCCATTCGGTGCCTCAGTCGCACACAACCAACTGCCCTAATGCTCCAGATTGGGCTCTCGAATCTCAACAGTGGAAACCTCTGCACCTACACCATAAAACACACAACCTAAGACTATACTTAGCAAGTAGTGCGATATGAAAGTAAAACCGACAATGCAATCCTATCACATGCAATCTCTATGCTCATGCTCATGTTGTTACAATCTGTAACGCATAATGCAGCCGTGCCAGGATGAGGGTGAACCTCGCACTACACTACACCTTGACACGTAACCACTGTCCCGCACTCCCCAGCAACGAGGCCCACAAGCCACACACACGCGTCACCCACAGCAACCACACCACGGTGAGGGTGAATCTCAAACCACACTACACCTTGATGCGTTGCCACCATCCCGGTATCCCCAGCAACGGGCTGCAGTGGCCACATACATATTTCGCGATAGCACAGCAGACCCACCCCATAGGATTTGAGACTAGAGATGCACCGACGTACTCCCCGAGCAGGATACGCAGCGCCACCGTGCATCATCCTCACCATAAACACATACACGCCATGTGACGGCCCAGCAGGCCAACTTGCCGAGCAGAATTCGTGATTGGTTATGCACCAGCCCACTCCCCGAGCAGGATCCTAGGTATCACCACCACCTGTCTCACCACCGCTTACTCAAAATATGCTCAAAACCATTTTCGTACCCTTTTCAAAACATGATGCATGTCAAACAATACGCACGCATATCATAATCAAACAACACAATCCTAATGTCCCTCGATGTAGGCCAATCTGGGCAAAACACATGCATGCACTACTTACCTAGCGTCCTAAGCTTTCTCTGTGCATAACTTCACCAAAATCTGGTTCAACCTAAATATAAACAACCATTCATCAACATTCGAATCACAATTCATTAAACATGCTAAAAATCATATCTCCCAGCTAAATCCATGAAAACCCCACTAAAATGGGTCGTTAACTCGGTTCGGTCGAAAATCAACCTAAACTTCGGATACGCATAACTTTTGCGTCGAATATCGGAATCAAACGATTTCGGTGGCTAAACGCTCCACTAATAACCTAGTTTAACATATCAAAAGGGAATTTGAAACAATTAGCTGTAGTTAAGTTAAAAGTCTTAAAAACAGAATCTATTTTATGCACTATAAACGTACAAAATTTCAACTTCAACCCAATTTCGCAAATTACTTCACTAATCAACTACATTCTAGACTATTAAGTATAATCTAACAACAATTTCAAACTTCCCAATTAGAAAACCCAACTGGCAGCACAAAACCCCCCTCGGTTTCTCTTCCAAAATTGTGCATTCCCTAACCGACTCATTGAACTGTGAGTTTCACCACTAAACATCCTAAATCCTAGCACAAAATCTCCAAAATTTAGAAACAAAAACAAACTCCACGCTCGGCTAGCAAAACAGAGCAAGGCCAAAAGGGAAAACTCCTTGTCCTAGGTCGGGTTTTGTCGCGGGAAGGGCCGAGCCACAAACTAGCTCTAGCACACACACAGTAGCTTCTAAAACACCACAAAAACCAAGCTCAACAATTGGGAATTCGGAAGCAACCAAAGTCCCACAATCAGTTAACAGAAACCAAAACTAGGTGGGGGTGTGTTTACCTTCGGCCATCAACATGGGAAAACAACGAGCCGCACTTCACCTCAGCTTGCCGGAGAAGCCCGAACACCGCGTCTCTCTTTCTCGATTGCTAGCAGCTCACTCTCGGGTTCTCTCCCTCTCTCGATTTCTCTCGCTCTCGCAGGCTTGGGATTAGACGGGGTGGAATGACTTCCACCCCCGAAGCCATTCCACTTATAAAAAAAAATCTATAATATTTTAAATTAATACAAATTATCGAAACACGCTCACGTGATTTAATCATCCGTATTTGCGTTAAATTCGCATCCTTCAGACTTTAAAATTCAAAAATTTCTCCTACGATTCAAATTCTAAGTTTTTATAAATAAACCTCCCGTCAAAATCTCTCGAAATTCTAATGGGGAAATAATTTAAATTTCAGAAATTTGTAGGTTATTACATCCTCCCCACCTTATAAAAATTTTGTCTTCAAAATTTACATACCGAATAGCTAATGATACTGACACTCCTTGTCATGTCGCCGCTCCCAAGTAGTCTCATCTACTCCACGGTTGTGCCACAATACTTTAAACAAAGGTATCTTCTTCTTGCGCAACACCTTCACGATCGATTCAAGAATACTCACTGGCTTCTCTTCGTAAGTTAGCATTGGCTGTCTCTATATCCTGAAGTGGCACCACCCGATAAGGATCCCGCATACACTTCCTTAGCATCGAGACATGGAAAATATCGTGTATGGCATCCATCGAAGGGGGTAACTGAAGCATTTAGGCGGTCCTCCCAATCCTACTGACAATCGGAAATGGCCCCACGAATTGAGAGTTGAGCTTCCCTCTCTTCCCAAACCTGACCACTCCCTTGAACAAGGAGATCTTTAGAAATACCTCATCATCCACGCTGAACTCCAACTCTCGCCGCCTCTGATCTGCATAGCTTTTATGGCGACTTTAAGCTACCTCAATCCTCTTCGTTATAATAGCAATCTTATCGATAGTTTGCTACAGTATCTCTTAGCCGATCAGTCTCGCTTCACTAACCTCATTCTAATACAATGGCGACCTGCACTTCCTCCCATACAAAGCCTCATACGACGCCATACCAATGTAGGATTGATAACTGTTATTATACAAGAACTTGACCAACAGCAAGAACTTGCTCCAAGTCGCTTGAAACTCCAACACACAGACTCTGAGCATATTTTCCAGTATATGTATGGTCTTCTGTGACTGCCCATCAGTCTGAGGGTGAAAGGCCGTACTGAAATCCAACCTGGTACCCATGGCCATATGTAGACTCTTCCAAAACTTAGACTTAAATCTTGTGTCTCAATCTGACACTATCGACACCAGGATCCCATGCAGTCTGACCACCTTCTGAATGTACAGTTGAGCAAATTGGTTTATGGAATAAGTTATCATGACAGGCAAAAAGTTAGATGACTTTGTCAACCTGTCCACAATCACCCAGATCGCATCGTGGCCCTTGGCAGTCTATGCAATCCAACCACAAAATCCATAGTATACACTCTCATTTCCACTCCGGTATGGGAAGTGGCTGAACCGTATTCGATAGTATCTGATGCTCAGCCTTTTACCTATTGGCACAACACGCAGGTCTCAACATACTTGGCTACCTCCCGCTTCATATTAGGCCACCAATAGTGCTGCCTCAAATTTTTGTACATTTTAGTGCTTCTGGGACGCACAGAGAAAAAAGACGAGTGGGCTTCCGACAATATCTCATTCCTCAGCTTTTCATTCTTTGAGACGTACCACCTATCTTGAAACTTCAGAATCTCATTCTCCGAATAGCTGAGCTCGGTACAAGCTTTGGCCTCCATACCTGCCTTCAGCGCACTGCACTCAGGGTCAGTCTCTTGGGCCTACTTAATTCTGTCAAGGATGGTCGGAATCAATGACATCACCGAAAGTGTGGCTGTTAAATTAGAAACCACCTTTAAGCCAAACCCTTGTATCTCGATCCTCAGCTTGGCAGGCACTGCCTAAATTATGGCAGACGTCGAAGCTGACACTCGACTCAAAGCGTCCGCTACAACATTCGCCTTTCCTAGATGACACTTGATCTCCACATCGTAATCCTTAACCCGCTAAAGTCATCTTCTTTGTCGCAAATTCAGCTCCTTCTGTGTGAAAATGTACTTCAAACTCTGATGGTCTAAAAAGATCTCGCACTATTGCCCATACAAATAATATCTCCAAATCTTAAGTGCAAAGACTGTTGCTGCTAACTCCAATTCGTATGTGGGATAGTTCTGCTCGTAGGCCCTCTATTGCCTCGAAGCATAGGCAACCACCTTCTCACCCTGGATCAAAAAACACCCCAAGCCTATACTAGAGGCATCACAATAAATGTTGAACTTCTCCCCCTCTACAGGTAGTATCAACAAAGGAGCTGTAGTCAACCTCTGTTTCAGCGTTTGATAGCTGTCTTCACACTTGTTTACATTCTTTCTGGTCAACCGGGTCAAAGGACCTGAAATCTTGGAGAACCCCTCAATGAATCTCCGATAGTATCCAGCCAACCATAGAAAACTGCATATCTCGCTAGCACTAGTCGGTCACTGCCACTGCTTCACAGCCTGAACCTTCATTTGATCAACTGATTTGCCCTTAGAGGAAATAACATGTCCCAAGAAGTGGATCATATCTAGCTAAAACTCGGACTTAGAGAACTTAGCATATAGTCGGTGCTGTCTCAAAGTAGTCAGTACAATCCTCAAGTGCTCTCTATACTCCTCAATGCTCTGTGAGTAAATCAAGATGTCGTCCATGAACACTAACACAAACCTATCCAAGTGTTCCCTGGATACTCGATTCATCATATCCATGAAGGCTGCCAGCATGTTGGTTAGCACAAATGACATCACTAAAACTCGTAGTGTCCATACCTCGTACAGAAGGCAGTCTTTGGGATCTTTTCCTCCCTAACCTTCAACTGGTAGTAGCCGGACCTCAAATCAATCTTGGAGAACACCCGTGCACCTTGCAGCTGATTCAACAAGTCATCAATCCTTGGTAACAGGTACATTTTCTTCACTATCAGCTTATTCAGCTTCCTGTAATCAACGCACATGCATAGGGACCTGTCATTTTTCTTGACAAAAAGTACGAGCGCATCCCAACATGAGAAACTAGGGCGTATAAAGCCCTTATCTGTCAACTCCTACAGCTGCGCCTTTAACTCCTTTACCTTAGTAGGTGCCAACCTATATGGGTTCTTACACACCGGTTTAGCTCCAGGATATACATCAATAATGAACTCGATCTCCCAGTCAGGAGGCAGACCTGACAGATCTTCCAAAAATACCTCTGGGAACTCCTGCATAATGGAAATATCTCGAAGCTGAACTTTGCTTTGCAAATGTACGTCTGAGACACTAGCAAGGAAACCCATACCTCCACCATGCAACAATTGTTGGGCTCTCATAGCAGACATAGCTGTAATCCTGCTTTAACTCTTCCTTGCCCTGAAAGAGTAACTCTCCCCACTTAAAAGTCAAAAATGGATCTCTCTGTTTCTACAATCTATCGAAGCATTGTCTGAACAACCAATCTATTCCCAAAATGACCTCATACCCCTTTATGTCAAGTATGATCAGATTGGCATACACTTGCTTTCCTCCCACTGTCACAATATCACCTCGCACCACCTGACCCGAACATAGGCACTCCCTCGACGGCAACAACATGTCATAAAACTGTCCGGAAGAACTGGGCACCAGGTTTGCCTTGACCACGAAGGCAGTAGACACAAATCAATGTGTAGCACCTGTATTGATAAGAGTATAAGCCGCCATGCCTGAAATAAAAATGTTACCTGAAATCACTAATAGCTGGGAAGCATCGTCTGGCTCAATAAAGGCAAAAACCCTCAGCGCCACCCTCGCAGGAGCCTTACTCAAATTAGGGAAATCCTTAGCAAAATGCCTTAATTTGTTGCAGTTGAAGCACTGATTTCGTCGCCATTTACGATAATCCCTAGACAGGTGCCTCACCACAGTTGAAGCACCGCCCCGAGCCCACCTTGCACTCACCGAAGTGACTCCTCTGGCACTTAGGGCATAGTGGAAACTTGCCGACCCCTGTGACCGTTTGTTGCTCCCCTGGTTGCTAGAGCTGTCATTAGGCCTCTTCAGGCCCTTCAGCTGAGATGACTTTTCTCTACTCTACTGGGGCAACAACTCTCTGAAAAATCTTCTGGGCTGCTCCTTAAGCAGCTTTCTATAACTGGGCAGCTTCATCCTAGCCTCCTCAATTTTTAGAGCCTTCGCCATCACATCCTCGCAACGTACCCCTCGCGCTTTAGCTATGCACATGCCCATTTATACATCAGGTTTTAGGCCCTGCACAAGCTGGTGTATTTGTTCTCATCTAGGCCCACCAAATGCCCTGCAAATCGAGACAACGCCTCGAACTGTATCACATACTCAGCTACTGTGCCTGTCTGTCTCAACTACGCAAACTCTACCATCTTACGAGTCCTGATAGCATGGTTGAAATACTTACCGAAAAACATAATCTTAAACTCTTCCCAGGTCATGATGTTCATGTCTTTCGTGGTCCCGACTGTATCCCACCAATGGCGAGCATCCTTGGCTAGATAGAATGCCGCACTGGTTACCCTGTCATGGTCATCTACCTTGGCATAGTCCATCATACTCTCCATACTCCGTATCCACTACTCAACATTGAGAGTATCCGGAGATGACCCGTCGAATACTAGGGGTCTTAGTCTGCACAACCTTTCACCCTTATGATTTGCCGAAACCTGGGCACTACACTGGCCCTGGTCCTCCCTACTTATAAACAGCTCTAGTTGTTGAGACTGGCGGTTGACTAACTCTGTAAGCAGTTCAACGGCGTCATCCATATCGCCTTAAGCTCTACAAGCCTCCCTAACTATGACGCTAATCCTATACACCACAACATCTAATAATAAAAAAAAAAGACAAGGGTTCTAAGAATACTTACAGTTGGTGGAGCGCTCATGTGCAGCGGCTGGCGGTGTTAGCAAATCCACTGAAAGAAGTCGACCCCGTGGCTTTTACACTTGTAGCATCCCCTCTTCCCTCTGATTAACCGTCCTCTTTACCTTTCCCCCAAGCGGGGTGGGAATTGTGACAAGCCCTCCTGCATTCACAATCACACCCCTCAGTCGAGGGGCCCGACATCCTCATCGACCACAATTCCGGTTCGATAAAGGCTCTGATACCACAACTATAACACAACGTAAACACACGTGGTCTCCGGCTCACTCTGCTCCGTCATTACCATCGTAGCGCCCCCGAGTCGTCCACGAACCCGAGTCGCCAATCGTACACTTACTCATCATCTCGATAAAATTCTTATAAAATTTAAAACTTTTGTTTCTCGATTTAAAAGAACATTTTTAAAATGTTTAAACTTGTCGCAGCAAAAGACTTAATCAAAAGATCAGTTTAAATAAAACTTTGCTTTTCAAAACATTATAAAAGGGGAGTACCGGTTGACACCTGTACACACTGGTCAACACCTTAATACTCTCTGCCGGCATCGGGGGAACCTCGTGGTCCACACTTCTACGCTCATCCCTTAGAACGGTTAACTGTCGACACTTTGATACTCTATGATCGCACCAGTTAAACCTCGTAGTCTACACCTACGCTCATCATATAGAGCGGTCGACACTTTAATTCTCTCTGCCCACACAGGTCGAATCTTGCGGTTGACACTTTCACCGCTTTTACACTAACCGGTCGACATCTAAAGACACAGGTTGACACCTAATTTAGCTCTGTCCCCATAGGTCAACCCCTGCGATCGACATTTGCTTAGTTCAGTCGACACTTATGCATACCGGTCGACACTTTGTACCAGTAGCATAAAGAAAGAAATCAGTTCAAACGAAATGAACGATGAAAACTTCTGCAATTTAAAACCACCAATTAGAAACCGGGATTCTTCAATCACAATCTCCCAAATAGTTTCAATTACATCAACCAAAACAATCAAGAAATCACTGAAGGAAAAACAGAGCGGAAGGAAAAAAATCTGACAACTATCGATGAAGAAAATCCACAGTATAGAGCAACACAATGCTCATAGGTATAATATATACACATGTCCTAAAAATCACCCGAATAACCAGGAAATCAACATCTATACACTACAACATCAAGTAAAACAAAATTGTCCCCAAAATATCATAAGGAAAAACAAACCCGAACACCTCACCAAAACTCACCACCTCCATGGATCCGGTGTAATAACCCGGGAATTTTGAATTTTTATTTTTAATTTCTGGAATTTTTAATTTAATCCCGGTCAGAGTTTTGAGAAATATTTCAACGGAAAAGATTTGAATTATAAGACTCGGAGCCTACTTTTGCGATGTTTTTGGGAATTTAAAGTCAGGAAGTCGAGAAAGTTACGAAATTTTGGACGATTGAAGCACGTGAGGGCAATTTGGTAATTTGTATTTATTTTAAAATTTAAAAAAAAAAATTTGTAAAACACCCGAATGGCTTCGCGAGGAAGCCATTCGGTTGTTTCCTCGGTGCACCCGAGAGAGAGCCGAGAGAGAAGACGACCGGGAGCAGGGCGATCGTGTGCTGGAGTCGGAGCTGCGACGGCCGACGAGCACAAGTGTGAGGTGTGAGTTGCGAGCAGGGACTGCTATTCTGACGAACAGGAGCCGTTCGATTCCAGCAACTCGAGTTCCTGAAGTGAAAGCTGAGTGTTCGACCGACGACCCCGAGGGGCTGGTTTCCGGCCAATTCTGCCGCCAACGACCAGACTTGTTGCTGGAGTCTTTCTCACACCCGAGTGCCGGACGCCACCACTTGGTAAGTCCTCTCCCTCTGCTGTCCTGTCCGTATGAACCGAGATTGAGGTTCAGCTCCTCTTCATTTTTTTTTTCTCTCTTTGAATTTGGCTGCAAATGTGAGGGGATTGAAAGGGTGAGTGTGTAGGTTAGCAAGTGGACAGCAGGAAACCGGTGAGAGGGAGGGAGGCCGAGGGTGAAGGTTGAGCCAAAATTCAGACTTTGTGCTTGAATTTCTGATTTTCGGGTTAGATTGTGCTTAATAGGTGAAATGTGAGTGTTCGGTGCAGAGAACTTGCGGGATTTGCCCGAAGTTGAGATTTTGGCTATTTTTCGTATAAAAACAGCTTCTGTTTTTGGCTGTTTTGGCTAGGCTTAAATTGATCATTTCAAATTCTGTCTTTATGGGTTAAAATAGGTTGTTAGAAGAACGTGTGGCCACTGGAATCATTCGATTCCGATATCCAACGCAAAAGTTATGCGCGTCGGAAGTTTATGCGGGATTTTGGTTTAAGTCAAATTAGTGACCAATTTTAGTGGAAATTCGACGTGTGAGAGTAGCATAGCCATTTTGATGCATATAACTAGTTGGGAGTGAGTTTTGGTTGAAGGGAAGGAAAAATGTGAAATTTTAATAAAAATGGCAGATTCGGTTATTGGCATTTTTTGCCTATCTGCGGCCTACCGATTTAAAATCCGTATTGGGATGTTAAACTAGGTTCCTAAGGGAACGTTTAGCCACTTGAATCGCTCGATTCCGTTGGCGGACGCAAAAGTTATGCACATCCGAACGTTGGGCTGGTTTTCAGCCAAACCGAACCAATGAACCATTTTAGTTGAAATTTCGTGAGTGAAGTTAGAGAAGGTTGTTTTTAGCTAGTTGGTAAATGTTGGGATAAATACTGATGAGAAATTGGTTGTGTTTTAGGTTGAGACTTTCTGTTGGCAAAGCTGTGCATCGAGCGAGTTTAGGACACCACGTAAGTAGTGCATGCATGTGTTTTGCTCAAGCGGGCCTACACTGTAGAACTTTAGGGTTTATGTGATTGATTGCGGTGTGCGTGCGTATTGTTTGACATGCATCATGTTTTTTTTTAAAAGCGGGAACGAAAATGATTTTTAGCATGTTTTGATGTACGAGGTGAGACGTATGGCGGTGGTACCGCGAATCCCGTTAGTGTGCGGGCCGGTGCTTCACCAGTCGCGGATCCTACTCGAGGGGTGGGCCGGCTGGGCCGCCATGCGGCGTGAATGTGTTGACGGTGAGGATATGGGCAGTGGTACCGCGGATCCCACTAGTGTGTGGGCCGATGCAACACCAGTCGCGGATCCTACTCGAGGGGTGGGCCGGCTGGGCTGTCGCGAAACGTGTGTGTGTGGCAACTGTGGCCCCGTGCTGGGGAGGCTGGGACGGGTGCGATGTGTCAGGGTGTAGAGTGGCGCGAGGTACACCCTTACCTTGATGTGGTTGCCGTGTGGTGATGCGTGGGTGTAGCTTGTGGGCCTCGTTGCTGGGGAGTCCGGGACGGTGGCGACGTGTCAGGGTGTAGGGTGGCGTGAGGTTCCTCCTTACCCTGGTGCGGCTACACTACGCGTCACAGATGTGACAACATGAGTGTGAGTGTAGAGACTGCATGTGATAGGATTGCATTGTCGGCTTTTACTTTCATATCGCATTACTTACTGAGCGTTAGGCTTATGTTGTGTGTTCTGTGGTGTAGGTGCTGACGATACCGCTGGTGAGCCTCGAGTGCCTAGTCCTGAGGCGTAGGATGGTTGGCGGCGTGCGCCTGCGGCACCGGATGGCGGACTTTTATTAAGGCGACCCGACCCGTGGAGATGGTAGGTTGTGGCCTGGTCGGTTTGTGGGTTTTCTTTCTTTTGCGGTGATTATGTACGGGGGATGGGATTGGTTGTTGTATATGTGTCAGCGTATAGGTATATGGAGTGCGTGTGATTTTGGTAACGTACGCAGATATTTTTCATGTTAGAGAATGATATTACTCTACACTGGAGACTTTCTTCATTTGTATTTGATGGATTTTCGTCGTCTTCTTACTTTGATTTGGTTATGGTGATTTCTCTGGATGATGGATAGATAAACATTGTTGGATTATGGTGAATTGTGTGCAGGGTTTAAATTTTTGGGATAGTAAGTTTTTAGCCGTTACTCTGTCGAAATTTCGGGAGAGAGGCTGGGAGTCGAGGAGATAAGAAATAGGTTAAGGCGTGTGAACAGTAAATGGTAGAAAAAGGTAGATGAGTGTGGAAGTGCGGCGTGATCGCAGGTGCGCGGGGCACGCGGCCCTGCAGGTGCACACGGGTCATGTGGCGCCGGGTGAGGGCGTGCGCGCAGACATGCTGTACAGAGGCAGGGTGCGTGGGGCACGCGGCGCTGTGAGCGTGCGCGAGATACAGTGATGTTGGGTTGGCACGTGCGGCACCGCGAGGGTGTACGCGGGGTGTCAGAGTGGGGACGTGAGTGCTTGGGACCGGACTGTGTAGTTTGTGGGGTGCGTGGGATTTTTTTTTCTAGGATTTCAAGTTTTATCGTTTTATCTCAAATTGTTTTAAATGGTTTGCTTTACCGCTCCGTAGTTTTATGTTGAGGACTTCGTGTTTCCTCTTCGGGACGCGAGTTGTTTTTTTTTAAATCGAGTCGAAAAATTTTCATACTCACAAATGTTCTTTTGAAAATGATTTGAAAACGAAAGGGGAATTGAATTGAGTTAGTTAGGTCAAGTGTTAGTGTGTGTGTGTGTAGTGTGTAGATGCACTGTAGCACACCGGGAACGTGTGGGTTCTCAGGGTGCTACATCCGGTCGTCTTAACAGTCCGCCATTTGGTGCCTCGGTCGCACGCCACCAACTGCTTTAATCCTCCGGACTGGGCTCTCGAATCTCACCAGCGAACACCTTTGCACCTACATCATAGAATACACAACATAAGAATAATACTTACCATGTAGTGCGATATGAAAGTAAAGCCAACAATGCAATCCTATCACATGCAATCTCTATACTCACGCTCATGTTGTTACAATCTGTGACGCGTAGTGCAGTCGTACCAGGGTGAGGGTGAACCCCACGCCTTGCTACACCCTGATACGTCGCCACCGTCCCGCACTTCCCAGCAACGAGGCCCACAAGCCATACACACACATGCCACCTCACAATAACTACACTACGATGAGGGTGAACCTCTCGCCGCACTAGACCCTGATACGTTGCCACTGCCTCGGTCTCCTTAGCAACGGGGCCATAGTTGCCACACACACACATTTTGCGACAGCCAAGCAGGTCCACCACTCTTTAAGCAGGATCCGCAGTGCCACTATCCATCATCCTCACTGTCAACATATACACGCCGCGTGACGGCCCAGTCCGCCCACTCCCCAAGCAAAATTCGTGGTTGGTTATGTACCGGAACACTCCCCGAGCAGGATCCGCAGTACCACCGCCATGCATCTCACCACCGCTTACTCAAAACATTCTCAAAACCATTTTTGTACCTTTCTCAAAACATGATGCATGTCAAACAATACGCACGAACATCACAATCAAACAACACAATCCTAATGTACCTCGGTGTAGGCCCATCAGGGCAAAACACATGCATACACTACTTACCTAGCGTCCTAAGCTTTCAAGGGAAAATATGGGAAAACAGCGAGCCGCACTTCACCTCAGCTAGCCGAAGAAGCCCGAACGCCGCGTCTCTCTCTCTCGATCGCTAGCAGCTCACTCTCGGGTTCTCTCCCTCTCTATGTTTCTCTCGCTCTCACTCGCTCTCACGTGCACGGGATCAGACGGGGTTGAATGGCTTCGACCCAAAGCACTTCCACTTATAAAAAAATATATAAAATTTTAAATTAATACAAATTACCAAAACGCCTTCACGTGATTTAATCGTCCGTATCTGCATTAAATTTGCATCCTCCTGACTTTAAAATTCAAAAATTTCTCATACAAATCAAATTCCAATTTTTTATAAATAAACCTCCCGTCAAAATCTCCCCAAATTCTATCGGAGAAATAATTTAAATTTTTGAAATTTCTGGGTTGTTACACAAGAGGTAGACAGGTGCTACTCCTAGGATCTTTGCCTTGATAGAATATGAGGAAATTGCACAACCATCACTCGTTTCAGGTACTATTCTCATTTGTGGTGTAGCGGCTTTTACGTTACTAGACACAAGGGCTACATATTCGTTCATAGCCACTAATTTTATAGTTAAGTGGAATTTAGAGTTTTCGCCAACTACTCGATGTTATAGTGTTATGTTACCATCTGGCGAGTCTTTGCATTCAGATCAGATGGTTCGAGGCGATATAGTGTCTATAAGGGCAACAGGCTATATGCAGACTTTGTTATAATTGATATAAAGGCCTATGAAGTGATTTTGGGAATGGACTGGTCATTCAGACACTACCCTATGATCAACTACAGGTCAGGGTAGTGAACTTTCGACCTTCGAAGGGAGAAAGTTATTCATATCAGGCAACGTTACCCTCAAACAAGATACCTAGAGTATCGTCCATGAATACTCAATGTCTGCTAAAATTTAGATGTGTGGGATTCCTAGCCAATGTGTTTGATCGACGGATATGGAAGGAAGAAAAACTGCAGAATATCCCTATGGTTCAAGAATTTTCGGAAGTGTTCTTGGATGACTTGCCAAGATTGCCTCTGGACTGAGAGTTAGAATTTGGAATTGATGTTTACCCTGGTGCAGCACCAGTATCCAAGAACTCGTACCATATGGCTTCAGTGGAACTAAAGGAGTTGAAGACTCAGTTAAAAGAATTGGTGGACAAGGGTTTTGTATGCCCTAGTTTTTTTCCCCTGGGGTGCACCGGTTCTATTTGTCAGGAAGAAGGATGAGTCCCTGCATATGTGTGTGGATTACAAGGAACTAAATAAGCTGACAATCAAGAATAAATACCCATTGCCTAGGATTGACGACCTATTTGACTAGCTTCAAGGAGTTCGAGTATTTTCGAAGATAGATTTATGCTAGGGTTATTACCAGTTGAAGGTGAAAGCTGATGACATTCTGAAGACAGTGTTTTGAACAAGTTATAGGCATTATGAGTTCACGGTAATGTCGTTTGGATTGATGAATGCTTCTGCAGCATTTATGGATCTAATAAACAAAGTATTCCAGGATCTTCTTGACAAATTCGTAATAGTATTCATCGATAACATCCTGGTCTATTCTCGAAGTGAAGAAGATCATAAGGAGCATCTGTGAGTAGTCTTGTCTACTTTAAGGCGGCATCAATTATATGCCAAGCTGTCGAAGTGTGAGTTTTGGCTGGATAAGATAATTTTCTGGGACATGTAGTCTCTGCAGAAAGCATTTCGATTGATCCAGCAAATGTTAAAGCTGTAAAAGAGTGGCCATAGCTAAGGAATGCCAGTGAGGTACGTAGTTTTTTGGGGCTAGCAGGTTCTCACCAAAAGTTTATCAAAGGATTTTGAATGACAGCCAAGCCTCTAACAAGACTAATAAAGAGAGACGAAAAATACATGTGGTCCGAACAGTGCGAACGGGGTTTTCAGACACTGAAATAGAAATTAACTGTGGCTCCATTGTTGACTCTTCCAGTAGAGGACAACAAGTTCAGTGTATATTGCGATGCTTCCAAGATCAATTTGGGATGCGTATTGATGCAGAATGGGAAGGTGATAGCTTACGCTTCCAAACAGTTGAAGAGTTATGAACGGAACTACCCTACTCATGATCTGGAGTTAGCGGCGGTGGTATTTGCATTGAAAATATGGACGCACTATTTGTATGGACAATAATGTGAGGTGTTATCAGATCACAAAAGTCTGAAATACATCATTACTCAGAAGGAACTGAATATGAGGCAGAGAAGGTGGTTAGAGTTTGTCATGAACTATGATTTTGAGATCAAGTACCACCCTAGAAAGGCTAATGTTGTTGCCGATGCATTGAGCAGAATGATCGATACGATGCAGCCAGCAATGTCAGCTATATCTATGCCCTTGAAAATGGAGATTCAGAGATTTGCATTGGAAATGGTTTTTGAATTAGCAGCAGTGCTTTCAGAGCTTTCTTTACAGCCTACTATTTTGGACAGGATCAAGGGGGCACAGAAATGTAACTCGGAGGAAATGAGCGACTTAATGAGAAACATGGCGAATGCTTCTTCCAAATTCACCTATTCAGATGATGGTATCGTGCAGTTCGGGAACAGATGGTATGTCCTAAATGAGGAGGAGTTGAGAAAGGAAATCTTGTCTGAAGCTCACTCGTCAACTTTCTCAGTGCACCCACGTAACAGCAAGATATACCGAGACTTAAAACAACATTATTGGTGGCCGAACATGAAGAGAGAAGTAGCAAATTACGTGGAATCATGCTTGGTATGTCAGCAGGTGAAAGTAAAACATCAGAGGCTGGGTGGGACTCTTCAGGCTCTGTCCATTTTGGAATGGAAATGGGAGAACATCGCTATGGATTTTCTAGTGGGTTTACCAAGGACAGCCAAAGGTCATGATGGCATATGGGTTACACTGGACAGATTGACAAAATCGGCCCATTTCAACCCATTAAGATGACATTTACGATGAATCAGTATGCAGAGCTGTATGCTCAAGAGATTATTAAGTTGCATGGGATTCCATGTCGATTGTTTCAGATCGGGATCCCAGGTTCATCTCAAGATTTTGGAAGAGCCTGCAAAGTTCTATGAGTACGAAGTTAACTTTTAGCACTGCATTCCATCCTCAGACAGATGGACAATCTGAGCAGGCGATTCAAATATTGGAGGACATGTTAAGACCATGTGTGCAAGAGTTTCAAACGTCATGGAGCAAGTTTATGCTATTGATAGAATTTTCATATAACAACAGTTACGAGTCTATGATTGGTATGACTCCCTACAAAGCTTTTTATGGCAGGAAATGTAGATCACCATTATATTGGGACGAAGTTGGCCAAGCAAAGCTAGTTGGTCCTGAGATTCTACAGCAAATGTTGGAGAAAGTTGCAGTAATCAGGCAAAGGATAAAGACTGCTCAAAGCTGACAAAAGAGTTATGCAGATAAAAGAAGAAGAGATCTGGAGCTTGCCGAAGGCGATGAGGTGTTCCTAAAAGTCTCACCATTCAAAGGTGTCTTCCAGTTTGGCAGGAAAGGAAAACTCAGTCCAAGGTTCATAGGACCGTTTCCTATCTTGGAGAGAATAGGAAATACAACCTACAGATTGCAGCTACCTACGTCTATGGATGGAGTTCACAACGTATTTCACGTATCCATGTTGAGGAAATGTATACGTGATCCAGCTCAAATTTTTGAACCAATAAACATAGAGATCCAACTGAGTCTAACATAGGAAGAAAGACAGGTGAGAATCCTAAAGTCTTCTATCAAAGTCCTTTGCAATAAGGAAATTCCACTAGTGAAGGTTTCATGGTGAAATCATAAAGTGGAATAAGCCACTTGGGAAAGAGAACAAGTTATGCTGAGTCGATAGCCGGAGCTATTTGGTTAAGCAAATTTTGAGGACAAAATTTTGTTTAAGGAGGGTGAAATGTGACACTTGAGACTTCGGTATATTATACATTGTCCCTAAAACATCTTTTTGTATATAAACTTCGTCAATGTAATATACACCTTGAATATTGAAGATTGTTTTTGTAAAAGGGAAAGAGTGAATCAGAGTACTAGGAGAATCTACGTGTAGTTTTGATAAACTTCATGTATTTTATCAAATGAAAGACAAAGTGACAAAGGGAGGAAGTTGATGTGAGGAATAAGTTAATCTATATTTAGTTTGAAGAAACTACATGTAGAAAGTGAAGAGTAGTAAAGGTAAATACTTGGTTAAAAATCAACCACCACTCACTCTACTTTTTAACCTAAGCACTTCCTCTTCTTTACGTAATCTCCAGGCCTATCTCTTCTTCCTCCATAGCCAATCAAACCTCTTCATTTCAAGTTTCCATCTTCAAGAGTTTAAGGTAAGAGACTGTTAAGGATTTAGTATATGCATAGAAAAGGTTGTAAAAGTGAGTTTTCTTTCAAGTCTTCTTTAAGGGGATAAGAATTTCAAAAAATTCAAGATTGTTTGGGTTATCTTTCTTCTTCTGACAATCCTAACTTGGTTAAGGATATGCAAAAGTTTAAGATGAATTAGAATGTAAGTTTATGTATGATAAAAGAGAAATTTTGAGGTGGGTTTGTGATTGAAAAGGGAAAACAGAAAAGCATCTGTTCTTGAGCTATCTGGCCAAGTTCTTATGTTTTCTTTGGATAAATGAATTGTTCCATTAGAATGGTGATATCCTAAGGTTTTCGGAACATCTTGGATTATTGAAAATGGTTAAGTATTAGGGAAGTTATGAGTGTTTGAAGTTCACTCTAAATTACAGAAATGTTTCGGTTAAGGTTACTAGTATAACGTGTCGACCGAAGACTTTAGAGGTTGACCGAGAACCATGTTATTGTTTTTAAAGTTGAAATGTTTTAATAAGAGTCAATAGTTTAGATAAGCAAACGAGGTCCAGAAAACTCTGGACGCTACATTGTAAGTGTGATGTGCTAATGGTTTTAATGCACTTGTATTAGGTTCCAAAAACTTCGAGGAAAAGTAATCAAGGTTGCTCGACTGCTAAGGAGCGAGGTAAATTGATATTGCATGTGTTCGGTCCTTAAGGCTTACATCACAAAGATACTAGGTTGGTAGATGTTATTAGGACACATGCATGGGTAGTCAGTTGTAGTTTTATTGTTGTATGTTGAGGATCGGTTTAAGTATGCTTTTAATGTTATGTTATACGTGATGTATGTTTACAAAATCATGAAAAACGTTTTATGTGCGTGTTTTAAGTAAGAAAGACTAGATTATGTTTAGTACGTAAATAGTTAAGTTGCGGGACTGGGCAAGTATGACTTATGTATTGTCTACTGAGCGGTCCGTGTTATGTATTAGATATCATCCACTCAGTGGTCCAAGTTGTATATATATTGTCCACTTTGTGGTCCACGTTTTATTAAGTGTCTACTTCCCCCATTGAGCCCCTTTAACCCATGTCAAGTGAGAAGTAAAGAAAATAAAGTACATGTTTTATGAAATGTCCATGCATGCTCATTCATATCATACTGTATATTCGTACTGAGCTTTAGGCTCATTAGTTTAAAATTTGATGATGTTGGTGAAGATATAACATGTGAGGACTTCGAGCCTCAAGTTGATGAGTAGGTGCAGTTGGAGTAATGAGCTCTTGAGTTGTGTTCGCAGTAGTCAGGCAACCATTTTTATCCGTGGGTGATGTTATAAAGGTGTTTGTTAGGTTTTAAAATTTCTGAATATGATGTATGGATAGGAAATTTGTATGTGTTTTAAAAGCTACTTGAAATTTAGGTTTTGGTTTTTATGTGAATGGATAAGCTTAAGTTTTAGAGTCTCCCATGTATTTTGTTTAAATTTTCGTCATGTGTCTTATTATTTATAGTTGTTTGGAGAAGTGTTGATGAGGATATCGTTAGGTAATGACATAGGCTGTAACACCCCGAGAAATCCCACGTTCTCGGTGCACTACAGTACGTCTACACACTATGACCCACTAAAACTTGACACAACTCACTCAGTTTAATAGTACTTTTGTTTTCAAATCATCTTCAAAAGAACATTTGTGAGTATAAAAAATTTTTGACTCAATTCGAAAGCAACTCGCGCCTCGAAGAGGGAACACGAAATCCTCAATATAAAAATACGCAGCGGAAAAGAAAACAATTTAAAATAGTTTTAAGAAAAAATGGCAAGACTTGAAATCCTAGAAATGATTCCAACATACCTCTCGAACTACACAAAATCGGTGCCGCACACGCGTCCCCACTTAAATGCCACGCGCGGCACCTCGAAATCGGTGCCGCACACGCGTCCCCACTTAAATGCCCCACGCGCACCCTCGAGGTGCCGCACATGCCAACTCAATATCACCGCATCACGCGCACGCTCACAGTGCTGCGTGCCCCACGCACCCTGCCTCCATACAGCACGTTCGCATGCACGCCCTCACCCAGCGCCGCACGACCCATGAGCACCCGAGCGCCGCGTGCCCCGAGCACCTGCGATCACGCCACACCTCCCACTCTCATCTACACTTCCCTAGCACTCACTGTACTCATCCCGACCTATTCCATATCCTTTCTACTTCCAACCCCTCTCCCAAAATTTCGGCAAAGTAACGCCTAGAAATGAGATATCCCAAAAATAAAACCCTGCACACAGTTCACCAGAAAGCTAGAAATATCTATCCATCAACCACCTAGAGATAACTCCATAACCAAATAAAAATTTAAAACAATAAATCCATCAACTACAAGTGAAAAAAATCCACAATACAGAGCAATTCCAAGCTCCTACATGTAAAATATACGCGTAACGTCGCCAAAATCACACGCACTCCATAAACACCTATACAATGACGCATATACAACTCATCTCATCGACTGTACATCACCACAGGAAAAGGAAAATACCCCCAAACGAACCCAGCCACACCCTACCATCCCCACGGGTCGGGTCACCCTAACAAAATCCGCCATCCGATGCTCGGTCGCACGCCGCCAATTGTCCTCTGCCTCTGGACTAGGTTCTCGAGACTCATCGGCAATATCATCGGCACCTACACCATAGAACACACAACATAAGCCTAACGCTCAGTAAGTAATGCGATATGAAAGTAAAAGCTGACAATGCAACCCTATCACATGCAGTCGCTACACTCACACTCATGTTGTCACATCTGTGACGCATAGTGTAGCCGCACCAGGGTAAGGAGGAACCTAACGCCACCCTACACCCTGACACGTCGCCACCGTCCCGGACTCCCCAGCAACGAGGCCCATAAACTACACGCACACTTCACCACACAACAACCACATCAGGGTGAGGGTGTACATCGCGCCACACCACACCCTGACACTTCGCCCTCGTCATAGCCTCCCCAGCACATGGCCACAGTCGCCACACACACTCGTTTCGTTATAGCCCAGCCGGCTCACTCCCCAAGCGAAATGCGCGACTGGTGTTGCACCGGCCCACACACTAGTAGGATCCGCGATACCACTGCCCATCACCCTCACCGTCAACACATACACGCCCCGTGACGGCCCAACCGGCCCACTTCTCGAGCGAAATCTGCGATTGATTACGCACCGGCCCACACACTAGCAGGATCTGCGGTACCACCGCCACGCGTCTTACCACTTACTCAAAATATGCTCAAAATCATTTTCATTCCTTTTTAAAAAAAATGATGCATGTCAAACAATATGCATGCAGACCACAATTAATCACATAAATTCTAAAGTTCTACGGTGTAGGCCTACTTGGGCAAAATGCATGCATGCACTACTTACCTGGCGTCCTAAGCTCGTTCGATGCGCAGCTTCGCCAAAAAAAGCCTCAACCTAAAACACAATCAATCTCTCATCAGTATTTATTTCAAAATTCACCAAATAGCTAAAAATAACATTCCTTAACTACACTCATGAAATTCCAACTAAAACGGGTCATTAGTTTGGTTCGGCCGAAAATCAGCCTCAAGTTCGGACGGGCATAACTTTTGCGTCCTTTAACGGAATCGAGTGATTGAAGCGGCTAAACGTCCCCTTAGGAACCTAGTTTAACATATTAAGACGGATTTTAAAACAGTAAGCCGCAGTTAGGTGGAAAAACCCAGAAACCGAATCTGCCCCTTTTATTAAATTTCACATTTTTGTTTTTTCTTCAACCAA
Organism: Begonia peltatifolia; assembly: GCA_022433055.1. NCBI lineage: Eukaryota > Viridiplantae > Streptophyta > Magnoliopsida > Cucurbitales > Begoniaceae > Begonia > Begonia peltatifolia. The sequence continues at coordinate 9,368,248 of CM039521.1, forward strand.
AACTCACTCAATTTAGCTCTACGCACCAAAAACAGCCATGCCACTATCACTCGTCGAAATTCCACGAAAAACGCTGACCAATTTGACTCGGACCAAAATCGGACATAAACTTCCGATGCACATAACGTTCGCGTCGGATATCGGAATCGAACGATTCCAGCGGCCATACGTGCCTCTAACAACCTATTTTAACCCATAAAAACAGAATTCAAAATGATTAACCGAAGCTAGGCCGAAATGGCCGAAAACATAATCTAATCGGCCAACAATCCCATTTTTTATTCTAGTTTAAATTCCAAAATTACTACATCTAATCGGCCACATCCCACTCATTCATGCATAATCCACTTAAAAATTGAAGATTCGAGCACCAGCCCGAACCTTGCTCAACTCCCCCCTCCCCCCCTTCGGTCACTCTCCCTCTCACCGAGCATCCACTGCTTCCCCTCACTAACACCAGCATTCACAACCTATAGTCGCCCTCACACCGAGCCAATTCATCAGAGAGAAGGAAAAAGAACCAAGCCCTCACGCTCGGCCGACAGAGGGCAAAACAGTAGAGGACTTACCTGGGATTTCTTAGCTCGAGACGAATCGCACCTGCGCCTACGCTTCAGCTTGTCGGACACCCCGATCGAAGATCAAAACTGAGCTCCCGATCACCCTCTCTCTTGCCTTCGCTCTCGGCTCCGGCGAAGCAAAACCAAACACTCAACGGCTTGTGAAAGTTGTTAAGGTGTTTTAATAAAATTTTTAATTTTATAAAATAATTTAAATAATAAATTTACCAAAACGACCTCACGTGTTTTTATCGTCCGTAACTTTGCTAAATTTTCGCCCTCTCGACTTTAAAATTTTTGAAAACCATCACAAACTAGACTCCGAGTTTTATATTTTAATCTACCGTTAAAATATTTCTCGAAACGACAACCGAGATTAAATTAAAAATTCAGAAATTAAATTTAAAAAATCTGAAATTTTCTGGGTTGTTACATAGGCGCATGTATGCGTTTACAGGTAAGGAAAGGTTGAGGGAGATTTGGGGAGCTTATGAGATGGTATAGTCTAGTGGTAACGGCATTCTGTCTTAAAGTGTCGACCTAACTGAGCCAGTGTCGACCGCTTAGTAGAAAATGTCACCAGAGTGTCGACCTACATGCTTAGGGGTTGACTAAACTCTAAAAGTGTCAACCGCAGGGGTTGACCTACTCGGACAGAGAGTACTCCAGTGTTGACCGGTGTATGTAGGTGTCGACTGGTCCGTTCAAAACTTTTTTAGGTGTCAATCGGCGCTCGCAATTGTCGATCGAAATTTCGTTTTACGGCTTTGAAAAAAAAAAGTTTCTTTAGCATCTTGTATAACGAGCTTTCCACGTACAAATTGTTTTTCACTGTCAAGTTTTAAATTCATGGTAATGTCGTTGAAAGGAAATGAATAAATTTTAAAAGAATTTCCTTATGAACTTTTATGAGAAAGTTAAGTTAGTAACGATCGAGTTACGAGTCGTTATATGAAGCCTTTATCCGTCAACGCCTTTAATTGCGCCTTTAACTCTTTCAACTTTATAGGCGCCAGCCTATATGGGTTCTTGTACACTGGCTCAGCTCCAGGGTATACGTCGATAACGAACTCAATTTCCCTGTCAGGGGCAGACCTGGCAAATTATTAAGAAATACCCCCGAACAATCCTGTACAACGGGGATGTCTTGGAGCTGAACCCTGCCCTGAAACTATGCATTCACGACACTAGCCAAGAACCCTATACATCCAGCTCGTAACAACTGTTGGGCTCTCATAGACGACACCACCAAAATCTTGCTCAAGCTCTTTCTCGCCTTGAAGGAGCCACTCTCTCTGCTCAGGGGGTCAAAAATGGATCTCTCTGGTTCTGCAATTTATCGTGGAATAATGTATAGACAGCCAATCCATCCCAAAACTAGCCTCATACCCCTTTATGTCAAGTATGATCAGATTAGCATACAACTACTTTTCTCCTTCTGTCACGATATAACCTTGTAGCACCTGATCCGAGTATAGACGCTCCCCCGACGACAACAACACATCATAAAACTGCCCAGAATAGCTGTACACTAGATTTACCTTGACCACGAAGGCAGTAGACACAAATGAATGCATAGCACCCATATTGACAAGGGTATAAGCTGTCATGCCTGAAATAAGAATACTATCTGAGATCACTGATGGCTGGGCGGCATCATCTGGCTCAATGAGGGCGAAAACCCTCGGTGCTACCCTTGCTGGAGCCTTGCTCAAATTCGGGCAACTCCTAATAAAATGTCTCATTTCATTGCAGTTGAAGTACCGATTCTGTCACGGCTTCTAACAATCTCTGGACATGTGGCCCGCCTCACCACAGTTGTAGTATCGCCCTGCACCTACTTTGCACTCACCGGGGTGACTTCTATAGCACTTAGGGCTTAGTGGAAATTGCCCCAACCTTTGCAGCCGCTTGTTGCTCCCCTGGCTGCTAAAGCTGCGATTAGGCCTTTTCATGTCCTTCCGCTAAGCTACCTCCTCTCCGCTCGACTAAGGTAACAACTGTCTCAAAAATCTTCTAGGCTGCTCCTTAGTCGGCTGTTTATAACTGGTTAGCTTTGACTAGCCTACCCAATGTCTATAGCCTTTGCCACCACATCCTCATAAGACACTCCTCGCGTTCTGTTACGGCCAAGCCTCTGCTCGGTCACTAGAATGCACGAAAGGATCGGTTAGGCCCTCGGATCTCGGCCAAGCCGAGAAATCCTTGAGAAAAACAACAAAATGAACAACCAAATGTGCTTGAAATGAAATGAAATTTGGTGTGAGATTAGTGGAGTGAGTGAGGTGTGTGATGGTGGTGGTCGTGGTCCAGGTTGATTAGAAATGACAAACTTGTGCAAGCAAACCCGTAAGTCGGCCGAAGAGACAATGTTATGTCTCTGCAATCACAACCTTTCCATGGAAAGGTTCTCAACTTGGGGAACCAGTTTTGGCCACTTTCTTCTTGTTTCCGTCCCTTGAAAGGGAGGAGAGAAAAGTGGAACACAAGCTCGAGCAACAACCTTGAGTTCCCAAGCTAGGAGGCTACTGCTAATCGGTTCATGGAACCGAGCACTTACCTTGGAAAGGTGGTGGAAAACTCCCTCGGTTTCCTCTTAGAAAATATGCCGATGCTCATTTATTTTGCCAACCGAAATACACACACCAATGCTATGCTTATATAGGCCTAGGATGGAGGGTTTTAGGCCTGTGCTTTGGTCTTCAAAACTTGGTGCAAAGAAGCTTGTAACCGGCTCCAAAATGTTGTAGTTGTGCGACCGAGATGATGGCAGCCAAGACGTTGATCAATGGCTTGCTGAATGCCATGTCATGGATCCATGTTTCTTCCACAAAAGGTAAAGGGGACAAGCATCTCAAATGGCAGCCCAATGGTGCGGCCAAATCAGTTAAAGTTGGCCACCACTTGAGGCACTTCCTCTTTGGCGCGCTTGCGGCCGAGAGTGGCATGTCTTGCATGCCCGATTGCTTCTTCAAGTTAAGCCAATCCCAAAACCCTTTCCATCATCTATCCTAACCATTCAATCTAATCCTAAATGCCTAATGCATGCACATAATAATAAGTTAAACAAGAAGGCCAATGTTTGCCCAATAAGTTTAAAACAAAACATTACATAAAAGTTGGCTCGGGAAGACAAATTCCCTTAAGAGCTTCATGATCTTCAATGGTGGCTTCCCATGCACGGATGTGTCTTGGTTGCTCCATGTCTTGAGCCTCCACTTCCCACCTTAAGCTTGCAATTTTCGGCTCCATTGAATCATAACCTGCACAAGAATCAAATGTGTGAGAATGTGGGTTAATTAAAGTGTGTGCTTGGACTTGAGATGGTGTGACGGGGCTATGGGGTACATCATCCTCCCCAGGTGACTGTGGATTTTACCTCAAATCCGATAAGTTCGGGTCTTAGAACTGATCTTCATCGCCTTTATATGGTGATAAATATTGGACGTTAAAAGTCGCGGATACTCCAGATTCACCCGGCAATTCAATTTTGTAGGCATTATCATTGATCCTCTCAAGTACTTTAAATGGTCCATCCGCACGAGGTAGAAGTTTAGACTTTCTCTTATTAGGAAATCTTTCCTTCCGGAGGTGCAACCATACTAAGTCTCCTGCACGGAAAATGACTTCTTTGCGACCTTTGTTCACGTGCTTGGCCACACTCTCATTTCCCTTTTAATGGCCTTTCGCACAGTTTTGTGCAACTTTTTAATTTGTTCGGCCTTATTTGCACCTGATGGGTTGGCTAGGTCCTTAGTAGGTAAAGGGACAAGGTCCAACGGTGTAAATGGATTAAACCCATAGGCAACCTCAAGGGGCGTTTTCTGAGTAGTGGAATGAAGGGTGCGGGTGTAGGAAAATTCCAAGCTTGGAAGTATGATGTCCCAGTTAGACAATTTCTTGCCTACAACACTGCGTAAGAGGGA
>CM039521.1:9387733-9445791 GCA_022433055.1 Begonia peltatifolia
CACACCTCACTCACTCCACTAATCTCACACCAAATTTCATTTCATTTGAAGCACATTTGGACATTCATTTTGTTGCTTTTCTCAAGGGTTTCTCGGCTTCGCCGAGATCCGAGGGCCTAACCGATCCTTTCATGCATTTTGGTGACCGAGCAGGAGCTTGGTTGTAACACTAGCCCTGCTTGCCTTGTCGGATGTTCCCGAACATGGGCATGGATCAAGGCTGACTCCATGCCCATGCGTTTGCCAACTACTGTCAGCTAACAGCTAGCACCCCGCAATTAGCTTTCCTTGCCTCGTCCCCTTCTCGGCCACTTTGTCTTGCGCGCATCTTCTGCGCCCAGCAGTGCTGCCCTGCTACAGCACCCAGGCACGACATGTGCCTGTTTGATTGTTCAAGCCCCGCGCAACTGCTTGTCCCCGTTGTGCCAACTGCCCATGCTGCGCACCAACTGTCAAGTAGACTGCCCACGCTGGCTACATGTTCTCCCCACTTAGTGTCCTCATCGGCCACCGAGTGTTGCGCGCATCTACTGCGCCTGATTGTGCTGGACTGCCCACGCCCAGCAACTCAGTTAATCTGACTCATCCCAACGCGGCCCGAATTTAAACTTTACGCGCCACACAACCCGCGCCTAAGTTGTGTGGCGTGGCCAACTCCGCCTTTGGCGCCCCATAACGCCACATGGTTCTTGCCTACCGACTAACATGTCTTTGCCTTGTCCATCCGATGACCCAAGGCTGCACCATGACCGATCATCGAGCTTTAGGGTCTAACACGGTCAAATCGGGTAAAGTTGGCCACCACTTGAGGCACTTCCTCCTTGGCGTGCTTGCGGCCGAGAGTGGCATGTCTTGCATGCCCGATTGCTTCTTCAAGTTAAGCCAATCCCGAAACCCTTTCCATCATCTATCCTAACCATTCAATCTAATCCTAAATGCCTAATGCATGCACATAATAATAAGTTAAACAAGAAGGCCAATGTTTGCCCAATAAGTTCAAAACAAAACATTACATAAAAGTTGGCTCGGGAAGACAAATTCCCTTAAGAGCTTCATGATCTTCAATGGTGGCTTCCCATGCAAGGATGTGTCTCGGTTGCTCCATGTCGTGAGCCTCCACTTCCCACCTTAAGCTTGCAATTTCCGGCTCCATTGAATCATAACCTACACAAGAATCAAATGTGTGAGAATGTGGGTTAATTAAAGTGTGTGCTTGGACTTGAGATCGTGTGACGGGCCTATGGGGCACATCACGTTCTAGCTATGCGCATACCCATGTATACATCTGGTTTCAGGCACTGCACAAATTGGTGCACCTTGTTTTCATCTAGGCTCACCAAATGCCCTGCAAATCGAGATAGCGCCTCAAACTGTCTCATGTACTCAGCCACTATGCCTATCTATCTCAACTGCGCAAACTCCCCCATATTACGAGTCGTGATAACATGGCTGAAATTCTTCCCGAAGAAAAGTCTTAAATTCCTCTCAAGTCATGACCTTCACGTCTCTCGTAGTCCCGATTGTATCCCACCAATGGCGAGTATCCTTGGCTACATAGAATACCGCAATGGTTACCCTGTCGTGGTCATCTACCTTGGCATAGTCCATCATACTCTCCATGCTCCGTATCCACTTCTCAGCATTGAGAGCATCTAGAGATGATCCGTCAAATAGTAGGGGTCTGAGCCTGTGTAACCTGTCACCCCCATGGTCAGTCGAAGCCTGGGCACTAGACTGGCCCTGGTTCTCCCTACTCATAAACCGCTACAGTTGTTTAGACTGGCAGTTGACTAACTCTATAAGTTGCCAAACACCGTCATCCATATCGCCTACAGCTATATGTGACTCTCTAACCATGACGTTAATCTTGTACACCATGACATCTAGTAAGTTTAAATGAAACTACGAGGGTTCTAAGAAATACTTACAGTTGGTAGAGCACTTCCATGCAGTAGCTGACGATGTTAGAAAATCCATCGTACGATGTCCACCCCGTGGTTCTGACACTCGTAGCACCCCCTCCTCCCATCTATTAAATGTCTCATGTACTTCCCCCTAGCGATGTAGGAATTGTTATAGGCATTCTTGCCTTCACAATCTCATCACTCCTCCGAGGGGCTCGATATCCTCGTCGGTCACATTTTTGATTGGGTAAAGGCTCTGATACCATAACTGTAATGCCCTGAAAGCCCACGTAGTTTCCGGCTCGCTTTGCTCTGTCACCACCTCCGTAGCACCCTCGAGTCGTTCCTGAACCCAGGTCGCCAACCGTACACTTATTCCTCAAATCAATAAAATTTGTATAAAATTTAAATCTTTTGTTACTCGACTTAAAACGACATTTTTGAAAATCGTCGCAGCAGAAGACAAAATCAAAAATTGGTTTAAATTAAACTTCACAAGTCGACACCTGTAAACACCGGTCGACAACTTAATACTCTCTGCCCGCACTGGTCGAACCTCGTGGTCGACACTTTTACGCTTATCACGAAAAGCGGTTGACACCTGCCTTCACCGGTCGACACTTTAATACTCTCGGCCCACGCCCGTTGAAGCTCGTGGTCGACACTTCTACGCTCATCACAAAGAGTGGTCGACACTTGCCTTCATCGGTCGACACTTTAATGCTCTCTACCCGCACCGGTCGAACCTCGCGATCGACACTCTCACCACCTTTACACTAATCGGTCGACACCTAAAGACACCAGTCGACACCTAGTTTGGCTGTGTTCTCGTAGGTTGACCCACGTGGTCCACATTTGCCTAGTTCGGTCGACACCTACGCAGACGGTCGACACTTTAATGCTCTCTGCCCACACTAGTCGAACTTGGCAGTCGACACTATCATCACTTTTTACACTAATCGGTCGACACATAAAGACACCGGTTGATAGCTTGCACCAGAAGCCTAAAGAAAATATCAGTTCAAAGGAAAACGAACGACAAAAACTCTCGCAATTAAGACCACTAAGTAAAAACCTTAATTCTTTAAAACAAAGGATTCTTTAAAACCTGGATTTTAAAATAGTTTTAAAATCACGTGTGTAACGTCGTGTTAGTTTTCGTGGTCCCTACACATGGCGGAATTCACTATTATTCATAATAATAATGACATACGTTACACACGTGATTTTAAAACTTTTTTAAAATTACAAAAACCATAAATTTTGATCGTTAGTATAAAAGAAAAATATTTTTGACAAATATGTATTTTTCAAAATGTAAACAATTTACATTGAGAAAAATTATTAGATTTAGATTCTGAAATAAAACAAAATACCTCTTGTAGAAATGCTTTTACTCACATATTGCCGTCTGATTTTAACAGCATTAACTCAGAATCAAGTGTTTTTCCCGAATACTTTAAAATCATCGAGTATTCTCCGAATATCTTTACACTTAAATTTCCTGACGTGTGGGCGTACAACTTACAAGAATAACACACTCTTATATTTGTATAAAGACGTGTTATCAACACATGAGACGTCTCTATTCGGTTTTAGAAAACGTTTTCCTAAAACCGAATATGGGAAATGTCATACATTTTCTCTAAAAGGGATTAGTTCTCTCTTTTTCTCCTTTTGTCTTTTCTTAAAGTCCTCTGCTGTCAAATCACATTTGACAATTTTATAAATATATTTTAAAAATAAATTTTTAGATTTATTTTAATAAAAACTAATTTTTAAAATAGATCTTATATAATCAAATCTAATTTGATTAGCAGTTGATTTATCTAATAAATAAATTTATAGATTAATCAGATAATCTAAAACAGTTTTTAAAAAATATTTCTAAAACAATTTTTCAACATATCTCATATTATTAGATTATTCAGATATACTTTTAAATAATCAATAAACTATAAGTCAATCGTAGATCAAATCTTATCTGATCATATTTTTCATATCTACTTATATTCAAATTTCAAAAATCTGATTTAATAGTTTGTGGAATAACTAACTTCAATTTAAATTTGAATATCAAATCTCATCTGATTAAATTATTCAAATTTAATTCAAATTCTCTTAAAACAATCTCATCTAATGATATATTTTATTTTGAATTCAAAATATAAAAAACTATTTATATATTTCGAATCATTATATATTTATTTGAGTGTTTATAAATGATTAATCATAATTAATCATTTATATATTTATTTTTATAACATAGAAATAAATAATGATATAATATAACAAAGGAACCGATAGACTTATAGTTTTAAGATTTAATAATATTTGTTAATTAATATAAAATATTTATATTAAATAACAGAATTATTAACTCGAGTAATTTCACTAAATAGTTATAGTTGCATTTTTAGAACTGTAAAGTATATTTACTCAAAGTAATGTTTATTGATATAGTCATTATATATGTATTAATTTTTCATTAAAATTCGTAATTGAGCTAGTTATAAGATCCGTTAACCTCTTATATTACATCTTTATCATTGATTACCATTAATTATTAATTGAATAATGAATTAATAATATTTATTAATTGCGCGCTAATTATTCAATTACTGATCTAACAAACAAGGGAATCTTGTATTATGGATTTCATTATATCAATGTTAGCATTCTCAGCTATTCATTTAATTTATTACCAAAATACAAGGTTTATGTAATGTAACTCATACAAAACTTTATCGAGTAAATCAAATAATAAATTAAAATGAAATATAAGTCTACTAAATACTATGAATTAAGATCATATATATATGACCATCATTATGATAAAATTAATTATTTTTTATTTAATGAATATTAGAAGAACAATATATTTTCATCTGCTACAATCTTATATAATTATATTATATAAAATACAATCATTTTATTTCACTACATATATAGTCGGGATATTACTATACGTTAACAACGAAGTGAACTCTATTTATAACTTTATTAATTTGAAGATACTGTACTTCAAATATAAGTCATGTACTAATGTGATTATTTTTTTTTAAATTTAATCACACATATATCAATATATATGTAAATTTAAAATTGCACAAATAATCAAAAATTATTTTTTGAATTTATAAAGCATATCAAATAATGCAAACATAAAAATTAATCATGTAATAACCTGGAAAACTTTGAATTTTTAAATCTAATTTCTGAAATTTTTAATTTAATCTCGGTTGGAGTTTCGAGAAAATATTTTAACGGGAAATTAAGTCATAAAACTCGGAATCTAGTTTTAGTGATGGTTTTCGAAATTTAAAGTCGGGAATACGAGAATTTAACGAAATTACGAGCCGTTAAGACCCGTGAGGGTGTTTTTGTAAATAAATCTGTTAAGTGGAATGGCTTCACGAAGAAGCCATTCCACTTCGGTGTTTTGCGACCCGAATGCCCGAGTAGAGAGGCGCGAGCGAGAGATCGATTGAGGGCGTGCGAGAAACTGAGCCGAACTACCGATCGCCGGTGGCCACCGCGGAGAAGCCCTTGCCGGTGAGCCAGATCTGTCCGGCAAAAAACGTGGCCTGATTCTCCGAGCTCCAAAAATCCGAAGGTAAGCTCTCTTTCGGGTTTTCTTTATTGGCCAGCTTAGTGCCCGGTTTCCTTCCATTTTTACGGTGAATTTAGCCACAATGTTGGGGTGGATGCTTGGTGGGGGGGAGAAAGACCGAGGGGAGGAGATAGGGCCGAGGAGGGGTTGAGTCGGAATGGTTCAAGCCTGAATTTTTCTGATTTTAGTTCAGATTATACTAAATTGATGTGAATGTGGTTGTATGTACATAGAAATTTTTGGAACTTAAATGGAAATCAAAAACTGATTTTTTTTTAGAAAGAATAGGTTCTGTTTTTGGCCTTTTCGGCCTAGCTTCGGTTATCGTATTCAGTTTTGTTTTCTGGGTTAAATTAGGTTGTTAGAGGGAAGTATGGCCGCTGGAATCGTTCGATTTCGATATCCGACGCAAAAGTTATGCGTATCGGAAGTTTATGTCGAATTTTGGTCCAAGTAAAGTTAGTGACCGTTTTTCATAGAATTGTGACGTGTGATAGTAGCATGGCTGTTTTTAATACGTAAAGTCAATTTTGAGTGAGTTTTGGTTAAAGGAAACGAAAATGTGAAATTGGATAAAAATGGCAGATTCGGTTTTTAGTGTTTTTCACCTATCTGCGGCATACCATTTTAAAATCCGTCTCAGTGTGTTAAACTAGGTTCCTAAGGGGTCGTTTAGACACTTGAATCGTTCGATTCCGTTAATGGATGCAAAAGTTATCCGCGTCCGAACTTTAGGTTGATTTTCGGCCAAACCAGCTTGGTGACCCGTTTTAACTAGAATTTTATGGATTTGGTTAAGAAATGTCATTTTAAATTATGTGATGAGTTTTGAAGTAAAGACTGATGAGTGAATTGTTTGCGTTTTAAGTTGAGTTTTTTTGGCAAAGTTGTGCATCGAGCGAGCTTAGGACGCCAGGTAAGTAGTGCATGCACGTGTTTTGGCCAAGTGGGCCTACACCGTAGAACTTTAGGATTTATGTGATTGATTGTGGTGTGTGTGCGTATTGTTTCACATGCATCATTTTTTTTAAAAACGGGAACGAAAATGGTTTTGGAGCATGTTTTGAGTATGTGGTGAGACGCGTGGCGGTGGTACCGCGGATCCTGCTAGTGTGTGGGCCAGTGAGTAACCAACCTGATATGCCCCAGAGGGCCGTTACTCGATCACAAACCAAGGCACGAGCTCTATCCAACCTGTTAACTAATAAGTTCACTTCTTTTATAGGAATTACAGGTGTCGAATGCCTATTCGCGGATTTGGAATGGGACCCGAGCACAAAGGACAAGGATCAACCCTTGCACTTGTTATCATGGGAGCTAAAGGTGGAAGCACTTGAAGAAGGGATTTGTCTCCCTCAGAATTAATTTGTAATTGCATTTTATTCGGCAAACATTCGCCTTCCTGTAATGTTTTATAATTGCATGCATCCTTAGGTATTAGGATTAAATGTATGTTAAATTAGATGGTGGTTAGAAACAACAATTGGACCAGAGTTTAGCAGTCCACTGATTCAACAAATGGGCCAAAGCTTAAAGGTGATCTGCTGTGCAAGTGGACCAAGAATGGCCAACCATGTGGCCCATTTCGAATCCCAAGCCCATTCTACCCTTCAGCCACCCTAGATCTATAAATACATGGCTATTGGTGTGTGTAAAGGTAGTTGAATATATGAGAAATAGCCCTTTTGTGTTCAGCTGAAGTAGTTGAAGCTTGGTGAACGGTAAGACTCGTTTCGGTCAATAACCGAGAAGGAGTTCATCTCCTTGAGCTTTCAAGCCCGAGGTTGCTTGAATAGCCATCGTTCCACTTGTCTTCCCTCTCTTTTTCAGAGAAGGATACACGAAGAGAGTGGCCAGAAACCGGTCCCGTTTGCTGCCGTCTTCCTTCGGAAGATCGTTATGCCGAGAGCCTAAAAGGTTGCTCATCGGACAACATTCGGTTTTCTGCTTGTATTTAGTTTTTTTGTTTCGTTTGTGGGTAAAACACGATTCATTCGAGGTGGAATCGTGTCATGTGGTATCTATCAAAGCCATGGATAGCTTCCCCTGAATATCTGCAAACGAGTGGATTGATCTTCTTACACATTTTGTTTGCTGCAAACTTTTCATTTCTTCTCTGGTCCGTTGGTTTTGAAAAAGGCAGAAACCGATTCTATTAATTTTGTGTTTAACTTAGAAGGATAAGCTTGAACACTACCGTAGATATGTTATTACTGGACAAAATTTAAAAACTCAAAAATTGAAACCATTTAGTCTTTAAAGCCAGAAACTTATGTGTTGATCTGTTCATATTCGTATGTTCATAATCATATTGTATTTTCTGTACAAGTCTTACTCAACTGATTGGCTGCTTTTTGAGGGTAGGTGCAGGTGAGAACAGAACACCCTACAGCTTAGCTGCTGTTTGAGGGTACGTGCAGGTGAGGACTGAACACCCTACAGCCTAGCTGCTGTTAGAAGGTAGGTGCAGGTGGTAGTTGTCTATTGCTGGACCACTGGTATTGTACGTTTATGTTATTATGCATATGGGTGTGCCATGTTGCAGCTAGTGTTATTACCTTATTCGGAACAAATATTCTGTTGCTGCTCTGTACCTGGTGATTTAATACTGTTTTTGTGCTGATTATGTTGTTTGTTGTCTCATTCCATGCTTACTAACACCTTGGCAGAATACTTTGGCAGAATACTTTGTTTACTTGCATAATCTGTGATTATGTTATTATATCCTTACTGTGTGGTTTAATGATAACTGAGTTGATGCATGATATAAACACTAAAGGAAAAACATGTTTATCAGAATGTGTTAATACCCTGGAAAATTTTATGCGTAGTTCGTTAGTTGTTTTGTTAGGTTTGACCCCTTGAACTTAAAAAGATCATAACTTTCGCCATGGCCGTCAGATTTTCACCCATAAGATATCGATTCGAAGCTCTCTCAGAGCTCTATGACATTGTTACAAGCGTTGCCTATGACAACAGCCCCCATTTCCAAAAACAGCCATTTAAGCCCTAAAATTTGCGTTCCAAGTTTAAGCATCTGGGATCCACTAAATTTTTCCCTCCTTCCTAACACTTATGGTCAATCTAGCGTAACAACACATGTTTCCCCTATAACCTTAGGAAGTCACATGAAAACTAGTAATGTCCTCAACCGAGAATTAAACCTCGATACTATGACTCAAGAACTGAACCGGGGTTAAGATGTTCCTCAACACGAGACTCGTACCCATCAAGAGGGAGACTCCAGCCTTCAAGGACAACTAAATGGACTTAATGGAGAAGTTAGTAATCTAAGCCAACAACTCAAAGACTTAACCCTTGGTATGAAATTCATAATGGATAACCTCAATAAGATTAACTCTAGAGAACCCTCTCGAGATGATCTTCCTAGGATGAGACCTAATAACCCTACGAGAACTGAATACTCTCCCAGGAGATTTCTCGACCAGGATCCTTCCCCAATGAGTGAGAGGCCACCTAACCCAAGAAGGAGGTTCCAAGACTTTGACTATCATGATGGTGATTAGTGGACCCTAGACGAAGAAAATAATTTCAGGTCTAGCCGTTGAAAGGATTTAGACGATCTTAGGAACATTAAGTTGCATGTTCCGTCATTCAATAGCGCGTGTGACGGTAACACCTTCCTAGATTGGATAGATAAAGTGGAGAAAGTCTTTGACTACTATGAATATTCCGATAAGGTTAAAATCCAGCTAGTTTTGGTCGAGCTCACGGGATACGCGGCCCTCTGGTGGGCCAACATTAAATCCCAAAGACAGAAGATAGGAGACGACCCTGTCACCACTTGGAGAGTGATGAAGTCCCTCATGACCAAAAGATTCATACCTAGCCAATACCGACAAGAACTATTCTTACAAATCCAAAACCTGAGACAAGGAGGTCGATCTGTTGAAAAGTATCTTACTGAGTTTGAGACCCTTAGGATTCATGGCGATATGGACGAGACTGAAGAGCAAGTACTTGCAAGATTTATTCGAGGATTGCAACAAGATATAGGAGACATTATTGAGCTGCATCCCCTAGAATCTCTTGACGCGGTGGTACAAATAGCTATGAAAGTAGAGCGACAACTTAGTAGGAAGAGAAAAGCTAGTTTCGCCCAAAAATTTCTGCTCAAGACTACTTCTAAGCTCACCTCTTCGCAACCAGAACCAAACAAAACTTTCACCAAAGCTGAGGGAAAGAAACCGTTTACACATAGTTGGCTACCCAAAGAATCAAGCAATAAGACCCTAGTAGAGAGTGCCAATTCCCCTAGATCGCGAGACCTTAAATGCTTTAAGTGTCATGGCTTGGGTCATTTCATTGCTCAGTGTCCTAATAGACGAGTGATGATCCTCCAGGAGGACACTGGAGAGTTTACGAGTGAAGACGAGCGAAAAGGTATAAAAGAAGATGAAGAGGATAGTGACTCCCAAGAGGAAGTTTTCCACGCCCCTAAAGGACCCATACTTATGCTAAGAACACGTATTCTCGTCACTAAGAATTCTGGAGAAGACTGTCAGCGTGAGAACATCTTCCATAGTAGGTGTTTCATCAAGGAGAAATTATGTTCCCTGATTATAGACGGACGCAGTTGTGCTAACGTAGCCTCTACGGAGTTAGTGACTAAGTTAGGCCTAGAGAACAACACTCACCCCCACCCCTACAAGTTATGTTGGCTAGATGATAGGGATGATGTCAAGGTTACCAAGTAAGTGAAAGTTGAAGTCGCCCTCGGGAAGTACAAGAACACGGTCCTCTACGATGTTGTGCCTATGAGTGCATGTCATTTACTCCTAGGCCGACCCTGGTAGTTTAACCGACGGGTAAACCACGACGGCTACACTAACCACTATTCCCTTAAGTTTGAGGGAAAGACCTTTAAGTTTGTTCCTATGACCCCCGAACAAATATCTAGAGATGACGCTGCAAGAAAGGAAGCCAAGGATAAGGCTGCTTTATTCATGACTAAGAAGGAGATAGAGACGTCTGCGCGTAGGGGAGATCCCTTAATTTTTGTACTTTTCGAGATAGAATTATGGAACTAGGAGTTATTCCTCAAGCTGTTAAAACTTTACTTAACTAGTCCAAGATGTGTTCCCAGAAGACTTGCCCCAAGGTCTACCACCCTTACGTGGCATTGAACACCAAAATTGATCTCCTACCTGGAGCCGTACTGCCTAATAGACCAGCATATCGAATGAACCCCAAAGAAACTAAGAAGCTGCAGGACCAAGTACAAGAACTTTTGGATAAAGGTTACATTAGAGAGTCCATGAGTCCCTGTGCAATACCCTCCTTATTAGTTCCCAAGAAAGACGGTAGCATGAGGATATGTGTCGATAGCATGAGGATATGTGTCGATAGTTAACCAAATTACTATCAAGTATATATTTCCCATCCCCAGGCTCAAGGACATGTTGGATGAGCTCAGTGGAGCCTCCATTTTCTCTAAAATAGATTTTAAAAGCGGCTACCATCAGATCAGAATGAGAGAAGGCGATGAGTGGAAGACAGCCTTTAAGACAAAATATAGATTATTCGAATGGATGGTGATGCCTTTTGGTTTATCTAACGCCCTAAGTACGTTCATGAGACTCATGCACCATATGCTTAAAGAGTACTTAGGAAAGTTTATCGTGGTATACTTTGATGACGTCTTAGTATATCACGTGGATATCACTCAACACCTCTCCCACCTTAACTCCCTCTTCCAAACCCTTAGAAAGGCTAAACTATTTGGTAACTTAGGGAAGTGTTCTTTCGCACAGGACAATGTGTACTTTCTAGGATTTGTCATCTCAAAAGACGGGATGGAAGCGGACGAGGAAAAGATCAACGCCATAAAGGATTGGCCTATGCCGAATTCTATCACAGAAATACGCAGCTTTCACGGGCTAGCCTCGTTTTATAGAAGATTCATTAAAGACTTCAGTTTGATAGTTGCTCCGCTTACCGATAGCACTAAGAAAGGGAAAGAGTTCTCTTGGACCCTAGCGTGCCAAAAGAGCTTTGATCTTATCAAAGACAGATTATGCATTCCCCCGTACTTGCCCTCCCGGATTTCAACAAGCCCTTTGACGTCAAAAGCGATGCATCTGGAGTTGGCATAGGAGCAGTGCTTATGCAAGATGGCAAACCCGTGGCATACTTTAGCGAAAAGTTGAAAGGACTCATACTAAATTACTCCACCTACGACAAAGAATTCTACGCAGTTATACGTGCTTTAGAACATTGGCAGTATTACCTCCTACCTCAAGAATTTGTTATCAACACTGATCACCAGGCCCTAAGACATATCAAGAGTCAACACAAGCTCAACAAGAGACATGCCAAGTGGGTGGAGTTCTTACAAAGGTTTCCTTACACCCTTAAGTATTTGAAAGGAGAGAATAATGTCGTGGCCGATGCCCTCTCTAGAAAGCGCATTCTATTCACCGAATTAGGGGTTAGGTTCTTTAGCTTTCAATGGATTTAGGAGACCTATGAAACCGACTCTGATTTTGGCCTTTATTACATCAAGTGTATGGGCAAGGCCGAAGGCGAATATCGCCTCATGGATGACTACTTACTTAAAGCGGAAAAGTTGTGCATTCCCCAAGGAAGCTTAAGATGATGCCTCGTAAAAGAAGCTCATTGCGGTGGCTTAGCAAGTCACTTTGGTGAGAAAAAGACCCTAGAATCACTTAAAGAACACTTCTATTGGCCTCGCATGATGAAAGATGTGCATCGCATGGTGGAGACATGCGTGATTTGCAAGAAGGCTAAGAGTAAATTTCTAACTCAAGGCTTAAACATGCCCTTACCCATTCCATCACACCCTTGGGTAGATGTTAGTATGGACTTCGTTTTAGGACTACTACGTACCGCCCGGAATAAAGACTCTATAATGGTGGTCGTGGATCGGTTCTCCAAGATGGCACATTTCCTTGCTTGTGCCACGATCGATGACTCTGTCTTAATAGCTAACCTATATTTTAAAGAGATCGTTTGCCTGCATGGTATACCGCGTTCTATCATGTCGGACAGAGAGAATAAATTTATGAGTGCCTTTTGGACCACTTTGTGGAAAAAGTTGGGGACTAGGTTGTGTTTTAGCACATCCTTTCATCCCCAAACCGATGGTCAAACGGAAGTCGTCAACAGGACCCTAGGTACCCTCTTACACACCATTTTAGGTAAGAAACTGTCTAACTGGGATATAGTACTCCCAAGCTTCGAGTTTTCCTACAACCGCACCCTTCATTCCACTACTCAGCAATCACCCTTTGAGGTTGCCTATGGGTTTAATCCATATACACCGTTAGATCTTGTTCCATTACCTTCTACAGACTTAGCTTATCCATCAGGAGCAGACAAGGCAAAACGAATTAAGGAATTGCATGAGACTATACGCAAAGCAATCGAGAAGAGCAGCGACAAGCTCGCCAAACACGCTAATAAAGGACGACGAGAAGTCATCTTTAATGCAGGAGACTTAGTTTGGTTGCACCTCAGGAAAGAAAGGTTCCTCGCTAAAAGGAAATCCAAGTTGATGCCTAGAGTAGAAGGACCATTTAAGGTGTTAGAAAGAATCAACAATAATACCTATAAGATAGAGCTACCCGGCGACTACGGAATTTACTCCACCTTTAATGTCCAAGATCTCTCGCCATACAAAGGTAACGATGATGACATCAAAGCGACCCCATTAACGGATTTGAGGTTAAATCCTCAATCACGTGGGGATGATGATGTGCCCTAGAGGGCCGTCACGCGATCATAAACCAAGGCACAAGCTCTATCCAACCTGGTCACTAACAAGTTCACCTTTTTTGCAGGAATTACAGGTGTCGAATGCCTATTCGCGGATTTGGAATGAGACCCGAGCATAAAAGACAAGGATCAACCCTTGTACTTGTTATCGTGGGAGCTAAAGATGGAAGCACTTAAAGAAGGGATTTGTCTCCCCCATAATTAATTTGTAATTGCATTTTATTCAGCAAATATTCGCCTTATGTTTTTGCTGGCAAACATTCGCCTTCCTGTAATGTTTTATAATTGCATGCATCCTTAGACATTAAGATTAGATTTATGTTAAGTTAGATGGTAGTTAGAAGCAACAATTTGGGCCAGAGTTTAGCAGCCCACTGATGCGACAAATGGGCCAAAGCTTGAAGGTGATCTGTTGTGCAAGTGGACCAAGAATGGTCAACCATGTGCCCCATTTCGAAGCCCCAGCCCATTCTACCCTTCAGCCACCTTAGGTATATAAATATATGGCTATTGGTGTGTGTAAAGGTGGTTGAATATATGAGAAATAGCCATTTTGTGTTCAGCCAAAGTAGTTGAAGCTTGGTGAACGATAAGACTCGGTTCGGTCAAGAACCGAGAAGGATTTCATCTCCTTGAGCTTTTAAGCCCGAGGTTGCTTGAATAGCCGTCGTTGCACTCGTCTTCCCTCTCTTTTCTAGAGAAGGATACACGAAGAGAGTGGCCAGAAACCGGTCCCATTTGCTACTGTCTTCCTTTGGAAGATCGTTATACCGAGAGCCTAAAAGGTTGCTCATCGGATAGCATTCGGTTTTCTGCTTATATTTTGTTTTTCTGTTTCGTTTGTGGGTAAAACATGAATCATTCGAGGTGGAATCATGTCACAACTGTAGATTCTGCTTGAGGAGTGGGCCGGCTGGGCCCTCACGCGGTACGAATGTGTTGACGGTGAGGGTGGTGGGCAGTGGTACTGCAGATCCTACTAGTGTGTGGGCCGGTGCAACATTAGTCGCGGATTCCACTCGAGGAGTGGGCCGGCTGGACTGTCGCGAAACGTGTGTGTGGCAATTGTGGCCCATGCTGGGGAGGCTGGGACGGGGGTGACGTGTCAGGGTGTAGTGTGGCGCGAGGTACACTCTCACCCTGATGTGGTTAATGTGTGGTGATGTGTGTGTGTAGCTTGTGGGCCTCGTTGTTGGGGAGGCCGGGATGGTGGCGACGTGTCAGGGTGTAGGGTGGTGTTGGGCTCCTCCTGACCCTGGTGCGGTTACACTACGCGTCACAGATGTGACAACATGAGTGTGAGTGTAGATACTGCATGTGATATGATTGCATTGATGGCTTTTACTTTTTGTACTACTTACTGAGCGTTAGGCTTATGTTGTATGTTGTATGTTCTATGGTATAGGTGCCGACGACATTGCTGGTGAGCCTCGATAGCCTAGTCCTGAGGCCTAGGAAGGTTGGCGGCATGCGACCGAGGCACTGGACGGTGGATTTTGTTAGAGCGACCCGACCCATGTGGATTGTAGATGGTGGCTGGTTTCGTTTGCGGGTATTTTTCTTTTGCTGTGTTGATGTACAGGCGATGAGATGAGTTGTATATGTGTCAGTGTATAGGTGTTTAGGGAGTGCGTGTGATTTTGGCGACGTACGTATATATTTTACATGTAGGAGCTTGAAATTTGCTTTGTATTGTGGATTTTCTTCAGTTGTAGTTGATGGATTTGTTGTTTTTTATTAAATTTTGATTTGGTTATGGAGTTATCTCTGGGTGGTTAGTAGATAGATATTTATAGCTTTCTGGTGAACTGTGTGCTGAGTTTCATTTTTGTGATAGCCAGTTTTTAGGCGTTACTCTGGCAAAATTTTGGGAGAGGGATTGAGAGTCGAAAGGATATAGAAAAGGTTGGGATGTGTACAGTGAGTACTTGAGAAGTATGGGTGAGCGTGAGGGTATGCCATGATCGCAGGTGCGCGGGGCACGCGGCCCTACGGGTGCTCACAGGTCGTGTGGCACTGGGTGAGGGCGTGCGTGCGGACGTTTGGTACGGAGGCAGGGTGCGTGGGGCACGCGGCGCTGTGAACGTGCGTGTGACATGGTGATGTTGAGTTGGCACGCGCGGGGCGTCGAAGTGGGGACGTGACTGCGCGGCACCGAAATTGTGTAGTTCGAGGGGTGTGTTGGATTCTTTCCTAGGATTTTGAGTCTTGTTGGTTTATTTTAAAACTATTTTTAATTATTTTCTTTTCTGCTGCGTATTTTTAAATTGAGGATTTCGTATTCCCTCTTCGGGGCGCGAGTTATTTTCGAATCGAGTCAAAAATTTTTCATACTCACAAATGTTCTTTTGAAGATGATTTGAAAACGAAAGTACTATTAAACTGAGTGAGTTGTGTCAAGTTTTAGTGTGTATATGTAGACGTACTGTAGCGCACCGGGAACGGGGGGTTTTCTCGCGGTGTTACAAATCATAAAATTTATACATTAATTACAGCAAAAAATGTTCATAACATTTGCTTCTAGGGCACATTATTCACAACAATCTCTCACCCGCCCTAAAGCAATGAGACATATCTGTAATCCCTAATCATTCAAAATGTTTATTAAAACTCTTTACAACCAACGTCTTTGTGAAGGGATTAGTAAAATTCTCAGTGGTTGAAATCTTCAAAACGGCGACGTCTCCACGTTGCACGATCTTTCTTATTAAATGATATTTCTTTTCTATATGCTTTGACTTTTTGTAGTGCCCCGAAAACCATTGCGGTTCCCGTTATGCTAACTACTGCTACTTATTGCTCTGACACAACAACTGTAGCAATTTGAAAACTGACTCGCCGATTTCCAGTCCTCTCTCCCTCTACTATTACTCACACACATACATTCCCAGAGAATTCGCGTAAAAATTTTAAATTTTGTCACTCGACTTAAAACGATACCTTTGAAAACGTTTAAATAAAACGTCGCAATGGAAGACTTCGATTTAAAATCAATTTAAATAAAATTCGAGTTTTCAATACTAAAGGCATTTTCGGTCGACACCCTTCAACACCGGTCGACACTTTGTTTGCCTCTCTTTTCATCGGTCGATACTATCGGTCGACACCTCTCTACTTCTCATGCTAACTAGTCGACACTTATGACTCCGATCGACACTACGTTTCTCTCTGCCCGAGTAGGTTGACCCAAGCGGTCGACAACTACGGAATTTGGTAGACCCCTTTACATAAAGGTTAAAACCTTAATTTCTACAGGGAAATCATCGAAACTCAACTGAACGATGAAATAACACAACTTACACTATTCCATCAAGTCAAAATCATCATTTACATAAGAACGACTACTAAGGATTGAAATCCAGTTACACTTCAAATCGACTGAAAAACAAATTCTACTAAACTGAAAAATAACTAAACTCCCTCCCATACCCCCGCCCTGGTCAAAATGGCCCAACAGCCGGCCGTACCGTACACGAGCGCACTTCTCCAATTGCCTCCTAGTACTATTCACGCTCTGAGTACTCAATAGCTATAGCATCGTCACCTACATCACAGAACTAATCTATTAGTATAATGCTAAGTAAGTAATGTATAAAAACATAACACTCTAAACAAACACATCCTAATATATGCAGTTTCTACAGTTTTGTCTATACTTTCGTTTTCGTCTCTTTATTACATCTTTTTTTTTCTTCGTACTACTGGGTTATTCTTTACGTGCTAGATCAAGGTGACTCATCTCGCGGTGCACCTCTCGGGATAAGGCCACCACGTAAAGCAGGGAAAGAGTGATATACCTCGTAGTGCACCTTTAGGGACAAAACCACTCAACCCCACCTTTATTATTTTTTTACGTATATTCTCATTTCGTTCATCACATTTCGTCCTACTGTTTCATTCTGTAAAAGCATGGAAATTCATTTTTGTTTTGTTTTCGTATTTTAAAACCATGATACATAATCGCTAAAGCAAAACATAAAGTAAACGTGTATGCATCTTAACGAACTATGATGTAGGCCCGAAGGTAAAACACTTACTGCTCTACTACACTACTTACTTGGCGTCCTTGCAACTTCGTACTCCGTATACGGCTCCCTGACTAGAGAACCTATAAAACCACACACTCACTAATTCTTCTCCGTCCAACTCATAAAACTGTAAAAAAAAAAATAACACTGTAACAACTAATCTAACTAAACCCAAAACTCTACACAATTTTTGACCAAATTTGGAATTGCATAACTTATCCAATACTCGTCCGATTTGTACGATTTGAAATGTTATGGACTTCTGAAAACGTCTAATTTCTAACGGTATAATAAAATTTCTAATCTAACACCTATAGCTTGGCCAAATATGGCCGAACGGAAACCGTTCCACAATTTGAGCATTCGACTATCCAACCGCTTAATCATTCCCATAAATTCCCGTAATCTACTAATACTTCTATCTTAAACACCAACATATAGATAGAAATCAACTTTAATTTCAATTCCCACAGCTCACTCCTAGGTTTTCACCAAAACTACTCAATACTCTCACTAATTTCATTTGTTTAACACTAAAACAACTAAACACTAACAATCTACTAACAACTAACTAAAACTTACCAAAAATCTGAATATTGACGAAGGAAATAGTTGATCGTTGTCGCTGGAGAGGAAGAACTTACAGAGAAGGAGGGCTTTCTCGCGTAGGAGAAGGAGAAGAACAGAGAAATGAGTGTCTTCTGCCTCTTCTCTCTTTTCTTTATAAATTATATTATATAATTTAATATAATTAATCCTAATTACTATTTCGCCTTTAACGCTTAACCGCTTAACAAATCTGAAATTCGGTTCAATTTCGGTTGGGTTCTTAAAATCTTCTTTTCACTATTAGTCTCAAAATAACCTTGTGTTTAATGGTAGAAATTCTCCGCTATCAATTCCGACCAAAACTCTGCCGATTACAATTACGTAAATTCGAAAATCAGATTTTTTTTTTGCACAAAATTCTAGGTGTTACACCTTTTGTGGCTTCTAGACTTTTTAGAATTTGCCATTGCACCACCATTATCACAATAAAGTGTGAGTAGTTTATTAATATTTGGAACAACTTCTAGATTACTAAAGAACTTGTGGAGCCATACAACATCTTTAGCTACTTCTGCAGTAGCTATGTACTCAGCTTCCATGGTCGAGTCAGAAACTCCTGCTTGTTTGGTACTTCTCCAAATGATGACTACACCACAAAGAGTAAATACTGATCCAGATATCGACTTTCTATCATCTATATCAGTTTAAAAATCAGAATAAGTATATACTCTAGGAATCACATCCCTACCAGAATATACAAGAATATAATTTCTCGTTCTTCTAAGATAATTGAGAATATGTTTGACTAGTAAAGTGACAAACCTCGTGGTCCACCTCTCGGTACAAGACCACCACGTAAAGCGAGGGAATAAGAGATACACCTCGCGGTTCATCTCTAGGGACAAGACCACTCAACCCCACCATTATTATCTTTTTACGTATTTTCTCATTTCGTTCATCACATCTCATTCTATTGTTTCAGTTTCGTTTCGTTCTCGTATTTTAAAACTATGATGCATAATCACTAAAGCATCAAATAAAGTAAACATGCATGCATCCTATCAAACTGTGATGTAGGCCCGAAGGTAAAACAACTACTGCACTACTTACACTACTTACTTGGCATTCTTAGCAATTCGTAACTCAAAATTCGTAGCTCGCTCGCTAAACTGGGGAACCTATAAAACCACACATGTATTAATTATATTTTCTTTTCATTTCATAAAACTTTAAAGGGAATCACAATTTTATATCTAATCTATCTAAACCCGAAATTCTACACAATTTCTGACCAAATTCGGAATTTCATAACTTATCCAATACTTGTCTGATTTGGACAATTTGAAATGTTACGGACTTATGAGCACATCTAATTTTTAATGGTGTAATCAAATTCATAATCCAACACTTACAGCTTGGCTGAATGTGGCCGAACGGAAATAGTTCCGTAAAGCTAGCATTCGGCTATCCAGACGCTTAATTTTTTCCACAAAAGCTCATAATCTACTCCAAATTATAGCTTAAACACCAATACACGGATATAAATCAACTCTAACTTGAAATTCTAGTAACTCCCTTCTAGGTTTCACCAAAACTACCCAATACTTTCCTTAATTCTATTTTTGTCGCTAAAAACAAATAAACAACTAACTATCTACTCAAAAACTAACTGAAACGTACCTTAGATTTCAAGAAGTGTAGAGAAACTGAGAAGATCGTTGCTGGAATGAGGAACTTACAAAAGAAAAAGGTCTTTCTCGCGTAGGAAAGACGAAAAATAGAGAGAGGGTGGTGTTTTTCGCTCCTTCACCAATTTTCTTTATGTAAAAATTATATTATTTAATATTATTAATCATAATTACTATTTCGCCCTCAACCCCTTAACCATTTAATAAATCTATTATTCAGTTTGATTACAGTTGAATTCTTATAATTTTCTCTTTCCTATTAGCCTCAAAATAATCTTCTACATAACCGGCTAAATTTTTCGTACTTAATTCCGACTATAATTCCGCCGATTACAATTACGTAAATTTGAAAATTAATTAGCGAAAAATTCTGTGCGTTACAAATTGAAATAGTGATCGGGTTGACCTTTGGGTATTTTTAAAATTACAACCTCAAAAATAAAAATAAACCTAAGATTCTATGTAACACCCCGAGAAAACCTACATTCCCGGTGCGCTACTGTGCATCTACATACTACGACACACTAACACTTGACATAACTCACTCAATTTAATACCACTTGCGTTTTCAAATCATCTTCAAAAGAACATTTGTGAGTATGAAAAGTTTTCGACTCGAATCGAAAATAACCCGCGCCCCGAAGAGGAAACACGATATCCTCAATGTAAAAATACGCAGCAAAAAAGCAAACAATTTAAATTATTTTAAAATAAACCGACAAGCCTCGAAATCGTAGGAAAGAATCTAACACCCCTCGAACTACACAAATCATGTGCCGCGCACCCATATCCCTCACTTCGATGCCCCGCGTGTACCCTCGCGGTGTCGCATGCGCCAACTCAACATCACCGCGTCTCGCGCACGCTCACAGCGCCGCGTACTCCACGCACCCTGCCGCTGTATAGCACGTCCGCACGCACGCACGCCCTCACCCGGCACCGTACAACCCGTGAGCACCCGTAGGACCGCGTGCCTCGCACACCTGCGATCACGCCACACTCCCACGCTCATCTACACTTCTCTAGCATTCACTGTACACATCCCAACCTATTCTATATCCTCTCGACTCCCAACCTCTTTCCTGAAATTTCGGCAGAGTAACGCCTAAAAACTTGCTATCCCCAAAATTTAAACCCTGCACACAGTTCACCAAACACCAACAGTATATATCTATCAACCATCCAGAGGGTCTCCATAACAAAATGAAAGTTTAAAGACAACGAAATTCATCAACTACAAATGAAGAAAATTTACAGTATAGAGCAATTCCAAGCTCCTACATGTAAAATATATGCGTACGTTGCCAAAATCACACGCACTCCATACACACCTATACACTGACGCATATACAACTCATCTCATCGACTGTAGTTCAACACAACAACAGAAAAATGTACCCGCAAACGAACCCAGCCACCACCTACCATTCCCCATGGGTCGGGTCGCCCTAACAAAATCCGTCATCCGGTGCTCGGTCGCACGCCGTCAACTATCCTATGCCTCAGGACTAGGGTCTCGAGGCTCACCAGAAAGGTCGTCAGCACTTACACCACAGAACACACAACATAAGCCTAACGCTCAGTAAGTAATGCGATATGAAAGTAAAAGCCGACAATGCAATCTTATCACGTGCAGTCTCTACACTCACACTCATGTTGTCACATCTGTGACGCGTAGTGTAGCAGCACCAGGGTAAGGAGAAACCCAACGCCACCATACACCCTGACACGTCGCTACCGTCCCGGACTCCCTAGCAACGAGGCTCACAACCTACACACACGCATCACCACACACGCATCACCACATCAGGGTGAGGGTGTACCTTGTGCCACACTACACCCTGACACGTCGCCCCCGTCCCAACCTCCCCAGCACGGGGCCATAGTTGCCACACACACACGTTATGCGACAGCCCAGTCGGCCCACTCTGCGAGCGAAATCCGCGACTGGTGTTGCACCGGCCCACACACTAGTAGGATCCACGGTACCACTGCCCATCACCCTCACCATCAACACATTCACGCCGCATTACGGCCCAGCCGGCCTACTCCTCGAGCGGAATCCGCGACTGGTGAAGCATCGGCCCGCACACTAGCAGGATCCGCAGTACCACTGCCACACGTCTCGCCACACGTCTCACCACATACTCAAAACTTGCTCAAAACCATTTTCGTTCACATTTTTAAAATATTATGCATGTCAAACAATACGCACGCGCACCATAATCAATCACATAAACCCTAAAGTTCTACAGTGTAGGCCCACTTGAGCACTTACCTGGCGTTCTAAGCTCGCTCGACGCACTGCTTCGCCCAAAAAAGCCTCAACCTAAAACACAACCACTCTCTCATCAGTATTTATCTCAAAATTCACCAAATAGCTAAAATAACCTTCCTTAGCTACACTCATGAAATTCCAACTATGACAGGTCATTGGTTTGGTTCGGCCGAAAACTAGCCTGAAGTTTGGACGCGCATAACTTTTGCGTCCGTTAATGGAATCGAGTGATTCAAGTTGCTAAACGTCCCCTTAAGAACCTAGTTTAACATACTAAGACAAATTTTAAAACGGTAAGCCGCAGCTAGGCGGAAAAACCCCGAAACCAAATCTGCCCCTTTTTATTAAATTTCACATTTCTGTTTTTCTTCAACCAAAACTCACTCAATTTAGCTTTACATACCAAAAACAACGATACCACTATCACACATCGAAATTCCACGAAAAACGCTCACTAATTTGACTTGGACAAAAATTCGACATAAACTTCCGATGCGCATAACTTTTGCGTTGGATATCGGAATCGAACGATTCCAGCGACCATACGTGCCTCTAACAACTTATTTTAACCCACAGAAATAGAATTTGAAACAATCAACCCAAGCCTAGCCAAAATGGCCGAAAACAGAATCTGTTTTTTATACGAAAAAATTGAAAATCTCAACTTCGACCCAATTTCACCAGTTTCTTCACCAAACAGCCACATTACAATCCAATATGCATAAACTAATAACAATTTGAAGCTTCTTGATCAGAAAGTTCGAATGGCAGCACAACCCTTCCTAGTTTTCTTCTCAAAACCAGGACACCACCGATGCCCACCCTTCCTCCCCTGCTGCAATTCCTCCACACTCTGGCACAAGTAGCCGAAGCAGGAACACAGGCAGTACTACACCTTCAGCCACCAAAATAGAAGAGGAGCAGGGGACAACTCCTCCCGTTCTTGGTTGGGTTCGGGGCAAGAATGCCGAGCTCCCTAGCACACCCGCCCTAGCCTCTAAACACCAGGGACCGAGCTGTAACACCTCGAGAAACCCCACGTTCCCGGTACGCTACAGTGCATCTACACACACTAACACTTGACATACCTCACTCAATTTAATACCCCTTTCGTTTTCAAATCATTTTCAAAAGAACATTTGTGAGTATGAAAAAGTTTCGACTCGATTCGTAAACAATTTGCGTCCCGAAGAGGGAACACGAAATCCTCAACATAAAAACTACGCAGTGGAAAAGAAAACCATTTAAAATAGTTTAAGATAACGCGGTAAGACTTGAAATCCTAGGGAAAATCCAACGCACCCCTTGAACTACACAATCCAGTACCCCACACTCACGTCTCCGCTTCGACACCCCGCGCGCACCCTTACAGTGCCGCACGTGCCAACTCCACGTCACTATGTCTCACGCACTCTCACAGCGCCGCGTGCCCTACGCACTCTGCCGCTATACAGCACGTCCGCATGCATACCCTCACCCGGCGCCGTACGACCCGTGAGCACCCGCAGGGCCGCGTGCCCCACGCACATGCAATCACGCCGCACTCCCACGCTCATCTACCCTTCTCTAGCATTCACTGTTCACATATCAACCCATTCCATATTCCCTCGACTCCCTACCTCTCTCCCGAAATTTTGGCAGAGTAACGGCTAAAAACTGACTATCCCAAAATTTAAACCCTGCACACAATTTACCATAATCCAACAAAATCTATCTATCCATCATCCAGAGAAATCACCATAACACAATCAGAGTTTAAGGACAACAAGAAAACCCATCAAATACAAATGAAGAAAGTCCCCAGTATAGAAAAATATCATACTCTAACATATAACAATACGTACGTGTCCCCAAAACACTACAACCCCTCTATACAATCTCAAAAAAATCAACGTCTATACAACTCCGCTGTCTACACAAGTACCTAACATAAAATAATAAATCCACTATCACCTACCACCACCACGGGTCGGGTCGCCCTAACAAAATCCCTCATCCGGTGCCTTGGGCGCACGCCGCCAACCATCCTACGCCTCTGGACTAGGCTCTCGAGGCTCACCAACAGTATCGGCAGCACCTACACCACAGAACACAACATGAGCCTAACGCTCAGTAAGTAATGCGATATGAAAGTAAAAGCCGACAATGCAATCCTATCACATGCAGTCTCTACACTCACACTCATGTTGTCACATCTGTGACGCATAGTGCAGCCGCACCAGGGTAAGGAGGAACCTCACGCCACCCTACACCCTGACACGTCGCCACCGTCCCGGACTCCCCAGCAACGAGGCCCACAAGCTACACACACGCATCACCACACGGCAACCACATTAGGGTAAGGGTGTACCTCGCGCCACTCTACACCTTGACACGTCGTCCCCGTCCAAGCCTCCCCAGCACGGGGCCACAGTTGCCACACACACGTGTTTCGCGACAGCCCAGCCGGCTCACCCCTCGAGTAGGATCCGCGACTGGTGTTGCACCAGCCCACACACTAGTAGGATCTGCGGTACCACTGCCCATATCCTCACCGTCAACACATTCACGCCGCATGAAGGCCCAGCCGGCCCACCCCTCGAGTGGAATCCGCGACTGGTGAAGCAACGGCCCGCACACTAGCAGGATCTGCGGTACCACCGCCACACATCTCATCACATACTCAAAACATGCTCAAAACCATTTTTGTTCACGTTTTTAAAATATGATGCATGTTAAACAATACGCACGCACACCACAATCAATAACATAAACCCTAAAGTTCTACAGTGTAGACCCACTTGGACAAAACACATTCATGCACTACTTACTTGGCGTCCTAAGCTCGCCCGATGCACAGCTTCGCCAAAGAAAATGTCTCAACCTAAAACACAAACAACCACTCATCAATATTTATCTCAAAATCCATCAAATAGCTAAAAATAACCTTCCTTAACTACACTCATGAAATTCCAACTAAAACGGCCAATTGGTTTGGTTTGGCCGAAAACCAGCCCAAAGTTCGGATGCGCATAACTTTTGCGTCCGTCAACGGAATCGAACAATTCAAGTAGCTAAACGTCCCCTTAGGAACCTAGTTCAACATACTAAGACGAATTTTAAAACGGTAAGCCGCAGACAGGCGAAAAATGCCAAAAACTGAATCTGCCATTTTTTTATAAAATTTCAACCTTTGTTTTTCTTCAACCAAAACTCACTCAATTCAGCTTTACGTACCAAAAACAGACATGCCACTATCACACGTCGAACTTGCACGAAAAATGTCACTAATTTGACTTGGACCAAAATCCGACATAAACTTCCGACGCGCATAACTTTTGCGTCGGATATCGGAATCGAACGATTCTAATGGCCACACGTTCCTCCAACAACCTATTTTAACCCACAAAAACAGAATTTAAAATGATCAGCTGAACATAGGCCGAAACGACCAAAAACAGAAGCTGCCCCAGAGCCAAAAACGTCTGATTCTTGATTTAATTTCTAATTTCACAACTCCTATACACAATTAGTCGTATCCCACTTATACATTCCAGCCAAGCTTGCCAGAATTGAAAAGAGGCCGAGCACCAAGCTTGGCCAAAAACAGGGAAACCGACAGGGCTCGCCTTCGGTTTTCCCCTCCAAATTCCCGGCACTCCCTCCTTAACACTTCAGCCAAAATCACCGAAAATGGAGGGAGGCCGAACCTTACACTCGCCAAACCGAACAGGACAGCAGAGGGAGGAAGAGAGACTTACCGAGCAATGGAGTTCTGCACACAATGGGAAAGAAGAAAGATTCAAGTAAGACGCCCAAATCGTCGGTGACAGAATTGGTCGGCAACCCACCCTTCGCGGTCGTCGGTAGAACACGCTCGGGCTCACTATCTTCGGAAATTTGAGCTACAGCGACTAAACGACCCCGATCGTCGGAGAAGAAACACTCGGCCGTGGTTTCGCTCACACCCTCGAGCTTGACGTCCACCGATCGAAGATCACAACCTCGGCTCCCGATTGCCCTCTCTCCCTCACGTCTCCCTTCTGCTTTCTCTCGGGTGACAATTGAAGCAGCCGAATCGCTTCTTCCCGAAGCCATTCGGTTGTTAAGTGTTTTTTTTTTAATTATTAAATTAACAAAATGCCCTCACGCTGTTTTAATCGTTCGTAATTTCATTAATTTCCCGACCTCCTGACTTTAAATTCTGAAAACTATCGCAAAAGTAGGCTCCGAGTCTAATAAATTAAAATTTTTCCCGTTGAAATATTTCTCAAAACCCCAACTGAGATTAAATTAAAAATTTCGGAAATAAAAATTCAAAATTCAAAATTGCCGGGTTATTACACGAACTCAAACAAAGCGGGAGTTCGAAAGCAACCGAACTCCCCACTTGCTGGCAGAAATTGAAATGGAGGAGGGCGATTTACCTTGAGTTTTCAGCACGGGAATGGTCGAGCTACACGTCGTCCTGACCCATCGGAGTTCCCTACCCACGTCGGCTGCCGCTAACCTCTCCTCCGGTCGCCAGCCGTCGTCGGAGCTCGGAGTCTTCTCTCCCTCCCTCGCGTCTCCCTCTCGGTTCTCTCGGCGCCAAGGTGTAACAGCCGAATGGCTTCCTCCCGAAGCCATTCTTTTGTTATATTAAATTTTTTATTTTTTTTTATTAAGATTACCAAAATGCTCTCACCTGTTTTTATCGTCCGTAACTTCGTTAAATTCTCGTCCTCCCGACTTTAAATTCCAAAAACCATCACAAATGTAGACTCCGAGTCTTATAATTTAATTTTTTCATTGAAATATTTCTAAAAACTCCGACCGAGATTAAATTAAAAATTTAGGAAATTTAATTTAAAAAAATCTAAAATTTCATGGTTATTACATTCTAAATCTTGTTCTTCTTCAAAACTGCCTCATCCATAGGGTCATTTTAAAAAATTCATAAATCAAATTTGTGAATTCGCATTCGTATGTGCATCATCATCTGTTTTTGTTGATAGATCAAATCTGTAACGGAAACTCCATTCATGGTCTTGTAGTCTTGTATATCCATCGTAATATTACACATTGTATATAAATAAAAAAATGCATAAAAGAAATCCTAACCCAAACAACCGACTTAATTTCGATTACTATTTCATGCTATGCAAAACATACATCAAGAATATATATTTGTAAATATATATAATGCGTGATATCTTATTCTAACACATATCATAATTTACATTAAATTGTATCATCAAAAATATTTTTATACTAATAAAACAATGGCTCTGATAACAATTGTTGGTTTTCATTGTCTCTACGCATGGCGTAATTCAATATTATTCATAATAATAATAACATGCGTTAACCACGTGATTTTAAAATCACAAAAATCATATGTATTTTTGAGACAACGTTAGTCGAAAAGAAAATATCTTTTGGAGAAATATTTTTACTCAGATACTACCGTCTGATCTTAACAGCTTTAACTCAAAATCAAGTGTTTTTTCTAAAAACTTTAAAACCGTCGAGTTTTCTTTGAAAATCTTTACACTTAAATTTACTGACATGTGGGCGTACAGCTTACAAGAATAACACACTATTATATTTGTAGAGAGACGTGTTCTCAACACATAAAATATTTCCTTTCGATTTTAGAAAATGTTTTACTAAAACCGAATACGAGAAAGGTCACAGCTTTTCTTTCAAAGGGATTAGATCTCTTTTTTTATTCTTTTAGCTTCCCTTAAAATCCTCTGCTATCAAATCACATTTGACAATTTTATATATCTATTTTAAAAATAAATTTTCATATTTATTTTAATAAAAATTAATTTTTTAAAAATAAATATTATTTAATCAAATCTAATTTGATTAACAACTGATTTATCAAATAAATCAATTTATAGATTAATCAGACAATCTAAAACAGTTTTTCGAATATATTTCTAAAACAATTTTTCAACATAATCTCATCTTATGAGATTATTCAGATTTACTTTTAAATAATTAATAAACTATAAGTCAATCGTAAATCAAATTTTATCTAATCAAATTTTTCAGATCTAGTTATATTAAAATTTCAAAAATCTGATTTGATAGTTTGTTGAATAACTTACTTCAATTTAAATTTGAAAATCAAATTTCATCTGATGAGATTTTTCAAATTTAATTCAAATCCTTTTAAAACAACCTCATCTAATTAGATATTTTACTTTGAATTCAAAATATAAAAAACTATTTATATATTTTGAATTATAAGATATTCATTTGAATTTTTATAAATAATCAATCATTTATATATTTATTCTTATAGCATAGAAATTAAATAGTAATATATAATGACAGACGTACTGATGAACATATAGATATTTGTTAATTAATTTAAATTATTTATATTAAATAACACAATTATTAATCATACAGTAATTCCACTAAATACTTAGAGTTGCACTTTTAAAACTATAGAGTATATTTACTCAAAGTATTGTCCATTAATATAGTCATTACATATGTATTAATCCTTAATTAAGATTCGTAATAGAGATAAGTATAAGATCTGTTAACCTCTATTATCACATCTTTATCTTTGACTATCATTAGTTGTTAATTGAATAATAAATTCATCACATTTATGAATTGCGTGCTAATTATTCAATCGCTAAACTAATAAACAAGGGAATCTTGTATTATCAATTTCACTATATCAATGTTAGCATTCTCAGCTACTCATTTAATTTATTCCCAAAATACAAGGTTTATTTAATGTAAATCATACAAAATTTTACCGAGTAAATCAAAGAATAAATTAAAATGAAATAGGAGTCTACTAAATACAATAAATTAAGATCATACATATATGACCATCATTATAATTAAATTAATTGTTATTTATTTAACCGATATTATAAAAACAATATAATTTCATTTGGTACAGTACTATATAATCATATTATATAAACTATAATCACTTTATGTAACTATATATATAGTCAGGATATCACTATAAGTTTTTAACAAAGTGAACTGTATTTATGACTTTACTAATTTGAATATTCTATACTTCAAATATAAGTAATGTACTAATGTGTTTAGTTTTTTTTAAATATAATTTCACATATATCAATATATATGTAAATTTAAAATTGCACAAATAATCAATGATTTTTCTTTGAATTTTTAAAGAATATCAAATAATGCAAACATAAAAATTAGTTATAAAAGTTATTCATTAATTACAGCAAAAAAATGTTTATAACATTTGCTTGTTGAGCACTTTATTTCCAACACGTCGCCACCGTCCCGTTTCCTCCAACAACAGGGCCAGAGTTGCTCACCACCACACACACACCGCAGCAGCCATCCTAGAGTGAGGCTGGACGCACTCGCCACACCACCCCCTGGTACGTCACCATCATCCCGGTTCCTCTAGCAATGGGGCCAAAGCTGCCCACACACACATCATTATCACCGCCACGCGTCACACTTCACGTTCACACATAAAACCATACTCAAATTCATTTTTGTTACACTTTTCAAAACATAATGAATGACTGAACAAAAATATGCAAAACACACATTACCTCCCTACCGTCCCATGCTGTAGGCCCGTAAGGGCAATGCACATGCAAACACTACTTACCTAACGTACTAGCTTTCTCTAGTGCTCGTTTATACCACTTCCTCGGGCTCAATCTATCACATAACCAATTCACGTTAAAACTAATCTCACAACGCATTCTACGTATTAAAAACTACAGCTACTAACTCAATCCACCAAAGCTAAACTAAAATGGCTCGCTAGCCCAATTTTCGGCCAACAATCAATCTAACTTCCAACGCAAATAACTTTTGCATCTGTTATCGGAATCACTCGACTCTAATGGCTACACAGTCCTTAGGACGTCTAGTTTCTAACAGCTTCATCCATTTTACAATCCAACCTCTACGGCTGGGCCGTATGTGGCCGAACAGAAACCATTTCGTAACACAAGTTTTTCGGTTATCCAAACGCTTAATCTTCTCCATAAAACCCGTAATCTACTACTACTTACAGCTTAAACACCAATACATGAACAAAAATCAACTACAAATCTCCAAATTTGTATCTTCCTCGTAGGGTTACCAAAACTATCCGATATTCCCTGTAACTTTACTTTTAACACTTAAAACAACTAACGAACTAACTATCTACTAAGAACTAACTAAAACTCAACGAAAATTTGTAGACTAAAGAAGGAACGAAGAAGGTCGTCGGCTGAAAGAATTTCTTCGCACGGAGAAGGGAGAATTAACTAGGAGGGGGAGGGGAAAGTTAAACAACCGAACGGTTTTCTCCTCCCTCACTTATATATATATATATATATATAATTAATGCAAATTACCTTTTTGAACTCAACCTTTAATCGTTTACACAAACGGTCAATTTATCCGTTTTCGGTTGAAATCTTATAAGTTTATATTTTCCATTAGTCTCAAAATAATCTTTTACTTAACGGTACAAATTTTTTGCTCTCGATTCCGTCTTGAATTCTGCCATCTACCGTCACGGAAACCCAAAAATTATACGACAGAAATCCCGGGTGTTACAATTGAATACTATGATGCTCTTAAGGGAATTTGTCTTTCTGAGCAAACTTCTATTTAATGTTTTTATTTTGAACTTATTAGGCAAACATTGGTCTTCTTGTTAAACTCATTACTATATGCATGTATTAGACATTTACGACTATATTGAATGGTTAGGTTAGATGATGGAAAGTTTATGGGCTTGGCTTATTTTAGAGTACCAAACCGAGAATGCATGGTATGCACATTCTTGGTCGCGCGTACAAATGAGGAGAGCCGCACGATGGAGCCTCCATTCTTTCCTGATTTGGCAACACCCTTGGCTGCCCTTTGAAGATGCTTGTCCCCTTTACTTTTTTGGGAAGAAACATGGATACATGACTTGGCATTCAGCTAGCCATTGATCTCACTTTGGCTCCCTCCATCTCGGCCGCATAATGCCTCACCAATGGCCGATTACAAGCCACCTGTAATAACCCAGAACTTTTTCGAATTATTTTAAAGTCCGCAAAGAATTTCGTGAGAGATTTTAAGGGGCTTATTAATAATGGAAGATTTAGGATTTATTTTAGGAGAGAATTTTTGAACTTAAATAATCAAAAGGACGCGAATTTAACAGAAATACGGGGGTTCAAACACGTGAGGCAATTTAATAATTTAGTTAACTAAATAATTAAATTAAAAAAAAAAGTATAAACTGAATGGCTTCACGAAGAAGCCATTCAGTTTTCAGCTGCTTGAGCTCCCGAGAGAGAGAGCCTGGGAGTGTTCTACCGATGACCGTGAGAAAGAGAGGGCATCCGTTTAGCTCTGTCGCCGGCGACCAAGCTTTCTACTCATCTTTTTCTTCTTCTTATCCTTTCGTCTGAGAAGCCCCTCTCCCTCTACTGTTCTGTTCCGTTTTAGCAACCGAGTGGAGGGTTATTTGGGTTTTGATTTTTGAGACTTCAGGCTGGTAATTGGAATGTCTAGAAAGTAGAATTAACCATAATTAAACTGTGGGCAGTGAGGGTGCTGATTTGGAAGAAAGAACTTAGAGGAGTGTGCAATGTGTGTTTCTGTTTTGAGCTGGATTGTTCAATTTCTATTTAGATTATCTTTGAATGAACGAAATGTGGCTGATTGGTGGAATTGAATTGAAGTCATAATTTTGGACATTTTAGTGCGAAAACCCGATTCTGTTTTTGGGGTTTTTGACTTGGCTACGGTTAATTATTTTAAATTCTCTTTTGGTATGTTAAATTAGGTTATTAGTGGAGCGTTTAGCCACTGTAATCGTTTGATTCTGTCAACCGATGCGAAATTTATGCGCATTCAAAGTTTATGTCGAGTTTTGGGTCGAGTCGAGTCGGTGAGCTATTTTGATTGGTCTGTGGTGCATTGTGTTAGTAACCCTAGTTTTAATGCGTAATATGAGTTTTAGGACAAATTTTAATGAAGGGTGTTTTGTTTTAGGTTGAGCCCTATTTTTGGTAATAATTTAGCACCTCAGAAACCTAAGAACGCCCGCTAAGTAGTGTCTGCATGGGTCTTGCCCTTGTGGGCCTACACTATAGGACTTTAGGAGTGGTTGTGTGTTTGTGATGTGCGTGCTTACTGTTTTGGTCATGCATCATGTTTTGAAAATAGTACGAAAATTAATTTGAGCATGTTTTAGGATACATATGAGTGTGATATGTGGTGGTGAGGATGATGTGTGTGCGGGCAGCTTTGGCTCCGTTGCTGGAGGAACCGGGACGGTGGCGACGTGTTAGGGGGTGGTATGGCGAGTGAGTCTAGCCTCACCTTGGGATGACGCGTCACGTGTGTGTAGTTTGTGGGCCCCATTGCTGCAGAAACCGAGACGGTGGCTACGTGTCAAGGGGTGGTGTGGTGAGTGAGTCCAGCCTCACCTTGGGATGGTTGTTGTGTGGTGACACAGGTGTGCAGCTCGTAGGCCTTGTTGCTGTAGGAACCGGGACGGTGGCGACTTGTTAGGGGGTGGCGTGGCGTGGCGTGGCGAGAGAGTCCAGCCTCCCCTTGGTGCAGCTGTACGATGCGGCACTAATTACGACAACATGAGTATGAGTGTAGAGATTGCATGTGATAGGATTGCATTGTCGGTTTTACTTTCCATATTGCACTACTTGCTAAGCATTACGCTTACGTTTTGTGTTCTGTGGTGTAGGTGCAGAGTTTACTGCCAGTGAGTTCCGTGATCCTAGTATTGACTAGTAGGGTAGTTGACGGTGCTCGACAGAGGCACCAGACGGCTGTGTGTTAGGCCAACCCGACAAGTGGAGATGGTAGGTTGTAATGGGTTTTGAGGGTCAGTGCTTTTGGGATTTGGAGTTTTGAGGGGCGTTTCGAGCGATTGGGTAGTGTGTATATATTATATGTATGAGTATTGTATTGCTCTATACTATGAATTTTCTTCGTTGTAAGTTGCTGGATTCATTCTCCTTACATTCTGATTTTTCCTGCTGATTTCTGGATGGTTTTGATATATGGATTATGGGAATGATTTGGTATACTGTATGAAGGTTTAGTTCGTTTTTGGGATAGCCATTTTTAGGCAATACTCTATCAAAATTTTGGGAGCGAGTGTTATTATATCGGAGGTGGCGTGCACGAGGGTCATGCTATGCTAAGTGATCGGGCGTACGCGTGGGGGGCACACTCGATCACTTAGCACTACACAACCCTTGTGCACTCCACCGCACGGTGCAGGGTCAGGGCATGTGCCGAAGGGCACGACACCTAGGGCATGCGCTGGACGAACGGCGCAGGGTGCAGGTGTAGGCGCGGCGGCGAGTGAGGGTGTAATAACCCGAAAATTTCAAATTTTAACTTTTAATTTTCAGAATTTTAGTTTAATCCCGGTCAGAATTTTGAGAAATGTTTCAACGGGAAAAATTTAAAATGTAAGACTCGGAACCTACTTTTGCGATGGTTTTCATAATTTAAAGTCGGGAGGTCAGAAAATTAACGAAAATTATGAAGGGTTGAAGCACGTGAGGGCAGTTTTGTAATTTGTAATTTTTATTTAAAAAAAAAAAAAGGATATGTGGTGGAATGGCTTCGGGTGGAAGCCATTCCACCGAGTGTCGCACGGCCGAGAGCGAGAACGAGAGAGAGGCCGAGGAGGAGGAATCGTCGACGACCGACCGCCGAGGAAAAGACGCCGGTGCTCAGGATACTCCGGTGGGCTGAAGTGAGGAGCTACGCCTTCCTACGCTGGGAAAAATCGAAGGTGAGTTCTCCCCTGTTTTCGTTTGTTCTGTTGACCGAGCGTGGGGGCCTCGGTTATTCTTGGATTTTCCGACAGTAGGACTCGGTCGCCAGAGCATTAGGGGGTAATGTGTGCGGGCGCTGGAGCCAGTGGGTGGCTCGGCTCTTCCGCGACAAAATCCGACCAGAAACAGGGGGTTTCCCCTTCGGTTTTTGTCCTGCTCTGATGGCCAAGTGTGGGGTCATGTTACCCTCTACATTTCAAGGGAGTAGGGGACAAAATTAGAAGGAAGGAGGGAGGCGGTGCCTGGTTCAATGGACCGATTGGAAATCCTCGGTTTTGGGGAGAAAACCGTGAAGTTGTTGGTTTTGTCATGCTGTCTTCTGAGTAGGAACTCTCCAAATTGTTGATGTGTGCATTGGTAGATCGAAATGTGATAGTTTGGTGAAAGAATTTGCGAGATTTGGATCAAAGATGAATTTCGGCTACCTTTTGTATAAAAACAGATTCTGTTTTTGGCTGTTTTGGCTAGGATTAGGTTGATCATTTTAAATTCTGTTTTGTGGGTTAAAAATAGATTGTTAGAGGAACGTGTGGCCACTGGAATCGTTCGATTCCGATATCCGACGCAAAAGTTATGCGCGTCGGAAGTTTAGGCCGAATTTTGGTCCAAGTCAAATTTGCGAGCGTTATTCATGGAAATTTGACGTGTGAGTGTATCATAGCCATTTTGATGCATATAACTAGTTGGGAGTGAGTTTTGGTTGAAGGGAAGTGAAAATGTGAAATTTTAATAAAATGGCAGATTCGGTTATTGGCATTTTTTGCCTATCTGCGGCTTACCGATTTAAAATCCATTTTAGGATGTTAAACTAGGTTCCTAAGGAAACGTTTAGCCACTTGAATCGTTTGATTCCGTTGACGGACGCAAAAGTTATGCGCATCCGAACGTTGAGCTGGTATTCGGCCAAACCAAACCAATGGACCGTTTTAGTTGGAATTTAATGAGTGTAGTTAGATAAGGTTATTTTTAGCTAATTGGTAAATGTTGGGAGAAATACTGATGAGAAATTGGTTGTGTTTTAGGTTGAGGCTTCCTGTTGGCGAAGCTGTGTATCGAGCGAGCTTAGGACGCCAGGTAAGTAGTGCATGCATGTGTTTTGCCCAAGTGGGCCTACACTGTAGAACTTTAGTGTTTATGTGATTGATTGCGGTGTGGGTGCGTATTGTATGACATGCATCATATTTTTTTAAAACGGGAACGAAAATGATTTTTAGCATGCTTTGATGTATGAGGTGAGACGTGTGGCGGTGGTACCGCGGATCCCGCTAGTGTGCGGGCCGGTGCTTCACCAGTCGCGGATCCTACTCGAGGGGTGGGCCGGCTGGGCCGTCATGTGGCGTAAATGTGTTGACGGTGAAGATATGGGCAGTGGTACCGCGGATCCTACTAGTATGTGGGCCGGTGCAACACCAGTCGCGGATCCTACTCGAGGGGTGGGCCGGCTGGGCTGTCGCGAAACGTGTGTGTGTGGCAACTGTGGCCCCGTGCTGGGGAGGCTGGGACGGGGGCGACGTGTCAGGGTGTAGAGTGGCGCGAGGTACACCCTTAACCTGATGTGGTTGCCGTGTGGTGATGCGTGGGTGTAGCTTGTGGGCCTCGTTGCTGGGGAGTCCGGGACGGTGGCGATGTGTTAGGGTGTAGGGTGACGTGAGGTTCCTCCTTACCCTGGTGCGACTGCACTACGCGTCACAGATGTGACAACACGAGTGTGAGTGTAGAGACTGCATGTGATAGGATTGCATTGTCGGCTTTTACTTTCATATCGCATTACTTACTGAGCGTTAGGCTTATGTTGTGTGTTCTGTGGTGTAGGTGCTGACGATACCGCTGGTGAGCCTCGAGTGCCTAGTCCTGAGGCGTAGGATGGTTGGCGGTGTGCGACTGCGGCACCGGATGGCGGACTTTTATTAGGGCGACCCGACCCGTGGATATGGTAGGTTGTGGCCTGGTCGGTTTGTGGGTTTTCTTTCTTTTGCGGTGGTTATGTACGGACGATGGGATGGATTGTTGTATATGCGTCAGTGTATAGGTGTATATGGAGTGCGTATGATTTTGGTAACGTACGCGGATATTTTCCATGTTAGAGTAAGTTATTTCTCTATACTGGAGACTTTCTTCATTTGTATTTGACGGATTTTCGTCGCCTTCTTACTCTGATTTGGGTTGGATTTTGGTGAATTGTGTGCAGGGTTAAATTTTGGGGTAGCCAGTTTTTAGGCGGTACTCTGCCGAAATTTCGGGAGAGGGGTTGAGGTTCGAGAGGATACGAAATCGGTCAAAGTATGTGTATGATGAATGCTAGAGGAGTTCATATGAGTGTGGATGTGCGGCGTGATCGCAGGTGCGCGGGGCACGCGGCCCTGTGGGTGCACACGGGTCATGCGGCGCCGGGTGAGGGCGTGCGCGCGGACGTGCTGTACAGAGGCAGGGTGCGTGGGGCACGCGGCGCTGTGAGCGTGCGCGAGATATAGCGACGTTGGGTTGGCACCTGTGGCACTGCGGTGGTGTACGCGGGGTGTCGGAGTGGGGACGTGAGTGCTTGGGACCGGACTGGGTAGTTCGTGGGGAGCGTGGGGTTCTTTCCTAGGATTTCAAGTCTTACCGTCTTATCTCAAATTGTTTTAAATGGTTTTCTTTTTCGCTGCGTAGTTTTATGTTGAGGACTTCGTGTTTCCTCTTCGGGACGCGAGTTGTTTTTTTGAATCGAGTCGAAAAATTTTCATACTCACAAATGTGCTTTTGAAAATGATTTGAAAACGAAAGGGGTATTGAATTGAGTTAGTTGTGTCAAGTGTTAGTGTGTGTGTGTAGTGTGTAGATGCACTGTAGCGCACCGGGGACGTGTGGGTTCTCGGGGTGTTACAGAGGGCACATGACGCCCAGGGCGCGCAGCGTTACGAGCGCATGCCGCAAAGGGCGAGCATTGAGCACTCCCAGTTCTTTTTGAGTTTACTGTTTTAAACTCTTTTATGTCATTTTTTTTTTAAAACCTCAATGGTACGTAAACGTTTTCTATTGCTTATTTGTATTTGGCTTTTATACGTTTTCTTTTGGAACATTTTCTTTTTGGGCATGAGTTATTTTCGAAACGAATTAAAAATTTTTATACTTACAAATGTTGTTTTGATTACGATTAATGATAAGAGTATCGTTAGGTTGCGTACAGAGACAGAGAGAAAGAGAAGATCAATTCCTTGTAGGTCCGGGGCGGCCACGGGGCGCTACAGTTGTACTGTCAGAGTAAACCAAAAACCAGAGGGGGTTTTCGGGGTGTTGCTGTCGGGGTGTCACAGTTATGGTATTAGAGCCACGAGGTCGACGTCGTTCAGTGGATTACCTAACACCGCAGCCGCTGCATGAGAGCACTCCACCAACTGTAAGTATTTCTTAGAACTCTTGTCCTTTCCTTTTGACTTATTAGATGTTATTGTGTACAGGATTAGCATCATGATTAGGGGGTCACGCAGGACCACGCCCTGTAGGGCTACTAATGATAGGGATGAAGCGATTAGGCGACTTACCGAGTAAGTCAACCGTCAATCTCAGTAGTTGGAGTAATTTATGAGTCGAGAGGACCAGGGCCAATCTAGCGTTAGTGCTTCGACAGATCGTGGTGGGGATCGGTTACACAGGCTCAGACCCCCAGTATTCGATGGATTATCTCCGAATCCTCTCAGTGTTGAGGAGTGCGTTCGGAGCGTGGAGGATATGATGGACTACGCCAAGGTAGACGATCAGGACAGAGTATCGAGTGCAACCTTTCATTTAGCTAAAGATGCCTGATTTTGGTGGGATACAGTGAAGGCCACAAGAGATGTGAAGATTATGACA
This sequence comes from Begonia peltatifolia, assembly GCA_022433055.1. Classification (NCBI taxonomy): domain Eukaryota; kingdom Viridiplantae; phylum Streptophyta; class Magnoliopsida; order Cucurbitales; family Begoniaceae; genus Begonia; species Begonia peltatifolia. The sequence continues at coordinate 9,425,187 of CM039521.1, forward strand.
TGGGGGGAATTCAAGACGGTATTCTTTGGTAAGTACTTTAGCCACACGATCAGGACTCAGAAGATGGTGGAGGTTGCTAAGTTGAGACAGACGGATACAGTGGCCGCGTATGTGAGGTAGTTTGAGGCGTTATCTCGGTTTGCTGGACATTTGGTGAGACTAGATGTGAATAAGGTACACCAATTTGTGTAGGGATTGAAGCCAGACGTGTATATAGGCATGCAGATAGCAGGGATGCAAGGGGTGCCCTATGAGGATGTGGTGGCTAAGACCTTGGACATCGAGCAAGATAGGATGAAGCTTTCCAACTACAGGAAGTCGTCTAAGGAGCCGCCCAAGCGATTTTTCAGGGAGTTACTACTTCAGAAGAGTGGGGAGGGATCATCCCAGCAGAAGGGACTGAAGAGACCTAGTGATAGCCCGAGCAGCCAGGGGAGCAGCAAGCTACCTCAGGGGTCTGGGCAGTTCTGTAGCACCCCGACAGCAACGCCTTGAAAACCCCTATAGTTTCTGGTTCGCTCTGATACCATAACTGTCACACCCCGACGGCGACACTTCGAGAACCCCTCTGATTCCCGATTCGCTCTGATACCATACCAAACTATCAATCTTTCCTTCTTACTCAATTTGTATCAAAATTTAATTTTTGCTTGAAAAAATTTAAGACTTACGCAGCGAAAACGACACCTGCGCGGAGGACTCATCATAAAAAAAACACATTTATTTTTGTTTCTTTAAGTTTAAAATAGATAAATAGAAAACTAGTCGACACCTATATACATAGGTCGACACCTCGGTCGCCTCTTTTTGCACAGGTTGACACTTGCTTGCAGCGGTCGACACTCTAATTCTCCATGTCCGTCCCTGTCAAACCTCGGGGTCGATACCTCTACGTTCATCTCATAGATCGGTCGACACCTTAATCCTCTCTGCCCGCACTGGTTTGATCTCATGGTCGACATTGTCACTATTTTTACACTAACCGGTCGACACCTAAAGACACAGGTCGACACATAATTTGGTTCTGTCCCCGTAGGTCGACCCTCGCGGTCGATATTTGCCTAGTTCGGTCGACACCTAGGCATACCAGTCGACACCTTACACCAGTAGCCTAAAACTATATTCAAAACTCAACATAGAAATGAACGACGACATCCCCCGCCATTTAAAACCACAAAGTAGAACCTAGATTTTAAATCAAAATGTCCCAAGTAGTTTCAAAATACATCTACTAACGTTTAAAATATCTATTTATACATCAAAATCTATACACGAGTTTCCTATACACAACTCCTTAATAAATCTTCAAAACTCACCATACCCCAAAACACTCTCGACGGGTCGGGTCGCCCTAACAAACTCTAATTGCCGGTACATGGTTACACGCCGCCAACTGCCTACTCGCCCTGCTGGGCTCTCGGAACTCACTAGTAGAAATCTTTGCATCTACACCACAGAACGGAAAACATAAGCATAATGCTCAGTAAGTAGTGTAATATAAAGCGTAAAATCGACAATACAATCCTCACATGCAGTCTCTACATCCTCACTCATGCTGTCACCACCTGTGCCGCGTTGTACAGTCGTACAAGGGTGCGGCTGGACTCTCTCGCCACACCGCCTTCTGGCACGTCACCACCATCCTAGTTTCTCCAGCAATGAGGCCTACAAGCTGCACACACATGCATCACCCCACACAGCAACCATCACAGGGCGAGCTTGGACGCACTTGCCACACCACCGCCTGACACGTTGCCTATAACGCCCAAAATGTAACACCCGAAACTTTTGTAAATTTTGTCCCAATAATATTCGTTAAATTATTTGAAAACGATAGATGGAAACAACAAAGGAAGAAATGAGAATTACGAAAAGAGAAAAGGAAAATAAATAAGTGAAAAGAAGAAAGGAAAAGAGTGAAATATATTGTAAATAAGAAATAATGTCAATTTTTATGAAATTAAAAGCTATGTGTAAATCAAGCTAAAATTAAACTTTATTAAATAAAGTTTGTAAAAAAAACCACAATCTTCTCTTTCATTTCCACGATTTTTCCAACACTCGTTTACTCTATTCTCTCAGCTTTTCTTCTGCCAAGACTTCCTCATTTCATGGGATTAAGGTAAGGTTTATAATAAGCTTGAGTTTTTCATGCAAAAGTGCATGTTTTAGTGATGTTTGTGAAGAGTTTTAAGCACGGGTTTTGAACCTCCGAACATTAAGAGTTAATGTTAGTCTTTCTCTTTTTTTGGATGTTCTAGCTTAATTTTAGTTGTTCTAAAGATTTTGGATGAGTCAAATGGAAGGTTACGCATAATAGAAGTGAAAATTTGAGGTGAGTTTGAATTTTATGACAAACATAACAGATTCTGTTGTTGTGATGTTTGGCCTAGTTATTCGTTCTTTTTTAATAAGAGAATTGCACCATAAGAAAGTAGACTCTTAGAGGAGTCCATAAGACTTGGAATTACTGAATTATGAGTTATATCGAGAAAGTTATGAGCGTTTGAAATTGGATAAAAAACTGTTATAATAAAATCTAAAATTTTCTTGTGTGTATGTTAATTGTTTCAATTTGAAGTTTTGTTAGATTGTTTGATTTCCACAGTTAAAGCAAACGGATTCCAAGTTAAATTGCAAAGGACCCAAGGTAAGTTTTCGTGATTTGCTTGACCGATTTGGCCTACGCCACAAGAATTTCTGTTTTCGAGGATTTGATGCTTTAGGTTGTTTTAGTGTAAGTTTAGCGTAAATTACACGGTTAGTTAGGTTGTATATGTTGTAGAATGTCTTTTATGTTTCCATTGATTGTTTTCTATGTTTTTATACATTTAATCATTATGAACTGTTCATGCATCATGTTTTGAAAATTGCATGAAAATGAACTTTTGCACATGTTTTATGAAAAGAAATGAACTAATGAAAAAAAAAAAGCATATAATCCCGGTCATGTCGGGGTGGGGTTCAGACATGGCTGTGCCGTAGGTGGAGCATGTTTTCCCCCAGTAGATGGAGAAGGCTGTCTAACCGCTTAATGTGCCTTCTCTATCTGGTGAGAGTAAACCCCCGGTGACATCCCGCTATATAACGAAATGAAATGAAATGACCGCATGTTTTATAAACTGCATATGTACAGCATGGATTTACATTTACATTGACTTGCTAAGCCTTTAGCTCATAGATGTTTCAGTGATGTAGGTGATTTAGAAGAAGGTGAGTACGTCTTGCCTAAACCCAACGAGTGATGCCATTGAAGAAGGATGGTCGTGGGAGAGCACTTGTAGCTGTCAGAGGGTGATTGACCCGTGGGTTATGTGATAGTGTTTTGGAGTGATGTATAGAGGTTGTGACATATGGTTAAGTATTTATGTGTTGAATTGTTTTAGATGTGTTGATAGGAGAAATTTAGGAGTCTAATTAAATGGTTTTATGTTTAAATACATATAGAATATTTTGAATAGGTGAATCGGTTTAACGGTGCTGCCCATTTTTTTTATAAAGAAATGTGAAATTTGGAGTTAAGTATGCTATATGTGTCGGCTAGAAAGTTTACGATGATTACGGTCGTTTTTAGAAAGTATCACTTAAATTTTCTAGTGATGAAGTGTCGATCTATCTTAGTAATGATCGACAAATTTTGTAAGTATTGTCTACCAGTTTTAGTAGTTGTCGACCGATATCAAAACAGAGAGTAGTGTCGACCTATCATTGCAGGTGTCGACCGATGTCAAACAGGGAGTAATGAAGTGTCGGCCTATCTTAGTAAGGGTCGACCAATTTTGTAAGAGGTGTTGACCAGTTTTAGCAGGTGTCGACCGATATCAAACAGAGAGAAATTAAGTGTCGACCTATCTTAGTAAGTGTCGACCAATTTTGCAAGAGGTGTCGACCTGTCTTTGCAGGTGTCAACCGATGTCAAAACAGAGAGTAATGAAGTGTCGACCTCTTTTAGTAAGGGTCGACAAATTTTGTAATAGGTGTTGACCAGTATTTATAGGTGTCGACCGATGTAAAATAGAGAATAAGGAGGTGTCGACCGGCCTCTAAAGGTGTCGATCGATGTTAAACAGAGAGGAATGGGGGTCGACCCCTCTCCACAAGTGTCGACCGAAACTCTTGTTTTACTGTTTTCAACGCTTGGAATTATGTTTACTTTATACTAGGCTTCCATGAAAAGATTATTATTCCGCTGTAAACGATTTAATGTTTTACACGATATTGTTTAAGATTATGAATAAAAAGAAAAATATTTACGAGATTTTTAGGTATAGTGTCTAGGGTCATGACATCGCCACCGTCCCGGTTCCTTCAGCAATGAGGCCAGAGTTGCTCACAACCACACACCCTGCAGTATCCATCTCAGGGTGATGCTGGACGAACTCACCACACCACCCTATAACAAGTCGCCACCATCCTGGTTACACCAGCAACAGGGCCAAAGCTACCCACACAGACATTGTTCTCATCGCCACGCGTCACACTTCACGTTCGAAGATAAAACCATGCTCAAATTCATTTTCGTTACACTTTTCAAAACATGATGCATGACTAAAACAAAACATGCAAAACATACAACCCATCCCTACCATCCCATGCTGTAGGCCCATAAGTGATGTGCCCCATAGACCCGTCACACGATCTCAACTCCAAGCACACACTTTAATTAACCTATATTCTCACACATTTGATTCTTGTGCAGGTTATGATTCAAAGGAGCTGGAAATTGCAAGCTTAAGGTGGGAAGTGGAGGCTCAAGACATGGAGCAACCGAGACACATCCTTGCATGGCAAGCCACCATTGAAGATCATGATGCTCTTAAGGGAATTTGTCTTCCCGAGCTAACTTTTATGTAATGTTTTATTTTGAACTTATTGGGCAAACATTGGGCTTCTTGTTTAACTTATTATTATGTGCATGCATTAGGCATTTAGGATTAGATTGAATGGTTAGGATAGATGATGGAAAGGGTTTCGGGATTGGCTTAAGTTGAAGAAACAATCGGGCATGCAAAACATGCCATTCTCGGTCGCGAGCGCGCCAAGGAGGAAGTGCCGCACGTGGTGGCCAACTTTACCCAATTTGGCCACACCATTGGGCTGCCTTTTGAGATGCTTGTCCCCTTTACCTTTTGTAGAAGAAACATGGATCCATGACATGGCATTCAGCAAGCCATTGATCAACCTCTTTGCTGCCACCATCTCGACCGCACACTACAATATTTTGGAGCCAATTACAAGCTTCTTTGCACCAAGTTTTGAAGACCAAAGCACAGCCCTAAAACCCTCCATCCTAGGCCTATATAAGCATAGCATTGGTGTGTGTATTTCGATTGGCAAAGTTAATAAGCATCGGCATATTTTCTAAGAGGAAACCGAGGGAGTTTTCCACCACCTTTCCAAGGTAAGTGCTCGGTTCCATGAACCGATTAGGAGTAGCCTCCTAGCTTGGCAACTCAAGGTTGTTGCTCGAGCTTGTGTTCCACTTTTGTCTCCTCCCTTTCAAGGGAAGGAAACAAGAAGGAAGTGGCCAAAACCGGTTCCCCAAGTTGAGAACCTTTCCATGGAAAGGTTGTGATTGCCGAGAACATAACATTGTCTCTTCGGCCGACTTGCGGGTTTGCTTGCACAATTTTGTCATTTCTAATCAACTTGGACCACGACCACCACCATCACACACCTCACTCACTCCACTAATCTCACACCAAATTTCATTTCATTTCAAGCACATTTGGACGTTCATTTTGTTGTTTTTCTCAAGGGTTTCTCGGCTTGGCCGAGATCCAAGGGCCTAATCGATCCTTCGTGCCTTCTAGTGACCGAGCAGGGGCTTGGCCGCAACAATAAGGGCAATGAACATGCAAACACTACTTACCTAGCGTACGTAGAAGTTGCTCGTAGATCACCTGCTAAATTATCGAACCTATAAAACCACACATTCATCAATTATACTTTTCTTCCAATTCATAAAATCATAAAGAGAATTGACAATTTAACACCTAATCTAACTAAGCCCGAATTCCGTCTCTATTATCAACCTTCAAAAATTCATAATTAAACCAATACTCGTCTGATTTTGACAATTGAAAATGCTACAGATTCCATAAAATGTCTAGTTCCTAACGATCTAATCCACTTCCCAATCCAACATCTACAGCTTGGCCAAATGTTTAGAACAGAAACTATTTTGTAACCCGAGTTTTTTGGCTATCCAAACACTCAATCCTTTCCATAAAAGCCAAAAATCTAATCTTACTTCCAGATTAAGCACCAATATACGAATAAAAATCAACTATAAATCTCAAAATTCATATCTCCCTCCTAGGGTTTTACCAAACTATCTAAAACTCTATTCAACTTCGTTTTCACCGCTCAAAACACTCAAGGACTAACTATTTACTCAAAAACTAACTAAAACTTACCGTAAATTTGAAGATAGATAGAGAATTAGAGAGAAACCGTTGACTCGAAGGAGACTCGCCGAAGAAGGAAAAGAGGAGGGTTTTGTGCAGGAGGAAGAATAACCGGGGGGGAGGGTTTGGAGGGTTCTGTTGTTTTACCTTTTTGCGATCAACCTTTAATCGTTTAATCAAACATTTATTCTGTAACACCCAGAAATTTTTCATTGGAGTTTATTTCGAATTTTTTAAATTATAATCGGTGGGGTTTTGGTCCGAATTAATAACGAAAAATTTTTGCCCTTGAGTAAAAGATTATTTTGAGGCTAATGGTGGAGAGAAAAGTTTATGAGTCCAGCCGGAACTGGACGTAATCGCAGATTTGTGAAACGGTTAATGGTGCAGTTTGGTAATTAGGAAAAATATAAAATAAAATAGAATAAAAAAATAGTGGTTAGAAAACTAAAACACCTTGCGGTGTTATTCTCCAGCGCAAATCCCCTTCAGCTTCTCCTCCTTCTCCGCAGCGTCTCCTGTCCCGCGTGAAGACCTCAATGATCCTTCTCTGTTTTGCTACGAATCTTCAAATCTACAGTATGTTTTAGCTAGTTCTGAGTAGATAGTTAGTGTGTTGATTGTTTTAGAGACAAAAATGGAGTTAACTAGGGTATCGAGGGATTCGATGAAAACCTAGGAGACTAATGCAAGAAGTTGAGTGTAGAGTTTACTTTGATCCGCATGTTAGTGCCTAATCAAGGAATAGAAGTAGGTTATGAAATTTGATAAGAAAGATTAGCATTGGGATAGTTGAACGCTCGAATTATGGAGCGGTAGCTGTTTGGCCACGTTCGGTCAAGTCGTGGACATCCGAATGGGAAATGGATTATACCATATGAAACTAGACGTGCTCAGTAACCCGTAGTACTTTGTATCGTCCAATTCGGACGAGTATTATAGAAGTTGTGAATTTTCGGAGTTGGACGAAAATTTTTCGGGATTTCAGATTTAGTGGAGAGTTTCAGTTTTGGTATGAGTTAGTACTTTCAAGTTAGGGAGTTATGAATTGAGTGAGTGAGAATTGATGGATGTATAATTTTATAGGTATTCCAATTAGAGCACCAAGTTACGAAGCACGAGAAGATTTCAAGGACGCCAGGTAAGTGATAGATCGTTTGTGAATTGCCTTCGGGCCTGCACCATGGAATGGTAGGATTATTTGTTTGCTTGATTGTTTGTTTGATTTGATTCTTGTTTAGTCATTTGGTCAGTGGGTCGTGCATATTGTGTTGTCATGCATCATAATTTTGAACTACGAAATACGAGTTTTGAGCATGTTTTGAACTGTGCTTATGAAATGCAATGAGATAAGAAAAGATTTGCTACGCATGGGTGAACGCCTCGTCATTAACGTGCTAGTGAGAAAGTACTAGGGGGTTCCTATTGATAAATGTACGTAAGATGACATGGTTTGCGAACACCTCATCGTTAACGTGCTAGTGAGAGAACACTAGAGGGTTCAACGATCGATGTTTGGAGGAGATTTGGGTTGGTCGTTCCGTGTGAGATCACGATGTGTGCCTTCAATCTCGCTCTATGGGTCATGGTGTGGCTGTCCTGAGTGAAGCAGTATGTGCGCCTACTTGACTCACACGTGAAAGTGAAAGATGAAAGCAACGAAACGAAAACAAAACAAAGTGTAGAAACAGCATGTGCTAGGTGTTGAGTTGTGCATTGGTTTTAATTCATATTCCATACTTGCTAAGCATTAGGCTTACGTTTTGTGTTCCGTGGTGTAGGTGACGACGAGCTATTTGGTGAGTTGCTAGGTGCTGAACGTGCCTAGGATGAGGTTGGAGGCGTATGATGCATGCCGGTGCAGGCAGTTGTTGGGGCGACACGACCATGGCCAGTTAAATGGTAGGAATTTTGTAAATGTTTTTAGTTGAATGACGATGTATAGAGTTTGAGGTTATAGGTAGCGTGGTGCGGGTATAGTCGTCAATTGAAGAATAATCATGTTGTTTTGAAATTTACTTGGAAAAGTTATGTTTTCAAATTATAGGTTTTATTTCGTGAATTTGATCGAGGGATGTTTGCCATGCGTTTTTAAATGAACTGGTGTTGATTTTTACTGATATTGGTGTTAGGTGTCAACTGAAGTCCATAAGAGTCGACCGGTCAGTGTAAATAGGAGGGTGAGTGTCACCCACTGGCTTCGACCGACGCAGGCAGAGAGAAATGAGGTGCCGACCGGCAACTGTAGGTGTCAACCAGCTAGTGCAAATACAGTGAGAGCGTCAACCGCGGGGGTCGACCTGCGCGGGCACAGAGGGTCAAAGTGTCGACCTACAAAAGCAAGTGTCGACTGCTCTCCTAGCTGAGCATAGAAGGGTCGACCGGTGATTTCTAGTGTCGGCCGATAAAAAGACCCGAGAGTAATGTAGTGTTGACAAGTATTCCCGGTGTCGACCGATGAAAAATCCGAGAGCACTCAAGTGTCGACCGGTCTCTGTTATTCTGTGTTTTAAAATGGTGAAGTCTATTTAAACCGAATTTAAACGAGTTTTCCGCTGCAATGCCGATTAAAATGTTTTCAAAAATGTCGTTTTAGGTCGAGGAATAAAAGTTTCAAAATTTTACGAAATTTTTGCAATACGAGTTACAAGACTTGGTATCTGAGCAGTAGCAAACTGGAAATGGGTAGGTTTTAGGGGCGCTACAGAGTTGGTATCAGAGCAAGGGAACGTACCGGAAACGGGTAGGTTTCCGAGGCGTTATAGAGTTTGTATCAAAGCGAGTGAACGTACCAGAAACGGGTAGGTTTTTGGGGCGTTACAGAGTGACACGATTCCACCTCGAATGAGTCGTGTTTTACCCACAAACGAAACAGAAAAAAAAAAAAATATAAGCAGAAAAATGAATGCTATCCGATGAGCAACCTTTTAGGCTCTCGGCATAACGATCTTTCAAAGGAAGACGGCAGCAAACGTGACCGGTTTCTGACCACTCTCTTCGTGTATCCTTCTATGGAAAAGAGAGGAAAGACGAGTGGAACGATGGCTATTCAAGCAACCTCGGCCTTCAAAGCTCAAGGAGATGAACTCCTTCTCGGTTCTTGACCGAACCGAGCCTTATCGTTCATCAAGCTTCAACTACTTCGGTTGAACACAAAAGGGCTATTTCTCATGTATTCAACAACCTTTACACACAGCAATAGCCATGTATTTATAGACCTAGGGTGGCTGAAGGTTAGAATGGGCTTGGGCTTCGAAATGGGCCACATGGTTGGCCATTCTTGGTCTATTTGCACACCAGATCACTCTTTAAGCTTTGACCCATTTGTTGCATCAGTGGGCTGCTAAACTCCAGCCCAATTGTTGCTTCTAACCACCATCTAACTTAACATGCATCTAATCCTAATGCCTAAGGATGCATGCAATTATAAAACAGTACAAGAAGGCAAATGTTTGCCAACAAAAACATAAGATGAATGTTTGCCGAATAAAATTCAATTACAAATTAATTCCGAGGGAGACAAATCTCTTCTTCATGTGCTTCCACCTTTAGCTCCCACGATAGCAAGTGGAAGGGTTGATCCTTGTCCTTTGTGCTCGGGTCCCATTCCAAATCCGCGAAAAGGCATTCGATTCCTGTAATTGCTGTAAAAGAATTGAACTTGTTAGTCAGGTTGGATAAAGTTCGTGCCTTGGTTTGTGATCGAGTGACGGGCCTCTAGGGCACATCATCCTCTCCAGGTGATTGAGGATTTGACCTCAACTCCATTAATGGGGTCACTTCGATGTCATCATCGTCTCCTTTGTATGGCGAGAGATCTTGGACATTAAAGGTGGAGGAAATTCCATAGTCGCCGGGTAGCTCTATCTTATAGGCGTTATTGTTGATTCTTTCTAAGACCTTGAATGGTCCTTCTGCTCTAGGCATCAACTTGGTTTTCCTTTTAGCGGGGAACCTTTCTTTCCTTAGGTGCAACCAAACTAAGTCTCATTCATTAAAGATAACTTCGCGTCGTCCTTTATTAGCGTGTTTGGCGACCTTGTTGTTGCTCTTCTCGATGGCTCTGCGTACAGTATCATGCATTTCCTTAATTTGTTCTGCCTTGTCTGCTCCTGATGGATTAGCTAAGTCTGTAAAAGGTAATGGAACAAGATCTAACGGTGTATATAGATTAAACCCATAGGCAACCTCAAAGGGAGATTGCTCAGTAGTGGAATGAAGCGTGCGGTTGTAGGCAAACTCCAAGCCTGGGAGTACTATATCCATGTTAGCCATTTTCTTACCTACAACGGTGCGTAAGAGGGTACCTAGGGTCCTGTTGACGACTTCCGTTTGACCATCAGTTTGGGGATGAAAGGATGTGCTGAAACACAACCTACTCCCCAACGTTTTCCACAAAGTGGTCCAAAAGGCGCTCAGAAATTTAATGTCTCTGTCCGACACGATAGAACGCGGTATACCATGCAGGCTAACAATCTCTTTAAAATATAGGTTAGCTATTAAGACAGAGCCATCGGTCGTAGCACAAGGAAAGAAATGTGCCATCTTGGAGAAGCGATCCACGACCAGAGTCCTTATTCCGGGTAGTCCGTGGTAGTCCTAAAACAAAGTTCATACTAACCTCTACCCAAGGGTGTGATGGGACGGGTAAGGGCATGTATAAACCTTAAGGCAGAACTTTACTCTTAGCATCCTTGCAAATCACGCATGTCTCTACCATAAGATGCACATCTTTCATCATGCGAGGCCAATAGAAGTGTTCCTTAAGTGATTCTAAGGTCTTTTTCTCGCAGAAGTGACTTGCTAGGCCTTCGCAATGAGCTTCTTTTACTAGGCATCGTCTTCAACTGCCTTGGGGAATGCACTACTTTCCTGCTTTAAGTAAATAGCCATCCATGAGGCGATATTTGCCTTCGGCCTTGTCCATACACTTGATGTAACAAGGGCCAAAATCAGGGTCGGTTTCATAGGTCTCCTTAATCCATTGAAAGCCAAAGAACCTAACCCCTAATTTGGTGAATAGAATGCGCTTTCTAGAGAGGGCAACGGCCACGACGTTATTCTCTTCTTTCAAATACTTAAGGGTGTAAGGAAACCTTTCTAAGAACTCTATCCATTTGGCATGTCTCTTGTTGAGCTTGTGCTGACTCTTGATATGTCTTAGGGCCTGGTGATCAATGTTGATAACAAATTCTCGAGGTAGGAGATAATGCTGCAAATGTTCTAAAGCACGTATAACTACATAGAATTCTTTGTCATAGGTGGAATAATTTAGTATGGGTCCTTTCAACTTTTCGCTAAAGCGTGCCATGGGTTTGCCATCTTGCATAAGCACTGCTCCTATACCGACTCCAGATGCATCGCTTTTGACCTCAAAGGCCTTGTTGATATCCGGGAGGGCAAGTACGGGGGAATGACATAATCTGTCTTTAATAAGATCAAAGCTCTTTTGGCAAGCTGGGGTCCAAGAGAACTCTTTCCCTTTTTTAATGCAATCGGTAAGCGGAGCAACTACTGAACTGAAGTCTTTAATGAATCTTCTATAAAACGAGGCGAGCCCGTGAAAGCTGCGTATTTCTGTGATGGAATTCGGTATAGGCCAATCCTTGATGGCGTTGATCTTTTCCACGGCCGCTTCCATCCCATCTTTTGAGATGACAAATCCTAGAAAGTACACCTTGTCCTGTGCGAAAGAGCACTTCCCTAAGTTACCAAATAGTTTAGCCTTTCTAAGCGTATGAAAGAGGGAGTTAAGGTGGGAGAGGTGTTGAGTGAGATCCACGCTATACACTAAGATGTCATCGAAGTATACCACGATAAACTTTCCTAAGTACTCTTTAAGCACATGGTGCATGAGTCTCATGAACGTGCTTGGGGCGTTAGATAAACCAAAAGGCATCACCATCCATTCGAATAATCCATATTTTGTCTTAAAGGCTGTCTTCCACTCGTCGCCTTCTCTCATTCTGATCTGATGGTAGCAGCTTTTAAGATCTATTTTAGAGAAAATGGAGGCTCCACTGAGCTCATCCAACATGTCTTCGAGCCTGGGGATGAGAAATCTATACTTGAAAGTAATTTGGTTAGCGGCTCGGTTATCGACACACATCCTCATGATGTCGTCTTTCTTGGGAACTAATAAGCAGGGTACTGCACAGCGACTCATGGACTCTCTAATGTAACCTTTATCCAAAAGTTCTTGTACTTGGTCCTGCAGCTTCTTGGTTTCTTCAGGGTTCATTCGGTCTGCCAGTCTATTAGGCAGTATGGCTCCGGGTAGGAGATCAATTTGGTGTTCAATGCCACGCAAGGGTGGTAGACCTTGGGGCAAGTCTTCTGGGAACACATCTTGGAACTGGTTAAGTAAAGTTTTAACGGCTTGAGGAATAACTCCTAGTTCCATAAATCTATCTCGAAAAAGTACCAAAATCAGGGGATCTCCTCTACGCACAGACGTCTCTATCTCTTTCTTAGTCATGAATAAAGTAGCCTTATCTTTAGCTTCCTTTCTTGCGGCGTCATCTCTAGATATTTGTTCGGGGGTCATGGGAGCGAACTTAAAGGTCTTTCCTTCAAACTTAAGGGAATAGTAGTTAGTGTAGCCGTCGTGGTTTACCCATCGATCAAACTGCCAGGGTCGGCCTAGGAGTAAATGACTTGCACTCAAAGGCACAACATCGTAGAGGACCGTGTCCTTGTACTGCCTGAGGGCAAATTCAACTTTCACTTGCTTGGTAACCTTGACATCATCCCTATCATCTAGCCAACGTAACTTGTAGGGGTGGGGGTGAGTGTTGGTCTCTAGGCTTAACTTGGTCACTAACTCTGTGGAGGCTACGTTAGCACAACTGCCTCCGTCTATAATTAGGGAACATAACTTCTCCTTAATGAAACACCTGCTATGGAAGATGTTCTCACGCTGACAGTCTTCTCCAGAATTCTTAGTGACGAGAACACGTCTTCTTACCATAAGCATGGGTCTTTCAGGGGCGTGGAAAACTTCCTCTTGGGAGTCACTATCCTCTTCATCTTTTTTTACACCTTCTCGCTCGTCTTCGCTCGTAAACTCTCCAGTGTCCTCCGAGAGGATCATCACTCATCTATTAGGACACTGAGCCATGAAATGACCCAAGCCATGACACTTAAAGCATTTAAGGTCTCGCGATCTAGGGGAATTGGCACTCTCTACTAAGGTCTTGTTACTTGATTCTTTGGGTGGCCAACTACGTGTAAACGGTTTCTTTCCCTCAGCTTTGGTGAAAGTTTTGTTTGGTTCTAGTTGCAGAGGGGTGATCTTAGGAGTAGTATTGAGCGGAAATTTCTGGGTGAAACTAGCTTTTCTCTTCCTACTAAGTTGTCGCTCTACTTTCGTAGTCATTTGTACCACCGCGTCAAGGGATTCTAGGGGATGCAGCTCAATAATGTCTCCTATATCTTGTTGCAATCCTCGAATAAATCTTGCAAGTACTTGCTCTTCAGGCTCGTCCATATCGCCACGAATCCTAAGGGTCTCAAACTTAGTAAGGTACTCTTCAATAGATCGACCTCCTTCTCTCAGGTTTTGGATTTGTAAGAATAGCTCTTGTCGGTATTGGCTAGGTATGAATCTTTTGGTCATGAGGGACTTCATCACTCTCCAAGTGGTGACAGGGTCATCTCCTATCTTCTGTCTTTGGGATTTAATGTTGGCCCACAAGAGGGCCGCGTATCCCGTGAGCTCGACCAAAACTAGCTGAATTTTAACCTTATCTTAATATTCATCGTAATCAAAGACTTTCTCCACTATATCTATCCAATCTAGGAAAGTGTTACCGTCGCACGTGCCATTGAATGACGGAACATGCAACTTAATGTTCTTAAGATCGTCTAAGTCCTTTCGACAGCTAGACCTGAAATTCTCTTCTTCGTCTAGGGTCCACTCATCATCATCATGATAGTCAAAGTCTTGGAACCTCCTTCTTGGGTTAGGTGGCCTCTCACTCATTGGGGAATGATCCTGGTCAGGAAATCTACTGGGAGGGTATTCAGTTCTCCTAGGGTTATCAAGTCGCATCCTAGGAAGGTCATCTCGAGAGGGTTCTCTAGAGTTAATCTTATTGAGGTTATCCATTATGAATTTCATACCAAGGATTAAGTCTTTGAGTTGTTGGCTTAGATTACTAACTTCTCCATTAAGTCCATTTAGTTGTCCATGAAGGCTGGACTCTCCCTTTTGATAGGTATGAGTCTCGGGTTGGGGAACGTTCGTACCCCGGTTCGATTCGTGAGTCATAGTATCGGGGTTTAATTCTCTGTTGAGTGCACTCCTAGTCTTCATGTGACTTCCTAAGGTTGTAGGGAAAACATGTGTTGTTACGCTAGATTGGCCCTAAGTGTTAGGAAGGAGGGAAAAATTTAGTGGATCCCGAATGCTTAAACTTAGAACGCAAATTTGAGAGCTTAAATGGCCTTTTTTTGGAATGGGGGGTGTTTGACACAGGCAAAGCGTGTGACAACATTGTACAGCTCTGAGAGAGCTTCAAATTGATATCTTACGGGCAAAAATCTGACTCCCGTAGCAAAAGTTATGATCGTTTTAATTTCAAGGGTCAAATCTACAAAAACAACTAGCGAACTAGGCATAAAATTTTGCCAGGGTATTAACATATTCTGATAAACATGTTTTTCCTTTACTGTTTATATCATGCATCAACTCAGTTATCATTAAATCACACAGTAATGATATAATAACATAATCACAGATTAGGCAAGTAAACAAAGTATTCTACTAAGGTGTTAGCAAGCATGGAATGAGGCAGCAGACAACATAATCAGCACAAAAACAGTATTAAATCACCAGGTCCAGAGCAGCAACAGAATGGTTATTCCGAATAAGGTAATAACACTAGCTACTGCATAGCACACCCATATGCATAATAACATAAACGTACAATACCAGTGGTCCAGCAATAGACACCTACCACTTGCACCTACCCTCTAACAGCAGCTAGGCTGTAGGGTGTTCTGTTCTCACCTGCACCTACCCTCAAATAGCAGCCAATCAGTTCAGTAAGACTTGTGTAGAAAACACAATACGATTTTTAAATTTTGAATGTACGAATATGACAGACGATTATGAAAATACGATTATGAGCATACGATTATGAACATACGAATATGAACAGATCAACACATATGTTTCCGGCTTTAAAGACTAAATGGTTTCGAGTTTTTGGTTTTTAAATTTTGCCTAGTAATAACATATCTATGGTAGTGTTCAAGCTTATCCTTATATGTTAAACACAAAATTAATAGAACTGGTTTCTGCCTTTTTCAAAACCAACGAACCAGAGAAGAAATGAAAAGTTTGCAGTAAACAAAATGTGCAAGAAGATTAATTCACGCGTTTGCAGATATTCAGGGGAAGCTATCCATGGCTCTGATACCACATGACACGATTCCACCTCGAATGAGTGGTGTTTTACCCACAAACGAAACAGAAGAACAAAATATAAGCAGAAAACCGAATGCTGTCTGATGAGTAACCTTTTAGGTTGTCGGTATAACGATATTCCAAAGGAAGATGGCAGCAAACGGGACCGGTTTCTGGCCACACTCTTCGTGTATCATTCTCTGGAAAAGAGAGGGAAGACGAGTGGAACGATGGCTATTCAAGCAACTCGGGCTTCAAAGCTCAAGGAGATGAACTCCTTCTCGGTTCTTGACCGAACAAAGCCTTACCGTTCACCAAGCTTCAACTACTTTGGCTGAACACAAAAGGGCTATTTCTTATATATTCAACAACTTTTACATACACCAATAGCCATGTATTTATAGACCTAGGGTGGCTGAAAGTTAGAATGGGCTTGGGCTTCGAAATGGGCCACATGGTTGGCCATTCTTGGTCTACTTGTACATTAGATCACTCTTCAAGCCTTGGCCCATTTGTTGCATCAGTGGGCTGCTAAACTCTGGCCCAATTATTGCTTCTAACCACCATCTAACTTAACATACATCTAATCCTAATGCCTAAGCATGCATGCAATTATAAAACATTACAGGAAGGGGAACATTTGCCGAATAAAATTCAATTACAAATTAATTCCGAGGGAGACAAATCCCTTCTTTATGTGCTTCCACCTTTACCTCCCACGATAGCAAGTGCAAGGGTTGATCCTTGTCCTTTATGCTCGGGTCCATTCCAAATCCGCGAAGAGGCATTCGACACCTGTAATTCCTGCAAAAGAATTGAACTTGTTAGTTAACAGGTTGGATAAAGTTCGTGCCTTGGTTTGTGATCTAGTGACGGCCCTCTGGGGCACATCATACTCTCTAGGTGATTGAGGATTTGACCTCAAATCCGTTAATAGGGTCACTTCGATGTCATCATCGTCTCCTTTGTATGGCGAAAAATCTTGGACAATAGAGGTGGAGGAAATTCCGTAGTCACCGGGTAGCTCTATCTTATAGGTGTTATTGTTGGTTCTTTCTAAGACCTTGAATGGTCCTTCTGCTCTAGGCATGAACTTGGATTTCCTTTTATCGGGGAACCTTTCTTTCCTTAGATGCAACCAAACTAAGTCTCCTTCATTAAAGATAACTTCGCGTCGTCCTTTATTAGCGTGTCTGGCGACCTTGTTGTTGCTCTTGTCGATGGCTCTGCATACAGTCTCATGCAATTTCTTAATTCGTTCCGCCTTGTCCGCTCTTGATGGATTAGCTAAGTCTGTGAAAGGTAATGGAACAAGATCCAAAGTGTATATAGATTAAACCCATAGGCAACCTCAAAGGGCGATTGCTGAATAGTGGAATGAAGGGTACGGTTGTAGGCAAACTCCAAGCCTGGGAGTACTATATCCAAGTTAGACAGTTTTTTACCTACAACGGTGCGTAAAAGGGTACCTCGGGTCTTGTTGACGACTTCCATTTGACCATCAATTTGGGGATGAAAGGATCTGCTGAAACATAACCTAGTCCCCAACGTTTTCCACAAAGTGGTCCAAAAGGCGCTCAGAAATTTAATGTCTCTGTCCGACACGATAGAACGCGGTATACCATGCAGGCAAACGATCTCTTTAAAATATAGGTTAGCTATTAAGACAGAGTCATCGGTCCTAGCACAAGGAAGGAAATGTGCCATCTTGGAGAACCGATCCACGACCACCATTAAAGAGTCCTTATTCCAGGCAGTCCATGGTAGTCCTAAAACGAAGTCCATACTAACCTCTACCCAAGGGTGTGATGGGATAGGTTAGAGGCATGTATAAACCTTGAGGCAGAACTTTCCTCTTAGCATTCATGCAAATCACGCATGTCTCCACCATACGATGCACATCTTTCATCATGCGAGGCTAATAGAAGTGTTCCTTAAGCGATTCTAGGGTCTTTTTCTCGCCGAAGTGACTTGCTAGGCCTCCGCAGTGAGCTTCTTTTACTAGGCATCGTCTTCAACTGCCTTGGGGAATGCACTACTTTCCTGCTTCAAGTAAATAGCCATCCATGAAGCGATATTTGCCTTTGGCCTTGTCCATACACTTAAGTAATAAAGGCCAAAATCATGGTCGATTTCATAGGTCTCTTTACTCCATTGAAAGCCAAAGAACCTAACCCCTAATTCGGTGAATAGAATGCGCTTTCTAGAGAGGTCATCAGCCACGACGTTATTCTCTTCTTTTAAATACTTAAGGGTGTAAGGAAACCTTTCTAAGAACTCCACCCACTTGGCATGTCTCTTGTTGAGCTTGTGCTAACTCTTGATATGTCTTAGGGCCCGGTGATCAGTGTTGATAACAAATTCTCGAGGTAGGAGGTAATGCTGCCAATGTTCTAAAGCACGTATAACTGCGTAGAATTCTTTGTCGTAGGTGAAATAATTTATTATGGGTCCTTTCAACTTTTCGCTAAAGTATGCCACAGGTTTGCCATCTTGCATAAGCACTGCTCCTATACCGACTCCAGATGCATCGCTTTTGACCTCAAAGGCCTTGTTGATATCCGGGAGGGCAAGTACGGGGAAATGACATAATCTGTCTTTAATAAGATCAAAGCTCTTTTGGCAAGCTGGGGTCCAAGAGAACTCTGTCCCTCTCTTAGTGCAATCGGTAAGCGGAGCAACTATTGAACTGAAGTCTTTAATGAATCTTCTATAAAACGAGGCGAGCCCGTGAAAGCTGCGTATTTCTATGATGGAATTCGATATAGGCCAATCCATAATGGCGTTGATCTTTTCCACGTCCGCTTCCATCCCATCTTTTGAGATGATAAATCCTAGAAAGTACACCTTGTCCTGTGCGAAAGAGCACTTCCCTAAGTTACCAAATAGTTTAGCCTTTCTAAGCGTATGAAAGAGGGAGTTAAGGTGGGAGAGGTGTTGAGTGAGATCCACGCTATACACTAAGATGTCATCGAAGTATACCACGATAAACTTTCCTAAGTACTCTTTAAGCACATGGTGCATGAGTCTCATGAACGAACTTGGGGCGTTAGATAAACCAAAAGGCATCACCATCCATTCGAATAATCTATATTTTGTCTTAAAGGCCGTCTTCCACTCGTCGCCTTCTTTATCCTAATATGATGGAAGCCGCTTTTAAGATCTATTTTAGAGAAAATGGAGGCTCCACTGAGCTCATCCAACATGTCCTCGAGCCTGGGGATAAGAAATCTATACTTGCCAGTAATTTGGTTAGCGGCTCGGCTATCAACACACATCCTCATGGTGCCATCTTTCTTGGGAACTAATAAGGAGGGTACTACACAGGGACTCATGGACTCTCTAATGTAACCTTTATCCAAAAGTTCTTGCACTTGGTCCTGCAGCTTCTGGGTTTCTTCAGGTTTAATTCGGTATGCTAGTCTATTAGGCAGTACGACTCTGGGTAGGATATCAATTTGGTGTTCAATGCCACGCAAGGGTGGTAGACCTTGGGGCAAGTCTTCTGGGAACACATGTTGGAACTGGTTAAGTAAAGTTTTAATGGCTTGAGGAATAACTCCTAGTTCCATAATTCTATCTCGAAAAAGTACCAAAATCAGGGGATCTCCTCTACGCACAGACGTCTCTATCTCCTTCTTAGTCATGAATAAAGTAGCCTTATCCTTGGCTTCCTTTCTTGCAGCGTCATCTCTAGATATTTGTTCAGAGGTCATGGGAGCAAACTTAAAGGTCTTTCTTTCAAACTTAAGAGAATAGTAGTTACTGTAGCGGTCGTGGTTTACTCGTCGGTCAAACTGCCAGGGTCGGCCTAGGAGTAAATGACTTGTACTCATAGGCACAACATCGCAGAGGACTGTGTCCTTGTACTTCCCGAGGGCAAATTCAACTTTCACTTGCTTGGTAACCTTGACATCATCCCTATCATCTAGCCAACGTAACTTGTAGGGGTGGGGGTGAGTGTTGGTCTCTAGGCCTAACTTGGTCACTAACTCTGTGGAGGCTACTTTAGCACAACTGCTTCCATCTATAATCAGGGAACATAACTTCTCCTTGATGAAACTTGGTGACGAGAACACGTCTTCTTACCATAAGTATGGGTCTTTCAGGGGCGTGGAAAACTTCCTCTTGGGAGTCACTACCCTTTTCATCTTCTTTTATACCTTCTCGCTCGTCTTCGCTCGTAAACTCTCCAGTGTCCCCCTGGAAGATCATCACTCGTCTATTAGGACACTGAGCCATGAAATGACCCAAGCCATGACACTTAAAGCATTTAAGGTCTCGCGATCTAGGGGAATTGGCACTCTCTACTAAGGTGTTGTTGCTTGATTCTTTGGGTGGCCAACTACATGTAAACGGTTTCTTTTCCTCCGCTTTGGTGAAAGTTTTGTTTGGTTCTAGTTGCCTAGGGGTGATCTTAGGAGTAGTCTTGATTGGGAATTTATGGGTGAAACTAGCTTTTCTCTTCCAACTAAGTTGTCGCTCTACTTTCATAGCCATTTGTACCACCGCGTCAAGGGATTCTAGGGGATGCAGCTCAATAATGTCTCCTATATCTTGTTGCAATCCTCGAATAAATCTTGCAAGTACTTGCTCTTCAGGCTCGTCCATATCTGTTACAGCCAAGCCCCTGCTCGGTCACTAGAATGCACGAAAGGATCGGTTAGGCCCTCGGATCTCGGCCAAGCCGAGAAACCCTTGAGAAAAACAACAAAATGAATGACCAAATGTGCTTGAAATGAAATGAAATTTGGTGTGAGATTAGTGGAGTGAGTGAGGTGTG
>CM039521.1:9450791-9479651 GCA_022433055.1 Begonia peltatifolia
GTTCTCAACTTGGGGAACCGGTTTTGGCCACTTCCTTCTTGTTTCCTTCCCTTGAAAGGGAGGAGAGAAAAGTGGAACACAAGCTCGAGCAACAACCTTGAGTTGCCAAGCTAGGAGGCTACTCCTAATCGGTTCATGGAACCGAGCACTTACCTTGGAAAGGTGGTGGAAAACTCCCTCGGTTTCCTCTTAGAAAATATGCCGATGCTCATTAACTTTGCCAATCGAAATACACACACCAATGCTATGCTTATATAGGCCTAGGATGGAGGGTTTTAGGGCTGTGCTTTGGTCTTCAAAACTTGGTGCAAAGAAGCTTGTAATTGGCTCCAAAATATTGTAGTGTGCGGTCGAGATGGTGGCAGCAAAGAGGTTGATCAATGGCTTGCTGAATGCCATGTCATGGATCCATGTTTCTTCCACAAAAGGTAAAGGGCACAAGCATCTCAAATGGCAGCCCAATGGTGTGGCCAAATCGGGTAAAGTTGGCCACCACTTGCGGCACTTCCTCCTTGGCGCGGTTGCGGCCGAGAGTGGCATGTCTTGCATGCCCGATTGCTTCTTCAAGTTAAGCCAATCCCAAAACCCTTTCCATCATCTATCCTAACCATTCAATCTAATCCTAAATGCCTAATGCATGCATATAATAATAAGTTAAACAAGAAGGCCAATGTTTGCCCAATAAGTTCAAAATAAAACATTACATAAAAGTTGGCTCGGGAAGACAAATTTCCTTAAGAGCTTCATGATCTTCAAGGGTGGCTTCCCATGCAAGGATGTGTCTCGGTTGCTCCATGTCTTGAGCCTCCACTTCCCACCTTAAGCTTGCCACTTCCGGCTCCATTGAATCATAACTAGCACAAGAATCAAATGTGTGAGAATGTAGGTTAATTAAAGTGTGTGCTTGGACTTGAGATCGTGTGACGGGCCTATAGGGCACATCATCCTCCCCAGGTGACTGTGGATTTGACCTCAAATTCGATAAGTTTGGGTCCTGGAACTGATCTTCATCGCCTTTATAGGGTGATAAATCTTGGACGTTAAAAGTCGCGGATACTCCATATTCACCTGGCAATTCGATTTTGTAGGCGTTATCATTGATCCTCTCAAGTACTTTAAATGGGCCATCCGCGGAGGTAGAAGTTTAGACTTTCTCTTATCCGAAAATCTTTCCTTCTGGAGGTGCAACCATACTAAGTCTCCTGCACGAAAGATGAATTCTTTGCGACCTTTGTTCACGTGGTTAGCCACACTCTCATTTCTCTTTTCAATTGCCTTTCGCACAGTTTCGTGCAACTTCTTAATTTGTTCGGCCTTATTTGCACCTGATGGGTTGGCTAAGTCCTTAGTAGGTAAAGGGACAAGGTCCAACGGTGTAAATGGATTAAACCCATAGGCAACCTCAAAGGGCGTTTTCTGAGTAGTGGAATGAAGGGTGCAGTTGTAGGAAAATTCCAAGCCTGGAAGTATGATGTCCCAGTTAGACAATTTCTTGCCTACAACACTGCGTAAGAGGGAGCCTAGAGTCCTGTTAACAACTTCTGTTTGCCCATCAGTTTGGGGATGAAAAGAAGTGCTGAAGCACAACTTAGTCCCCAACCTTTTCCATAAAGTGGTCCAGAAGGCGCTTAAAAACCTAGTGTCTCTGTCTGACACTATTGTGTCTGGGATGCTATGCAGGCGAACAATCTCCTTGAAAAATAGGTCGGCGGTTAAAGTAGAGTCATCTGTCTTGGCACAAGGAATAAAGTGTGCCATTTTGGAAAATCTATCCACGACCACCATGATGGAATCCTTAGCTCGGGCGGTCCGTGGTAGTCATAAGACAAAGTCCATACTGACTGCAATCCAGGGGTGTGCAGGGACGGGTAAGGGCATGTACAAACCTTGGGGTAGAACTCTACTTTTGGCTTTCTTGCAAACTATGCACGTCTCTACCAGGCGATGAGCATCTTTCATCATGTGAGGCCAAAAGAAATGTTCCTTTAACATATCAAGGGTCTTTTTTTCCCCGAAATGATTGGCTAAGCCCCCACAATGAGCTTCTTTCACAAGGCACCGTCGTAAGCTTCGTTGAGGGATACACAATTTGCCTGTTTTGACGAAATAACCATCCACGAGGCAATAATCTCCTTCAACCTTGTCTAGGCATCGGGCATAATGAGGTCCAAAGTCGGGGTCAGAGGCGTAGCTATCCTTAATCCATTCGGATCCAAAAAATTTTACTGCTAGCTCGGTAAAAAGGATACGCTTCCTAGATAGGGCGTCTGCTACTACATTATTTTCTCCCTTGAGATAATTAAGGGTATATGGAAACCTCTCTAAAAATTCTACCTATTTTGCATGCCTTTTGTTCAGCTTATGTTGGCTCTTAATGTGCCGTAAGGCTTGATGATTAGTGTTGATAACGAATCCCCTCGATAGGAGATAATGTTGCCAGTGTTCTAATACTCGTATTACTGCGTAAAACTCTTTATCATACGTAGAATAATTGAGCACGGCTCCTTTCATCTTTTCACTGAAATATGCGATGGGTCGTTGGTCTTGCATAAGTACTGCTCCTATTCCAACTCCTGACGCATCACTTTTGACTTCGAATACCTTGTTGAAATCAGGAAGAGCAAGTACGGGGGAATGACATAACTTCTCCTTAATTAACTCAAAGCTTCTTTGGCAATTCGGGATCCAACTAAACTCTTTCCCTTCTTAGTGCAGTCTGTAAGGGGTGCAGCTATTGAGCTAAAATTCTGGATAAATCTTCTATAGAAGGAGGTTAGGCCATGGAAACTTCGCTTCCGATATAGAATTGGGTGTGGGCCAGTCCTTAATGGCTTTGATTTTATCCTCGTCGGCTTCCATGCCATTTTTGGAGATTATAAAGCCTAAGAAATAAAGCTTGTCCTGGGCAAAGGAGCACTTGCTAAGGTTCCCAAATAATTTGGCTTTCCTAAGGGTATGGAAAAGGGTGCTAAGGTGGTTAAGGTGTTGTGGAAGGTCCGTGCTATACACTAGTATGTCGTCAAAGTAGACAACAATGAACTTACCAAGGTATTCTTTGAGTACATGGTGCATGAGTCGCATGAACGTGCTTGGGGCGTTAGAAAGCCCGAAGGGCATGACCATCCATTCAAACAAGCCATACTTGGTTTTAAACGCTGTCTTCCACTCATCTCCTTCCTTCATGCGTATCTGATGATAACCACTCTTAAGGTCCACTTTGGAAAAGATTGAGGCTCCACTGAGCTCATCTAACATGTCCTCGAGCCTAGGGATGGGAAATCTATATTTAACTGTGATGTGGTTTACGGCTCGGCTATCGACACACATCCTCATGGTGCCATCTTTCTTAGGGACTAATAGTGAGGGAACTGCACAGGGGCTCATGGACTCTCTTATGTAGCCCTTATCCAATAATTCTTGCACCTGTTCTTGCAGTTTTTTGGTCTCTTCAGGGTTCATTCGATAGGCTGGTCGATTAGGTAGGGCAGCTCCAGGTTGCAGATCAATTTGGTGTTCTATGCCACGTAAGGGTGGCAATCCTTTAGGTAAATCTTCGGGAAACACGTCTTGGAACTGATGTAGTAGGGTTTTAACAGGGTGAGGTATGTCTCCTAACTCCATCACTCTATCTCGGTATAATATCAAAATCATGGCATCCCCTCTAAGTACGGATGCTTCTACGTCAGCCTTAGTCATGAAAAGATTTGCTTTGTTCTTTTCTTCTCTTTTAATAGCTTCATCCTTAGCTATCTGCTCAGGGGTCATAGGTGCTAATTTAAAAACTTTACCTTCGAATTTGAGGGAATAGTAGTTGGAATGTCCATCGTGGTTCACTTTTCGGTCAAATTGCCAAGGTCGGCCTAAAAGTAGATGACTTGCACTCATAGGCACGACATCGCATAGAACTGAGTCTTTGTATTTGCCTAAATCAAACTCGACTCTTACTTGCTTAGTAACCTTAACATCGTCTCTATCATCTAACCATTTAAGCTTATAGGGGTGGGGGTGAGCACTAGTCTCTAACCCTAACTTCGTCACTAAGTCTTTGGAGGCTACGTTCGCACAACTTCCTCCATCAATAATGAGAGAACATAACTTATCCTTGATGAGGCATTTACTATAGAAGATGTTCTCACGCTGGCAATCCTCTCCAGAACTCTTGGTTATAAGAACTCGTCTTCTCACCATAAGTAAAGGGCCATCGGGGGCATGAATAACTTCTTCTACCGAATCACTCTCGTCCTCATCCTCTCCTACTTCTTCTACTTCCTCTTCGCACTCATCTTCACTTACAAACTCACCGGTGTCTTCCTTAATGATCATGACACGACGGTTCGGGCATTGGGCCATAAAATGACCTACGCCGTGACACTTGTAACACTTGAGGTCGCGTGCTCTTTGTCCAGTGGGGTTGTCTCTTGTAGGCTTGGCCTCTGGTCCTTTAGGGTTTATTGGTTTACTAGTTGATTCTTTGGGAGGCCAATGTCTTTGAAAAGGCTTTTTCCAATCAGCCTTGGTCACGGGTTTGTTAGCCTCAGGTGGCTTAGGGGTGTACTTGGGGAGTTGGTTATTCTTAAATGATTGGGTGGCTTTCCTTTTCCTTTTGAGTTGGCGTTTGACTTTCAGGGCCATCTGAACTACTATGTCCATAGAGTCTATGGGATGCAATTCTACGGCGTCAGCAATGTCATAATTTAAGCCATGGATAAACCTAGCTATGGTTTGTTCTTCGGGTTCTTCCAGTTCTCCTCGAATTTTGAGAGTCTCGAACTCTGTAAGGTACTTTTCTACGGTTAGACTTCCTTGCTTGAGGTTATGTATTTGCATAATCAACTCTTGTTTGTAATGACTAGGGACAAATCTCTTCGTCATGATAGATTTCATCTTTCTCCAAGTATCAATAGAGTGAAATCCAGTCCGCGCTCTTTGTGTCCTTACATTAGACCACCAGAGTAAGGCATAGCCGGTAAACTCTACAGAAACCAACTGAATCTTGACTTTGTCGGAGTAGTTATAACAATCAAAAATTCTCTCAACCTTCTCTAACCATTCTAGAAAAGTTGTCCCGTCGCATGTTCCATTAAAGGAGGGTATTTGGATCTTAATGTTTCGGAGGTCGTCACGGTCCCTATGTCGGTCTTGTCTAAACTCATCATGATTCCTACGAATTGGTGGGCAAAAGTTTTCTTCTTCATCCAAAGTCCACTCATCATCCTCATCATAGTCATAGTTAGGGTGTCTATCCCTAGAATGTTCAATCTCAACTTCATCATCTAAGGGATCTGGGACTCTAACTCGTCTCCTAAGATTGTCATGTCGTCTCCTAGGTATAGTCTCTTGGGAGGAATCACTACGGTGGGTAGGATGACGTCCACTCATAACTTGTTCAAATTTTAGGTTCATATCATGAAGTTGTTTACTTAGGGTTCCAACCATTCCACTTAAACCGTTTAGTTGACCTTGCATACTTGACTCTCCCTCTTGTTGGGTGTGAGTCTCCTTTTGGGGAATGTCCTTGCCCCGGCTCGGTGGATTGGGTTCTGGCGTCATATTTGAGTTAAGGCCAATTTGGATTCCACTTCTTGTTTTCATGTTTAAGTCTTAGGAAAGAGAACTTCAATCATATTTGAACCTTAGGTCTTAAAACATTAGGAATGGTAACCTAACTAGGGTAATTGATATATTCTCCTCTAGGTTTCTTTCTAACGTTTGTTTTGTTATTTAGTGTTTTTTTTTTTTGTATGAAAAACTAGTAAAGCAAGACAAATATTATAAGCAAAAAGGAAAGGAAATCATGCAATTTAGATTAATTTGTTAAGGATAAAATAATGCTAGCTACTCTCAGATGTGTGACAAATCACAAAAAAAAATGAGACACTAGTTTATCCTTGGTTTGCTTCACGGGTTGTAACAACAATGGAGCAATAATAAAGCATCAAATTAGGTTTACCATTCAGCCAAATTTCGTGCCTTGGAACAATTCTCAGCCATGCACAAAGTGGTCCCAACTATCAACATCAAACTTGCCATTTTTGGACACACAAAACTGTTTTTTGCAAAAGTATGTTTTTCTTTAACCAAAACAGCATCTATTTAAATTTTAAACCACAACAAACCGAAAAAAGGTACATGCTTCAGCTACATAACATGTTAACTTAAGTTTAAAGAGTCATAGGCTCGGTCTTGTGCAAAAAAAAACAGATCACAACATCAAGATATAGCATACTATTCTCGGCAATGTCAAAAATAGAAAGTTCATGCTATTGTGTCTCAGATTTTAGGCAAACTTTAACCGAATCACATGTAACATTAAACAAGCCTAACATTCATTCTTAGCAGAGGATATAAGCATCAATAAGCATAAAAATGTTCATTTAAATCAAGCTGCAAGTTTCGGTTATTAGTGCACACATACTGGTTGTCAAAGAAAAGCTAAACTTGAAACTTGCGGTTTTCTAACAAAGTGCATTAAACATTTTAAAGCAATGCAACCATCAAGCTAATCATATGATTTTAAAGTTAAACATGCATGCTTAAGTACTTAACAAGACATGTGAGGTGCTGGAAATATTAAAACACAGCAAGAAAAAGTGTTGCACCCGAAATAGCAAAGAAGACAACAAGTACTAAAGTGGTTAGCATTTGTTTAACCAAAAGGGGAAGGAAATTGCAGCCACGAAAATGGAGTCTAAGGGCTGATATTTCTTCATGCTTAGATGTCTAACAACTTAAGAAACATGCTGGAGATGATTTTAGCTCAAAAGAAATTGGAAATAAAACAAAGAAACCGCAAGCACATCAATAACCCGAATAGGTGAGCAATGAAACCCAGTTTTAGGTCTTAAGGTGCAGCCATCCAAATGAGTTTGGAAAACCAAACTAACTTGATTGCTAGCACTACACGGGGCCCTCCTATGCTCTGATATCAAATGTTACAACCAAGCCCCTGCTCGGTCACTAGAATGCACGAAAGGATCGGTTAGGCCCTCGGATCTCGGCTAAGCCGAGAAACCCTTGAGAAAAACAACAAAATGAACGACCAAATGTGCTTGAAATGAAATGAAATTTGGTGTGAGATTAGTGGAGTGAGTGAGGTGTGTGATGGTGGTGGTCGTGGTCCAGGTTGATTAGAAATGACAAACTTGTGCAAGCAAACCCGCAAGTTGGCCGATGAGACAATGTTATGTTCTCGGCAATCACAACCTTTCCATGGAAATGTTCTCAACTTGGGGAACCGGTTTTGGCCACTTCCTTCTTGTTTCCTTCCCTTGAAAGGGAGGAGAGAAAAGTGGAACACAAGCTCGAGCAACAACCTTGAGTTGCCAAGCTAGGAGGCTACTCCTAATCGGTTCATGGAACCGAGCACTGACCTTGGAAAGGTGGTGGAAAACTCCCTCGGTTTCCTCTTAGAAAATATGCCGATGCTCATTAACTTTGCCAACCGAAATACACACACCAATGCTATGCTTATATAGGCCTAGGATGGAGGGTTTTAGGGCTGTGCTTTGGTCTTCAAAACTTGGTGCAAAGAAGCTTGTAACTGGCTCCAAAATATTGTAGCGTGCGGTCGAGATGGTGGCAGCAAAGAGGTTGATCAATGGCTTGCTGAATGCCATGTCATGGATCCATGTTTCTTCCACAAAAGGTAAAGGGGACAAGCATCTCAAATGGCAGCCCAATGGTGTGGCCAAATCGGGTAAAGTTGGCCACCACTTGCGGCACTTCCTCCTTGGCGCGCTTGCGGCCGAGAGTGGCATGTCTTGCATGCCCGATTGGTTCTTCAAGTTAAGCCAATCCCAAAACCCTTTCCATCATCTATCCTAACCATTCAATCTAATCCTAAATGCCTAATGCATGCATATAATAATAAGTTAAACAAGAAGGCCAATGTTTGCCCAATAAGTTCAAAATAAAACATTACATAAAAGTTGGCTCGGGAAGACAAATTTCCTTAAGAGCTTCATGATCTTCAAGGGTGGCTTCCCATGCAAGGATGTGTCTCGGTTGCTCCATGTCTTGAGCCTCCACTTCCCACCTTAAGCTTGTAACTTCCGGCTCCATTGAATCATAACCAGCACAAGAATCAAATGTGTGAGAATGTAGGTTAATTAAAGTGTGTGCTTGGACTCGAGATCGTGTGACGGGCCTATGGGGCACATCATCCTCCCCAGGTGACTGTGGATTTGACCTCAAATCCGATAAGTTCGGGTCCTGGAACGGATCTTCATCGCCTTTATAGGGTGATAAATCTTGGACGTTAAAAGTCGCGGATACTCCATATTCACCCGGCAATTCGATTTTGTAGGCGTTATCATTGATCCTCTCAAGTACTTTAAATGGGCCATCCGCGCGAGGTAGAAGTTTAGACTTTCTCTTATCCGAAAATCTTTCCTTCTGGAGGTGCAACCATACTAAGTCTCCTGCACGGAAGATGAATTCTTTGCGACCTTTGTTCACGTGCCTAGCCACACTCTCATTTCTCTTTTCAATGGCCTTTCGCACAGTTTCGTGCAACTTCTTAATTTGTTCGGCCTTATTTGCACCAGATGGGTTGGCTACATCCTTAGTAGGTAAAGGGACAAGGTCCAACGGTGTAAATGGATTAAACCCATAGGCAACCTCAAAGGGCGTTTTCTGAGTAGTGGAATGAAGGGTGCGGTTGTCGGAAAATTCCAAGCCTGGAAGTATGATGTCCCAGTTAGACAATTTATTGCCTACAACACTGCGTAAGAGGGAGCCTAAAGTCCTGTTAACAACTTCCGTTTGCCCATCAGTTAGGGGATGAAAAGAAGTGCTGAAGCACAACTTAGTCCCCAACCTTCTCCATAAAGTGGTCCAGAAGGCGCTTAAAAACTTAGTGTCTCTGTCTGACACTATTGAGTGTGGGATGCCATGCAGGCGAACAATCTCCTTGAATGAGTTGTGTTTTACCCACATGACACGATTCCACCTCGAATGAGTTATGTTTTACCCACATACGAAACAGAAAAACAAAATATAAGTGGAAAATCGAATGCTGTCCGATGAGCAACCTTTTAGGCTCTCGGTATAACGATCTTCCGAAGGAAGACGGTAGCAAACGGGACCGGTTTCTGGCCACTCTCTTCGTGTATCCTTCTCTGGAAAAGAGAGGGAAGACGAGTCGAACGATGGCTATTCAAGCAACCTCAGGCTTGGAAGCTCAAGGAGATGAACTCCTTCTCGGTTCTTGACCGAACCGAGCTTTTTCGTTCACCAAGCTTCAACTACTTCGGCTGAACACAAAAGGGCTATTTCTCATATATTCAACAACCTTTACACACACCAATAGCCATGTATTTATAGACCTAGGGTGGCTGAAGGTTAGAATTGGCTTGGGCTTTGAAATGGGCCACCTGGTTGGCCATTCTTGGTCCACTTGCACACCAAATCACTCTTCAAGCTTTGGCCCATTTGTTGCATCAGTGGGCTACTAAACTCCGGCCCCATTGTTGCTTCTAACAACTATCTAACTTAACATACATCTAATCCTAATGCCTAAGGATGCATGCAATTATAAAACATTACAAGAAGGCGAATGTTTGCCAACAAAAACATAACGCAATGTTTGCCGAATAAAATTCAATTACAAATTAATTCCGAGGGAGACAAATCCCTTCTTCATGTGCTTCCACCTTTAGCTCCCACGATTGCAAGTGCAAGGGTTGATCCTTGTCCTTTGTTCTCGGGTCCCATTCCAAATCCGTGAAGAGGCATTCGACACCTGTAATTCCTGCAAAAGAATTGAACTTGTTAGTTAACAGGTTGGATAAAGTTCGTGCCTTGTTTGTGATCAAGTGACGGCCCTCTAGGGCACACCACAGAGTTTGTATCAGCAAGTGAACGTGCCGGAAATGAGTAGGTTTCTGGGGCGTTACAGAGTTGGTATCAGAGCCATTATGGTCATGTCGTTCAAAGAATTACCCAACATTGACTGCCGCCATGCAACGTGCTCCACCAACTGTAAGTAGTTGTTTAGTTTAGTTAGAATGTGACCAACGCTAGATTATGCTAACTTTGTACAAGAATTAGCTAAAATGTATAGATGACCAGGACGACCTAGAGTTCCAAGAGAGGTAGCAGGATCAGAAAATGATGATAACTTTGCTACGATCAGACGATTGACCGAGTGAGTTGACAGGCAGTCCCAACAGTTGGGAATGCTATTGAGTCAGGGAAAGGGGAGCCATAGAGCGGGCTCTAGTGGAGAGAGGTTCAGCAGATTGAAGTCTCCGACGTTTGAAGGCCAAATGACAGATCCGACGGCTACGGAAAGATGGATCTGCACCATTGAGAATATGTTCAAGTATGCCAACGTGTAGGAAGGAAATATGGTTACTTGTACGACATTTCACCTCTCAAATGACGCACAAAGTTGGTGGGAGACAGTAGAGACCACCATAGCTGCCAAAGACTTGAACTGAAAAAGATTTAAGTAGATGTTTTATAACAAGTACTACAACCGGACAGTCCAGGCTGCAAAGAGATTGAAGTTCTTATAATTAAAGCAAACTGGGCTAGTAGCCGAATATGTCAGACAGTTTGAGTAATTATCTAGATTCGCAAGCCAATTGGTGAGTAATGAAGAAGAAAAGGTGTTGCAGTTTGTGTAAGGAGTGAAGTCAAAAATATATAGAGGCGTGACAATTTCTGGAACTGAGTGAGTACCGTATGCACGAGTCGTGACTAAGGCACTGGCGGTGGAGGAAGCGGAAGCCAAGTGTGTGCGGCAAGGGAAGGCCACCAAGAGGTTATTTAAGGAGATCACACCGCAGACGAGCAGGGGAGGATATTCTTCTAGAACCAAGAGGCCAGGCGGCATGGTACATGATTCAAGGGGAGGAAATAAGCCACAAGTGTAGAGTATGTACGCACACAGTCCGAAGTGCTTGAAGAGCCACCCGGGAGAGTGCGGATAGTTTTTAGGCAAGTGCTACAATTGCAATGAAGCTTGTCATATTTCCCGGAATTGCACAAAGCCGATGGTTAATCGGTGTTTCACCTGTAATGAGACCGGCCACATATCCAGGGATTGCTCCACAGCAAAGAAGGGTCCGGTCAAGATGACGCCCAATATTTTTCCTATGATAGAGTGCGAGAGTGAGGATCGACCAGTTGTTATCACAGGTACGGTACTAGTCGATACGGTGCCCGCATTTACATTGATAGATTCAGAAGCGTCACACTCCTTTGTTGCTGCGGCTTTTGTGGTGAAAGTAAATTTGTGGGCTAAACCCGCCAGGTGTACATATGAAGTGAGACTGCCATCTGGTGAATGCATGCACTCCGATCAAGTGGTCCGTGACAGCGTCATATAGGTGGGAACTTGGACTATACCTGCTGAACTGATTGTGATGGGGATAACTGGTTATGACATTATATTGGGCATGGATTGTTTCTTTCGGCATTACACAACAATCGATTGTAGGGTCGGAATTGTTAATTTCCAATCCCCGGGCGGTGCGAAACATGCATTGTAAGCTATGAAGAATGTGGAGAAACTATCCGTAATGGCACCTATCGAGGCTCGAAAATTATTACTCGGTGAGCATTTTTGTTTTCTCGCAACAATTCTATATACTCAATTCCGCGTGGAGGTAAAACCATAGGATATTGTGATAGTTCATGAGTTTCTTGATGTGTTCGTGGACGATTTGCCCGGTTTACCCCCAGACCAGGAAGTTGAATGTGATTGACACATATCCTGGTGCGGAGCCAATATCGAAGAACCCTTATAGGTTGGCTCCTCCTGAATTAAAGAAGTCGAAAAAGTAGTTGGGAGAACTATTGGAGAAGGGATTCATACACCTGAACTTTTCACCATGTGGTGCACCAGTCCTGTTTGTAAAGAAGAAAGATAGATCGCTCCGAATGTGTATTGACTACAGGTAGCTAAATAAGCTAACCATAAAGAATAAGTATCCATTGCCGAGGATAGATGACTTATTTGATCAACTTTAAGAAGCTCAGATTTTGTCGAAGATAGACTTGAGATCGGGGTATTATCAGCTAAAGGTTAGGTCACAAGATATCCCAAAGACAGCTTTTCGGACTAGATACGGACACTATGAATTTTTGGTGATGTCGTTTAGGCTGACAATTGCCCCAGCTGTTTTTATGGACTTAATGAATCGGGTATTCCAAGAGTATCTAGATAAGTTCGTCATCGTATTTATCGACGATATCTTGGTGTACTCCCGTAACAAAGAAGAGCATAAGGAGCATTTGAATATGGTTCTTGAGACTTTGAAGCAGCATCGGCTGTATGCAAAGTTCTCCAAGTGTGAATTCTGGCTGGATAAGGTCATTTTCCTCGGACATGTGATTTTCGGTGGAGGAATATCGGTGGATCCAGCTAAGATACAGTCGATCAATGAATGGCCTCAGCCAAAGTGTGTCAGCGAGATTCGAAGCTTTATGGGGTTAGCGGGCTACTACAGAAAGTTTATTGAGGGGTTTTCAAGAATTACAGCACCCCTAACTCGTCTGACAAGAAAGGAAACCAAGTATATATGGTCAGAAGACTGTGAGCACAGTTTCCAGATAGTGAAGCAGAAATTGACTACAGCTCCAGTATTGACACTTTCGTTGATGGATGAGAAGTTCAGTATTTATTGTGATGCTTCCAAAATCGGATTGGGTTGTGTTTTGATGCAGAACAGAAAGGTGATCGTTTATGCTTCAAAGCAATTAAAGGCTTACGAGCAAAATTATACAATCCATGATTTGGAGTTAGCAGCGGTTGTGTTTGTGCTAAATATCTGGAGGCACTATCTCTATGGACATCAATGTGAGGTATACTGAGATCACAAGAGTCTGAAGTATATCTTCACGCAGAAAGAGCTGAATATGAGGCAGAGGCGGTGGTTGGAGCTCGTGAAGGACTACGACCTAGAGATCAAATACCACCCTGGCAAGGCCAATGCAATGGCCGATGCGTTAAGCTAGATTTCAACCTCAGCTTCAGCAATGCATGCTGAGTGCCTAAAGAGTTGAGCGCAGAATTTCAGAGATTTGATTTGGAGCTAGTCTCAGATACGGCAGTAGAATTATTAGTTTTATCTCTGAATCCGTCAAT
Organism: Begonia peltatifolia; assembly: GCA_022433055.1. Lineage (NCBI taxonomy): Eukaryota > Viridiplantae > Streptophyta > Magnoliopsida > Cucurbitales > Begoniaceae > Begonia > Begonia peltatifolia. The sequence continues at coordinate 9,463,888 of CM039521.1, forward strand.
TCTTGAGAAAATTATAGAAGCCCAACAAGACGATCCAAGGTGCAACGAGTTTAGGTTGAGCATAATATCTGGTGACAGAACCAAGTTCAGCTGTTAAAATGATGGGATCCTAAAGTTCCGAAATAGATGGTATGTTCCGAACAATGGTTAACTTCGTGAAGAAGTTTTTTTTGAAGCGCACTCCTCAAAGTTTTCTATTCATCCCGGAAGTACCAAGATGTACAGAGACCTTAGGCAACATTATTGGTGGCCTAGCATGAAAAAGTCTGTGGCAAGGTACATAGAGACATGCTTGATCTGCTAGCAAATCAAGGCAGAGCATCAGAGACCGGCTGGAAGGTTGCAACCATTGCCGATTCTGAATGGAAGTGGGATCAAATATCCATGGATTTTATTGTTGGATTACCCCGGACGGCGAAGGGATTTGATGCGGTGTGGGTGATTGTGGATCGTTTGACCAAATCCTCTCATTTCCTATCGGCGAAGATGACATTCAATATGGACCAATTCGCTAACCTGTACATTGAAGAGATAGTAAGATTACATGGCGTGCCGATTTCGATTGTGTCAGATAGGGACCCAAGATTCACATCAAAGTTTTGGAAAAGTCTACACAAAGCTATAGGGACACGACTAAATTTCAGTACAGCCTTTCATCCTTAGATCGACGGACAATCTGAATGGAATATTCAGATTTTGGAGGATATGCTTCAAGCCTGCGTACTAGAATTCCAAGTTTTGTAGAGCAAGTATTTGCCCTTGGTGGAATTCTCGTACAACAATAGCTATCAGGCTACGATAGGTATGGCCCCTTACGAAGCTTGATACGGAAGTAAGTGCAAATCGCCCCTCTATTGGGATGAGGTCGGTGAAGTTGGTTTGATTCGTCAAGAAATCGTACAGCAAACAACGAAGAAGATCAAGTCCATCCGGCAGCGGATATTGACAGCCCAAAGTAAACAAAAGAGCTATGCCGATGGAAGGAGACGAGAATTGAAATTCAAAGTAGGGGATGATGTTTTCTTGAAAGTTTCACCATTCAAAGGCGTAATGAGGTTCGAGAGGAAGGGTAAATTGAGTCCAAGATGCATTGGACCATTCCCGATCACAAAGAGAATTGGAAGGGCTGCGTACCAACTAGGACTGCCAACTTCTATGGAAAGAGTTCATAATGTCTTTCACGTGTCGATGCTAAGAAAGTGTCTCAAAGATCCGTCGCACGTTGTGGTCTAGTAGGAGATTGAGGTATAGCCAACCTTAGCATACGAGAAAAAGACAGTGGAGATTTTGGATTATGCAGTGAAGACATTACGCAACAATGATATTCCGCTGGTAAAGGTATTGTGGTGTAACTACAATGTGCAGTAGGCGACGTGGGAAAGACAACAATATATGATGGAATGTTATCCTGAATTGTTTAGCTAGCAAATTTTTGGGACAAAATTTTTGTAATGAGGGTGGAATGTAACAACCAAAAATTTTCCATTAGAGTTTATTTCAGATTTTTATAATTATAATCGGTGGGGTTTTGTTATGAATTAATAATAAAAATTTTCTACCCTCGAGTAAAAGATTATTTTGAGCCTAATGGTAGATAGAAAAATTTAAGAGTACAACCGAAACCGGACGAAATCACAGATTTGTTAAACGGTAATGGTGGAGGGAAGTTTGGTAATTAGGAAAAATATAAAATAAACAAAAATTAAAAAAAAGGGAGGGGTTAGAAAACTAAAACACCTTACGGTGTTATTCTCCAGCGCAAATCCCCTTAAGCTTCTCCTCCTTCTCCACAGCGTCTCCTCTTCCGCGTGAAGTCCTCAACGATCATTCTCTGTTTCGCTACGAATCTTCAAATCTACAGTATGTTTTAGCTAGTTATCAGTAGATAGTTATTGTGTTGGTTGTTTTAGTGACAAAAACTTAGTTAACTAGGGCATCGGGGGATTCGGTGAAAGCCTATAAGGGTAATGCAAGAAGTTGACTGTAGAGTTGACTTTGATCCGCATGTTAGCTGCTAATCTAGGAATATAAGTAGATTATAAAATTTGATGAGAAAAATTTAGCATTGTGATAGCTGAACGCTCGAATTGTGGAGCGGTATAGAACAACATATAAGTTGTCATGCTTGCATATCCACCATTTGAGTCTCCCACAATTATTCCAATAATTACATATCTGATTTGACCTATGGACGATTACGCAAGCATACGTTTCATGGTTGTTTCAGTAATAGCAATGAGATTCTCCAATATCATGCTAAGAATAGCTAGGATTTCCATCCGTTCGGCCACGTTCGGTCAAGTCGTAGACATCCGAATGGGAAATGGAAGATACAATAGGAAACTAAATGTACTCAGGAACCCGTAGTACTTTGTATTGTCTAATTCGGACGAGTATTGTAGAATTTGTGAATTTTCGGATTTGAACGGAAATTGTGCGGTATTTCGAGTTTAGTGGAGAGTTTCAGTTTTGGTATGACTTAGGACTTTCAAGATAGGGAGTTATGAATTGATTGAGTGAGAATTGATGAATGTATAATTTTATAGGTATTCTAGTTGCAGCACGAAGTTACAAAGCACGAAAAGATTTCAAGGACGCCTGGTAAGTGATGGATCGTTTGTGAATTGCCTTCTGGCCTACACCACGGAATGGTATGATTGTTTGTTTGCTTGATTGTTTGTTTGATATGATTCTTGTTTAGTTGTTTGGTTAGTGGGTCGTGCATATTGTGTTGTCATGCATCATGATTTTGAACTACGAAATATAAGTTTTGAGCATGTTTTGAACTGTGCTTATGAAATATAATCAGATAAGAAACGATTTGCTACACATAAGTGAATGCCTCGTCGTTAACGTGGTAGTGAGAAAGCACTAGGGGGTTCCTATGAATGAATGTACGTAAGATTACATGGTTTGCGAACGCCTCGTCGTTAACGTGCTAGTGAGAGAACACTAGAGGGTTCAACGATCGATGTTTGGAGAAGATTTGGGTTGGTCGTTCCGTGTGAGATCACGATGTGTGCCTTCAATCTCGCTTCGTGGGTCATGGTGTGGTTGTCCTGAGTGGAGGTGGATGTGCGTCTACTTGATTCACACGTGAAAGTTAAAGATGAAAGCAACGAAACGAAAACGAAACAAAGTGTAGAAACTGCATGTGCTAGGGGTTGAGTTGTGCATTTGTTTTAATTCATACTCCATATTTGCTAAGCATTAGGCTTACGTTTTGTGTTCCGTGGTGTAGGTGACAACGAGCTATCGAGTGAGTTGCTAGGTGATGAACATGCCTAGGATGAGGTTGGAGGCGTACGATGTATGCCGGTGCAGGTAGTTGTTGGGGCGACACGACAATTGCGAGTTAGATGGTGGGATTTTTGTAAGTGTTTTTAGTTGAATGACAATGTATAGATTTTGAGGTTATAGGTAGCGTGGTGCGGGTATAGTCGTCAATTAAAGAAGAATCATGTTGTTTTGAAATTTATTTAGAAAAGTTATGTTTTCAAATTATAGGTTTTACTTCGTGAATTTGATCGCGTTTTTAAATGAACTAATGTTGATTTTTACTGACATTAGTGTTAAGTGTCGTCCGAAGTTCATAGGTGTCGACCAGTCAGTGTAAATGGGAGGGTGATTGTCGATCGCGGGATTTGACCGACGCGGGCTGAGAGTAACGAGATGTCGACCGGCGACCGTGGGTGTTGACTGGTTAGTGCAAATACAGCGAGAGTGTCACCGCGTGAGTCGACCTGCGCGGGCAGAGAGGGTCAAAGTGTCGACCTGCAAAAGCAAGTGCCGATCGCTCTCCTAGCTAAGCATAGAAGTGTCGACCGGTGATTTCTAGTGTCGACCAATGAAAAGACCAGAGAGAAATGTAGTGTCGACTGGTGTTCCCGGTGTCGACCGATGAAAAATCCGAGACCACTCAAGTGTTGACCGGTGTTTACAAGTGTCAACCGGTCTCTGTATTTCGATTTTAAAAGGGTGAAGTCTATTTAAACCGAATTTAAACGAGTTTTCCGCTACAATGCCGATTAAAATGTTTTCAAAAATGTCGTTTTAGTTTGAGGAATGAAAGTTTCCAAATTTTACGAAATTTTTGCGATTCGAGTTACAAGAGTTGGTATCAGAGCAGTAGCGAATCGGAAATGGCTAGGTTTCTGGGGCGTTACAGAGGTGGTATCAGAGCGAGTGAACGTACCGGAAATAGGTAGGTTTCTTGAGCGTTACAGAGTTGGTATCAAAGCGAGTGAACGTACCAGAAACGGGTAGGTTTCCGGCGCATTACAGAGTTGGTATCAGCGAGTGAACGTACCGAAAACTGGTAGGTTTCCGGGGCGTTACATATTCAGTCTGTTTCCTGTTGTATTCTTCAAATTTTCTCTTCTCCATTATTCTCAAAATAATCCTTTACCTACTAGTATAAATTTTTTCTTCTCGATTCCGACTAAGACTTCGCCGTTTACCAATACGAATTACCGAAAATTATTTTAGCAGAAATCCTGGGTGTTACAAGTTCCCTCTGTGCCCTAAGTGTTACAGGAATCACCCCGGCGAGTGCAAGATAGGCGCAGGGCGATGCTACAACTGTTGTGAGACGGGCCACATCACCAGGGATTGCCAAAAGCCACAATAGAATTGATGCTTCAACTGCAACGAATTGTGGGATTTTGTTAAGAGTTACCAAATTTGAGAAAGCCTACAGCGAGGGTAGCAACGAGGGTCTTTGCCCTCATTGAGACAGACGACGCTTCCCACCCATCGGTGGTCTCAGGTAGTATTTTCATTGAAGACACGACGGCTTATACTCTTTTCGATATGGGTGCAACGCATTCGTTTGTGTCTACTGCCTTCGTTGTCAAGGCAAATCTAGTGCCATGTTCTCCCGGACAATTTTATGACGTGTTGTTGCTATCGGAGGAGCTCCTGTATTTTGATTAGGTGGTGCGAGGTGACATTGTGACAATGGGGCAAAAGCGGTTGTATGCTGATCTGATCATACTCAACATGAAGGGGTATGAGACTATTTTGGGAATGGATTGTTTGTTCAGACATTTTGCCACAATAGATTGCAGAACTACAGAGATCCACTTTCGACCCCCGAGTAGGGAGAGCTACTCTTTCAGAACAAGGAAGGGGTATGAGCAGGATTTCAGCTGTGTCTTCTATGAGAGCCCATCAGTTATAACGAAGTGGATGCATGGGCTTCTTCGCTAGTGTCGTGGACGTGCAGTTTTAGGGCGGGGTTTAGCTTCAGTATATTCCCATGGTGCAGGATTTCCCAGGGTATTTCTTGAGTATTTGTCAGGTTTGCCCCTTAACAGGGAGATTGAGTTCATTATTGACGTGTACGATGGCGCTGAGCCAGTGTCCAAGAACCCATACAGATTGGCACCAACCGAGCCGAAGGAGTTGAAGGCGCAGTTAGAGGAGTTGACAGATAAGAGCTTTATTCGCCTTAGCTTCTCACCGTGGGGTGCGCCGATGCTTTTTGTCAGGAAGAAGGACGAATCATTACGTTATGTGCATTAACGTAAAGAACAAATATTCGTTGTCGTGAATAGATGACTTGTTTGATCAGCTTCAAGGTGCACATGAGAGCACTTGAAGATTGTGCTGACCATTCTAAGCCAGCATGAGATTTACGCTAAGTTCTCTAATTGCGAGTTTTGGCTAGATAGGATCAACTTCTTGAGGCATGTTATTTCTTCTGAGGCCATTTTCTCAGTTGATCCAACGAAAGTTCAGGCTGTGAAGGAGTGGCCACGACCAACCAGTGCCAGCAACATACGCAATTTTCTGGGGTTGGCAGGATACTATCGGAGATTCATTGAGGAGTTTTTCAAGATTTCAGCTTCTTTGACTCGATTGATTAGAAAGAATGTGAATTACAATTGGTTTGATGAGTGTGAAGGCAGCTTCCACACACTAAAGCAAAATTTGACTACAGCTCCTTTGTTGACTTTGCTAGTAGAGAGTGGGAAGTTCAGTATATATTGTGACGCCTATAGGGTAGGTTTGGGTTGCGTGTTGATGCGGGGTGGGAAGGTGATTACCTATACTTATAGGCAATTGAAAACCTGCGAGCATAACTATCCCACGCATGAGTTGGAGTTAGTGGCAGTGGTCTTCACACTTAAGATTTGTAGGCATTATTTGTATGGGAAACAGTGCGAGATACTGTCAAAACACCAGAGTTTAAAGTATATTTTAACGCAGAATGAGCTGAATTTAAGACAGAGAAAATGGGTCGAGCTAGTGAAGGATTATGACTTGGAAATTAAATATCATCCATTGAAGGCAAACGTGGTAGTAGATGCCATGAGCCTAGTGATAGCTTCAACTTCTGCTATGATTTCAGCTGTGCCGGCTGAGCTAGAACCTAGAAAGACCCCTTGGAGTGCTAGAAATCAAGTTGGTTTGGTTCTCCAAACTCATTTGGATGGTTGCAACTTAAAGTTCAAAACTAAGTTTTCATTACTCATCTAATCAGTTTATTAATTGCTTACAGTTTTTGTTGTTTTATTTTTTATTTCTTTTGAGCCAAACTCATCTCTAATATGTTTCTTGAGTTGTTAATCATCTAAGAATGAAGAAATATCATTCCATAGACTCTATTTTTAGGGCTGCAAACTCCTTCCCCTTTTGTTTAAACAACTGCTAACTACTTTTGTAATTGTTGTCTCCTTGCTATTTTGGGTAACAACACTTTTTCTTGCTATTTATTAACACTTCCAGCACGTCACATGGCTTGTTAAGTACCTAAGCATGAATGTTTAGCTTTAAAATCATATGGTTAGCTTGATCATTTCATTGGTTTAATATTTTTTGTAGCGTCTCGAGTTATCTGAACCTGGTTTGCTAATATGAACTACTGACTCGTACCGACCCAAGTTGTCTGAACCCAAAACCAACACTCAACTACGTACTCGTATAAAAAAAGATTCGAGAAATGTTTAAAATCTATTCATCGCCTTAAGACGTCATCGTTTAAAACATTTAAACATTTGCAGCGGAAGACAACTCCTGCGTCCAGTACTCATTATATGAAAACTAAACAATTTCAAGTTTTAAAACAATAAAAGGGATCCCGGTCAATATCTGAAATATTCGGTTGACACTTGACCCGTTCTGCACAAAGGGGTCTACACTTATATACATAGGTCGGAACCTCGTTTGCCTCTTTTTACACAGGTCGACACCCTAATGCTATCTGTTTGCACAGGTCGAACCTTGCGATCGACACCTCTACGTTCATTTCACTAACAGGTTGACATCTGATTGCACAGGTCGACACCCTGATCTTCTCTGTTTGCACTGGTCGAAGCTTGTGGTCGACACTTTTATCAATTTTACACTAACCGGTCAACACCTACACAAAAAGGTTGACACTTATTTTGGTTCTCTCTCCGTAGATCGACCCTCGCAGTCAACATTTACCTAGTTCTGTTGACACATATGCATACAGGTCGACACTTTATACTAGTAACCTTAACTAAAAATTTTTCACTTTAAAGAAAATGGACATAATACGTTTAAATAATTGAAACTTAAATACCTGTATTTTCCCTAAATAACTTCAAAATATGTTTATACATCAAGACAACTCAAAATTAGCGTTTAAGACCCATCTATACATCAAAATGACCCAAAATTTATACTCATCAAAACAAAACTATACATACGCTTTATAGTTAAATCACCTTAACACATGGCCTGATTGTCGCATGAACGTACTCCTCTAACTGCCACCTGGTACTAAGCCTTGTCGTAAACTCACCAACTATCTCGTACTCACCAACATCACAGAATTAATGTATTAGCGTAATACTATGTAAGTAGAGTAATATATGTAATGAAATAAACGCAATACATGACTCCTAAATATGTCGTTTCTACATTTACATTTCATTCTCATTTTGTTACATGGTTTGATCCTCATACTAGATGGTAAGCGGATTAGTTTTTCCAAATCATCAATTCTTATACTCATTTGACTGGCGAATTAGTTCACTCAAATAATCTACTCAATGAGTTTCTTTTAGCTGATTTGATTCTCATATTAGATGGTAAACGGTTTATCTTTCCTAAATCTTTACATTATCATGCTCATTTGAAGAGCGAATGACTTCTCTCAAAGAATCATAATTGTTAGTTTCGTTCTCGTTTCGTATCATAGCATATCGTTTCATAAAACACATGTAAATTCATTTTCGTATTCTTTTCAAAACATGATTCATGACATACATAATATATGATAAACACGCAATATACCCTACTATTCCGTGATGTAGGCCCGAAGGCAACATGCATACTCAACTTACTTGGGCCGTAGCAAGTTCTAGTCGATCATACTTTAAACCGGAATACTTGAAAACCTATAACATAAAAGTTCAATATATTACATCAACTTCACTTTCTTCAAAACCAAATTCATGACATCTAAAAGAAAATCCACAAGTAAGCCTTAATTTACCAAAACCCGAAATTGCCTCATTTTTCAACCAACTTCGGAAAGTCATATCTAACTTAATACTTGTCTGAATTCAATAATTCAAAATGTTATGCAAACCTTAGGGTGTCTAGTTTCTAATAGTAAAAACTACTTTTCAAACCAACACTATTAGATCAGCTGATACCATTAAGGATATAAGTTGTCCTGCATAACTCCTAATTTTCTAGATTTCATAGTACATTAACAAATCTTTAAACCTTATCCAATACTATCACATATATACTTTCCTATCATGTTAAAGGATGAATTAGAAGAATAAAATCTAACAAAGAATCAACATTTTCGAGCTTCCATTTAGGGTTTCATTAAACTCTCTAAAAACTCCACTAACTCCATTTTTAACACTCAAAACAACTAAAGAATTTACAAACTACTAAACCCAACCAAAACTAACCTTTAATCTTGAGAGAGAAGTGAGGTTTGCGTTGAAGAAAAGTTGTAGAAAAGTGGAGGAGAAGAGAGCTTGTAAGAGGAAGACAGAGAAATCGTCTCCACTTTTTTACTTTACTCTTTGTTAAATATCTAAAATGTGCCTAGGTGGCAAAATTTCATTTGACCACCACATAATCTATTCCCTCTCTTCACTTTAAAACCTTAGAATATCTACTTCTAAGTAAACCTCACATGAGGATTTCAATGGTGCAATTGAAGTTTTGACTTAGTCAAAACTAGAATTTCTCTTTACTTCTTTTCCTTCCTTTTTATTTCCTTGACTTTTCAACATTGTGTCTCTTTCTTTTCCATTTGATTTCAAATGTGAAAGGCATAACTACAAAACTACAAGGTTTGACTTGGTTAACTATTTTCTTTATTCTTTCATTTGTTCCCTTTTGTTTTCCTCATTTATCATCACTAAAATTCTTACCATTTCATTCAATCACACCATTTTAAATTTTTCAAAAATTTATATTCAATGTACCTAGGATTCAACTTGCCTCTTTTTCTAAATCTTACAACTGCTTTGAATAGCAAAACTTTAAGGAAAACTTCATAATTTGCATTGTATTCCAGTTCCCTTCTTCTTCTACTAGCGTAACTCTTTTGTCGACTTTGAGCTGTTAAGATCCGTTGTCGAATAAAAATAATATTTTCTGCCATTTGTTGCAGAATATCTGGACCAATCAATCGTTCCTCTCCAACCTCGTCCCAATATAGTGGAGATCTATACTTTCTTCCATAAAGAGCCTTGTAAGGAGTCATATCTATCGTAGCTTGAAAGCTGTTATTATAAGAAAACTCCACTAAAGATAAGTATTTGCTCCAAGAATACGTAGGCTCGAAGCATATCTTCCAATGTCTGAATAATCCTCTCAGATTGTCCGTCAGTCTAAGGATGAAACCTTGTACTAAAATTTAGCTGCGTACCCATTGCCTTGTGTAGACTCTTCCAAAACTTCAATGTAAATCTAGGGTCTCTGTCTAACACAATGGAAGTCGGAACTCCGTGCAATCGTACGATCTCCTGAATATACAGTTTAGCAAATTGATCCATAGAATATGTCATTTTCACAGGCAGAAAATGGGCTGATTTGGTTAATCGATCCAGTATCACCCATATCCCATAATAACCTTATGTTGTCTGAGGCAATCTAACAACAAAATCCCTTGATATTTGCTACTATTTCCACTCAGAAATTAGCAATGGTTGTAGCTTTCCTGCTGGCTTTTGATGTTAAACCTTAATCCATTGACAAATTAAGCACGTCTCAACGTACTTCGCCACAATTCTCTTCATATTAGGCCACCAGTAATGTTGTTTAAGATCTCTATACATCTTAGTGCTTCCTAGATGAACGAAAAACGTAGAAGAGTGAGCCTCAGATAATATCTGCTTCTGAAGTTCTTCATTATTCGGAACATACCACCTATTCTGAAACTTACAAATTCCATCGTCTGAATAACTAAACTCAGATCTATCATTAGCGACCATGCTCAGTTTAAATTCATTGCATTCAACATCATTCTTCTGAGCTTCTTTAATTTTCTCCAGAATAGTGGGTTTCAAGGACATTGCTGTTAGCATGGCTGATATATTAGACACTACTTCTAAGTTGAATCTCTGAAATTCTGAATCTAAAGCTAACGACATAACAGGAATCATAGCCGAAGTAGATGCTGTTATTCTGCTTAATGCATTTGTCACTACATTTGCTTTGCCGGGGTGGTATTTAATCTCAAAATCATAGTATTTCACAAACTCTAACCGCCGCCGTTGCCTTATATTCAACTCTTTTTGAGTGAAAATATACTTTACACTCTTGTGATCTGAATATATTTCACACGGCTGTCCATATAAGTAGTGCTTCTAAATCGTTAACGCAAAAACCAACGCGGCCAACTTGAGATCGTGTGTAGGATAATTCTGTCAATAAGTTTTCAATTGCCTTGAAGCATAAGCTATTACTTTCCCGCTTTGCATTAATACACACCCAAGACCTATTTTGAAGTATCATAGTAAATACTAAATTTTTCATCTTTAACAGGAAGTGTTAATATCGGAGCCATAATCAATCTCTGCTTTAAAGTTTGAAAACTATGTTTGCAATCTTCGTACCATATATACTTCACTTTTTTCCTTGTCAAACGGGTCACAGGTATTGTGATTTTTGAAAATACTTCAATGAACGTTTTGTAATAACTTGCTAACCCAAGAAAACTCCCTATCTCAGTAACATTCTTCGGTTGTGGCCACTATTTCACACCTTGAATCTTTGCTGGGTCAACCGATATACCATCCCCAGAAACAACATGACCTAGAAAATGGATTCTGTCTAACCAGAATTCACACTTAGAAAACTTCGCGTAAAGTTAGTGCTGATTTAGGGTCTCCAAGACTAACTTCAGGTGCTTCATATGTTCATCTGTAGTCCCGGAATAAACCAAGATAGCATCGATAAACACTATGATAAATTTATCAAGATAAACCTTGAATACCCTATTCATTAGGTCCATAAAAGATATTGCAGCATTCGTCAATCCAAAAGATATTACTAAGAACTCGAAATGTCTGTATCTTGTTCTAAAAGTAGTCTTCAGAATATCTTTTTGTCTGACCTTCTACTGATAATAGCCCGATCTCAGATCTATCCTTCAAAAGACCCGTGCACCCTGGAGTTGATCAAATAAATCGTCTATTCTTGGTATGGGATACTTGTTCTTGATAGTCAACTTGTTCAACTCCTTTAATTGACGCACATCTTTAAAAATTCATCTTTTTTCTTGACAAAAAGGATTGGCGCGCCCCATGGTGAAAAACTAGGGCGTATAAATCTTTTCTCTACTAACTATTCCAATTGTTTCTTTAACTGCTTCAGTTCCATCAGTGCCAATCTATACGGATTTTCCGATACTGGTTCAGCTACTCGATATACATCAATAACAAATTATATCTCTCGATTCAGAGGCAAACTAGGTAAATCATCTGGAAAAACTTCTAGGAAGTTTTGAACAATTAAAACATATTGGAGCTTTGTTTCGCTTTGAATTTGAGTATGTATAATACTGGCCAGAAAATATAAACACTCACTGTTTAGAGAATGTCGAGCATTGATAGGTGCCATCACTGATAACCTCTGGGTATTCTTTATAGCTTGAAAAGAATGATTCTCGCCGCGTCGGGGTTCAAAACTTACTATTCTTGATCTACAGTCGATTGTAGCATAATAATTGAACAGCCAATTCATCCCCAGAATAACATCATAATCGGTTATCCGGATAATAACGAGATCGGCAGGTAAAATCCTAATTCCCAGTTAGACAATACTATCACGTACCATTTATTTAGAGTGCATATGCTCCCTGGATGGTAACACCACTTCATAATTAAATTCAGCAACCCTAGGATATAAATCTAGCTTTGTTACAAATGTAGCTGCAATGAAAGAATGCGACGCACAAGAATCTATCAACGTATATGTAGGTACGGAATTAATCAATATAGTACCTGACACCACAGTTGCCAGGTCATCGTCACCTGACTCAATCATGGCAAATATTCTTGGTTTCATCTTAGCAGGACCTTTTCTCAAAGCTAGGCAATCCTTGTTGATATGGCCCACCTCATTACAATTGAAGCATCAAACGACTCTAGGCTTTAGGCAATCTTTGAACAAGTGTTCAGCCTCGTTGCAGTTAAAGCATCTTCCTAAATTCAGCTTGCACTCCTTGAAGTGATATTTCATACATTTCTGGCACTGAGGAAATTTTTCAGTCTCTTGAACTCGTTTTCCTCATCCTTGACAGCTTTGACCCTCACTTGGCCTCTTAGTGCCTCGTTGTTGCTGCTAAGGGCCTCCTCTATTTTGCTGCTGTGTGATCTCTCTAAAAAATCATTGTGGAGCTTCCCTTTGTTTGATGCATTTCAGTTTTCCCTCCTCTACTTCCAATGCCTTAGCAATAATTTTTGAATAAGGGATGTCTTGTGTTCCTGCTATTTTCATGCCCTTGTAGATCTCTGACTTTAATCCCAGAACAAACTGAACGACCTTATCTTCATTCTTGCTCACGAGGTGGCTAGCAAACTTTGACAATGACTCAAACTGTAGGTTTTATTCAAACACTGATCCCGTTTGTTTCAATTGCAAAAACTTCATCCTCTTCGTGGCTTGAACGGTACTGTTGAAATATTGATCATAAAAGGCCTCTTTGAACTACTTCCACGTCATCATCAGAACAACAGTGGGGGTCTCCATAATCTCCCACCAATATCAGGCGTCCTTCGCCAAGCAAGGGAAACCTTGTCTACCTCTCCTACCTTCGCGTACCTGAACATATTCGTCGACAACAGTTGGATCCTATGATTGTCCTTCAAACGTAGGAGGTCGCAGCCTCTGAAATCTATCTCCAAACTTGTAACTACTAGAGCTAGCACCAGCTCCTCCTTGTAGTTTTCGATTTAGTAAAATGCCCAATTGTTGAGACTGCCTGGTTACTAATTCTGTCAACTGTCTAATTGTAATTGGGTCATCCTTATTTCTTACATTGTTAGTTTCTCTTGGTACTCTCGAACGTCCTAATTGTCTAGAAATTTTGTAAATTCCTGAACAAGGGTCTTATTTTCTCATAAGCATCTAATAATTAAAGCTAAATATAAATCCTTACAGTTGTCGAAGCACATCCACATGGCGATTGGCACTATTAGGTGATCCTTTGAATGATTTAACCAATGCCTCTGATACCACCTCTACAGCGCCCCGAGTTATCAGAACCCAGTTCTCTGATCTGAACTACTAACTCATTTTGAACCGAGTTGTCTGACCATGGAATCGACACTCAACTACGTACTCGTACAAAAAAAATTCGAGAAATGTTTAAAATCTATTTATCGCCTTAAGATGTCATCGTTTAAAATGTTTACACCTTTACAGTGGAAGATAACTCATGCGTGGAGGACTTATTATATGAAAAACTAAGCAAATTTCAAGTTTTAAAACAATAAAAGGGATATCGGTCGACCTCGAAAATCTTCGATCGACACTTGACTCATTCTGCACAAAGGGGTCGACACCTATATACATAGGTTGACACCTCGTTTGCCTCTATTTGCACAGGTCGACACCTGTCTGCAAGTTGATACCCTAATCCTCTATGTTTGCACTAGTCAAACCTTAAAGTCGACACAGCTATATTCATTTCACTAACAGGTCGACACCTGATTGCACAGTTCGACACCCTAATCCTTTTTGTTTGCACTGGTCAAACCTTGTGTTCGACACTTTTACCATTTTTATAGTAACTGGTCAACAACTACACACACAGGTTGACACTTATTTTGGTACTATCTTCGTAAGTTGACCCTTGCGGTCAACATTTACCTAGTTCGGTCGACACCTATGCATATAGGTCGACACTTTATACAAGTAGCCTTAACTGAAAATTTATCACTTTAAAAAAAGGGACAACATACATTTAAATAATTGAAACTTAAAGATCTGTATTTTCCGCAAATAACTTCAAAATATGTTTATACATCAAGATGACTCAAAATTAGCATTTAATACCAATGTATACATCAAAATGACCGAAAAATTATACTCACCAAAACAAAACTATACATACGCTCCATCATTAAATCTCCCTAACAGATGGCCTGATCATCGCATGAGCGTACTCCTTCAACTGCCTCCTTGTCCTAAACCTGGTATGTAAACTCACCAACTATCTCGTCGTCACCTGCATCACAGAATTTATCTATTAGCCTAATGCTAAGTAAATAGAGTAATATATGTAATGAAATAAAAACAATACATGAATCATAATATATGCACTTTCTACATTTACATTTCGTTCTCATTTTCGTTCTCGTTTCGTTACATGGTCTGATCCTCATACTAGATGGTAAGTCAATCAGTTTTTCCAAATGATCAATTCTCATGATCATTTGAGAGGCAAATTATTTTCCTCAAAGAATCTACTCAATGGGTTTCTGTTAGCTGATATAATCCTCATACTAGATGGGAAGCGGATCATCTTTCCCAACTCTTCACATTCTCATGCTCATTTGAAAGGTGAATGACTTCCCTCAAAGAATCATAACTGTTAGTTTCATTCTCGTTTCATATCATAGCATACCGTTTCGTAAAACACATGTAAATTTATTTTTGTATTCTTTTCAAAACATGATGCATGACATACACAATATACGATAAACATGCGATATACCCTAATATTCCATGATGCAGGCCAGAAAGCAACAGGCATACTCTACCTACCTGCGTCCGTAACAAATTATAGTCGATCATACTTCAAACCAGAATACTTGAAAACCTATAACATAATAGTTCAATGTATTCCATCAACTTCACTTTCTTCAAAACCAAATTCATGACATCCAAGAGAAAATCCACAAGTAAGCCTTAATTTACCAAAACCTGAAATTGCCTCATGTTTCGACCAACTTCAGAAAGTCATATCTAACTTAATATTTGTCCGAATTTGATGATTCAAAATGTTATGCAAACCTTAGGGTGTCTAGTTTCTAATAGTGAAACCAATTTTCAAACAAAAACAATTAGATTAGCTGATACCATGAAAGATAGAAACTGCCATGCCAAAATCCTAATTTTCAAGATTTCATAGTACATAAACATAATCTTTAAACCTTATCCAATACTATCGCATATATGCTTTCCTAACATGTTAATGCATGAATTAGAAGAATAAAATTCAACAAAGAATTAACATTTTCGAGCTTTCATTTAGGGTTTCCGCAAACTCTCCAATAACTCCACTTTTAACACTCAAAACAACTAACGAA
>CM039521.1:9479661-9490936 GCA_022433055.1 Begonia peltatifolia
GTCTCCACTTTTTTACTTTACTCTTTGTTAAATATCTAAAATGTGACCGGGTGGCAAAACTCATTTGACAACCACATAATCTTATTCTTCTTCTTGACTTTAAATCTTCAAAATATCTAATTCTAAGTAAACCTCACGTGAGGATTTCAATGGTGCAAAAGTTTTGACTTAGTCAAAACTAGAATTTTCCTTTACTTCTTTTCCTTCCTTTTTATTTCCTTGAATTTTCAACATTGTCTCTCCTTCTTTTCTATTTGATTTCAAACGTGAAAGGCATAACTACAAAACTACAAGGTTTGACTTGGTTAACTATTTTCTTCATTCTTTCCTTTGTTCTCTATTGTTTTCCTCATTTATCATCACTAAAATTCTTACCCATTTCATTCAATCATGCCCTTTTAAATTTTCCTAAAATTTATATTCGACTTAACAACTTATGCACAAAACATAACTTGAGGACGTGGTAAAAGTTTTGGGTTTTACATGTTTAGTGTCTTTGATTGAAAACCGCATAATCAAAGTTTGTTGCTCTTTTTGATAACTGATTTATGTGTATTTAAATCCGAAACTTGCAGCTCGATTTAAACGAATATTTTTTTGCATATTGCTGCTTATATTCCCTTCTAAGAATGGGTAATAGGTTTGTCAAATGTTATATGCAACTTGGTTTAGAATTTGGCCCAAAAAACTGAGACACAAAACAAAAAAAAAAATTTGTTTTTGGCATTGCCAAGAATAGCTTAAGAATTTGAGTTGTCAAGAGCTGATTTGCTGCATAAGTCAGAGTCTATACTCATTTAGACTTAAGTTAACATATTAATTAGTTGAAGCAAATGTTCCTTTTTGATTGATTGAGTTTAAAATTCAAATAGTTGCTGTTTTTGGTAAGGAAAAATGCACTTTTGAAAAAAAACAGTTTTCTAGCGGGATCCGCGGTACCACCGCCACACGTCTCACCTCATACATCAAAGCATGCTAAAAATCATTTTCGTTCCCGTTTTAAAAAAATATGATGCATGTCACACAATACGCACACACACCGCAATCAATCACATAAACACTAAAGTTCTACAGTGTAGGCCCACTTGGGCAAAACACATGCATGCACTACTTACCTGGCGTCCTAAGTTCGCTCGACGCACAGCTTCGCCAAAAGAAAGCCTCAACCTAAAATACAACAAATTTCTCATCCGTATTTATCTCAACATTCACCAATTAGCTAAAAATAACCTTATCTAACTACACTCATTAACTTCCAACTAAAACGGTCCATTGGTTTGGTTTGACCGAATATCAGCTCAACGTTCGGATGCGCATAACTTTTGCGTTCGTCAACGGAATCAAACGATTCAAGTGGCTAAACGTTCCCTTAGAAACCTAGTTTAACATCCCAAGACGGATTTTAAATCGGTAGGCCGCAGATAGGCGAGAAACGCCAATAACCGAATCTGCCATTTTTTATTAAAATTTCACATTTTCACTTCCCTTCAACCAAAACTCACTCCCAACTAGTTATATGCATCAAAATGGCTATGCTACTCTCACACGTTGAATTTCCACGAAAAACGGTCACTAATTTGACTTAAACAAAAATCTCGCATAAACGTCCGACGCGCATAACTTTTGCGTCGGATATCGGAATCGAATGATTCCAGTGGCCATACGTTCCTCTAACAACCTATTTTAACCCACAAAAACAGAATTTAAAACGATTAACCAAAACTAGGTCAAAATAGTTAAAAACCGAATCTATTTCTACACAAAATAGACAAATTTCCGTCATCCACCCGATTTCTACAAGTCTCTTCACTAAACATCAACATTCCAACCAACTAAGCATAAACAGAGCAAAAACCGGTGGTTTCAGACTCGACTTGAACCGCACAGTCAACAAAACTTCTGGCATTTTCCTCTCAACCCAAGCACTCGGCCAAGCCAACCATTTAACACGGTTGAGGCCCCCCTTCCAGACTCCCTGGTTACATGCTCAGACCTTGGGAGTCTGGCTCAGAGTATGCCGACCACAATCGGTCGCAAAACCGAAGATAAACAGGGGAAGGTTACCTGTTTCTCGGTCAAGTTTTCGGCCCAGAAAAATTGAGCCGCCAGCTGACCACAGTTCACCGGAGTACCCTGCGCGCCGGCTTCCCACCCACGGCAGCTGATCGTCGACGCCAACTCCCGATTCCCGCTCTCCCTCTCGGTCGTTTGCCCTCGCTCTTCTCCTCGTCGGTAAACAGCCGAATGGCTTCAAAATTGAAGCCATTCGATTGTTGTTTATTTTATTATCTTTTATATATATATACCAAATTACAAAACTGCCCTCACGTGTTTAAATCTTCCGTGATTTCGTTAATTTCTCGACCTCCCGACTTTAAATTCTGAAACTAATCGCAAAAGTAGGCCTCGAGCCTTATAATGTAAATCTTTCCCGTTGAACTATTTCTCAAAACTCCGACCGGGATTAAATTAAGAATTCCAGAAATTAAAATAAAAATCAAAATTCCCGGGTTATTACATCGAGTATAGGCAAAAATTTGAGTCGTGAAATGAGGGTCGTCATAATCCCACATTGCCTGGGGAGTTATATATAAATGAAACATATGTAAGTAAACCTTCCAAAGATAGTAAGATGCGTTTTGGAGCATAATTGTCAACGGATCCCATAAAAACTCCGAAGTTAAAAGTGCTCCTGTAACGCCCAGGATTTCTGCTAAAGAATTTTTGGATTTATGAATCGGTAAACGATGAAGTTCTAGTCAGAATTAAGAGCGAAAAATTTAAGCGGTTAGATGAAAAATTATTTTGATACTAATGGACAAGAGAAAATTGTAGTATTCCGACCGGACACTAACCAAATAATAGTTTTACTAAATGATTAAAGTATAATAACAAAAGGTAATTAGGATTAATTATATTAAATAATATAATTATAATATTTGAAAAATTAAAAAAAAAGGAAAGGGGGGAGAAGAAAAACACCCCTAAGTGGTTTTCCCCTCCCTCCCTTGCACAGAACCCCTCCTTTCTCTCGGCGATTTCTCCTTCCAGTGACGTTCAGCTAACAATCATTCTAAGTTTTCTACTCCGTTTCAAGGATGTAAGGTAGGTTTAAGTAGTTTATGGTTTAGTTTTAGTTTAGGGTTAGAGTTTGATGAAATATTGGTGGATAAAGATTTAGGGTTTTAAGGTTGGAGTGTTTATTGGGTTTATTATTGATTGTTGTGGGTTATTAATGATAAATATGATGGATTGGTGAGTAATTGATTTAGTTTTGCTAAAAGACTGAGAATGTAGGATTTTAGGCCATAAAACATATTTTTTTTGGATTTCTACCCTAGGTGCGATTGATCATTTTAAATTTTCTTTTTGTATGTTAAACTAAGCAATTAGTAGAGCGTTTAGCCACTTAGATCTAGTGATTCCAATAACCGACGCAAAAGTTATACGCAATTGAAGCTAGGTTGATTTTTGGTCGAGTCGGGTTAGTGAGCCGTTTTAGTCGGGCTTTGATGGGTTGAGTTAGGAGTCATAATTTTAGTACATAGAATGAGTTGTGAGATAGAATTTAATGTGAATTGGTTATGTGAAAGCTTGAGCCCGAGAATTGATAGAGGCCGATCACCACGTATGCTAAACACGCCAGGTAATTAGTGTTTGCATGTGAATTGGCTTTATGGGCCTACACCATGGGACGTTAGGGATGGATTGTATGTTTTACATGTTTTATTTTAGTCATGGATCATGTTTTGTAAAGTGTAACGAAAATTAATTTGACCATGGTTTTATATGCGAACGTGAAGTGTGATGCGTGGCGGTGAGAATGATATGTGTGGGGGCAGCTTTGGCCCCGTTGTTGGAGTAATTGAGACGGTGGCAACATGTTAGGAGGTGCTGTGGCCAGTGCCTACAGCCTCACCCTAGGACGGCTACTGCAGTGTGTGTGTTGTGGTGAGCAACTCTGTCACTGTTTTTGGAGGAACCGGGGCAGTGGCGACATGTCAGAGGGTGGTGTGGCAAGTGCATCCAGCATCACCCTAAGATGGTTGCTGTGTAGGGTGACGCGTGTGTGTCAAGCTTGTGGGCCTCGATGCTGGAGGAACCGGGACGGTGGTGACATCTCAGGCTGTAGTGTGGCGAGTGCGTCCAGCCTCACCCTAATACGGCTACTGTGGTGTGTGTGTGGTGGTGAGGACCTCTGGCCCCGTTGTTGGAGGAATTAGGATGGTGGCGACGTGTCAGGGGGTGATGTGGCGAGTGCGCTTATCCTCACCCTGGGATGGTTGCTGTGTGGGTTGACCCGTGTGTGTGCAGTTTGTGGGCCTCGTTGCTGGAAAAATCGGGACAATGGCGACGTGCCAGGGGGCGGTGTAGCGAGAGAGTCCAGTCTCACCATATTGTTGCTGTACAACACGGCATAGGTGGTGACAACATGAGTGAGGATGTAGAGACTGCATATGATGAGATTGCATTGTCAGTTTTACGCTTTATATTGCACTACTTACTGAGCGTTACACTTATGTTTTGTGTTCTGTGGTGTAGATGCAGAATTTCTTAATGGTGAGTTTCGAAAGCCCAGCTAGGGCGAGTAGACAGTTGGCTGCGTAATACCATCTCCTGACGAGTGGAGTTTGTTAGGACAACCCGACTCGTGGAGAATGTTTTGGGGTAAGGTGAGTTTTGAAGATTTATTGAGAAGTCAATGTCAAGTGTATATGATTCGTGTATAGATTTTGATGTGTAGGTGGTTTTTGCACGTTAATAGTCGGGATGATGTATAGTCGTATTTTGAAAGTACTTGGGAGATTACGATTTAAAAATCCAGGATTTATGTCGTGCTTTAATTGATTGAAGTTTTTCGTCGTTCGTTTTCTTTTGAGTTGAGGTTTTTCTTTAGGCTGCTGGTGCTAGATGTCGACCGGTATGCCTAGGTGTGAACCAAAATAGTCAAATGTCGACCGCGAGTGTCAATCTACAGAGCTAGAACCAAACTAGGTGTCGACCTGCGTGTTTAGGTGTCGACCGGTTAGTGTAAAAATGGTTAGAGTGTCGATCACGAGTTTCGACCGGGGCGGGAAGAGAGAATTAAGGTGTCGACCTGTGAAAACAGGTGTCGACTGCTCTGTGTCATTAACATAGAAGTGTCGACCACGAGATTCGACCGGTGCGGGCAGAGAGGATTAAGGTGTCGACTTGTAAAAATAAGTGTCGACCGCCCTGTGCAATAGACAGAGAGATGTTGACCGCGAGATTCGACCGGGACGGACAAAGGGAATCAGGGTGTCGACTGCTGCAAGCAAATGTGGACCTTTGCAAACCGATGCGACCTAGGTGCCGACCAATGTATATAGGTGTCAACCTTTGGGTGCAAACTGGGTCAGGTGTCGACCGCCATTTACAAGGGTCGACCGGTTTTCTAATTATCTATTTTAAAACTTAACGCAACAAAAAAAAAGTGTTTTTTTATGATGAGTCCTCCGCGCAAGTGTCGTTTTCTGCTGCATAAGTCTTTAGAAAACGTTTTCAAACAAAAATTTAATTTTGATACAATTTAGGTAAGAGGGAGAGACGGGTGGTTCAGTATGGTATAAGAGCGAACCGAAAACTATAGGGGTTTCGGGGTGTCACTATCGGTGTGTTACAGTTATGGTATCAGAGTCTTTACCCAACCGGAAGTGTGGCCGATGAAGATGTCGAGCCCCTAGGAGGAGGGGTAAGATTGTGAAAGCAACAGGGTCTGTCACAATTCTCACAACGTTTGGGGGAATGTAGAGGGGACGGTTAATAGGTTGGAAGAGGGGGATGCTACAAATGTCAAAGCCATGGGGTTGACGTCGTTTAGTGGATTATCTAACACCGTCGGCCGCTGCATGGTAGTGCTCTACCAACTGTAAGTCTTTTTAGAACCCTTGTATTTTAATTTTAGACTCAGTAGATGTTGTTGTGAACAGAATTAGCGCTGTGGTTAAAGAACCACGGGGCCACAGATGAGAGGGATGATGCCATTAGGCAACTTACCAAGTTGGTCAACTACCAGTCTCAACAGCTCTAGCAGTTTATGAGTAGAGAAGACCAGAGCCAGTATAGTGCCCAGACTTCGACAAATCATGGAGGTGATAGGTTGCACAGGCTCAAACCCCCAGTTTTGACAGATCATCTTCGGATTCTCTCAGTGATGAGAAGTGGATACGGAGTATGGAAGACATGATGGATTACGCCAAGGTCGACGATCAGGAAAGGGTATGCAGTGCGGCATTCCACCTGGCCAAAGATACCTGCTATTGGTGGGATATGGTGAGGGCCAGGAGAGATGTGAAGATCAACGCTTGGGAAGAGTTCAAGGCGATATTCTTTGGTAAGTATTTCAGACACTCAGTCAATACCCAGAAGATGGTTGAGTTTGCCCAGTTTAGACAGAATGGTACTGTGGCTGAGTATGTGAGGGAGTTTGAGGCACTATCTGTATCGCCCCGAAAACCCAAGCGGTTTCGGGCTCACTTTACTTTGTCACCACCTCAGTAGCGCCCTCGAGTCGTTCCCTGACCCGGGTTGCCAACTGTACACTTATTCATCAAATCGATGAAATTCATATAAAATTTTAAAACTTTTGTTCCTCAACTTGAAGTGACATTTTTGA
The DNA here is from genome assembly GCA_022433055.1 of Begonia peltatifolia. Classification (NCBI taxonomy): domain Eukaryota; kingdom Viridiplantae; phylum Streptophyta; class Magnoliopsida; order Cucurbitales; family Begoniaceae; genus Begonia; species Begonia peltatifolia. The sequence goes on from CM039521.1 coordinate 9,486,299, forward strand.
AAATGTTTAAAAACGTAGCAGCAGAAGACTCGATTAAAATAAGTTTAAATAAAAGTTCACTTTTCAAAACATTAAAAAAAAAAAGAAACCGGTCGACATCTGTAAACAATAGTCGACACTTTAATCCTCTCTGCCCGCCCCAGGTCGAACCTTGCCGTTGACACCTCTACACTCATCTCTCACAGCGGTCGACACTTGTCTTCACAGGTCGACACTTTAATTCTCTCTGCCTGCCCCAAGTTGAACCTCACGGTCAACACTCTTACAACTTTTACACTAATCAGTCGACACCTAAAGTCACAAATCGACACCTAGTTTGGCTCTGTTCTCGTGGGTCGACCCCCATGGTTGACATTTGCCAATTTCAGTCGACACTTAGTCATACCGGTCGACACCTTGCACTACTAGCCTAAAGAAAACATCAGTTCAAAAGAAAACTAATTAAAAAAAACTCCCGCAATTAAAACCACCGGGTAAAAACCTGAATTCTTCAATCAAAATCTCCCAAGTAGTTTCAAAATACGACTATAAATCAATCCCGACTGTTACCGTTCAAACACACCTATACCTCAAAATCTATACACTTGACATGGACTACACAAAATTACAACCCTCAAAACCTACCATCCAGCGTCACTACACGAGTCGGGTTGCCCTAACAAAATCCACCTGCCAATACATGGTAGCGTGCCGCCAACTGCCTAATCGTCTTGCCTGAACTCTCATAACTCACAAGCAGTAATCTCTGCACCTACACCACCGAACCGACAACATAAGTCTAACGCTCAGTAAGTAGCGCGATATAAAACGTAAAACTAGCAATGCAATCATATCACAAGCAGTCTCTATATTCTCAATCGTGTTGTCGTAACCTGTGCCACGTCAGACAGCCACACCATGGTGAGACTAGACTCTTTCGTCACATCACACCCTAGCACGTCGCCACTGTCCCAGTTTCTCTAGCAACGGGGCCAAAAAGTTGTACATACACGTCACTCCAATCACTGTAACCATCCTAGGGTGATGCTGGACGCAATCGCCACACCACCCCCTTGCACGTCGCCACTGTCCCGGTTCCTCTAGTAACGGGGACAGAGTTATTCACCAACACACACACACCGCATCAGCTATCCCAGGGTGAGGCTGTACGCACTAACCACACCACCCCCTGACATGTCACCACTGTCCCGATTCCTCCAGCAACGGGCCCAAAGCTGCCCACACACATATCATTCTCACTGCCACACGTCATACTTCATGTTCGTAGATAAAACCATGTTCAAATTCATTTTCCTTACACTTTTCAAAACATGATGCATGACTGAACAAAAACATGCAAAACACACAATACCTCCCTAACATCCCATGGTGTAGGCCTGTTATGGCAATACAGATGCAAACACTACTTACCTGGCGTCCTTATCTTCTGTGGTGATCATCCTCTATCACTTCCTCGAGCTCAATCTATCACATAACCAATTCAAATTAAAACTCATCTCATAATTCATTCTACGTACTAAAAGCTACGACTACTAACTCAATCCAACGAAGCCCAACTAAAACTGCTCACTAACACGAATTCCCACCAAAAAATAACCTAACTTCCAATGCTCATAACTTTTGCATCGGTAATCAGAATCCCTCAATCCTAAACAATCTATTGCATTCTAACCTATTAAAGATAATCCAACTATCGTTGGAGATTTCAAATTCAAATAACTTTAAGTTACAGTTCAATCATCTCGGCTCTGCTCAAAATTCGGAGTTCATCACCCTCAGCCAGTACACCATTACTTCCACCTCCTAATCACCCCAGAAACCGAGATCAAGCCATCAGAAATTCAAAAACAACCAAGCCCTCACACTCGATCGACAGAAACTGAAATAGGGGGTTTACTTTTAGCTTTCAAATTAGAAAGGGCCAAACCGACTCCTCCTCTCAGCTCGTCGGACTTCTCTGCATGCCGGCGTCCTCCTTCTTGTCAGTCGTCGACGAATCTCAGCTCATCACTCAGCCCCTCCGTCGTTCCTTCGCTCGGCGATAGGAAATAAAGAACAGAAGCAGAATGAGTTCTTTTGTGAAGTCATTCTGTTTCTGTATATATGTTTATATATATTAAAATAATAATAATAACAGTAATAAACAAATTATTTTTTCACACTCATAATTAAATCTTTTAACCAAACGGCTATTCAGTCTGTTTCTGGTCGTATTACTAAAATTTTCTCTTTATCATTAGTCTCGAAAAAATCCTTTATCTACTAGTACGAATTCTCCACTCTCGATTTAGACCAAAACTCTGCCATTTACCAATACGAAATTTCGAATATTGTTTAAAAAAACCCTGGGCGTTACATTCCACACTTCTTAAAAAAAATTTTGTCCTCAAAATTTGCGTAGCGATAAATTCCTGATATCGACGCCGTAAAATCCACTAACTTATATCCAGACTCTCTTTAAACGTTGTTTGGTCTCCCTTAAATTCTTAGTTCTTTAACGTCCTTGTGTTTAATTCCATTCTTCAACCAGTGATCATCTTACATATCCTGAAGTTCATCCCATACAATTACTTTTTGGTTTCTATCTATATTAAAAAACTTTAGTGGCTCCTCCATTAAAATTTTGATCTCCTGGTTCTTTATATCATAATTTGTATAAGAATAAATCCATCAACTAATAATTACGAAAATTCACAGTATAGGGCAATATGATACTCATATTTATGGCATATATACACACGTCACCAAAATCTTTCAAAACACCCCCTCCAAAATCCCAAACCTAACAACTCCCTCGAATGGGGAGATTTTCAAAAATACTTCATTGCCTACATTGAACTCCAACTCTAGTCCGATGACTACGTGTGCTACCTTCAATCTAAATAATTGCATCCTTAACTATGTATTGAGCACTATCTAATTCTCATAATTCAATTATGCATTTTGACACTAAATTGTTCATCAATTTAATCAGTTATAATCCAACTTCTCAAAGTTTTCTATTCTAACTCCATATCTAGTCTTCATTGGCTAGAATTCTGTCAAATCCTAACTTCCTTATCTCAGTCATCACTAAAGGCTTCATACTTGAAACTTTATAAGCTATTCCTTCTAACCTTAAATTGTTTATGAACACTCTTCCCGCTTCTTCACAATGATTCGTCCCACAATCTTATTGTTTGCAAACTTGTTATAGACTATGCTTCAGTATTGCTATAAATCTATTTAAATTCTTAAGTACTCAGGTCTGACCCAATAGTGATTCTATTCAATTATCTATAACCTCAATCTTTAAAATCACCTAACTGGATTTCTTCTTTATATCCCTCTCAATGAAATTTTATCCAAATTCTTAATTTCCAAACTCCTACTTAGCACCGCTGATAAAATACTACTATAAATTTCCTCTAGTAGTATTTATTCCGACTAAATATCTTAATAAGAAAAAAAAAATTCTAAGCCTTTGATTTTCACTGGTAAACTAAACCCCTTACAAAATCTTTGTTGTTCCATAAAAAGGGCTACCCTATGTGCCACCTTGAATATAGCCTTGCGCCTACGTTTCACATTATTAGTTAGATCAACTATAACCACATAATCTAACCTTTATGTCATCAAGTCAAAAGGAGTCTTCCCACTATCACACTATCACCTTATATCAGCTGATCCAAGCATAGGCGCTCCCCCGATGGCAAGAACACACTATAAAATGGTCCAGAAGAGCTGGACACTAGATTTGCCTTGACCAGGAAGGCAGTAGACACGAACAAATGCGTGGCACCCATATCGACAAGAGCGTAAGTCGCCATGCCTGAAATAAAAATAATACTTGAGATCACTGATGGCAGGGTGGTATCATCTGGTTCAATGAGGGAAAAGACCATTGGCGCCACCCTCGCTGTGGCCTTGCTCAAATTCGGGCAATCCTTAGCAAAATGCCCCAATTCATTGCAGTTGAAGTACCGATTCTGTCGCGGCTTTTGACAATCTCTAGACATGTGGCCCACCTTGTCGCAGTTGAAACATCGGTCTGAGCACACCCTCCACTCACTGGGGTGACTCCTCTGGCAATTAGAGCATACTGGAAACTGTCCCAATCCCTGAGTCCACTTGTTGCTCCCCTGAGTGCTAGGGCTATCGCTAGCCCTCTTCAGGCCTTTCCGTTGGGACGATCCTTTCCCCCTGTGCTAGGGAAGTAACTCTCTGAAAAATTGCCTGGGCTGCTACTTAGGCGGCTCGTTGTAGCTGGGAAGCTTCATCCCAGCTTCATCGATATCCAAGTCCTTGGCCACAACATCCTCATAGGGTACCACTCGCGTCCCTGCTATTTGCATGCCCATTCAATTACTGCACGAACTGGTATACTTTGCTCTCATCTAGGCTCACCACATGTCTGGCAAATAGAGACATCGCCTCAAACTATCTCACCTACTTGGCCATAGTGCCATCTGTCACAACTAGGAGAACTCAACTATCTTCTGGGTCATGACAGAGTGGCTAAAATACTTATCAAATAATATCACCTTAAACTCTTCTTAGGTCATGATCTTCACATCTCTCGTGGCCCTCACCGCATCCCACCAATAGCGGGTGTCACACCCCCAATTTCTCACCTCGAAATTTTTCACCTCCGTTGGG
>CM039521.1:9490946-9576505 GCA_022433055.1 Begonia peltatifolia
CGGCTATCACCAAGCCGCGTCTGCTCCGCGTGCGCCACCTGCGCGCCTTCATAAATCCAGCGCCTTGATGGCGTGTAATGCCCTGGCTGCGCGCATCGCATGCGCCAGCCGAGTGCTGCGTGCAACTCCCGCACACTAAATGCTCGCCCAACACTTACCCATTTCAGCACTTTCGGTAAATCCCCCGGATCTGCCTTCTTAGCCCATCTCTGCCTCATGGGTTGCGCACCCAGTGCGTCTTGATGGGCCGCGCCCATCTTCGCTGCCGCGCGCACCCGAGGAGTAGCCCAGCTGCTGCTCCTTCTTTGGGCGCCTGGCCCCGTGCCCTTCTCGGCCACTTAGTCCTGTCCGCATCCGATGCGTCCAGTGGTGCTGCCCTCTCAGCACCTCAATCCCACATGTTTCGACTGTGTGCGCGCCCATGCCCCTCGGAGTTGTGCAAAGCCCGGCTCTGCCCTTTGCCCACTCAAGCATCCTCCTTGGCATCCCGCACATCTAGCACCACTCGTGAGATATAACTGCCCACGTCTGGCTTTGCACCGCGCCTGCTCAGTGTCATCCTCGGCCACCACGTGCTACGTGCTCCTGCCACGCACCGTGTCAGATATCAACCCACCGTGCCATCTTCCCACATGTTGGACTGATGTATGCTCGGTCCCCGCCTCGCATACCTTAGCTAGCTGCCCCCGACTAGCTTTGCCTTTGATGAGACACGGCCAACCCGTGTATTGCGCCCATCAAGAAATGAGAGTGTAACAGCGGGAATCCTTGGCAAGGTGGAATGCCGCACTGGATACCATGTTCTGATCGTCTACCTTGGCATAATCAAACATCTCTTCCATGCTCCGTATCTACTCCTCACAACTGAATAGGTTTGAAGATGATTCGTTGAATACTAGGGGTCTGAGCCTATGCAACCAATCACCCCCACGATCTGTCGAAGTTTGGGCACTATACTAGCCCTGGTCGTCTCTATTCATAAACCGCTCCAGTTGTTGAGACTGGCGGTTGACCAACTCGGTAAGCTGCCTGACGGCGTCATCCATATCTCCTACAGCTCTATGCGTCTCTCTAGGCATAATGCTAATCCTGTACAACACAACATCTAGTAAGTCTAAACGAAACTACGAGTGTTCTAAAAAAATACTTACAATTGTTGGAGCACTCCCATGCAGCGGCTGACGGTGTTAGGTATTCTACTGAACGACGTCGACCCCGTGGCTCTCACACTCGTAGCATCCCCTCTTCCCATTTATTAACCGTCCCCTCTACCTTCTCCCCAAGCGCTGTGAGAATTGTGACAGACCCTCTTGCCTTCATAATCTCACCCCTCCTTCAAGGGGCTCGACTTCTTTGTTGGCCACATTTCCGATTGGTTAAAGGGTCTGATACCATAACTGCATCGCCATGAAAACCCACGTGGTTTATGGCTCACTCTGTTCTGTAACCACCTCTATAGTGTCACCAAGTCGTTCTCAAACACAGGTCGCCAATCGTACACTTATTCATCAAACGATAAAATTCGCATAAAATTTTAAAACTTTTGTTGATCGACTTAAAACGACATCTTACAAAATGTTTTAAAATGTAGTAGCGGAAGACTCCATTAAAATGAGTTTAAATAAAAGTTCACTGTTCAAAACATTAAAAAAAAGAAACCGGTTGACACTTATAAACACCGGTCAACACATTAATGCTCTTTGCCTGCCCCCGGTCGAACCTCGCGGTCGACACCTCTACACTTGTCTCTCAGAGAAGTCGACACTTGTATTCACCGGTCGACACTTTAATTTTCTCTGCCCACCCCCGGTTGAACCTCACAGTCGACACCACTATACTCGTCTCTCAGAGCGGTCGACACTTGTCTTCATCAGTTAACACTTTAATTCTTTCTCCCCGCCCTCGGTCAAACCTCATGGTTGACACTCTTACCACTTTTACACTAATCGGTTGACACCTAAAGTCACCGGTCAACACCTAGTTTGGCTCTGTTCCGTGGGTCGACTCCCACGGTCGACATTTGCCTATTTCGGTCGACACTTGGGCATACCCGTCAACACCTTGCACCACTAGCCTAAAGACAACATCAGTTCAAAAGAAAACTCCTAAAGACAACATCAGTTCAAAAGAAAACTAAGGACAAAAAAATTCCTACAATTAAAACCACCGAGTAAAAACCTAAATTCTTCAATCAAAATCTCTCAAGTAGTTTCAAAATACGACTATACATCAATCCCGACTGTTAGCGTTCAAACCCATCTATACACTTGACATGGAATCCACAAAAATACAACCCTCAAAACCTACCATCCACCCTCACTCCACGGGTCGAGTTGCCCTAAAAAAATCCACTTGCCGGTACATGGTAATGCGCTACCAACTGCCTACTCGTCTTGCCTGGACTCTCATACGTTGCAAGCAGTAATCTCTGCACGTACACCACAAAATACACAACATAAGTGTAACGCTCAATAAGTATTGTGATATGAAAAGTAAAACCGGCAATGCAAATTTATCGCATGCAGTCTCTACATTCTTAATCGTGTTGTCGAAAACTATGTCGCATCATACAACCGCACCATGGTGAGGTTTGACTCTCTCGCCACCTCACACGCTTGCACGTCGCCACCATCCGGATTTCTTTAACAACGGGGCCCACAACCCGTACATACGCGTCACACTACACAATACAACCATCCCAAGGTGAGCCTGTATGCACTCGCCACACCACCCCCTGGCACGTCGCTACCGTCTCGATTTCTCTAATAACGGGGCCAGAGTTTCTCACCACCACACACACACCGGAGTAGCCATCCTAGCGCGAGCCTGCAAGCACTCGTCACACCACCCCATGGCATGTCGCCATCATCCCGGTTCCTCTAGCAATGTTGCCAAAGCTACCCACACACACATCATTCTCACCGCCACGCGTCACACTTCATTTTCGCACATAAAACCATAATCAAATTCATTTTCGTTACACTTTTCAAAACAAGATGCATGACTGAACAAAAACATACAAAACACACAATACCTTCCTATCGTCCAATGGTGTAGGCCCATAACGGCAATGCACATGCAAACACTACTTACCTGGCGTTCTTACCTTCTGTGGTGATCAGCCTCTATCACTTCCTCGGGCTCAACCTATCACATAACCAATTCAAATTAAAACTCATCTCATAACGCATTCTACATACTAAAAGCTACGGCTACTAACTCAATCCACGAAAGCTTGACTAAAACGGTTCGCTATCCCGAATTCCAGCCAAAAACCAACCCAACTTCCAACGCATATAACTTTTGTGTCGGTTATCAGAATCACTTGATTCTAAAGGCTAAACGCTACAGTCAAAATGTAATACTCGAAAATTTTTCGTTGAAAATTTATGTCAGATTTTGGTAAATTTTAATCGGTGGAGTTTTGGTATGAATTAATAACGGAAAATTTCAGCCCTTAAGTGAAAGATTATTTTAAGGCTAATGGTGGAGAGAGAAATTTAAGAATTTAACCGGATTCGGACGAAATCATAGAATTGTGAAACGGTTTAAGGTGGAGGGCAATTTGGTAAATATAATAAAATAATATAAAAAAAATAATAATAATAAAAGAGGGAGAGCACCGTCGGTGCCCTCCTCTTCCTCCCCTAGCATTTCCTCTCCTCTCTCGCGTTCTCCTCTCCATCGAGCTGTGTCTTCCTTTTCCTCTGCGTTGCGATCGTCTTCCGTTCTTCCGTGAATTTTTGAATCTATGGTAAGTTCTCGTTAGCTTTGCGTAGTTAGTTAGTGTGTTGGTGTTATTAGTAGCGAAACCTAGTTTGGTAAGGGTATAGGCCGAATTAGTAAAAACCTAGGAGGGTAACATGAGAAGTTGAGCGTAGAGTTGGATTCTATCCGTGTAATGATGCTTAGGATAGAAATAGGAGTACATTACGAGAATTGGTGAGGAAGATTGGGTGATTTATTGACCGTGTACGTGAGTTTTGGAACAGTGTCCGGTTCGGCCATGTTCCGTTAAGTTGTGGACATCTGAATGGGAAATGGATGCGACCACGGGAAACTATGCATCTTTAGGAACCCGTAGTATTCGGTATCATCCAATTCGGAAGAGTAATGGAGAAGTTGTGAATTTCTGCAGTCGGACGGAAATTGCGTGGAATTTTAGGATTTTTTTGATAGTTTCGATTTTGATGTGAATTAGAACTTGTAAGTTAGGGAGTTATGAATTCGATGAATTAAAATTGACGGATGTTCAATTTTATAGGTATTCCAGTTAGAGGACCAAGTAACGAAACGGGAAAGGATTTCGAGAACGCCAGGTAAGTGGTGGAATGTATGTGATTTGCCTTCGGGCCTACACCATGGAACGATAGGATTGTTTGGTTGTTTGGTTGCTTGTTTGCTTGTTTGTTTGCTTTGGTTGTTGTTTGGTTGTTCGGTTATTGAGTCGTGTATTGTAATTGTCATGTATCATGGTTTTGAACTACGAAACACGAGTTTTGAGCATGTTTTGATGTTTGTATATGAAACGTAACCAGATAAGAAAAGATTTGCAACGCATGGGTGAACGCCTCGTCGTTAACATGCTAGTGAGAAAGCACTAAGGGGTTTCCATTGATGAAAATACGTAATGTGACATGGTTTACGAATGCCTCGTCGTTAACGTGCTATTGAGAGCACTAGACAACGATTGATGTTAGAAGGAGGTTATGTAGGGCCGTTCTGTGTGCGAACATGATGTGTGCCTCTAACTTCGCTCTGTGGGTTATGGAATGGCCGTCCCGAGTGTTAAAGGGATGGGTGCCGGCTTGACTCACACCGAAAAGTGAAAGATGAAAATAACGAAACGAAAAGAAAACGGAGTTGAGTATAGAAACTGCATGAGTAGGGGTTGAGTTATGCATTGGGTTTTTTTTTAATTCATATTCTATACTTGCTAAGCATTAGGCATACGTTTTGTGTTCCGTTGTGTAGGTGACGACGAGCTCTCGGGTGAGTTGCTAGGTGACTAGCAGACAAAGATCAGAGTTGGCAGGAGATGTCGCATGCCGGTGCAGGAAAATGTTGGGGCGACGCGACCATGGAGGGTAAAAAGAGAGTATAACTTTGTAAGTGTTTTGAGTTGAATAGAGTTGTATAGGTTTTGAGGAATTTGGGTGGTGTACCAAAGGTACTACGGATTATTGGGATATGAATGTTTTGAAATTATGTTCTCAGAATCTAAGCGTTTACTTCGTGGATTTAGTCGAGGAGTATTCGTCGTGTGTCGTTTTGAAACTTGCATAAAGAAATTTGGTTGTCAAAATATGGGTTTTTATTTTGTGGTTGTGATAGGGTAATGGTTTTCGTGCGTATTTGAACGAACTGGTGTGATTTCAATGACTCTGGTGTGAGGTGTCAACCGAGGTTGAGAGGTGTTGACCGGTCAGTGTAAATGTAAAGGGAGTGTCGACTGCGAGGCTCGACCTGTGACATGCAGAGCCAAAGCAGGTGTCGACCCCTAGTTACAAGTGTCGACCGGTCATGTAAAAATGGTAGCGGTGTCGACCGCGGGGAACGACTTGCGCGAGCAGAGAGGGTTAAGGTGTCGACCTGTTGTAACGGGTGTCGACCCCTCTCTGTGTAGAGCATAAAAGTGTCGACTGGTGTTTCCGGTGTCGACCGATGGAAAAACCCGAGAAGACTTAGGTGTCGACCGGTGCTTACAAGTGTCGACGGGTCTCTGCATTTCTGTAGTTTAAAATGGTGAAGTTTACTTAACTGAATTTAAATAAGTTTCCACTGCGGTATTTATATGTATTTCTTTTGAAAGTCGTAAAAAAAAAGAGTCTTTTTGAGTCAAGAAAAAAAAATAAAGCTTTCTAATTTTTAAGAAATAATTGGTAGAAGATTTGAGGGACGGTGACCAGTAGTAGTTGGTAGCGAACCGGGAATCACGGGGGATTTTCGGGTCGCCACAGTGTTGGTATCAGAGCTTGTATCCAATCGGAAGTTTGAGTGATGAGGATGTCGGGCCTCTCGATGGAGGGGTGAGATTGTGAAGGCGAGAGAGCCTGTCACAATTCCCACACTGCTTGGGGGAAAGAGAGTATGTTACGAGTGTAAGAGCCACTGTGGTCATGTCGTTCATAGGATTACCCAACATTTATCGGCCGCCATTCAACGTGCTCCACCAACTGTAAGTAGTTGTTTATTTTAGTTAGATTATAACTAAGGTTAGACTGTGCTTACCTCGTACAGGAATTAGCTGAAATGGATGGACGACTGGGACGACCTAGAGTTTCGAGAAAGGTAGTAGAGCCAGAAAGTGATGACAACCTAGCTACAATCAGGCGGTTGACCGAGTTGGTTGACAGACAGTCCCAACAATTGGGAATGCTATTGAATCAAGGACAGTGGAGCCATGTTGGAGCCTCTAGTGGGGAGAGGTTCAGAAGATTGAAGCCTCCGATGTTTGAGGGCCAGATGACCGACCCTACAGTTGCGGAAAGGTGGATCTGCACCATTGAGAACCTGTTTAAGTATGCTGATGTGGAGGAAGGAAACATGGTCAAGTGTGCGATGTTTCACCTCTCAAATGATGCTCAGAGTTGGTGGGAGACGATAGAGGCCACCGTAGATGCCAGGGACTTGACCTGGAAAAGATTCAAAGAAATGTTTTATGACAAGTACTACAACCGGACGGTCCAAGCTGCAAAAAGATTGGAGTTCCTGCAGTTGAAGCAGACTGGGCCAGTAGCCGAATATGTTAGGCAGTTTGAATCGTTGTCAAGATTTGCGAGCCAATTGGTGAGCAATGAAGAAGAAAAGGTGTTGCAGTTTGTGCAAGGATTGAAGCCTAAGATATACAGGGGTGTGACAATTTCTGGAACTGAGGTCGTGCCGTATGCGCGAGTTGTGGCCAAGCCACTAGCAGTGGAGGGAGCAGAGGCCAAGTGTGCGAGGCTAGTAGAGGCAACCAAGAGGTTCTTTAAGGAGATCTCGCCACATACAAGCAGGGAAGGATCTACCTCGGGAGCCAAAAGGCCAGGCAGTACGGTGTACGATTCAAGGGGAGGCAAGAAGCCCCAGGTACAAAGTAAGTACCCCCGGTGTCCTAAATCCTTGAAGAACCACCCAGGGGAATGTGGACAGTTTGCAGGAAGATGCTACAATTGTAATGAAGCTGGTTACATTTCCCGGTATTGCACAAAGCCGAGGGTCAACCGATGTTTACTTGCAATGAGACCGGCCATATAGCCAGAGATTGTCCCGCGACGAAGAAGGGTCCGACCAAGACGATGCCTAGGATCTTCGCAATGATAGAGCCCAAGAACGAGGATCAGCCAGCGGTTATCACAGGTATGGTGCTAATTGATACGATGCCCGCATTTACATTGATAGATCCAGGAGCGTCGCACTCCTTTGTTGGCACGACGTTTGTGGTAAAGGTGAACTTGTGGGCTAAACCCGCCAGGTGCACATATGAAGTGAGGTTGCCATCCGGTGAGCACATGCACTGCGATCAAGTAGTATACGACAATGTCATATCAGTGGGAACCAGCAGTATGCCTGCTTATTTGATTGTAGTGGAGATAACGGGCTATGACGTGATATTGGGCATGAATTGGCTGTTTCGGCACTACGCGATGATTGATTGCAGGGCTAGGACTATTAACTTCCAACCTCCAGAAGGTGCGAAACACTCGCTGCAAGCTATGAAGAATACGAGGAGATTATCCGTAATGGCTCCTATCGAGGCTCGGAGCTTGTTAATGGGTGAGCATTTCTATTTTCTCGCAACAATTTTAGATACTCAATTTAATGTGGAGATGAAGCCACAGGATATTGAGGTAGTTCGTGAAATCCCTGAGGTGTTTTGGGACGACTTGCCCGGGTTACCCCCAGATTGGGAAGTTGAATTTGTAATCGACACATATCCCGGTGCAGAGCAAATATCGAAGAATCCTTATAGGTTGGCTCCTCCGGAATTAAGGGAATTGAAGAAGCAATTGGAAGAACTATTGGAGAAAGGATTTACACGCCTGAGTTTCTCACCATGGGGCGCACCACTCTTATTTGTGAAAAAGAAAGATGGATCGCTCCGGATGTGTATTGACTACCGGGAACTGAATAAGCTGACCGTAAAGAATAAGTATCCACTACCAAGGATAGATGACTTGTTTGATCAGTTGCAAGGAGCTCGGATTTTCTCGAAGATAGATATGAGATCGGGGTACTACCAACTAAAGGTCAGATCACAGGATATCCCGAAGACAGCTTTCCGGACTAGATACAGGCATTATTAGTTTCTTGTAATGTCATTTGGACTGACAAATGCCCCAGCCGTTTTCATGGACCTGATGAATCGGGTATTCCAGGAATATTTAGATAAGTTCGTCATTGTGTTTATTGACAACATCTTGGTTTACTCCCGTAGTGAGGAAGAGCATAAGGAGCATTTAAAGACTGTTCTGGAAACCCTGAAGCGGCGTTAATTGTATGCAAAGTTCTCCAAGTGCGAGTTTTGGCTGAATAAAGTTAATTTTCTTGGGCATGTGATTTCCGGCAGAGGAATATCGGTGGATCTGGCCAAAATACAGTCAATCAATGAATGGCCTCAACCTAAGAATGTCAGAGAGATTCGGAGCTTTCTGGGGTTAGCGGGTTACTATCAGAAGTTTATTGAAGGATTTTGAAAGATTGCAGCACCCCTAACTCGTCTGACGCGAAAGGAAGTTAAATATGTATGGACGGAGGACTGTGAGCATAGTTTCCAGATGCTGAAGCAGAAATTTACTACAGCTCCAGTATTGACACTTCCGGTGATCGACGAGAAATTTAATATTTACTGTGATGCTTCCAGAATTGGACTGGTTGTCTCCTGATGCAAAATGGAAGGGTGATTGCTTATGCTTCGAGGCAATTAAAGCCCTATGAGCGAAATTATCCAACCTATGATTTCGAGTTAGCGGCTGTTGTTTTTGCGCTAAAGATCTGGAGGCAATATCTCTATGGACAGCAATGTGAGGTATACTCGGATCACAAAAGTCTGAAGTATATCATTACTCAGAAGGAGCGGAACATGAAGCAGAGGCAATGGTTGGAGTTTGTGAAGGACTACGACTTGGAGATCAAATACCATCCCGGCAAAGCCGATGTAGTGGCCAATGCATTAAGCCGAATGTCGACCTCAATTTCATCAATGGACACCGAAATGTCTAAAGAGTTGAGTGTAAAATTTCAGAGATTTAATTTGGAGTTAGTCTCAAATGCGGCAGCATAATTGTCAACACTATCCCTGAGACCGTCGATTCTTGAGAGAATTAAAGAAGCTCAAAGGGATGACCCAAGATGCAACGAATTCAGGACGAGCATAGCATCTGATGACAGAACTGAATTTGGCTATTCATGTGATGGAATTCTGAAGTTTCGGAATAGGTGGTACGTTCCGAACAATGGTCAACTTCAGAAAGACATTGTATCCGAAGCACACTCCTCAAGGTTCTCTGTTCATCCAGGAAGCACCAAGATGTACAGAGATCTTAAGCAACATTATTGGTGGCCTGGCATGAAGAAGTCTGTGGCAAAGTACGTGGAGACGTGCTTAATCTGCCAGCAAATTCAAGCCGAACATCAGAGACCGGCTGGAAAGTTGCAACCATTGTCGATTCCAGAATGGAAGTGGGACCAGATATCCGTGGACTTAGTTGTTGGATTATCCCGGACGGCAAAAGGATTTGATGCGGTGTGGGTGATTGTGGATCGTCTGACCAAATCCATCCATTTCCTACCGGTGAAGATGACATTCAATATGGACCAATTCGCTAACCTGTATATTCAGGAGATAGTAAGGTTGCACGAGGTTCCGATTTCAATTGTGTCAGATAGGGACCCAAGGTTCACCTTGAAATTTTGGAAGAGTCTGCACAAGGCAATGGGGACACGACTGACTTTCAATACAGCCTTTCATCCTCAAACCAATGGGCAGTCTGAGCGAACTATTCAGATTTTGGAGGTTATGCTTCGAGCCTGTGTGTTGGAGTTCTATGGTTCGTGGAGCAAGTATTTACCTTTGGTGGAATTCTCTTACAACAACAGCTATCAGGCGACGATAAGTATGGCCCCTTAAGAAGCCTTATACGGAAAGAAGTGCAGATCGCCCCTTTATTCGGATGAAGTCGGCGAAGCAGGCTTGATTGGTCCCGAAATTGTGTAGCAAACCACTGAGAAGATCAAGGTTATTCGGCAGCGGATATTGACAGCTCAAAGTCGAAAAAGAGCTATGCGAAGGGAATTGGAATTTAAAGTAGGAGATGAAGTTTTTCTGAAGATTTCTCCGTTCAAACGTGTGATGAGATTCAGGAGGAAGGGTAAGTTGAGCCCAAGATATGTTGGGCCGTTCCCGATCACGAAAAGAATTAGAAGAGCTGCGTACCAGCTAGAACTGCCAGCTTCCATGGAAAGAGTTCATAATGTCTTCCACGGTTCGATGCTAAGAAAGTGTCTCAGAGATCCATCGCACGTTGTGGTTCAACAGGAGATCAAAGTACAGCCAACCCTGACGTACGAAGAAAGGCCAGTGGAGATCTTGGATTATGCAGTGAAGACGCTACACAACAAGGACATTCCCCTGGTAAAAGTTCTGTGGCGTAACTACAATATGGAAGAGGCAACGTGGGAAAGGCAACAGGATATGATGGAATGTTATCCTGAGCTATTTAGATAGTAAATTTTGGGGATAAAATTTTTGTAAGGAGGAAAGGATGTAATACCCGAAAATTTTTCGTTGAAAATTTATGTCAGATTTTCGTAAATTTTAATCGGCGGAGTTTTGGTCCGAATTAATAACGAAAAAATTTCGGCCCCTAAGTGAAAGATTATTTTAAGGCTAATGTGGAGCGAGAAATTTAACAATTTAAACAGATTCGGACAAAATCACGGAACTGTGAAACGGTTTAAGGTAGAGGGCAATTTGGTAAATATAATAAAATAATATAAAAATAAAAAAAAATTAATAAAAGAGGGAGAGCACCATCGGTGCCCTCCCTTTCCTCCCCTAACATTTCCTTTCGTCTCTCGCATTCTCCTTTCCATCGAGTGGTGTCTTCCTTTTCCTCTGCGCTGCGATCTTCTTCCGTTCTTCCACAAATCTTCGAATGTACGGTAAGTTCTCGTTAGCTTTGTGTAGTTAGTTATTGTGTTGGTGTTATTAGTGGCGAAACCGGGTTTGGAAAGGGTATAGGTCAAATTAGTGAAAACCTAGGAGGGTAACGTGAGAAGTTGAGCATAGAGTTGGATTCTATCCGTGTAATGGTGCTTAGGATAGAAATATGAGTAGATTACGAGAATTTGTGAGGAAGATTGGGTGGTTTATTGACCGTGTACGTGAGTTTTGGAATGATGTCCGTTCGGCCATGTTCGGTTAAGTTGTGGACATCCGAATGGGAAATGGATGCGACCACGGGAAACTAGGCATCCTCAGGAACCCGTAGTATTTGGTATCGTCCAATTCAGACGAGTAATGGAGAAGTTGTGAATTTTTGGAGTCGGATGGAAATTGTGTGGAATTTCAGAATTTTTGGATAGTTTCGATTTTGATGTGAATTAGGACTTGTAAGTTAGGGAGTTATGAATTCGATGAATTAAAATTGATGGATGTGCAATTTTATAGGTATTCCAGTTAGAGTATCAAGTCAAGAAACGCGAAGGATTTCGAGAACGCCAGGTAAGTGGTAGAATGTATGTGATTTGCCTTCGGGCCTACACCATAGAACGGTAGAATTGTTTGGTTGTTTGGTTGCTTGTTTGCTTGTTTGTTTGCTTTGGTTGTTCGGTTATTGAGTCGTGCATTGTAATTGTCATGCATCATGGTTTTGAACTACATAACACGAGTTTTGAGCATGTTTTGAAATGTGTATGTGAAACGTAACCAGATAAGAAAAGATTTGCAATGCATGGGTGAACGCCTCACCGTTAACGTGCTAGTGAGAAAGCACTAGGGGGTTCCCATTGATGAAAATACGTAATGTGACACGGTTTGTGAACGCCTCGTCGTTAACGTGCTATTGAGAGCACTAGAGGGTTCAATGATTGATGTTAGGAGGAGGTTACGTAGGCCCGTTCCGTGTGCGAACATGATGTGTGCCTCTAACTTCGCTCTGTGGGTTTTGGAATGGTCATCCCAAGTGCTAAAGGGATGGGTGCCGGCCTGACTCACACCAAAAAGTGAAAGATGAAAATAACGAAATGAAAAGAAAACGGAGTTAAGTATAGAAACTGCATTAGTAAGGGTTGAGTTATGCATTGGTTTTTTTTGAATTCATATTCCATACTTGCTAAGTATTATGCTTATGTTTTGTGTTCCTTGGTGTAGATGACGACGAGCTCTCGGGGACTTGCTAGGTGACTAACAGACATAGATCAGAGTTGGCGGGAGATGTCGCATACCGGTGCAGGAAAATGTTGGGGCGACGCAACCATGGAGGGTAAAAAGAGAGTATAACTTTGTAAGTGTTTTGAGTTGAATAGAGTTGTATAGGTTTTTGAGGAATTTAGGTGGTGTACCAAAGGTACCAGGGATTATTGGGATATGAATGTTTTGAAATTACGTTCTCAGAATCTAAGCTTTTACTTCGTGAATTTAGTCGAGGAGTATTCGTCGTGTGTCGTTTTGAAACTTGCATGAAGAAATTTGGTTGTCAAAATATGGGTTTTTATTTTGTGGTTGTGATAGGGTAATGGTTTTCGTGCGTATTTGAATGAACTGGTGTGATTTCACTGATTCTGGTGTGAGGTGTCGACCGAAGTCGAGAGGTGTCCACCGGTCAGTGTAAATGTAAAGGGAGTGTCGATCGCGAGGCTCGACGTGTGACAGGCAGAGCCAAAGCAGGTGTCGACCCCTGGTTACAGGTGTCGATCGGTCATGTAAAAATGGTAGCGGTGTCGACCGCGGGGAACGATCTACGCGGGCAGAGAGGGTTAAGGTGTCGACCCCTTTCTGTGTAAAGCATAAAAGTGTCGACTGGTGTTTCCGGTGTCGTCCAATGGAAAAACCCGAGAAGACTTAGGTGTCGACCGGTGCTTACAAGTGTCGACCGGTCTCTGCATTTCTGTGTTTTAAAATTGTAAAGTTTACTTACACTGAATTTAAATGAGTTTCCACTGCGGCATTTATATGTGTTTCTTTTAAAAGTCGTAAAAAAAAAGAGTCTTTTTGAGTCAAGAAAAAAAAAATAAAGCTTTCTAATTTTTAAGAAATAATTGGTAGAAGATTTGAGGGACGGCGACGAGTAGTAGTTGGTAGCGAACCGGGAATCACGGAGGATTTTCGAGTCGCCACACATAACCTAGTTTAACATACAAAAAGATTTTTCTAAAATACACATTTGTAGCTAGACTGAAAATTCAAAAACAGGTCCATTTTACGACTTAAAATCCTACATTCTCGGTTTCACAACAAACTCACTCAATTCTTCAACAATCTATCACATTCTAACCTAATAAGCATAATATAACTACTGTTGGAGATTTCAAATTCAAAAAACTCCAAGTTATAGTTCAATCCTCTTGGTTCTCCTCAAAGTTCGGAGCTCATCACCCTCAACCAGTACATCATTACTTCCACCTCCTAAGCACCCCAGAAATCGAGCTCAAATCATTGGAAATTTGAAAACAACCAAGCTCTCATATTCGATCGGCAGAAATCGAAACCTTTAATTTTCAGCACAGAAAAGGCTGAATCAGCTACTCTTCTCAGCTTGTTAGAGTTCTCTGCACGCCGGCGTCCCTCCCTCTTGTCGGTCGTCGCGGAATCTCAGCTCATCACTCAGTCCCTTCCTCTCTCCTTCGCTCGATGATAGAAAATAAAGAACAGAAGCAAAATGGCTTCTTTCGTGAAGCCATTCTGTTTCTATATATATTTTTATATATATTAAAATAATAATATTATTATTATTAAACTAATTAATTTTTCGCCTTCATACTTAAATCTTTTAACCAAATGGTATTCAGTTCGTTTCTGGTTGCATTTCTAAAATTTTTCTCTTTTACATTAGCCTGGAAAAAATCATTCATCTACTATTACGAATTCTCCGCTCTCGATTCCAACTAAAACTGCACCATTTACCAATATGAAATTTCGAAATTTGTTTAACGAAAACCTGGGCGTTACACTATCTCGGTTTGTTGGCCATTTAGTGACCCTAGATGAGAACAAGGTACACCAGTTTGTGCAAGGTTTTAAACCAGATGTATAGATGAGCATGCGAATAGCTGGAACGCGAGGGTTGCCTTATGAGGACGTAGTGGCCAAGGCATTAGACATTGAGGAAGCTAGGATGAAGCTTCCCAGCTATAGAGAGCTGCTTAAAGAGTAGCCCAGGCAATGTTTCATGGAGTTACATCCCCAGCAGAGTGGGAAAGGATCGTCCCAACGGAAGAGCTTGAAGAGGGCTAGCGATAGCCGAGCAGTCAGGGGAGCAACAAGTGATCTCAGCGGTCGGGGCAATTTTTGGTATGCCCTAAGTGTCAGCAGAATCACCCCGGTGAGTGCAGGATAAGCGCGGGGCGATGCTACAACTGTGGACAGGCAGGCCACATGTCCAGAGCTTGTCAGAAGCCGCGACAGAATTGGTGCTTCAACTGCAATGAAGTGGGGTATTTTACAAGGAGTTGCCTGAATTTTAACAAGGCTCCAGCAATGGTAGCACCGAGAGTCTTTGCCCTTATTGAGCCAGATGATGCAGGCCAGTCATCGATTATCTCAGGTAGTATTTTTATTTCGGGCATAGTGGCTTACACTCTTGTCGATACGGGTGCCACACATTCGTTTGTGTCTATTGCCTTCGTGGTCAAGGCAAATATAGGGTCCAGCTCTTCTTGGCAGTTTTATGATGTGTTGTTGCCGTCGGGGGAGCGTCTATGCTTGCATCAGGTGGTACAAGGTGATTTTGTGACAGTGAGAAGATTACTTTTGACTTGAGAACGTCAAGGTTAGATTATGGGGTTATAGTTGATCCAATTAAGATTGTGAGACGTAGGCGCAAGGCTTGTATTCAATGTGGCACATAGGGTAACCCATATTATGGAACAACAAGGAGTAGTAGTAATTGAGAGACTTAATTTACTGATTTTGAGAACTTATGCCGTTAGAGTTAAGTTGACGAAGCTAAGTATGGAATTAAACTTCAAGATTTAATTTATAGACAAGGATGTTCTGACGAAATGAGGTAATTGACTTCGAATAAGTAGTTACTGAAATGTCAAGGGTATTTGGGCATGGAGGAACCTCGACGTAAAGCTCGTATTCGAATAGTTAACGGAATGACTAGACAGCCAAGAGAGAATGTGAAATCGAATTTTTATTAGCAAAGTATTGATACCACTAGGGTTGTTATGAGTAAAAAGATAGCACAATGTGAGGATTAATGGGATGAGCTCATAGCTTTCAAGTAC
The DNA here is from genome assembly GCA_022433055.1 of Begonia peltatifolia. Classification (NCBI taxonomy): domain Eukaryota; kingdom Viridiplantae; phylum Streptophyta; class Magnoliopsida; order Cucurbitales; family Begoniaceae; genus Begonia; species Begonia peltatifolia. Next base: position 9,506,382 of record CM039521.1, read on the forward strand.
GAGATATCTACCTTAGTCATTATGGATGCATAGCCTGTTTTAATACGTATAAAGTAATTCATGTACCTGGTAGCAATTGCCGACAGGATGTATGCCGTTAGAAAGGTTACATAGAGTATCGGTTGGCTAGTTAGAAGTTTGAGTTATACCGAGAAGCCATACGTGTGGCTAAAGTCGATCAATGAAAGTTGAGTAAATATAGAATACTGGAGTACGTCGTATGACTTATTTTAGAAATTCAAAGAACATATTTTAGTGGTAATTTGGTTACAAACGACTCAAAGACATAGAGATTATATTAAGTGTAAAATCCGTCAAAAATTTACTCAACGTAAATTTCGTGTAAAGTTTTTGCAGATTTCGTGTAATTTTAAAAGAAGTGCAGCGTACAAAATTTTGGCTACGCGTAGCACGTACGTGTAATTTAAAGAATTGAACAAGATTTGTCGCTAGTGATCGCGTAATTTAAATAAATTAATTCACTGGTAAATGGCATTAAAATTTAACGAAAGAATTACTCGAAAAAAAATTAACAATCGAAAAACTAAAATTATTAAATGAAATTAATATTAATAAAATAAATAATTTTAATATAAAAATTAACTAAAATAAATAATTTTATTATAAATAATAAAGTAAATAACAATTAAAAACAATCAGGTTTCAAAAACCTGATTGTTTTCTTTGGCAGAGAGAAAGAAAAGGGGAGAGAGAGAAAGAGTGACGGCCGAGACAGGTGAAAAATCGACGCTGGCCAAACGACGTCCGTTTGGAGCGATTTTAGTGTCAAACTTTTCATCTCGACGAGTAGATCAACATTAGTGGAGAGCGTTTTCGAAGGATTTGACCGGATCTAAGATTTGGAGGATTTTGCCAAGTTTGAGGTGATTACCGAGAAGCCACTGGCTGCAGAGAATAAGAGGATTCGCCACAGGGGTATGTGTTATTATACTTATTATGTTATACCTAGCCTCGCCTGCACGTATATTATTTTTGGTTGGATACCACTAGTATTGACGTCGTCATTTTTACGAGCATCTGCATTTTACATTGTATAGGCATGTACACGTTTTGCTGGATTTATATTGCCTAGTTCAGTTTAGATGCCATGTTTTACTCACCCTTGCCGACGGGCTAGATTTGAGATTTTCCGTAAGATTTGTTATATTGCCATGCATATGTGTTTTATTCATGCATTGGTTTTCTCACGCATGCCATTATTTTTTGATGTGCGTTGGAGTTTGATTTTGGAGATAATCGTCTTGCACTCTCAGCCGGGCCCATACACTAAGAGTATCAGGGAATTTTGCCCAAACGCACCCAGGTTTGAAGGTTGTTGTGGTACTCACCAAACTTGTTTGAATAGGGTACTTCCCCTGAGAGTAAGAGCAGAACTCTGAGCTTGGCTAGTCATATGCGGTACTACCCACTGAAGGAGTGATGGGCTCTAAGCTTTGCTAGCCCCGTTACCTGATCTGGCCAGTGTCTGTTCGTTGCTACCCCTGGTTTATAAGTCCACTATGCTGTCCCGTTGGGCCCAGGGTTAAGTGGTTGTGTCGCTCCTGGTGTGCTTTGTGCGTGTATCCGCAATAGCCCAGGGTTGAGTGGTTGGGTCCCTCCTGGTTGGTTGACCTATCTCTTCTCCCTATAAGGCCCTGCCGGTGTTATCACGACCTTTTTTTGTGGTATCGCTCGTAGGATCCTTGAGCAACCTCCCTTTTCACTGTTTACCTGGTTTTATACGATTGTATGTTTGATGTGGGCTTATTTTACTATACCTACAGTATTTTTGAAACTAGCCCCATCAATCGCTTTGAAAATGAGAAGAGAATTTGATAACATATAAACTTGTTTTGAATTTTAAAAACACACGCATTGAGTTTAATCGGGCATGCATAATGAGATAAGTGGTAAGTATAACATCCCATACTGAGTTTGTCACTCACCCCAACGACTCCCCCTCTACGGGTAGAGGAAAGAAGAGTAGGAATCGAGGTTGATCGGCTCCCGATATTGTGGATTTCCCTAGAGATTTTTATATTGATATTTGTTTCATGTAGGAATTTTATTTGGTATTGTACTGAGCATTAGCATATATTCTTTTTAATTCCTATATTTCTACTATTGATTGTATTGTCACATTTATTATTTCGAGTAGTTCTAAGATCGATTATAAGAATCTTCCGCAACTAGCCTTAAGTTAGACGGTAAACCTCCCTCAGGTTGATCGTTTAACCTTGCGTTTCTGTTAGACCCCTTTTCAGGTTGTGACAGAAATTTATTGGTATCAGAACACAAGGTTCCATAATACTGCTAGTGACAAATGTTGAGAGCAAGTATGAAATGTTAGTAGAATATACTGATTAACAATGTAATGAGCATGCTAATGCGGTGCACTCTTATGTTTTTCAGAAGTATTAAAAATGCCATCTTGGAGGAGAGTTTCTTAGAATCCCGATAAGGACCCTAGCATTATATTCTCTATTCTGGAGGCATTGCGGAACTTGGTGAGCAGGGCTCAGGCTCCACCTCTAGCTCCGGTTGCTACTACTGATCCAGCCCCTACTCAGATGGCCTCCGGAGGAATTCATTTTCGGGAATTCAATCAGCTCAACCCACCAATTTTTGTGGGTCACACTAATACAACGGAGACAGATAACTAGTTCGAAGTGATGGAGCTTAACTTTGAGACCGTACAGAGTCTCGGGTGACGATAGCTGCTTATTTTCTCAGTGAGGCAGCTGGGCGTTGGTGGACCGCCATTTGCAGCCAATACGATGTTAGTACTATGGGATGACATGAGTTTACTTCACTATTTCGCGGCCAGTTCAGCAGTAGGGAGTATCGGCGCATGATGACCAGAGCCTATTATGATCTAGTTCAGGGAACTATGACTGTAACATAGTATTATAATAGGTTCATTCACCTGTTGCCTTATTCTGGTGGAGTCAGTGTGGAGGCCCAGATTATTAACTTTGTGCAGTGCCTGAATTTTCACATTAAGCGTACCGTGGCTGTGAACCTATATGATAGTATGCTCGTGGTATATGAGGCTGCATTGAGGATAGAGAGGATGTATACCTCGGGTGATAGTGCTACTCATCACGGGTCAGACATACGGTCTTCAGGGAGAAAGCTGACCAGGAAGATCCAACGGCAATGAGCAAATCAGGGTTTCAGTGCGAGCCGCTCTTCTGGATCTAGCGATGGTTTGTCTGGGGGCTCCAGATATTTCTCTTACGCCTGTCATACATGTGGCCAGCTGGGTCACTTCGAAGAAACTATCCGCTCAATCAGCCTGTGGGGCAGCAGCCTCGGGTACCCTTATTTACTCCTTCAGCTACCGGGTCGTTCTCCCCGCCGATTCAGGATCGGGGACAGATTCGACCTTTTTCTCAACAGACTCAGTTTCAGATCCCCATCGTCATTCAGGGGATATCCCTTCCAGGAATACACACTACCGACCCAGTTGACAACCTTTGACTATGAGTCCACCTTCGCCTCAGCGGCAAAGAGCAAAAGGATTCCGAGAGCACCAGGGATCTACGTTTAGGGGCGGTGGCCGTGGTCAGGATTATAAGGGTAAGGGAGCTGCCAGTCAGTCTTATGCTGTGGACCAGACAGAGTACTATATAGGGCCTGATCAGGCAGTAGTCGTGAACGGTATTATACTTATTTTTCATACTCTAGCTCGGGTATTATTTGAAACTAGGGCGTCATATTCTTTTATCTCTACTTTATTTGTTAAGTCGTTGGGATTATCTATTGAGTAGTTTGAGGCTCCTTTATTCTTAAATACTCCACTGGGCGACAGAAGTGGAGTTTGCTACATATGCAGAGCAGTCTGTGTGGTTATTTACGACTGCAAATTTTCTGCTGATTTGATCATCCTGCCCATAAGCCAGTTCGACGTCATTCTTGGTTGCGACTGGCTTACTGAGTATAGAGCGATTATTGATTGCTATCTGAGGCGGGTTACTGTTACCTCCAAAGCTGGTAAGGTTGTTGTTTACCATCGGGGCCCCAATGCAGGTATTATTAACTCTATTTTTCGAGTATGCCTTGGAGGAAGGAGCAGACTTGAGTAGTTTTGAGAACTATGGTCTATGGATCTTGATATTGAGACTGCGGTTCAGGAGTGAAATATTTCAGTTGTTCGAGAATTTGATGATATCTTTTCTAAGGCGTTAACTGGTCTACCTACAGATCAGGAGATTGAGTTTTGTATCAATCTCGTTCCATGAGCAACTCCAGTTTCTATTCCCGCGTATAGAATGGCGCCTGCTGAGTTAGTTGAGTTACGAAAGTAGCTGGATGATTTACTAACCAAGGGTTTTATACGGGAGAGAATGTCGCCGTAGGGCTCTCCCGTCTTATTTGCCAAGAAGCAAATGGATCGTTGACGTTGTGCGTTGATTACCGGAAACTTAATCGGGTTACTGTGAAGAACAGATATCCATTACCCCTTATTGATAAGCTCTTCGATTAGCTCGGAGGTTTGTGGTATTTCTCAAAGATTGATTTGAGGACGGGATATCAACAGGTGAAGATTTGGGAGGAGTATATTCCCAATACCGCTTTTTGAACCAGATATGGGCATTTTGAGTTCTTGATATTACCGTTTGGGTTGACTAACGCTCCAGCGGTATTTATGGATCTCATGAACAGAATTTTAAGGCCATATTTGGATCGTTTTATGGTTGTTTTTTATTGATGATGTCCTGGTTTATTTGAAGTCTTGTCAGGAACACCGTGAGCATCTCCGTATTGTCATGCAAACCTTAAGCGAGCACCAGTTATATGCCAAGCATAGCAAGTGTGATTTTTGGCCGACTGAGATTAAGTTATTGGGGCACGTAGTTTCACGGGAGGGTATTTCTGTAGACCCTGCTAAAATTGAAGCTATAGTGGATTGGCAAGTAACCAAGAACGTTTTAGAGATTCGTAGCTTCTTTGATTTGGCAGGATATTATCAGCGCTTTGCAGAAAATTTTTCTTACATTGCAGTGCCGCTTGCTAGACTCACCCGCAAGGAGGTGAGGTTTGTTTGTGATGATAGCTGTCAGCGGGCATTTGATGAATCGAAGCAAAGGTTAACTAGTGCTCCGATTCTGACAGTTCATGATGGTAGTTTGCCATAAGCCGTCTCTACTGACGTATCTGGAGTTGGTCTAGGTTGCGTTTTGATGCAGCATAGCAAAGTTGTGGCGTATGCTTCCCGACAGTTGAAGCCCCACGAACGGAACTATCCCACCCATGATTTAGAGCTGCCTCCATAATCTTTGCTTTAAAGATATGGAGAAGTTATTTATATAGAGTCAGTTTCCAGGTTTTCTCCGATCAAAAACGTCTGAGGTATATCTTCACTCAGAAGGAGCTCAACTTGAGACAGCGCAAGTGGATGGAGTATTTGTAGGATTATGATTTCAGCCTGTATTATCATCCTGGCAAGGCTAATGCAATTGTCGATGCATTGAGCCGGTATCCTTGTGTTTCGATCTCCTGTTTAATTCTAGACGAGAGGAAGAGGCATGCCGTGATTGGAGATTTTGATTTGAGCTATCACGAAACTTGAAGCATGGCTTATGATTATCATGTAGTAGCTACCCCTTCGATGCTTACAAGGTTGATGCAACTACAGTATCAGGACGAGAAGCTCATGGAAAGGGTGGAAAAGATACGTAATGGGGAACAACTTGAGGGTTGGGCAGTAAATACCGATGGGCACCTATTCTACTATGGCAAGGTGACAGTTCCCAACATCGCCAACTTGAGACAGGCTATCTTAGATGAAGCTCACAGATCCCGTTTTGCCATTCATCCAGGCAGTACAAAGATGTATCAGGATCTGAAGTGTCAATATTGATGGGTTGGCATGAAGAGGGAAGTGGCCAAATTTGTTGCCCGATGCATGACTTGCCAGCAGGTAAAGGCTGAACGCCAGCGACCGACAGGTTTGCTACAGCCATTACCTATTCCAGAGTGTAAGTAAGAGGAAGTGACCAAGGATTTTGTTACCCATCTTCCGATAGCTCCTCAGGGTTTGGATGCTATCTGGGTAATTGTGGATCGGTTGACAAAGACACCTCATTTTATTCCTGTTCGAATGACCTTTTTAGTTGCCAAGCTCAGCCGATTGTATGTGCAGCACATTGTTCGTCTTCACGGGGTACCTTTGAGCATAGTTTCTGACCGTGATTCTCATTTTACCTTGGAGTTGTGGAGGGGATTATAGAAAGAGCTCGGTACGAAGACACAGTTTAGCACAACGCATCATCCCCAGACAGATGGGCAATCTGAGAGGACCATCCAGATATTAGAAGACACGCTGAGCTGTTGTATCTTGGATTTTGGTAACAACTAGGTTAAGCACTGACCCCTTGTAGAATTCGTGTATAATAACAGCTTCCAGACCAGCATCGGTGTCTCTCCTTTTGAGGCATTGTATGGCCGGCCATGTCGTTCTCCTTTGTGTTGGACGGAGAAGGAGGAGTGACTTAGTCTTAGGCCGAATATTGTTCGAGAGACCACCGAGAAGATCCACCAGATTCGTGAACGACTGAAGGTTGTGCAGAGCAAACAGAAGAGCTATGCCGACCTGAATAGACATGAAGTGGAGTTTGATGCTGGTGACTTTGTCTTTGTGAAGGTTCATCCTAACTGTGGTGTCAACAGATTGGGGGTGAAGGGCAAGTTAGCCCCGAGATATATCGGTCCATTCCCGATTGTTGAGAGCATTGGAGTGGTAGCCTACAGACTGTGGTTGCCGCCTCAGTTGGGACATGTTCATCCTGTTTTCCATATATCCCAACTGAGAAAGTACATTCCAGATCCATCTCACAATGTTTCGTGGGATGAGGTGCCCGTCCAGACACAACATACGATAAGGAGCCAGAGCTGATTTTGAGACGCGAGCTTCGGTTGTTCCGTCGTCGGGAGTTTCCTTATGTTCTTGTATTATGAAAGAACCACACGGAGAGAGAGGCTACCTGGGAGCTGGAGTCAGAGTTGGCGGAGAGATAACCGTACCTTTTCTATGACATATAGTTGAGGCAAATTTCAAGGACGAAATTCATAAAAAGGGGGAAAAGATGTAAAATCCGTCAAAAATTTACTCAAGGTAAATTTCGTGCAAATTTTTCGCGGATTTTATGTGTAATTTTAAAAGGAGTGCAGGGTACAAACTTTTGACTACGCGTAACACGTCCGTGTAATTTAAAGAATTTAACAAGATTTGTCGCTAGTGATCGCGTAATTTGAATAAATTAATTCAGGGGTAAATGACATTAAAATTTAACGAAAGAATTACTCAGAAAAAAATTAACAATCGAAAAACTAAAATTATTAAATGAAATTAATATTAATAAAATATATAATTTTAATATAAAAATTAAATAAAATAAATAATTTTATTATAAATAATAAAGTAAATAACAATTAAAAACAATTAGGTTTCAAAAACCTTATTATTTTCTTCGATAGAGAGAAAGAAAGGGAGAGAGAGAGAAGGAGAGACGGCTGAGAGAGGTGAAAAATCGTCGCCGGCCAAATAACGTCTGTTTGGAGCGATTTTGTTGTCAAAACTCTTCGTCTCGACGAGTAGATCAACATTTGTGTAGAGCGTTTTCGAAGGATTCGACCAGATCTAAGATTTGGAGGATTTTACCGAGTTTGAGCGATTCCCGACTAGCCACCGGCAGCCGAGTTTAATAGCATTCGCCACAGGGGTATGAGTTATTATACTTATTACGTCATATCTAGCCTCGCATGCACGTATATTATTTTTGGTGGGATACCACTAGTATTGACGTCGGCATTTTTACGAGCATCTGCATTTTATATTGTATAGGCATGTACACGTTTTACTTGATTTATATTGTCTAGTTTAGTTTGGATGCCATGTTTTATTTGCCCTGGCCAATGGGCTCAATTTGAGATTTGCCGTGAGATTTGTTATATTGCCATGCATATATGTTTTATTCATGCATTGGTTTTCTCACGCACGTCATTGTTTTCTGATGTACATTGCAGTTTGATTCTTGAGATAATCGTCTGGCACTCTAACTCGGGCCCATACGTTGAGAGTATCAGGAGATTTTGCCCAGACGCACCCGTGATTAAGGGTTGCCAAGGTACTCCCCACGCTTGTTTGGATAGGGTACTCCCCCTGAGAATACGAGCAGTACTTTGAGCTTGGCTAATCCTATGCGGTACTCCCCGTTGAAAGAGTGATGGGCTCTGAGCTTTGCTAACCCTGTTACCTGATCTGGCCAGGGTATATTCGTTGCTACCCCCGATTTATAACTCCATTGTTCGGTCCTGTTGGGCCCAGGGTTGAGTGGTTGTGTCGCTCCTGGTGTGCTCCGTGCGTGTATCCGGGATGGCTCAGGGTTGAGTTGTTGTGTCCCTCCTAGTTGGTTGACCTATTCTATTCTCCCTATGAGGCACTGCCAGTGTTATCGCGGCCTTTCTTTATGGTATGGCTCGGAGTATCCTTGAGCGACCTCCCTTTTCACTATTCATCTAGTTTTATACGACTGTATGGTTCATGCGAGCCTATTTTACTATATCTACAGTATGTTTGAAACTAATCCCATCAATCGCTTTGAAAATGAGAAGAGAATTTGATAACATATAAACCTGTTTTGAATTTTAAAAACACACGCATTGAGTTTAATCGGGCGTGCATAATGAGATAAGTGGTAAGTATAACATCCCATACTGAGTTTGTCACTCACCCCAATGACTCCCCCTCTACAGGTAGAGGAAAGAAGAGTAGGAATCGAGGTTGATCGGCTCCCGATATTGTGGATTTCCCTAGAGATTTTTATATTGATATTTGTTTCATATAAAAATTTTATTTGGTATTGTACTGAGAATTAACATGTATTCTTTTTAATTCCTGTATTTCTACTATTGCTTGTATTATCACATTTGTTATTTCGAGAAGTTCTGGTATCGCTTATAAGAATCTTGCTTAACTAGCCTTAGGTTAGACAATGGACCTCTCTGATATTGATCGTTTAACCTGGAATATCTGTTATGCCCTTTTCCGGGTTGTGTAACACCCCGAGAACCCACACGTTCCCAGTGCGCTACAGTAGGTATACACATTATGACATACAGAGACTTGACACAACTCACTCAATTTAATATCACTTTCGTTTTCAAATCACATTCAAAAGAACATTTGTGAGTATAAAAAAAAAAAATTCGACTCGATTCGAAAACAACTCGCGCCCCGAATAGGGAACAGGAAATCCTCAATATAAAAATACGCAGTGGAAAAGACAACGATTTAAAATAGTTTTAAAATAAAATGACAAGACTCAAAATCCTAGGAAGAAGTCCAACACATACCTCGAACTACACAAATTCGGTGTCGCACACCCCCGCCCTCACTTCGACGCCCCGTGCGCATCCTCACGGTGCTGCGCGTGCCAACTCAACATCACTACGCCCGCCCACGCTCACAGCGCCGCGTGCCCCACGCACCCTTCCTCCGTACCACACGTCCGCACGCACGCCCTCACCTGACACCGCTCGACCCGTGAGCCCCGCGCACCTGCGAACACGCCGCACTTCAACTCCCATCCACACTTCTCTAACACTCACTGTACACATCACGACCTATTCCAAATCCTCTCGACTCCCAACCTCTCTCCGAAAATTTTGACAGAGTAACGCCTAAAATCTGGCAATCCCAAAATTTAAACCCTGCACACACTTCGCAAGAAACTAGCGATATTTATCTGTCAACCATCCTGAGAATCTGTATAACAAAATAATCAAATTTTAAAGATAACGAAAATCTATCACCTATAATGAGGAAAGTCCAAAGTATAGAGCATTACCAAGCTCCTACATGTAAAGCATACGCGTACGTCACCGAAATCACACGCACTCCATAAACCCCTATACAACCGACGCCTATACAACTCGTCTAATCAACTGTACATCGACACAGGAAAATAAAATACTCGTAATAGCCAAGCCACCACCTATCGTCTTCACGGGTCGGGTCGCCCTAACAAAATCTGTCATCCAGTGCCCCAGTCGCACGTTGCCAACCGTTCTATGTCTCAGAACTAGGCTCTCGAGGCTCACCAGCAATATCATCAGCACCTACACCATAGAACACACAACAAATCCTAACACTCAGTAAGTAGTACAATATGAAAGTAAAAGCCAACAATGCAATCCTATTACATGCAGTCTCTACACTCACACTGATGTTGTCACATCTGTGACACGCAGTGTAACCGCACAAGGGTAAGGAGGAACCTAGCGCCACCCTACACACTGACATGTTGCCACCATCCCGGACTCCCAAGCAACGAGGCCCACAAGCGACACACACGCATCACAACACAGCAACCACATCAGGGTGAGGGTGTACCTCGCGCCACACTACACCCTGACACGTCGCCCCCGTCCCAGCCTCCCTAACAATGGGGCCACAATTGCTACACACAAGTTTCGCGATAGCCCAGCCGGCCCACTCCTCGAGCAGAATCCGCGACTGGTGTTGCCCCGACACACACACTAATAGGATCCGCGATACCACTGCCCATCATCCTCACCGTCAACACATACACGCCGCGTGATGGCCCAACCGGCCCACTCCTCAAGCGAAATCCGCGGTTGGTTACGTACCGGCCCACACATTAGTAGGATCCGTGGTACCACCGCCACGCGTCTCACCACTGACTCAAAATATGCTCAAAATTATTTTCTTTCCCTTTTTACATGACAAACAATACGCGTGCACACCACAATCAATAATATAAATCCTAAAGTTTTGCAGTGTAGGCCCACTTGGGCAAAACACATGCATGCACTACTTACCTGGCGTCTTAAGCTCACTCGACGCACAGTTTCGCCAAAAATGCCTCAACCTAAAACGCAAACAATTAACTCATCAATCTTTACTTCAAAATTCACCAAATAGGTTAAAAATGACATTCGTTAATTAAACCCATGAAATTCCAACTAAAACGGGTTATCAATATGGTTCGGCCGAAAACTAGCCCCAACTTCGGACGCGCATAACTTTTGCGTCCGTTATCGGAATCGAACGATTCAAATGGCTAAACATCCCCTTAGGAACCTAGTTTAACATACTAAGACGGATTTTAAAACGGTAAGCCACAGCTAGGTGGAAAAATCCCAAAACCGAATCTGTCATTTTTATTCAATTTCACATTTTTGTTTTTCTTCAACCAAAACTCACTCAAAACTAGTTTTACACATAAAAAATGGCCATGCTGCTATCACACTTCACAATTATACGAAAAACGCTGACTAATTTGACTCAGACCAAAATCTGACATAAATTTCTGACGCGCATAACTTTTGCATCGGATATCGGAATCGAACGATTACAACGGACATACATTCCTCTAACATCCTAATTTAACACACAAAAACAGAATTTAAAATGATCAACCGAAGCTAGGCCGAAATGGGCAAAAGCAAAACTGCCCCTACATAAAACAATGATCTAATTTTTTATTTCAATTTTAATTTCACAATTTCTATACACAACTAACCACATTTCACTCATACATTTCGGCCAAGCTCACCGGAAATGAAAGGAGGCCGAGAACTAAGCTTGGCCAAAACAGGAAACCGACCGGGCTCACCTTCGGTTTCCTTAAATTCACGGCATCTCCATCCTACTGCACACCAACCTTGCTGCCAATTCCATCAAAAATTAAAGTTGGCCGAGCACTAAGCTCGGCCAAAACAGAAAAGTGGAAAAGGGCAGCAAAAGAATAAGAGCTTACTGCGGTGTTGTTGTGCACTCGGTCGAAGGGAGAACAAGACACAGCCGAGCACCTAGTCGCTGGCGGTTTCTCTCACGCTCACATTCGTTGGCCGAAGATCGGAGCTCGGAATTTCTCCTTTCTCGCGTCTCCCTCTCGGTTCTCTTGGCGCCAAGGTGTAACAGCCGAATGGCTTCCTCTCGAAGCCATTCAGTTGTTATATCTATTATTATTATTTTTTTAAATAATCAAAATTACCAAAATGCCCTCTCGTGTTTTTATCGTCTGTAACTTCGTTAAATCCTCGTCCTCCCGGCTTTAAAATTTTGAAAACCATCACAAAACTAGACTCTGAGTTTTATAACTTAATTTACCCGTAAAAATATTTTTCCAAAACCCTAACCGAGATTAAATTAAAAATTTAAGAAATTAGATTTAAAATCTAAAATTTTCCGGGTTATTACAGGTTGTAACAGTAAGTGTTAGTTCAATGCTTTAAGGAATCAATAAGAAATTGAGAAAAACTCTGTATAGAGTTATATCCAGTAGGACCATTACTTCAAGAAATGGGTATCAATGTGAAGACTTGGAACCATAGTTGTGTGACGAGGCCAGTAAATACTGAGAATATCAAAAATCTTATGATGGAAATTATAATGAGATGCTTAGTCAAAGGGGTGTGTGATGCGCATTCTAGGTAACAAATTTTAGAATATAACTGATCAGCTTAAGGTGGAAGATTCAGGATAAGAAATTGATTTTATAAATATTTAGTGTTGCTCAATGGAGCTAATACTTAATGATACTAAAGTAAGGACTTCAACATTAGAGTATAATTTTGTTCAAAGGGACATAGAAGCAAAGTTAAATTAGATTATAAAAAAGGGATTTAGTGTGGAGAGCAGTAGCTTAGAATGATTTAATTGGAGATATGAGAATTTAATGGTACTTTATAAATAACTGAGTAGTATGTTGACTAAATTAAATCTAATGAACATAACTACGAGTGTTGTATTTAAGTGAATAGTTTATTCATCGTTCCAGGGAAAGGATACCATCTTGTGAGATTAATCAATAAAGAGGAATGACTGATGTGCGAAAATTTCAATCGTCATGGTATGAGAAACTCTTGATGAAAGTAGAGGTAGAATTAAATAGTAGAAGTGCCAGGTACTTGGTGTTGCTTGATCAATGAGTATGAGAGTTGATTAAAAAAATATAAACATAATTGAGAATTTGGATGAAATTTTTTTGATAGGATATAGAGAAAAAATTTAGTTAGGTGATTTCAGAATTGGGGTTATAGTTAATTGAATAAAATCACTATTGGGTTAGGCTGGATGACTTAAGAATTCGAGCAGGGTTAGAGCAATAGTGTAACTTAGTCTACAACAAGGTTGCAAACAATAACATTGTCGGACGAATCATTGTATGGAAGCAAGAAGAATATTCACAAACGATTTAAGGTTAGAATGAATGGCATAGAACGGTTCAAGTATGAAGTCTTTAAGGATGATTGGGATAGAGAATTTAGGATTTCAGTAAATCCTAGTCAAGGGAACTTAGGTATGGAGTTTGAATAAAAGACTTGGAGAAATTAGATTATAACTGGTTAAAGCAATGAGCAGTTGGGTCTTAAAGTGTGTAATTGAGTTAGGAGAATTAGAAACATGGTTTTAGAAATTATGGTCTAGAGAACCATGAGATTAAGATCTTAGTGGGTGAAGCACTAAACTTTTAGAATATAAATGGAAACCAGTAAATAATTGGATGAAACAAACTCAATGATATGTAAGAGGACCATAGTTTGAAGAATGAAGTTAAACATAAAGACGTTAAAGAACTAATAACTTAATGTAGACTAGACACTATTCGAAGGGAGGCCAGATATGGGACAGTGGATTTTGCGGCGTCAATGACAAGAATTAATCGTTACACAAATTTTGAGTACAAAATATCTTTTAGGAAGGTGGAATGTAACACCCAGGATTTCTGTTAAACTATTTTTGGATTTATGGAGAGGTAAACGACGAAGTTCTAATAAGAATTAAGAGCGAAAAATTTAGGCAGTTAGCTTAAAGATTATTTTAATCATAATGGACAAGAGAAAATTGTAGCATTCTGACTGTACACGGGCCGAATAACAGTTTAACTAAACGATTAAATGTTGAGTACGAAAAGTTAATTAGTATTAATTATATTAAATAATATAATTATATTATTTCAAAAAAAAGGAAACGACGAAGTTCTAATAAGAATTAAGAGCAAAAAATTTAGGTGGTTAGCTTAAAGATTATTTTGATCATAATGGACAAAAGAAAATTGTAGCATTCTGACTGTACACGGGCCGAATAACAGTTTAACTAAACGATTAAATGTTGAGTACGAAAAGTTAATTAGTATTAATTATATTAAATAATATAATTATAATATTTAAAAAAAAAGAGGGGAGAAAAAAAACACCCCTCGTTGGTTTTCCCCTCCCTCCCACGCGCAGAAGCTCTCCCTCCTTTACGTGATTTCTTCTTCCAACGACGTTCAGCCAATGATCATTCTCAAATTTTCTACTCCGTTTTAACAGTTTAAGGTAGGTTTAAGTAGTTTATGGTTTAGTTTTGCTTTAGGATTAGTGTTTGATGAGATATTGTTGGATAGAGATTTATGGTTTTAGGGTTGGATTATTGGATTTATTATTGATTGTTGTGGGTTATTGATGATAAATGTAATGGATTGGTGAGAAATTGGTTGAGTTTTGCTGAAAGACTGAGAATGTAGGATTTTAGGCCCTAAAACATATTATGTTTTCAGATTTCTACCTTAGCTGCGGTTGATTGTTTTATATTCTCTTTTGGTATGTTAAACTAGGTTATCAGTGAAGTGTTTAGGCACTAAAATCGAGTTATTGCGATAACCGATGCAAAAGTTATTCGTAATTGAAGTTAGGTTGATTTTTGCCTGAGTCAGGTTAGTGAGCTGTTTTTATCGGGCTCTGATGGATTGAGTTAGTAGTCGTAATTTTAGTACGTATAATGAGTTGTGAGATAGAATTTAATGTGAATTGTTTATGTGGTAGGTTGAGCCTGAGAATTGATAAGGGCGATCACCACAGAAGCAAAGAGCGCTGGGTAAGTAGTGTTTGCATTTGCATTGGCCTTATGTGCCTACACCATGAGACGGTAGGGATGGATTGTATATTTTGCATGTTTTATTTCACTCATGCATCATGTTTTGAAAAGTATAACGAAAATAAATTTGAGTATGGTTTTATGTGCGAACGTGAAGCGTGACGCGTGGCGGTGAGAACAATGTGTGAAGGGGTGGTGTAGTGAGTGCGTCTAGTCTAACACTAGAACGGCTGCTGCGGTGTGTGTGTGGTGGTGAGCAACTCTGGCCCCGTTGCTACAGGAACCGGGACGGTGGCAATGTGTCAGGTGGTGGTGCGGTTAGTGTGTCCAGCCTCATCCTAGTATGGTTGTTGTGTGGGGTGATGCGTGTGTGTGCAGCTTGTGGGCCCGTTGCAGAAGGAACGGGGATGGTGGCGACGTGTCAGGGGGTGGTGTGGTGAATGCGTCCAGCCTCACCCTGGGACGGCTGCTACGGTGTGTATCTGGTGGTGAGCAACTCTGGCCCCATTGCTGGAAGAAGCAGGACGGTGGCGACATGTCAGGGGGTGGTGTGGCGAGTGAGTACAGCCTCACCCTGGGATGGTGGCTGTATAGGGTGACGTGTGTGTGTGCAGCTTGTGGGCCTCGTGCTGGAAAAACCGAGACGGATGCGACGTGCCAAGGGGCGGTGTTGCGAGAGAGTACATCATCACCCTGGTGCGGCTATAAATCGCGGCACAAGTGGTGGCAACATGAGTGAGGATGAAGAGACTGTGTAATAACCCGGGAATTTTGATTTTTATTTTAATTTCTCGAATTCTTAATTTAATCCCGGTCGGAGTTTTGAGAAATAGTTCAACGGGAAAGATTTACATTATAAGGCTCGAGGCCTACTTTTGCGATTAGTTTCGGAATTTAAAGTCGGGAGGTCGAGAAATTAACGAAATCACGGAAGATTTAAACACGTGAGGGCAGTTTTGTAATTTGGTATATATATATATATATAAAAAAAAGAAAAAAAAGATAATAAAATAAACAACAACGAATGGCTTCAATTTTGAAGCCATTCGTCTGTTTACCGACAAGGAGAAGAGCGAGGGCAAACGACCGAGAGGGAGAGCGGGAATCGGGAGTTGGCGTCAACGATCAGCTGCCGTGGGTGGGAAGCCGGCGCGCAGGGTACTCCGGCGAACTGTGGTCAGCTGGCGGCTCAATTTTTCTAGGCCGAAAACTTGACCGAGAAACTGGTAACCTTCCCCTGTTTATCTTCAGTTTTGCGACCGATTATGATCGGCATACCCTGAGCCAGACTCCCGAGGTCCGAGCGTGTAACCAGGGAGTCTGGAAGGGGGGCCTCAACCGTGTTAAATGGTTGGCTTGGCCAAGTGCTCGGGTTGAGAGGAAAATCCCAGAAGTTTTGTTGACTGTGGGGTTCGGGTCGAGCTGAAACCACCGGTTTTTGCTTTGTTTATGCTTAGTTGGTTGGAATGTGGATGTTTAGTGAAGAGACTTGTAGAAATCGGGTGGATGACGGAAATTTGTCTATTTTGTGTAGAAACAGATTCGGTTTTTAACTATTTTGGCCTAGTTGTGGTTAATCGTTTTAAATTCTGTTTTTGTGGGTTAAAATAGGTTGTTATAGGAACGTATGGCGACTGGAATCGTTCTATTCCGATATCCGACGCAAAAGTTATGCGCGTCGGAAGTTTATGCGAGATTTTTGTTTAAGTCAAATTAGTGACCGTTTTTCGTGGAAATTCAACGTGTGAGAGTAGCATAGCCATTTTGATGCATATAACTAGTTAGGAGTGAGTTTTGGTTGAAGGGAAGTGAAAATGTGAAATTTTAATAAAAAATGGCAGATTCGGTTACTGGCATTTTTCGCCTATCTGCGGCCTACCGATTTAAAATCCGTCTTGGGATGTTAAACTAGGTTCCTAAGGGAATGTTTAGCCACTTGAATCGTTTGATTCCGTTGACGGACGCAAAAGTTATGCGCATTCGAACGTTGAGCTGATATTCGGCCAAACCAAACCAATGGACCGTTTTAGTTGGAAGTTAATGAGTGTATTTAGATAAGGTTATTTTTAGCTAATTGGTCAATGTTGAGATAAATACTGATGAGAAATTTGTTGTATTTTAGGTTGAGGCTTTCTTTTGACGAAGCTGTGCGTCGAGCGAGCTTAGGACGCCAGGTAAGTAGTGCATGCATGTGTTTTGCCCAAGTGGGCCTACACTGTAGAACTTTAGTGTTTATGTGATTGATTGCGGTGTGTGTGCGTATTGTGTGACATGCATCATATTTTTTTTAAAACGAGAACGAAAATGATTTTTAGCATGCTTTGATGTATGAGGTGAGACGTGTGGTGGTGGTACCGCGGATCCCGCTAGTGTGCGGGCCGGTGCTTCACCAGTCGCGGATCCTACTCGAGGGGTGGGCCGGCTGGGCCGTCATGCGGCGTGAATGTGTTGGCGGTGAGGATATGGGCAGTGGTACCGCAGATCCTACTAGTGTGTGGGCCGGTGCAACACCAGTCGCGGATCCTACTCGAGGGGTGGGCCGGCTGGGCTGTCGCAAAACGTGTGTGTGTGGCAACTGTGGCCCCGTGCTGGGGAGGCTGGGACGGGGGCGACGTGTCAGGGTGTAGAGTGGCGCGAGGTACACCCTTACCTTGATGTGGTTACCGTGTGGTGATGCGTGGGTGTAGCTTGTGGGCCTCGTTGCTGGGGAGTCCGGGACGGTGGCGACGTGTCAGGGTGTAGGGTGGCGTGAGGTTCCTCCTTACCCTGGTGCGGCTGCACTACGCGTCACAGATGTGACAACATGAGTGTGAGTGTAGAGACTGCATGTGATAGGATTGCATTGTCGGCTTTTACTTTCATATCGCATTACTTACTGAGCGTTAGGCTTATGTTGTGTGTTCTGTGGTGTAGGTGCTGACGATACCGCTGGTGAGCCTCGAGTGCCTAGTCCTGAGGCGTAGGATGGTTGGCGGCGTGCGACTGCGGCACCGGATGGCAGACTTTTGTTAGGGCGACCCGACCCGTGGATATGGTAGGTTGTGGCCTGGTCGGTTTGTGGGTTTTCTTTTTTTTGCGGTGATTATGTACGGAGGATGGGATTGATTGTTGTATATGCGTCAGTGTATAGGTGTATATGGAGTGCGTGTGATTTTGGTGACGTACGTGGATATTTTCCATGTTAGAGTATGTTATTTCTCTATACTGGAGACTTTCTTCATTTGTATTTGATGGATTTTCGTCGTCTTATTACTCTGATTTGGGTTGGGATGATTTCTCTGGATGATGGATAGGTAAATATTGTTGGATTCTGGTGAATTGTGTGCAGGGTTAAATTTTGGAGTAGCCAGTTTTTAGGCGGTACTCTGCCGAAATTTCGGGAGAGGGGTTGAGATTCGAGAGGATACGAAATAGGTCAAGGTGTGTGTATGATAAATGCTAGAGGAGTTTAGATGAGTGTGGATGTGCGGCGTGATCGCAGGTGCGCGGGGCATGCGGCCCTGTTGGGTACCCACGGGTCGTGCGACACTGGTTGAGGGTGTGCGCGCGGACGTGCTGTACAGCGGCAGGGTGCGTGTGGCACGCGGCGCTGTGAGTGTGCGCGAAACACAGTAACGTTGAGTGGTATGTGCGGCACCGTGAGAGTGTGCGTGAGGTGTCGAAGGGGAGACGCGAGTTGTTTTCGAATCTAGTCAAAAAAAAAAGGGAGAGTAAATTGGAAACAAAAGGGTATTAAATTGAGTGAATTATGTCAAGTGTTAGTGTGTGTGTGTAGATGCACTGTAGCGCACCGGGAACGTGTGGGTTTTCGGGGTGTTACAGACTGCATGTGATAGGATTGCATTGTCGGTTGTATGCTTCATATTGCACTACTTACTGAGCATTTGGCTTATGTTTTATGTTCTATGGTGTAGCTGCAGAGATTCCTACTGTTGAGTTCCGAGAGATCAGCCAGGGCAAGTAAGCATTTGGCGGCGTGCTACCATGTACTGGCTGGTCGAGTTTGTTAGGGCGACCCGACCTGTGGAGAGTGTTTTGTGGTATGTTGAGTTATGAAGATTTATTAAGGAGTCAATGTCAAGTATATAGGATTCGTGTATAGATTTTGATGTACAAGTGGGTTTTGAACGTTAATAGTCAGGATGATGTATAGTTGTATTTTGAGACTACTTGGGAGATTGCGATCTCAAAATCAAGGATTTATTTCGTGGTTTAATTGATCGAATCTTTTCGTCATTTGTTTTCTTTTGAGTTGACGTTTTTCTTTAGGCTGCTGGCGCATGGTGTCTACCACTATGCTTAGGTGTCGACCAAACTAGACAAATATTGACTGTGAGTGTCGAACTAAGGGGACAGAAACAAACTAGGTGTCGACCTGTGTCTTTAGGTGTCGACCGGTTAGTGTAAATATGATTCGAGTGTCGACCACAAGGTTTGACAAGAGCGGGCAGAAAATATTAAGGTGTTGACCTGTGAATACAGGTGTCGACCGCTCTGTGTGATGAACGTAGAAGTGTCGACCACAAGGTTCGACCGGTGCAGGTAGAGAGTATTAAGGTGTCGACCGCTTTGTGAGATGGACGTAGAGGTGTCGACCACGAGCTTCGACTGGTACGGACATAGATAACCAGGGTGTTGACTGCTGCAAGTAAGTGTCGACCTGTGCAAACAGAGGCAACCGAGGTGTCGACCAATGTATATAGGTGTCGACCCTTTGGTGCAGAGCGGGTCAGGTGTCGCCGGTGTTTACAGGGGTCGACCAATTTTCTATTTATCTATTTTAAAACTTAACACAACAAAAATAAATGTGTTTTTTTATGAAAAGTCCTCCGTGTCGGTGTCGTTTTCAAACAAAAATTAAATTTTGTTACAAATATGGTAAGAGGGAGAGACAGGTGGTTCGGTCTTGTATCAGAGCGATCCGGAAACTAGAGGGGTTTTCGGGGTGTGGCTGTCAGGGTGTGACAGCTCCGGCGAGAGCAGTACCATATTGGGTGTCGACTATGAAGTCTTTGCCAAATAAATCTGTGAGGGAAGTATATTCGACTACGACCCAGTCCCGAAAGCAGACAATATCTTACTGGGAAAAATGGTTGCTACAGTGAGAGATAACCTCACTAGACAGAGAGCACACGACCTCAAGTGCAACAAATGTCACAGCGTAGGTCATTTTATGGCCCAATTCCCGAACCGACGTGTCATAATTTTTAAGGAATACACTGGTGAGTTTGTAAGTGAAGATGAGTTTGAATAGTAAGCAGAAGAAGTAGGAGAGGATGAGGACTATAGTGACTTGGTAGAAGAAGTTATTCATGCCCCTGACGAACCTTTGCTTATTGTGAGAATGTAAGTTCTCATAACTAAGAGTTCAATAGAGGATTGTCACGGTGAGAACATCTTCTATAGTAAGTGTATCATCAAAGATAAGTTGTGTTATCTCATTATTCATGTAGAAAGTTGTGCGAACATAGCCTACAAAGACTTATAGCCAAGTTAGGACTAGTGACTAACGCTCATCCCCATCCCTATAAACTCAATTGGTTGGATGATAGAGATGATGTTAAGGTGACTAAGCAAATAAGGGTTGAGTTTGCTCTAGGAAAATATAAGGATTCAGTCCTTTGCGATGTTGTGCCTACGAGTGCAAGTCATTTGCTTTTAGGCCGACCTTGACAATTTGATCGAAAAGTGAACCATGATTGGCACTCCAACTACTATTCCCTGAAATTTGAATGCAAAACTTTTAAGTTGGCACCCATGACCCCTATGTAAATAGCTAAGGATGAAGCTATTAACCGAGAAGAGAAGAATATAGTGAATCTCTTCATGACTAAGGCAGAACTAGAAGCATCCGTGCTTAGAGATTATGATACTCTTCCGAGATATAGTGATGGAACTAGGAGACATACCAACCCCTGTTAAGAACTTACTCCATCAGTTCTAGGACGTGTTCCCCGAAGATTTACCCAAAGGTTTGCCACCACTACGTGGCATATAACACCAAATTGATATCCAACCCAAGGCTACACTACCCAACCAACTAGCCTACCGAATGAACCCCTAGGAGACTAAGAAACTGCAAGACCAAGTGAAAGAATTGTTGGACAAGGGCTACATAAGAGAGTCCATGAACCTTTGTGCAGTTTCGTCACTATTAGTTAATAAGAAAGATGGCACAATGAGGATGTGTGTTAATAGCCGAGCTGTGAACCACATCACAGTCAGATACAAGTTTTGTCAAGACCCGGGAAAACCACCCAATTAAAATCATCTTAAACCCCTTTGAAACAAGTGAAAGATATTTTGAAACATGTTCAAAAACATCCACTCAAAGTTGGAAATAAAATATTTTGAAAAAAAATTCTGTTGTAGCGAGCGGTGTGCGCGTTGCTCATCCGGCACACGAGCATCGCCCACCCAAGGGCAGATCGATCGGCACTCTCTCGGGTGTCAACCATCATTCTCATCGCCAGCCGATCGATCGGCGCCCCCTCGGGTGGAAGCCCACACCCGCGTTGACCTGTCGATCGATCGGCGCCCTCTTGGCCAAACCTCAACATGCGCCAATCAATCGCGCCCATTACAGCGATCGATCGGCTGGGGCCCTCAGCGCGCTCGTCGCACCCACAGTGCATGCTCTGCTTGCACGCGATGCACTCCCCGCGCATGTATTGCGCCGTCCTGGGCGCCAAGCTCGGCCCAACTACCATTTTTTTTCTTTTTCTACTTTCAAACCTACAACAAAACCTTCCAAACTCAACCCATAACCCATGAACTTAATCCCTTAAGAAAAATTCACCATTCTCAACAAATCAAACCAAATCATCAACAATAACCTTAACTCTTCAAATCAACCCTCTCGCTATGCATTTAATCCCCCAACAAAATTTTCAAACAAACTTCAATCGACATAATGCTACTCAAACCAAAACCATCAACATAAAATCGACATTTCCAAACTAATCCATCAAAACGTTAAGCTTTCATCAAATATAATTCTCCCAATAAAATCATTTCATAATAGGAACTATCAAACTGCACCGACACATCAACATTCATCAAACCATCTACGCACTACACACAACACGTGTATCCAAATAAAAAACTATACGTACGCATCCACGGGTCAGAATTGTCCTAACAAAATCCACCGGATCGGTGCCATTAGTGTACCCCTTGAACTGAACCTCCTAGTCCTGTATGAGTTTAGATAACTCGCCGTCTTGCTCTTAGTCACCTACGCCACAGAACTCATCTATAAGACTAGTGCTGAGCAAGTAATGCACCATGATAAAAAAAAACAGTTCATATGCGCCCTAGTACATGCAGTCTCTACCTAGTCATTTCATGTTTGTTTTTCGCATTCCTATTCATGACATAATACAAGTGCGTGTCATAATATTCATTCGTGTCGTAATACTCATGCATGTTGTAATACAGGTGCGTGTCGTAATACTCATGCGTGTCATAATACAGGTGCACATCGTAGTACTCATGTGTGTCGTAATACTCATGCATAACGTAATACTTGTGCTTTTCATGCAATTTTCCTTCGTTCATTCAAGAAAACTCTTGCACAATTCATTTTCAGTAACTTTTCAAAACATGATGCATGAATAAACAAAAACATACATAACATACAATGTAATCCTTAACATTCTGTGATATAGGGCCGGAGGCAACACGCATACATACACTACTTACCTGTAGTCTTTAGGCAACTTAAATAAACTGTACGTTAATTCGTGAAAACTTGAGAACCTAAAACATAAACAATCCAATTGAGCCAAACTTTCTATTCCATCCGTACTCTTAATCAAAGTTCATTAACATAAATACAACCATGCATGATATCCATCTTCTAATTTCCAATCCAATTTAAGCATCCTAAATAGATCAATAATTATTCATGCCACTAAACAAACCCGAACTTTGACAAAAATTTATCCCAACTTCATCAATGCATAACAACTATCTTTTGTCGAGAGAATTCGTTAACAATACTGACCATCAATCCTTACGGCATATTAAGAGCCAACATAAATTGAACAAAAAACATGTAAAATGGGTAGAATTTTTAGAGAGATTCCCATATACCTTAAAGTATCTCAAAGGAGAAAATAATGTAGTAGCTGACGCCCTATCTAGGAAGCGCATCCTTTTTACCGAGCTATGAGTGAGATTTTTTGGATTTGAATAGATCAAGGACAGTTATGCACGTGACTCCGACTTTGAACCTCATTATGCCCAATGCCTAGACAAAGCTGAAGGGGATTATTGCCTCATGGACGATTATTTAATCAAAGCGAAAAAATTTTGCATCCCTCAAGAAAGCTTATGACGATGCCTCGTGAAAGAAGCTGATTATGGGGGCTTAGCAAATCATTTCGAGGAAAAGAAGACCCTCGATATGCTCAAGTAATACCTTTTCTGGCCTCACATGATGAAAGATGTACATCGCCTTGTAACGACCCCCGCACCTACCCATCCAAGTTCGTTCACTGTTCAGATACCACAACTTTTCGCACCCCGACAAAACATCCCACGGTATAACATCCAGAAACTCGACGTGAACTCACTCAATTTAACACCACTCTCGTTTTCAAATCATATTCAAAAGAACATTTGTATGTATAAAATTTTTCGACTCGATTCGAACACGACTAGCGCCCCGAAGAGGGAACACGTAAAATCTCAATATAAAATACAGAGCGAAAAACCAAAATTTAAAGGAGTTTAAAAAAAACGACAAGACTTAAACTTTTAGGAAGGAGTGCGACACACGGCCCACGCGCCACCTAAGTTCGCTGGCACACGCCCGAGGCCCAGTGTCGATAGCCTCATCGCGTGCTCACGGCCCAGCGCTGCACTCTCCCGACACGGTGCAGTTCCCCCAAAGCGTACCCCGTGCGCTCCCCAGCAACATCGCCACGCACCGCGCAAGTGCGCTCAACAAGGCGCCGTCTGTACCGATACTGCACAGCGCGTCCCCACTTGACTCAGCGCACCCACATTTCCACCTCGACACCATGTGCACGCCCTCCTGGCTCCGCGCGCACACTGTCTCGGCGCCCCCGCATCACGCACAAAGCTTCAGCGCCACGTGCCACGCGCACCCTACCTCCACGCCACATGTAAGCACGCGCGCACCCATTCTCAGCGCCACACGACCCACGCGCTTGTAGTGCTGCGTGCCCCGCGCGCCCTGCAGCCATGATGCGCTCTCCGCAAGCACCCTAGACTTGATTAGCACACCCGGTATGCACAACCTACCCATCGGGGTGCCCCATGCACCGGGTTTGACTACTCAACACTCACCCTTTCTCCCAAAATTTTGGCAGAGTAACACCTGTAGCCACTGACCCCAACCTGCAAACAATATACCATATAAACTCCATAAGTACATCAACCAAATCAATCTAGAAATTATCGAAGGAAAAAACAGAGTGGAAGAAATAAATCTGACAACTATCGATGAAAAAAATCCACATTATAGAGCAACACAATGCTCTTATATATAATATATACACACGTCCTCAAAACCAACTGAACAACCCGAAAAAAATCCACATCTATACACTATACACCATGTAGATCAAATCGCTCCCAAAATACGACATGGGAAGCCCCAAACTCCTCACCAAGACTCACTACCTCCAGGGGTCAGGTCGCTCTAACAGTACGCCGTCCGGTGCCTAAGTCGCATGCCGCTAACTGCCATAATGCTCAGCACTAGGCTCTCGAATCTTACTAGCGGAAACCCTTTGCACCTACAACATAAAACATATAACATAAGCCTAATGCTTAGTAAGTAGTGCGATAGGAAAATAAAACTGACAATGCAATCCTATCACATGCAATCTCTATACTCACGCTCATGTTGTCACAATCTGTGATGCGTAGTGCAGCCGTGCTAGGGTGAGGGTGAAACTTGCGCCACGCTACACCCAAACAAGTCGCCACCGTCTCAGACTCCCTAGCAATAAGGCCCACAACCCACACACACGTGCCACCTCACAGCAACCACACCACGGTGAAGGTGAACATCGCGCCACACTACACCCTGATGCGTTACCACTATCCCAGTCTCCCCAACAAGAGGGCCACAGTTGCCACACACGCATTTCAAGATAGCCAAGCCGGCCCAACCCGTGAGATCTGCTACTATAGATGCATTGGCCCACTCTCCAAGCAGAATCAGCAGTGCCACTGTCCATCATCCTCACCGTCAACACATACAAGCTTGTGATGGACCTGCCGGCCCACTCCCCAAGCAGATTCCGCGGTACCACCACCACGTATCTCGCAACCACTTATTTAAAAACATGCTCAAAACCATTTTTATACCCTTTTCAAAACATGATGCATGTCAAACAATATGCACGCACATCACAATCAAACAACACAATCCTAATGTTTCTCAGTGTAGGCCCATCTGGGCAAAACACATGCATGTACTACTTACCTGGCCTCGCAAGCTTTCTCGGTGCACGACTTCACCAAAATTTGGTTCAACCTAAACATAAAACAATTCCCGTCAAAACTCGTCTAAACACTTAACTCGCACTCAAAACCACTACAATTAACTTAACGTACAACAAACTAACCAAAATCGATCACCAAACCGACTCAATCTAAAACCCAACATAAACTTCCAACGCGCATAACTGTTGTATCGGTTATTGAAATTGCACGATTCTAGCGGGTAAATGCTCCACTAATAAGGTAGTTTAACATACCAAAAAAGAATTTAAAATGATTAACCGTAGCCAAGGCAAAATCCTCAAAAACAGAATCTGCCCCTCAGCTAAAAATTCCACATTTTTCGTTATTCAACAAAACCCACTCAATTTCTCAACAATCTATCACATTCTAACCTATTAAGCATAATCTAACAACAATTTAATGTTTCCAATTCAGAAAACCCGAATTCACAGCACACTCCCTCATGGTTTTTCTTCCAAAATTGTGCATTTTCTCAACAAACTCATTAAACCATGAATTTCACCTCTAAACGTCCTAAAGTATAGCATAAAATTTTTGAAACTTAGAAATAAAATAAACTCCACACTCGGCAAACAGAACCGAGCGAGACCGAGAGGGAGAAGAGAGAATACGCACTGAGAGAGAGAGCCGATTATTCTACGTGGGAGGAGGGAAAGAAAAGCGAGTAGGGAAGAGGCAAGAACAGCTGGCCAGCGACCTCTCCCTCACTCCTGATCGTTGTTCGGCAGAAGGGAGCTCGGTCTCTCTCACTTCGAGAGCCCGAGCAGATGAGAAACCGAGTGGCTTCTTCGTGAAGCCATTCGATTTTTACTAATTTTTTATAAATAAATACAAATTACCAAAATGCCATCACGTGTTTTAATCGTCCGTGTTTCCGTTAAATTCGCGTCTTCCCGACTTTAAAATTCAAAAATTCTTCTACGAACTAAATTCTAAGTTTTATAAAATAAACTTCTCGTTAAAATCTCTTGAAAATTCTAATTGGAAAATTAATTTAAATTCTGAAATTTTTTAGGTTATTACACGCCTAGTAGAGACGTGCATAGATGCAAGAAATCCAAAAGGAGAGTTCTACCTCAAGGCTTGTACATGCCCTTACCTGTCCCATCTTACACTTAGATTGCAGTCAGTATGGACTTTGTACTAGGACTACCACGAACTGCCCAAGCCAAGGATTCAATGATGGTCGTGGATAGTTTTTCCAATATGACACACTTTATTCTTTGTGCCAAGACAGATGACTCTACTTTAACCGTCGACCTATTTTTCAAGGAGATTGTTCGCTAGCATGGAATTCCACACTCAATAGTGTCAGACAGAGACACTAAGTTTTTGAGCGCCTTCTGGACTGCCTTCTATACCACCTTATGGAGAAGGTTGGGGACTAAATTGTGCTTTAGCAATTCTTTCACCTACCAAACTGATGGGTAAATGGAAGTCGTTAACATGACTCTAGGCTCCTCATATGCAGTATTGTAGGCAAGAAATTGTCTAACTGTGACATAGTACTTCCAGGTTTGGAATTTGCTTACAACCACACCTTTTATTCCACTACTCAGAAATCACCCTTTGACGTTGTCTATGAGTTAATCCATTTACACCATTGATTCTTCTCCCTTTACCCACTAAGGACTTAGCCAACCTCTCAGGTGCAAATAAGGCCGAACAGATTAAGAAATTGCACGAAACTGTGTGAAAGTATATTTAAAAGAGAAATGAGAATGTGGCTAAGCACGTAAACAAAGGTCACAAAGAAGTCATTTTTCAATAAGCAGACTTGGTATGGTTGCAACTACGAAAGGAAAGATTTTCCGATAAAAAAAAGTCTAAGTTTTTACCCCGTGCGAATGAACCATTTCAAGTGCTTAGGAGAATCAATGATAACGTCTACAAAATAGAATTAATAAGTGAATTTGAACAATCAGTGACTTTCAACATCCAAGACTTGTTACCCTATAAAGGCGATGAAGATCAGATCTAGGAGCCCAACTTATTAGATTTGAGGGTAAATCTTCAGTCACCTTGGGAGAATAATTTGCCCTATAGGCCTGCCACACAATCTCAAGTCCAAACACACAGTTTATGTCACACCTTGACAATAACACCCCGAGAACCCCTCTGGTTCCCGGTTTGCTCTGATACCACACCGAACGACACGTCTATCCCTCTCACCCAAATTGTATCAAAATTTAATTTTTGTTTGAAAACATTTTATAAAGACTTACACAGCGGAAAATGACAATTGCACTGAGGACTAATCATAAAAAAAAAACACATTTATTTTTGTTTCGTGAAGTTTTAAAACAAATAAATAAAAAACCAGTTGACCCCTGTAAAAACAAGTTGACACCTGACCCGTTATGCACCTAAGTGTCGACACCTATATACATAGGTCGGCACCTCGGTCACCTTTGTTTGCACAGGTCGACACTTGCATGCAGCGGTCGACACCTTGATACTCTCTGTCCGTCCCGGTTGAACTTGCGGTTTACAGCTCTACGTTCATCTCACAGAGCGGTCGACACCTGTCTTCACAGGTCGACACCTTAATAATCCTCTGTGCTGCATCGGTTGAATCTCGTGTTTAACACTCTCATCATTTTTACACTAACTGGTCAACACCTAAGGATACAGGTCGACACCTAGCTTGCTTCTGTATCTGTAGGTCGACCTTTGCAGTCGATATTTGCCTAGTTAAGTCGACACCTTGCTCCAGCAGCCTCAAGAAAAACCTTAACTCAAAAGAAAACGAATGACGAAAAGTTTTGATCAATTAAACCACGAAATAAAACCTGGATTTTTGAATCATAATCTCCCAAGTAGTTTCAAAATACGACTATAAATCATCCCGACTATTAACATTCAAAACCCACCTATACATCAAAATTTATACACGAATTCTAGACATTTGACACGAACTCCACAAAAGCACATCCTTCAAAACTCACCATTGAGCAAAAACACTCTCCACGGGTCGGGTCGCCCTATCAAACTCCACCCACCGGTACATGGTAACACGCCGCCAACTGCCTACTTGCCCTAGCTTGGCTCTCGGAACTCACCAGTAGAAATCTCTGCACCTAAAACGCCCCGAAAACCTACCCGTTTCTGGTTTGTTTGCTGCCCCAAAATCACATCTGTAACGCCTTCGAATCGTCCCCGGACCCGGGTCGCCCACGGTGCACTTACTTCTCAACTCGACAAAATTCGTATAAAATTGGAAACTTATGTTCCTAGACTTAAATCAGTACGATTTGAAAACTGTTTAAGAACGCCACAATGGAAAACTCAATTTAAAACAGGTTTAAATAAACTTTTGTTTTTAAAACATAAAAATAAAGAGACCAGTTGACACAAGCAAGCGCTGGTGCACATTTGGTCGTCTCGAGTTTTTCATCGGTTGACACTAGCAAACGTTGGACGACACCACGTTTCTCTTGGGTCTTCTAGTCGGTCGACACCGGGAACACCAGTTGACATTTCCACGCTTATCTGAGAGAGTGGTCAACACCCGCTTTCACAGGTCGACACCTTGATACTCTCTGCCCGTGCAGGTCGAATATCGCAGTCGACAACCTAACTGATTTTAAACTAATCAGTCGACACCCACGGTCGCCGGTAGACACCTCATTGCTCTCTGCCCGCACAGGTACAACACCCCGGTCAACACTCACGTCCCATTTTACATGGACCGGTAGACACCTATGGACTTTGGTCGACACTTTGCACCAGCAGTTCAAAAAACCGAACACAAAAACTTTCACGATTAAAACCACCAATTGAACATCTGAATCATTCAATCAAACTCTTTCAAATAGTTTTAAAATGTACCTATACATCAATCCCGACTATTAACATTCACCCCTATCTATGCCTCAAAATCGATACACTCGATATAGACCTCTCAAAACACAACTCCCGTAACCTACCTCCCAGCTTCTCTCCATGGGTCGGGCCACCACGACAAGCTCCACCTGCCGGCACATGGTAGTACGCCGCCAATCGCCCACTCATCTTGTACAGGCTCTAGCAACTCACCCGCTTAAATCTCTACACCTACACCATGGATCACACAACATAAGTTTAACGCTCAGTAAGTAGTGTAATATGAATACGTAAAATGACAATGCAATCCTATCACATGCAATCTCTACATTCTCGCTCATGTTGTCACAACCAGTGCGCGTGGTACGGTCGCGCAATGGTGAGTCTGGACTCTCTCGCCACCCCACACCCTGGCACGTCGCCATCGTCTTGTTTTCTCCAGCAACGCAGCCCTCAAACTGTACCCACGCGTCACTCTACGCACCGCAACCATTACAGGGTGAGTCTTGACGCACTTGCCACACCACCCCTTGGCACATCACCATCGTCGCGGTTCCTCCAGCAATGAGGTCATATTTACCCACCACCACACACTCCACAGCAGCCATCCCAGGGTAAGGCTGTACGCACTCGCCACACCACCCCCTGACACGTCGCCACCGTCTCGGTTTCTCCACCAATGGGACTAAAGCTGCCTACACATGCATCGTTCTCGCAACAACACATCGGACTTCACATTCGCACATTAAACCATGTTCAAATTCATTTTTGTTCCCGTTTCAAAAACATGATGCATATCGACCAATACTCACACATATCACAATCAAACAACACAAACCTAATGTTACTCGGTGTAGGCCCACCTGGGCAAAACACATGCATACAGTACTTACCTAGCGTCCTAACTCTCCGTGGTGCTCGTTTCACCCGAAACCTGCTTAACCTACAATAGAACCGGTTTCCCGTCAAAATTTATCCCACTACTCTACTTGTGCACTAAAATCACCATACTAGTACAACAATTCACGAACTCACCAAAATCTCTCACTAAGCTATCTTGTTGTGGCCAAGCCCTTGCTCGGTCACTAGAACGCACAATAGATCGGTTAGGCCCTCGGATCGGGGCCAAGCTGAGAAACCCTTGAGAGAAACAGTAAAATGAACAGCCAAATGTGCTTGGAATGAAACGAAATTTGTGTGAGATTAGTGGAGTGAGTGAAGTGAGTGATGGTGGTGGTCGTGGTCCAAGTTGATTAGAAATGACAAAGTTATGCACACAAATCCGCAAGTCGGCCGAAGAGACAATGTAATGTTCTCGGCAATCACAACCTTTCCATGGAAAGATTCTCGACTTGGGGAACCGATTTTGGCCACTCTCTTCTTGTTTCCTTTCCTTAAAAGGGAGGAGAGAAAAGTGGAACAAAATCTCGAGCAACAACCTTGTGTTGCCAAGCTAGGAGGCTTCTCTTAATCAGTTCATGGAACCGAGCACTAACCTTGAAAAGGTGATGGAAAACGCCCTCGGTTTCCTCTAGAAAATATGCCGATGCTCATTAACTTTGCCAACCAAAATACAAACACCGATGCTATGCTTATATAGGCCTAGGATGGAGGGGTTTAGGGCCATGCTTTTGTTCTTCAAGACTTGGAGAATTGTAGCTTGTAACCGGCTCCAAAGTGGTGCATTGTGCGACCGAGATGGTGGCAGTCAAGAGGTGATCAATGGCTTACTGAATGCCATGTCATAGATCTATGTTTCTTCCACAAAAGATAAAGGGGACAAGCATCTCAAATGGCAGCCCAATGGTGTGGCCAAATCGGGTAAAGTTGGCCACCACTTGCGGCTCTCCTCCTAGGCGCGCGCGGCCAAGAATGGCATGTTTGCATGCCCGATTGATGCTTCAAATTAAGCCAATCCTGAAACCCTTTCCATCATCTATCCTAACAATTCAACCTAATCCTAAATACCTAATGCATGGACATAATAATAAGTTTAACAAGAAGGCCAATGTTTGCCCAATAAGTTGTAAATAAAATATTACATAGAATTAGGCTCGGGAAGACAAATTCCCTTAAGAGCATCATGATCTTCAATGGCGGCTTCCCATGCAAGGATGTGTCTTGGTTGCTCCATGTCTTGAGTCTCCACTTCCCACTTTAAGCTTTCAATTTCCGGCTCCATTGAATCATTACCTGCACAAGAGACAAGCGTGTGAGAATATAAGTTAATTAAAGTGTGTGCTTGGACTTGAGATCGTGTGACGGGCCTATGGGGCACATCATATCTCTACTCCAAATTAACCAAACGTTTTACGCACATAACTTTTGCGTCGGTTATCGGAATCACCCAATTCTAGCGGCTAAACGCTCCAATCATAACCTAGTTCAATAGGCCAAAAGGGTTTTTGAATCCGACGCTCGTAGCTTGGCTGAAAATTTAAAGTCAGTTTCATTTTAGTGCTTAAAATCCCACATTCTCTGTCTTTCAATAAAACTCAACAATCTCTTCATCAATCTATCACATTTATCCTCAATAACCCACAAAAATCAATAATGAACCCAATAAACACTCTAACCCTAAAAGCCAAAATATCTATTCGCTAATTTCTACTCAAGCTCCAACATTAAACCAAAATTAAACTATAAACTACTTAATCTTTCCTTGAACTGTTGAAATGGAGGAGAAAATCACAAACAATCGTTGGCTGAACTTCGCGGGAAGGAGAGAATTGATGGGGCTCGCGCGAGTAGGGAGAAAACAGAGGAGCAGAGGGTTGTTTTACGAATCTCTCTCCTCTGATGACTTTCTATTTATTTTCTTTATAAAATAATAATAATAATAACAATAACTAATTAGTATTTCACCATCACACTTTAATCCTTTAATCCAACGGCTATCCAATCTGTTTCCTGTAGGATTTCTAAAATTTTCTCACCACCATTAGCCTCGAAATAATTCCACACCTAACCTTACAAATTTTTCGCTGTCTATTCTGACCTGAATCCCGACGCTCACCACCCCGACAACCTGAAAATTGATAAAACAAAAATACAGGGTGTTATATCCTGTCCTCCTTAAAAGAATTTTGTCCCCAAAATTTACGTACCGAATAGCTCTGGTTACTGTTGCTCCATGTACTGCCGCCTTTCCCAAGTGGTCTACTCGACATTGTGATTGCGCCACAAAACTTTGACCAAGGGTATCTTCTTGTTGCGCAACACTTTCACAGCTGATCCCAATATGACTACTAGCTTATTCTTATAAGACAGTGTTTGTTGTATCTCTATATCCCGTTGTGCAACCACCTGAGAAAGATCGTGCATGCACTTCCTCAACATGGAGACATGGAAGACATTATGTATGGCATCCATCGAGGAAGGTAGTTAAAGCTTGTAGGCGGTCTTCCCAATCCTTTCCGCAACAGGAAACGGTCCCACAAAACGAGGGTCGATCTTTCCTCGCTTCCTTAAACTTGACCACTCCCTTAAACGGGGGGATCTTCAGGAATACCTCATCACCCACACCAAACTCCAGTTCTGCCTCCTCCGTTTGACATAGCTCTCTGCCGATTTTGAGCTACCTCGACTCTCTTCTTTATAATAGCAATCTTGTCGACCGTCTGTTGTAGTATCTTCGAGCCTATGAGTCTTACTTTTCCAATCTCATCCCAATACAATGGCGACATTCATTTTCTTCCATGTAGACCCTTGTACGGCGCCATGCCGATAATAGAATAGTAACTGTTATTATATGAGAATTCTACCAACGGCAAGAACTTACTCCAAGCTGCCTGTAACTCCAACACATAGGCTCTGAGCATGTCTTCTAGTATCTGCATGGTTCGCTCTGATTGTCCGTCGGTCTGAGGATGGAAGGTTGTGCTGAATTCCAACTTGGTACCCATGGCCTTATGCAAACTTCTCTAAAACTTAAATGTAAACCTGGGGTCTCGATCTGACACTATCGACACTAGAACCCCATGAAGTCTGACTAAAACTTAAATGTAAACGAGGGTCTCGATCTGACACTATCCCACTACTCTATCGAGTAAGTCATTCTCATTGGTAAAAAGTGACATGACTTGGTTAGTTTGTCTACAATCACCCAAATAGCATCGTGGCCCTTAGCAGTCTTTGGCAGTCCGAGCACAAAATCCATAGTGACCCGCTCCCACTTCCACTCAAGTATAAATAATGGCCGAAGCGTCCCCGATGGTCTCTGATGCTTCACCTTTACCTGCTGGCATACCACACAAGTCTCAACGTGCTTGGCTATCTCCCTCTTCATATTGGGCCACCAATAGTGTTGTTTGAAATCTCTTTACATCTTAGTGCTTCAAGGATTCACAGAGAAAGGAGACGAGTGAGCCTTAAACAATATTTCTCTTTTCAGCTCTTCATTCTTCGGCACATACCACCTATCCCGAAACTTCAGAATCCCATCCTTCGAATAGCTAGGCTCAGTGCTAGCATTGGGCTCCATACCTGCCTTCAGTCCGCTGCACTCGGGTTCAGTCTCTTGGGCCCGCTTAATTTTGTCCAGGATGGTCGGCCTCAACGACATCGTCGACAGCGTGGTTGCCAAATCAGAAACCATTTCTAGGCTGAACTCTTATACCTCAGTCTTTATCTCGGTAGGCATTGCTAAAATCATAGCAAACATCAAAGCCGACACTCGGCTTAAGGCGTCCGCTACCACGTTCACTTTCCCCGGATGATACTTGATTTCCAGGTCGTAGTCTTTAACCCGTTGAAGCAACCTCATTTGTCTCAAGTTTAGCTCTTTCTGCATGAATATGTACTTCAAACTCTGGTGGTCTGAGAAGATTTCGCATTGTTATTCATATAAATAATGCCTCCAGAGCTTAAGTGCGAAGACCACCGCTCCCAACTTCAAGTCATGCGTGGGATAATTCTCCTCGTAGGGCTTCAGTTGCCTTGAAGCATAGGCAATCACCCTTCCATTCTGCATCAACACGCAACCCAAACCCACTTTGGAGGCGTCGCAATAAATGTAGAACTTCTCCCCCTCTACCAGCAACACTAGCAAAGGGGCAGTAGTCAACCTCTGCGTCAACGCCTGGAAGCTGTCCTCGCACTCATCGGACCAACTGTACATCATGTTCTTCCTGGTCAATCGAGTCAAAGCGGCTGGGATCTTGGAAAATCCATCAATAAACCTCCGGTAATATCCTGCCAGCCCTAGAAAACTGTGTATCTCGCTGTCACTGGTCGGTCGTGGCCAGTCCTTCACAGACTGAACCTTTGTCGAGTCCACGGAAATACCATCACGAGAGATGACGTGCCCTAAAAATTTGATCCTATTAAGCCAAAATTCACAATTAGAGAAGTTAGCAAATAGTCGGTGCTGCCCCAGAGTCGTCAGCACGATCCTTAAGTGCTCTCTGTGCTCATCTTCACTCCGAGAGTATATCAGGATGTCATCAATGAATAATATCACGAATCTATCCAGTTGCTCCCTGAATACTCAGTTCATCAGGTCCATAAAGGCTGCCGGGGCATTAGTCAATCCGAACGACATCACTAAAAACTCATAGTGTCCGTACCACGTCCGGAAATCTGTCTTCGAGACATCTTACTCCTTAACCTTCAACTGATAATAACCAGACTTCAAATCAATTTTTGAGAACACCCGCGCACCCTGAAGTTGATCGAATAGGTCATCTATCCTTAGCAACGGGTACTTATTCTTCACCGTCAACTTGTTCAGTTCCCTGTAGTCAACACACATGCGTAGAGATACGTCCTTCTTTTTAACAAAAAGCACCAGTGCACCCCACGATGAAAAACTCGGACGTACAAAGCCCTTATCCTTCAATTCCTCTAATTGTGCCCTTAACTCTTTCAACTCAGTAGGCGCCAGCCTGTATGGGTTCTTGTACACTGGCTCAGCCCTAGGGTACACGTCGATAACGAACTCAATTTCCCTGTCAGGGGGCAGACCTGACAAATCGTCAAGAAATACCCCACAAAATCTTGCACAATGTGGATGTCCTGTAGTTTAACCTTGCCCTGAAGCTGCACGTCCATGACACTAGCCAAGAAGGCCATACATCCACCTCGCAACAACTGTTGGGCTCTAATAGATGACACTGCCGAGATTATACTCAAACTCTTTTCCGCCCGTAAGAAGCAACTCTCTCAACTCGAGAGCCGAAAGCAGATCTCTCTGGTTCTACAATCGATCGTAGCATAATGTCTAGATAGCCAATCCATCCCTAAAATGGCCTCATACCCCTTCATGTCGAGTATGATCAGATCAGCGTCCAACCATTTTTCTTCCACTGTCACTACATCACTTTCTACCACTTAATCTGAGTATCCGCGCTCCCGTGACGGTAATAATATATCATAGAACTGCCCAGAATAGCTGGGCACTAGATTCGCCTTGACCACAAAGCCAGAAGATACAAATGAATGAGTAGCAACCGTATCGACAAGAGTATAAGCCGTCATGCCCAAAATAATACTACCTAAAATCACCAAGGGCTGGGCGGCATCGTCTGGCTCAATGATGGCAAAAACTCTAGGTGTCACTCTCGTTGGGGCCTTGCTCAAATTCGGGCAACTTCTAGCAAAATGCCCGCCTCATTGCAGTTGAAACACCGATTCTGTCGCGGCTTCTAACAATCTCTTGACATGTGGCCCGCCTCTCCATAGTTGTAGCATCGCCTTGCACCTCCCTTGCACTCACCGGGGTGACTCTTTTGGCATTTAGGGTATACCAGAAACTGTCCTGATCACTGAGGTCGCTAGTTGCTCCCCTGCTAGCTGGAGCTGTCACTGGACCTCTTCAAGCCCTTTCGCTGAGACGACTCCTCTCTGCTTCGTCCTAGGCTGTTCTTTAGGCTGCTCTCTGTAACTTGGAAGCTTCGTCCTAGCCTACTCAATATCTAGCGCCTTCGCCACCACCTCCTCATAAGGCACCCCTCGTGTCACAGCTATCCGCATACCTATATATATTTCTGGCTTCAGCCTCTATACAAATTGGTGCACTTTGTCCTCGTTCGGGCTCACCAGATGACTAGTAAATCGAGATAGCGCCTCGAACTGTCTCACATATTCGGCCACGGTGCATGTCTGCATCAACTTGGCAAACTCCACCATCTTCTGGGTTCTGGCTGAGTGGCTAAAATACTTGCTGAAGAATGTCGTCTTAAATTCCTCTCAAGTCATGGACTTTTTACATTGGTGGTCGCCTTCACCGAATCCCACCAAAATCGGGCGTCCCAGGCAAGGTGGAATGCCGCACTGGATACCCTTTCCTGCTCATCTACTTTGGCGTAATCCATCATGTCTTCCATATTTCGAATCCTCTCCTCAGCACTGAGTGAGTCCGAAGATGATCTGTCAAACACTGAGGGTCTGAGCCTGTGCAACCTATCACCCCCACGATCCGTCAAAGTCTCGGCACTAGACTAGCCCTGGTCCTCCCTAGTCATAAACCGCTCTAGCTGTTGTGACTGGCGGTTGACTAACTCGGTAAGCTATCTAATGACGTCATCCATATTGCCTACAGCTCTACACGTCTCTCTAACCATAATGTTAAACCTGTACACCACAACATCTACTGAGTCTAAATGAAAACTACGAGAGTTTTAAGAGATACTTACGGTTAGTGAAGCACTTCCATGCAGCGGCTGGTGGTATAAGGAGATCCATCAAATGACGTCAATCCCATGGTTCTTACACTCGTAAAATACCCTCTCCCCACCTATTAACCGTCCCCTCTACCTTTCCCCCAAGTAGTGTGGGAATTGTGACATGCCCCCTTGCCTTCACAATCTCACCCCTACTCCGGTCCGACATCCTCGTCGGCCACATTCCGGTTGGGTCAAGTCTCTGATACCATAACTGTAACGTCCCGAAAACCTACCCATTTTCGGTTCGTTCGCTACCCCGGGTCACCCACTGTGCACTTACTTCTCACATCGACAGAATTCGTATAAAATTTGAAACTTATGGTCCTCCACTTAAATCAGTACTTTTTGAAAACTATTTAAGAATGTTGCAGTGGAAAAGTCAATTTAAAACCAGTTTAAATAAACTTCGCTTTTTAAAACATAAAAATAAAGAGACCGGTCGACAACTGGAAGCGCCGGTCCACAATTGGGTCGTCTCGGGTTTTTCATCGGTCGACACTGACAAACGCCGGACGACACCAGGTTTCTATAGGGTCTTCTCGTCGGTCGACACCGGAAATACTGGTCGACACTTCTACGCTCATTTCAGAGAGTGGTCGATACACGCTTTCACAAGTCGACACCTTGATACTCTCTGCCCACGCAGGTCGAACCCCGCAGTCGACACCCTAACTGATTTTACACTAATCGGTCAACAACCACGGTCGCCGGTCGACACCTTATTGCTCTCTGCCAGCACAGGTCGAACCCCGCGGTCGACACTCACCTCTCATTTTACACGGACCGATCGACACCTATAGACTTTAGTCGACACTTTCAACCAGCAGCCTAAAAATAACAGCAGTTCAAAAGAAAATAGTTACAAAAACTTTCACGATTAAAACCACCGATTCGACATCGGAATCATTCAATCAAATTCTTTCAAATAGTTTAAAAATGCACCTATACATCAATCCCAACTATTAACATTCACCTCTATCCGTGCCTCAAAATCTATACGCTCGGCATCGATCTCTCAAAGCACAACTCCTGTAACCTACCTCCCAGCTTCTCTCCACGGGTTGGGCTGCCGCGACAAACTCCACCTGCCGACACACGGTATTACGCCGCCAACCGCCTACTCCTCCTGTTTAGGCTCTAGCAACTCACCTGCTAAAATCTCTACACTTATACCAAGGAACACACAAAATAAACCTAACGCTTAGTAAGTAGTGCAATATGAATACGTAAAATGACAATGCAATCTTATCACATGCAGTCTCTACATTGTCACTCATGTTGTGACAACCAGTGCCGCGTGGTACGATCGCACCATGATGAGACTGGACTCTCTCGCCACCTCACACCTTAGCACGTCGCCATCGTACCAGTTTCTCCAGCAACGCGGCCCTCAAACTGTACCCATGCGTCACTCTACGCATCGCAACCATTCCAGGGTGAGGCGGTACGCACTCGCTACACCACCCCCTGGTACGTCGCCACCGTCCCTGTTTCTCCAACAACGGGGCAAAAGCTGCACACATACGCATCGTACTCACCACCACACATCGCACTTCACATTTGCACATAAAACCATGATCAAATTTATTTTTGTTCCTGTTTCAAAAACATGATGCATGTCAACCAATACTCACGCACATCACAATCAATCAACACAAACCTAATGTTCCTCGGTGTAGGCCCACTTGGGCAAAACATATGCATACGCTACTTACCTAGTATCCTAGCTCTCCGTGGTGCTCGTTTAATTCGAAACCTACTAAACCTACAACAGAATCGGTTTCCTGTCAAAATTTATCTCACTACTCTACTTGTGTACTAAAATAACCATACTAGTACAACACTTCACAAACTCGGCAAAATCGTTCACTAATCAATCTCGGCTCCTAATTCACCTAACTTCCGATGTGCATAACTTTTGCGTCGGTTATCAGAATCAATTGATTCCACCGGCCAAACGCTCCAATCATAATCTAGTTCAACACTCCAAAAGGGTTTTTGAATTCGACGCTCGTAGCCTGACCAAAAATTCAATGTCAGTTTCGTTTTAGTGCTTAAAATCTCACATTCTCTGTCTATCAATAAAACTTAACAATTTCCTCATCCATCTATCACATTTATCCTCAATAACCAACAAAAATCAATAATAAACCCAATAAACACTCTAATCCTAAAACCCAAAATCTCTGTCCACCAATTTCTCCTCAAGCTCGAACACTAAACAAAAATTAAAGTATAAACTATTTAATCTGATCTTGAACCATTGAAATGGAAGAGAAAACCACAAACAATCACCGGCTAAATGTCGCGGCAAGGAGAAAATCGAAGGGACTAGCGCGGGTAGGGAGAAAACAGAGGAGTAGAGGGTTGTTCTACGAATCCCTCTTCTTTGATGACTTTCTATTTATTTTTTTTATAAAATAATAATAATAATAATAACTAATTACTATTTCACGATCACACTTTAATTCTTTAATACAACAGCTATCCAATCTGTTTCGGATTCCTAAAATTTTCTCGCAACCATTAGCCTCGAAATAATTTCCCAACTAACCTTACAAATTTCTCACTCTCCATTATGACCCTAATCCCGCCTCTCACCTCGTCGACAAACCGAAAACCGATACGATGAAAATACGGGGTGTTACAGCACGTACCCCACTAAACACAAAATATAAGCCTAAAACTTAGTAAGTAGTGCAATATGAAGATTAAAACCGCCAATGCAATTTTATCACATGCAGTCTATACATTCTCACTCATGTTGTCGTAACTAGTGCCGCATTGTACAACCGCACCAAGGTGAGGTTGTACTCTCTCGCCACACCTCCCCTTGTGCATCGCCACGGTCTCAGTTCCTCTAGCAACGAGGCCCACAAACTACACACATGCGTCAACACACAGCAACCGTCCACTGGTGAGGCTGGAATCACTCGACACATCACTCCCAGTCACGTCGCCACCGTCCTGGTTTCTCAAGCAACGGGGCTAGAGTTGCTCACCACAACACAAACACCGCAGCAGCCATCCCAGGGTGAGGCTGGACTCACTCGCCACTGTAACGCCTCAGAAACCCACACAGTTTTGAACTCGCTCTGCGCTATCACCACCTCTGTAGCGTCCCCGAGTCGTCCCCGAACCCGGGTCGCCAACCGTACACTCACTAATTTCCTCTATAAATTCATTACAAAATTTTAGAACTTTTGTTTCTCGACTTAAAATGGCTTCTTTGAAGATGTTTAAAAATGTCACAGCGAAAAACTTGATAAAAATCAGTTTAAATAAAATTTCACTTTAAAATAAAAAAAAGAAACCTGTTAACACCTGTAAATGTCGGTCGACACTTTAATTTTCTCTGCCCGCCCCCCGATCGAACCTCCCGGTCGACACCTCTACGCTCATTACACGGAGTGGTCGACACTTGTCTTCGCCGGTCGACACTATATTTCTCTCTGTCCGCCCCCAGCAAAACTCTGCGGTCGACAATATCACCAT
This sequence comes from Begonia peltatifolia, assembly GCA_022433055.1. Taxonomy (NCBI): domain Eukaryota; kingdom Viridiplantae; phylum Streptophyta; class Magnoliopsida; order Cucurbitales; family Begoniaceae; genus Begonia; species Begonia peltatifolia. The sequence goes on from CM039521.1 coordinate 9,546,765, forward strand.
TTTACACTAACAGGTCGACACCTAAAGACACCAGTCGACACTTTCTTTCTCTCTGTCCCCCATAAGTCGACCCTCGCGGTCGACACTTGTTTAGTTCGGTTGACACCTACATATACCAGTCGACACCTTGCACCAGCAGCCTAAAGAAAACACCAGTTCAAAAGAAAAACGAACGGCGAAAACTTCCACTATTAAAACCACAAAGTAATGACCGGTATATTTTAGACGAAATTTCCATAAGTAATTTCAAAACACGACTATATACCAATCCCAACTATAAATGTTCAAACCTGCCTATGCCTAAAAATCTATACTCTCGAAATGGACTCTACAAAACACAACTATCAGAACCTACAATCTGGCTGCACTACAGGGGTCGGGCCGTAGTGCATCCTGCCAACACATGGTAGCACACCGCCAGCCGGCTACTCATTCTGCTTGTACTATCGTAACTTACCAGCAGGAATCGCTGCACCTACCTCACAGAACACACAACATAAGCCTAACGCTCAGTAAGAAGTGCAATATGAAATGTAAAAACCAACAATGCAATCCTATAACATGCAGTCTCTACATTCTCGCTCGTGTTGTCACAGCTGGTGCCGAGTGGTACAGCCGCACCATGGTGAGGCTGTACTTTCTCGCCACCTCACACCCTGGCACGTCGCCATCTTCTTTGTTCCTGCAACAACGAGACCCTCAAACCGTACACACGCGTCACTCCACACACCGCAACCATACTAGGGTGAGGCTGGATGCACTCGCCACACCACCCCCTTACACGTCACCACCGTCTTGGTTCCTCCAGCAACGGGGGCAGAGTTGCCCACCACCATAAATACACCACAGTAGCCATCCCAGGATGAGGCTGGACGCACTCGCCACACCACCCTATTCCACGACACCACCAGCCTGGTTCCTCCAGCAACGGGACCAAAGCTAGGCACACACACATCGCAGCAGCCATCCCAAGGTGAGGCTGGACGCACTCGCCACACCACCCCCTGGCATGCTACCACCGTCCCGATTCCTACAGCACCGGGACCAAAGCTACCCACACACAAATCTTTCTCACTGCCATGCATCGCTCGTCACGTCCGCACATAAAACCATGCTCGAATTTATTTTCGTTACTCTTTTCAAAACATGATACATGACTGAACAAAAACATGCAAAACACACAATACCACCCTACTGTCCCATGGTGTAGGCCCGTAAAGGCGATGCACATGCAAACACTACTAAACTAGCCTCCTAGCCTTCCGTGGTACTCGTTTCTCACTTCCTCGGGCTCAACCTATCACATCAATTCACATCAAAACTCGTCTCACAACTCATCTTACGTATTAAAATTACGACTAATAACTCGATCAGCCAAAGCCCAACTAAGACGACTTGCTAACCCAAATTTCGGCAAAAAATCAACCTAACTACCAACGTATATAACTTTTGCGTCGGCTGTCGTATTCACTCAATTACAGCTGCTAAACGCTTAACTTATAATCTAGTTTAACATATCAAAAGATAATCTAAAACGAGTAACTCCAGCTAGGGCTAAAATCTGAAAACATAATAGGTTTTAGACCTAAATTCCTACATTCTCGATCTTTAAGCAAAACTCAACCATTTCCTCACTAATCCATCACATATATCGTCAATAACCTCACATCAATCAATGACAAATCCAATAAACACCCCAACTCTAAAACCCTAAATCTCTGCCCACCAATTTTTATCAAACTCAAATTCCTAACCCAAACTAAACCACAAAATACTCAACCTGCCTTAAACCGTAGTACTGCAGGGTAAAACAGAGGGGTGGCGTTGCGTAGATGAAGTGAGGATAGCTAAAGGGAGAATTCTAGCGTGGGGAGGGGAGGGTTTTTCTCTGCTGGGGAAGAGTGTAGAAGAAATCACCGAGGGGGTATCTACTCTCTATATCCCTTCTAATTTTAAAAAAATTTAATTAATTATATTATTTAATATAACTAATCCTAACTACCTTTTCACCCTTACCCTTTAATCTACTAGTTAAATCGTCATTCAATCCATTTCTGGTTGAACTCCTTAAATTTTATCATCTCCATTAGACTCGAAATAATCTTTTATCTACTATTACAAATTCTCCGCTTTCGATTACGAGCACAACTCCGCCGTTTACCAATACGAATTCTTGACAATTAAATTACAGAAATCCCGAGTGATACATTCCACCCTCCTTAAAAGAAATTTTGTTTCCAAAATTTACGTAACGAATAGCTCTGTGTATTGTTGCTCCATGTCCTGCTGCCTTTCCCAAGTGGTCTCCTCGTTATTGTGATTGCGCCACAAAACTTTGACTAACGGAATCTACTTGTTGCGCAACACTTTCACAGCAGATCCTAGTATGCTCACTGACTTCTTCTCTATATCTTGCCTTGCAACCACCTGAGAAGGATCACGCATACACTTGCTCAGCATAGAGACATGGATGACATTATGAACAACATTCATCGAGGAAGGCAACTGAATCTTCTAGGCGGTATTGCCAATCCTTTCCACATTAGGGAACAGTCCAACGTAACAAGGGTTGAACTTTCCTCACTTTTCGAACCTGACCACTCTCTTGAACTGGGAGATCTTCAAAAATATCTCATCGCCTTCCTCGAATTCCAACTCTCGCCGCCTCTTGTTTGCATAACTTTTTTGTTAACTCTGAGCTGCCTTAATACTCTTCCTTATAACAGCAACCTTGTCGATAGTTTGCTGTAGTATCTCCGGGCCTATGTGCCTTGCCTCTCCAACCTCGTTCTAATATAATAGCGACTTGCATTTTTTCCCGTACAGAGCCTCGTACGATGTCATACCAATGGTGGACTGATAGCTGTTATTATACGAAAATTCCACCAAAGGTAAGAACCTACTCCAAGCTGCCTGAAACTTCAATACGCAGGCTTTGAGTATATCTTCTAAAATTTGTATAGTTCTCTCCGACTACCCATTGGTCTGCAGAAGAAAGGTCGTACTGAAGTCCAACCGGGTGCCCATGGCCCTATGCAGAATCCTCCAAAACTTGGATGTAAACCTGAGGTGTTGGTCTGATACGATCGACACCGGGATCCCGTGCAGCCTGACTATCTCCTGAATGTACATCTGAGCGAATTGGTCTATGGAAAAAGTTATCCTCACAGGCACAAAGTGCGATGACTTTGTCAATTTGTCCACAACCACCCAAATCGCAACGTGGCCTTTGGCAGTCCGTGGAAACCCAACCACAAAATCCATAGTAACATGTTCCTACTTCAACTCCGGTATGGGCAGTGGCTGAAGCGTACTTGATGGTCTTTGATGCTCTACCTTTACCTGTTGGCACACCACGCATGCCTCAACATATTTGGCTAACTCCCGCTTCATATTAGGTCACCAATAGTGTAGCTTCAAGTCTCTATACATCTTGGTACTGCCTGGATGTACAGCGAAAGAGGAAGAGTGAGCTTCTGATAGTATTTCCTTCCTTAGCTCCTCATTCTTCGGGACGTACCACCTATCCCGGAACTTCAGAAGCCCATCCTTCAAATAACGGAGTACATTGCTAGCATTGGCCTTCATATCCGCCTTTAGCTCACTACACTCAGAGTCAGTTTCCTCAGCCTGCTTAATTCTGTCCATGATGGTCAACCTTAATGACATCGCCGAAAGTGTGGCTGGCAAATCAGAAACAACTTCTACGCCGAACTCCTGCATCTCAATCCTCAGCTCGGTAGGCATCGTTGGACTCATAGCAGACATCGAAGTTGACACTTGGCTCATAGCGTCTGCAACCACGTTCACGTTCCCCGGATGATACTTGATTTCCAAGTCATAGTCCTTAACCAGCTCGAGCCACCTCCTTTGTCTCAAGTTCAGCTCTTTCGGCGTGAAGATATACTTCAAACTCTAGTGGTCCGAGAAGATCTCGCAATGTTGTCAATACAAATAATGCCTCCAAATCTCAAATGCAAAGACCACTGCTGCCAACTCCAAGTCATGCGTGATATAATTCTGCTCGTATGGCTTCAATTGCCTGCAAGCATAGGCAATCACCCTTCCACTCTGCATCAACACGCAACCGAAGCCTACCCTATAGAAGCGTCACAATAAATGCTGAATTTCTCTCCCTCGACTGGCAGTACCAACAAAGGGGCTGTAGCCAACCTCTATTTCAGCGCCTGAAAGCTGTCATCGCACTCATCAAACCAACTATACGTCACGTTCTTTTTGGTCAATCGAGTCAAAGGGGCTGCGATCTCAGAGAATCCTTCAATAAATCTCTGATAGTATCCCGTCAATCCCAGAAAACTGCGTATCTCGCTGGCACTGGCCATTCCTTCACAAACGGAACCTTCACCGGATCCACTGAAATACCATCACAGGAGATGACATGCCCTAAAAATTTGATCGTATCCAGCCAAAATTCGCACTTATAAAACTTAACAAATAGTTAGTCCTGCCCTAGAGTCGTCAGCATGATCCTCAAGTGCTCTCTGTGCTCATCTTCACTCCGAGAGTATAGCAGGATATCATCAATGACCACTATCACAAATCTATCCAAGTGCTCACTGAATACTCGGTTCATCAGGTCCATAAAAGCAGCTATGACATTAGTAAGTTCGAACGACATCACTAAAAACGCATAGTGCTGTACCGCGTCCGGAAAGCTGTCTTAAAGACATCTTTCTCCCTAACCTTCAACTGATAGTAACTAGACCTCAAATCAATTTTAGAGAACACCGTGCACCTTGAAGCTGATCAAACAAGTTATCTATCCTTGGCAACAGGTACTTATTCTTCATTGTCAACTTATTCAATTCCTTGTAGTCAACACACATACGCAGGGATCTGTCCTTCTTTTTAACGAAAAGCACCGGCACACCCCACGGCGAGAAACTAGGGCGTATGAAGCCATTATCCGTCAACTCCTCTAATTGTACCCTTAAATCTTTAAACTTGGTAGGCGCCATCCTTTACAGGTTCTTACACACTAGTTCAGTCCCATGGTAAACGTCGATAATGAACTCAATTTCCCTGTCATTGGACAGACCTGGCAAATCCTCAAGAAATACCACCAGAAAATTCGATACAATGGGGATGTCCTAGAGTTAAAACTCGCCCTAAAACTGCGTGTCCAAGACACTAGCCAAGAATCTCATGCATCCACCTCATAACAACTGTTGGCCTCTGATTGACGACATTGGCGAAATCCTACCCAAACCTTTTCCTGCTCTTAAGGAGCAACTCTCTCCACTTGGGGGCCGAAAATGGATCTCTCTGGTCTTGCAATCTATTGTGCCATAATTTCTAGACAGCCATTCCATCCCAAAATAGCCTCATACCCTTTCATGTCGAGTATGATTAGATCAACATACAACCGTTTTTCTCCCACTGTCACAATATCACCTTGGACCACCTAATCTGAGCATAGACGCTCCCCCGATGGCAACAACACATCATAGAACTGCGCAAAATAGCTGGCCACTAAATTTGCCTTGACCACGAAGGTAGTAGACAGAAACGAATGCGTAGCACCCGTATCGAGTAGAGTATAAGCCGACATACTCGAAATAAGAATACTACGTGAGATCACCGATGGTTGGGCAGCATCATCCAGCTTAATGAGGGCAAAGACTCTCAGCGACACCCTCGCTGGGGACTTGCTCAAATTTGGGCCACTTCTAGCAAAATGCCCCACTTCATTGAAGTTGAAGCACCGATTATGTCGTGGCTTCTAACAATCTATAGACATGTGGCCCAACTCACTAAAGTTGTAGCATCGTTCTGAGCCCAACCTGCACTCACCAGGGTGACTACTCTGACACTTAGGGCATAGTGGAAACAGCCTGAACCCCTGCAGTTGCTTGTTGCTCCCCTTGTTGCTAGAGCTGTCATTAGTCCTCTTACGCCCCTTCTGCTGAGATGACTTTTCTCCGCTTGACTGAGGCAACAACTCCCTGAAAAATTTCCGGAGCTGCTCCTTAAGCGGCTCTCTGTAACTAGAAAGCTTTGTCATGGCCTCCTTAATGTCTAAGGCATTTGCCACCATATCCTCGTAAGGCATCCCTCGCATTGCAGCTATTTGCATACCCATGTATACATTTGGCTTCAGGCCCTGTAAAAATTGGTGTACCTTGTAATCGTTCAGGCTCACTAGGTGACTAGTAAATCGAGACAGCCGCTCAAATTGCCTCACAAACTCGGCCACGGTACCCGTTTGTCTCAACTGAGCAAAATCCGCCTTCTTCCCAATCCTGACTTAGTGGCTGAAATACTTGCCGAAGAACACCATCTTAAATTCCTCCCAAGTCATGGCCTTCACATCGGTGGTTTCCTTCACCGAATCCCACCAAAATCGGGCATCTTTGGCAAGGTCGAATGCCACACTAGATACCCTGTCCTGCTTGTCATTTTTTACGTAATCCATCATGTCTTCCTTACTTCGAATACCCTTCTCAGTACTGAGTGGGTCTAAAGATGATCCGTCGAATACTGGGGGTTTGAGCCTGTGCAACTTATCACCCACACAATCCGTTGAAGTCTGGGCACTAGACTGGCCATGGTTGTCCCTACTTATAAACCGCTCCAGTTGTTGAGACTGGCGGTTGACTAACTCCGTAAGTTGCCTCAAAGTGTCATCCATATCGCCCACGGCTATACGTGTCTCTCTAACCATGATGTTAATCCTGTACACAACCACATCTAGTAAGTTTAAACGAAACTACGACGGTTCTAAGAAATACTTGCAGTTGGTGGAGCACTTCCATGCTGCGACTGGTGGTATTAGGAGATCCATCAAACGATGCTGACCCCGTGGCTCTGACACTCGTAGCATACCCTCTTCCCTCCATCTAACCGTCCCTCTACCTCTCCCCCAAGCAGTGTGGGAACTGTGATAGGTCCTCTTGCCTTAACAATCTCACTCCTCCTCTGAGGGGCCCGACATCCTCGCGTCCACACTTCCGGTTGGGTAAAGGCTCTGATACCATATCGGTAATGCCTCAGAAACCCACGTAGTTTCCGACTCACTCTATTCTATCACCACCTCTGTAGCGCCCCACGTCGTCCCTGGACCCGGGTCGCAAACTGTACACTTACTCATTTTCTCGATAAAACCGTCCGACACCTGTAAACGCTGGTCAACACTTTAATTCTCTCCGCCCGCCCCAAGTCGAATCTCGCGGTCAACACCTCTGCGCTCATTAAACGGAGCAGTCGACACTTGTCTTCCCCGATCAACACTATATTTCTCTCAGTGCACCCCAGGTCAAACCCCGCGGTCGACACTATCACCATTTTACACTAACCGGTCGAAACCTAAAAACACCGGTCGACATTTTCTTTCTCTCTGTCCCCCATAGGTAGACCCTCGCGATCGACATTTGTTTAGTTCGGTGGACACCTACGCATACTGGTCGACACCTTACACTAGCATCCTAAAGAAAACACCAGTTAAAAAGGAAAATGAATGGCGAAAACTTCTACTTTAAAACCAAAAAATAAAGACCTGTATTTTTTAGATGAAATTTCCACAAGTAGCTTTAAGACACGATTATACACCAATCCCGACTATAAATGTTCAAACCCACATATGTATCAAAAGCTATACACTCGACATGTACTCTATAAAACACAACTCTCAGAACCTACCATTTGGCTTCACTCCACGGGTCAGGCCGTCCTTATGCATTCCACCTGCCAGCACATTGTAGCACGCCACCAACCACCTACTTATCCAGCTTGGACTTTCGTAACTCACCAGCAGGAATCTTTACACCTACACCACATAACATATGACATAAGCGTAACGCTCAGTAAGTAGTGCAATATTAAACGTAAAAACTAACAATGCAATCCTATGACATGCAGTCTCTACATTCTCACTAGTGTTGTCACAGCTGGTGACGCGTGGTACAGCCGCACCATAGTGAGTCTGGACTCTCTTGCCACCTCACAACTTGACACGTCGCAATCATCCCGGTTCCTCCAGCAATGAGGCCCTCAAACCGTACACACGCGGCACTCCACACACCGCAACCATTCCAGGGTGAGGTTAGACGAACTCGGCACACCACCCCCTGACACATTGCCAATGTCCTAGTTCCTCCTGCAATGGGGCCATAGTTGTCCACCACAACACCACAGCAGCCATCCCAAGGTGATGCTTGATGCACTCGTCACACCACACTCTAGCACGTCACCATTGTCCTGGTTCCTCCAGCAACGGGGCCAAAGCTGCCCACACACACATCACAGTAGCCATCCGAGGGTGAGATTAGACACACTGGCCACACCATCCCTTTGCACGTCACCACCGTCCCGGTTCTTGCAGCAACGGGGCCAAAGCTGCCCACACACATCATTCTCACCGCCACGGATTGCACTTCACGTTTGCACATAAATCATGCTCAAATTCATTTTCGTTACGCTTTCCAAAACATGATGCATGACTTAATAAAAACATGCAAAACAGACAATACCACCCTACCGTCCCATGGTGTCACACCCCCAATTTCTCACCTCGAAATTTTTCACCTCCGTTGGGTGTGCGGCGTCAAGTCCCCGAATTGACCAGCCTTCTCCCATTGTAGATGCGGAATAACAAACTGAGCGGCACAAGTGTTTACGGGGAAAACCCCCAACCCTCTTTACATTCCGAATATAAAGACTAGGAAACTCGCTCGAGGAACACCACACAATAGCACAAGGATCCTTTCTCGGATTTCACCCCCTTGGCTCGGTGTCTCAAGAGGTGTATATATACAAATACACATGATGGCCCGACCATCTAACCCGGCATAAATGTGCCCCACATAAATGTGCCCCATTGATGCCTGCCGCTCGCACGCCATCAATGCCCACCGCGCTAGCGCCATCAATGCCCACCGGGCACGCATCATCAATGCTTGTCGCTCGGGTGCCTTCAATGGACGCCCATGTGCTCCGTGCTTGGCCGCGAGGCTTGCCCACCTGCGCCTTGCCTGGAACCATGCAACCTGCGCCTGGCGCCCTATGCCAGCGCCAACCAGCACGCCGTGTCCGTCCCGCATGCCTGCCGCGTCTCGTGTCCACCTAACGCCCCGATCCAACGGCTAGCTTGCCGAGGTGTAACGCCCCACCAACGGCTATGTCCGAGCGTAACGCTCGTGCGCCAATGGCTATCCCCAAACCGTAACGCTTGCTTAAAGGCTATCACCAAGCCGCGTCTGCTCCGCATGCGCCACCTGTGCACCCTCATAAATCCAGCGCCTTGATGGTGTGTAACGCCCTGGCTGCGTGCATCGCATGCGCCAATCGAGTGCTGTGTGCAACTCCCGCACACTAAGTGCTCGCCCAACACTTAGCCATTTCAGCACTTTCGGTAAATGCCCCGGATCTGCCTTCTTAACCCATGTTTGCCTCATGGGTTGCGCACCCAGTGCGTCTTGGCGGGTCGCGCGCCCAGCTGCTGCTCGCCCATCGTGGGCCGCGCGCCCACATGGGCCGTGCCCATCTTCGGTGCCCCGCGCGCCCGAGGAGTAGCCCAGCTGCAGCTCCTTCTTTGGGCGCCTGGCCCTGTGCCCTTCTCGGCCACTTAGTCCTATCCGCATCCGATGTGTCCAGTGGTGCTGCCCTCTCAGCACCTCAATCGCACATGGTTCCGACTGTGTGCGCGCCCATGCCCCTCGGAGTTGTGCACAGCCTGGCTCTGCCCTTTGTCCGCTCAAGCATCCTCCTTGGCATCCCGCACATCTAGCACCACTCGTGAGATATAACTGCCCACGTCTGGCTTTGCACTGTGCCTGCTTAGTGCCATCCTCGGCCACTACGTGCTACGTGCCCCTGCCATGCACCGTGTCAGATATCACCCCACCGTGCCATCTTCCCACATGTTGGACCGATGTATGCTCGGTCCCCGCCTCGCATACCTTAGCTAGCTGCCCCCGACTAGCTTTGCCTTGATGAGACACAGCCAACCCGTCTATTGCGCCCATCAAGAAATGAGAGTGTAACACATGGTGTGGGCTCGTAAGGGCGATGCACATGCAAACACTACTTACCTAGCATACTAGCTTTTCGTGGTGCTCGTTTCTATCAGTTCCTCAGGCTCAATCTATCACATACCAATTCACATCAAAACTCATACCACGTTTTAAAATTACGACTAATAACTCTATTCGCCAAAGCCCAATTAAGACAGCTCGCTAACCCGAATTTAAGCAAAAAATTAACATAACATTCAACGCACGTAACTTTTGCGTCGGTTGTCGAAATCACTCGATTTTAGTGGCTAAACGCTCCACTCATAAACTAGTTGAACATACCAAAAGAGAATCTAAAACGATCAACCGCAGCTAGGGCAGAAATCCAAAAACAGAATAGGTTTTAGCCCTAAATTCCTACATTCACGATTTTCAGCAAAACTCAACAATTTACTTACCAATCCATTACATTTATCATCAATAACGTCACAACAATCAATGACAAATCCAATAAACACCCCAACTCTAAAACCCTAAATCGCTATCCACTAATTTTTATCAAACTCTAATTCCTAACCCAAACAAAACCACAAAATACTCAACCTGCCTTAAACCGTTGTAGTGGAATTTAAAACGGAGGGATGGCAATGCGTCGACGGAGAGAGGATCGCTGAAGGGAGAATTCTCACGTGGGGAGGGGAGGGTTTTTCTCTACGGAGGAAGAGGGGAGAAGAAAATCACCGAGGGGGTTTCTTCTTTCGATCTGCCTTCTTATTTTAAAAAAATTTAATTAATTATATTATGTAATATAATTTATTCTAATTACCTTTTCACTCTCACTCTTTAATTCATTAGTTAAACTGTCATTCGTTCCATTTTCGGTCTGACTCATAAAATTTTCTCTTGCACATTAGCCTCAAAATTATCTACTAGTACAAATTCTTGACTCTCGATTCTGACCACAACTCCGTTGTTTACCAATACGATTTGCCAAAAATTAAATTATAGAAATCTCGTGTGTTACCCACCTTCTAACACGTCGCCACTGTCCTGATTCCTCTAGCAACAGGCCCAAAGCTGCCCACACGCACATCGTAATCACCGCCCACATGCACATCGTAGTCACACTTCATGTTCGCACATAAAACCATGCTCAAATTCATTTTCGTTACACTTTTCAAAACATGATGCATGACTGAAACAAAACATGTAAAACATACAATCCATCCTTACTGTCACACCCCTAAATTCGTACCAAGAATTTTTGCTTTCTTGATGGGATGTGCGGCGCCAATTCCCCGACTTGACTAGCCTTCCTACTCGTTGGTGCTTGCGGTATTTAACTAGAAAGTGAGACAAGTGTTTACGGCAGGAAAACCTCCCAACCCTCTTTCTATTCCAAACAAAAAGACTATGGTACTCGCTCATGGCACACCACAATAGCTCTAGGAACTCCTTTCTCGGATACCTTTAGCTTGGTGGCTCATCAAGCTTTTATACACAAAATGGCTTAGCCATAAGTTACAATGTACATCAATGTGTCGTCCTCACTTAATGCATTCGGATGCCCCTCTTGAATGTTGGCTGCGCGCTCGCCTTGAATGCTCGCCGCCCGCCTGGTGCGCGCAGACATTGATGCTTGCCGCGCGCCATCAATGTCTGTCGTGTGCGCGCCATTAATGCATGTCGCGTGCACTAAGGCTCGATCCCCAGTCTGCCCAGCGCGCCCCGACTGAAGAGTGCATCCTGCGCCCAGCGCCCTGCGCCAGTGCCTATCCTGCACGCCGTGTCCGTCCCATGTGCCTGCCGCGTCCCGCGCGTGCTCATAACGCCTTGCGCCAACGCCTAACTACCGAGGTGTAATGCCCCACCAATGGCTATGTCCGGGCACCAACAGCTATGTCACCTGCCGTAACGCCCTAACAGCTATCCCCAAGCCGTGTCCAGGCCGTGTCTCCTCTGTGTGCACCAACTGCGCGCCCTAATATCTCCAGCGCCCTGCTGGTGCGTAACGCCCCGGCTACGTGCACCGCGTACCGAGTGCGCCCCGTGTGCACACCGCATGCGTGTAACTGCTACCTCACCAAATGCCATGCCCAACACTTAGCCATCTTAGCACTTACTTGCATAGTTTCACGGATCTGCCCTCTGGCTCATGTCTGCTTCATGAACTGCGCACCTTTTGCGACTTAATGAGCCGCGCGCCCTTTGCGGGCCGCACACCTCTTGTTGTCGCGCACCCGAGGAGTAGCCTGGCTCCTGCTCATGTTTGGGCCAATTGGCCATTGCCTTCATGTACCATGGGAAATGGGGCGTAACAATCTACCCCCACCGTATGAAGTCGACGGCCTCATCGACACCCAAGCTAGGTAGTTAGTGATCTGCCCCTCGAATTGCCATAGGTTGAAATCTCTCTCCCTTTTGGCCTCCTCTTCATCTTCCCATTGCACTTAAAATTCTCGCCGCTCATCCTTCTTGCTGCACCGCATGGTTCGGTGATCAAGGATTTTTGTGATCTTTTTCGAGAACTCCACCCGCACCTCGGGTGGTGCTCTTTGCACTTGTAGCTGATCCCCATGGTGATAAGGTTTTAGAAAACTTACATGGAAGGTCGGATAAACTTTTAGCCTCTCTGGAAGTTGTAATCGGTACGTCACCAACCCAACTCTCTTGGTAACCACGAATGATCCCTCATATCTTGGAAGTAGCCCCTTGTGGAATCCATGATGCTTGACTTTCTTCCAAAGTTGTAGACTGAGTTTCAAGGGATCCTTGTCCCCTTCTTTGAACTCCAGCATCCTCCTCCTCCCATCAACATACTTCTTCATCCGACGTTGTGCCTTTGCTAAGCTATCTTGGGCTTGCTCAATAAGCTCTTTCCGATCCAAGCCATATTGATACGCGGTCGGGCAAGAGCCCCGTTCCTCCCTACTTTATGCGATCACTAGTGGTGTAGCTGGCTGAAATCTGAGTGTTAGCTCCGCTGGACTTATCTCGGTCGATGAGGACTTCTGTATGTTGTAAGAGAATTGAGCAACATCCAATAGCTCCAACCAATTCCATTGAGTAGCCAACATGAAATGCCGCAAGTACTCCTCGAGTATTGCATTAGTGCGCTCCGTTTGCCTGTCGGTCTGAGGGTGATTTGCTGTGGAAAACTTGAGCTCCGTCCCCAATAATTTGAACAATGTTGTCCACAACTTGCCGGTGAACCTTGGATCCCTGTCATTAATGATCTCACGGGGGAGTCCAAATATTTTCACCACTCCCTTCAAAAAGTACTCCGCCGCGTCATGTGCCGAGCAACCCTTCGGCACTCCCATGAATATATCATACTTGGAGAACCGATCCACCACGACCATGATTGTTCCCATCCTCCCGATTGATGGAAAGCCCGTGATGAAGTCCATTGAAACCGAAACCCTATTCTTGTGCAACCAAGTGAAGTAAAACTCGGCCAAGAATTTCTGCCACCACGCTTGCTTAGCCGACAACTTCTTTTGCGTCTGGAAATATGTGTTGGCGACATTCTCCGTCACCACAACGAACTTGGTTCTCAACAAATAGTGCCTCCATGTCATAAGGCAATTACTTACTGCCACCATCTCTTTCTCGTGGGCCAAATACCTCTTTTCCGCCCCTTTGAGCTTGCGGCTCTCATTTGCCACTGCATGACTGTCTTGTGTTAAGACCCCCCCAATAGCCCTGTCCAACACATCGGTGTGCACCTCAAATGGTTCTGCAAAATTCGGCAACTTCAACACCAGTTCGGAAGACACCGCCCTTGAGTTGCTCGAATGCTTCTTGGCATGAGTCCGTCCATTGCCAAGTGTGCTCCTTCCTCAACAAGTCTGTCAATGGGCTTGCTATTCTTGAGTAGTCCGCAATGAACTTGCGGTAGTAGTTAGCTAGACCCAAAAATGATCTCAACTCGGTTACCTTGGTGGGCGCGGTCCATCCATTGATTGCCTCCACCTTTCGACCATCCATGCGAATCTCACCTCGTCTTATGTAGTGGCCGAGGAAATTGATCTCCTTCGTGCCAAATTCACACTTCTCCCGCTTCACATACAATGACTGCTGCCGTAGCCGCTCAAACACTTGCCTCAAATGTTGTATGTGCTCCTCAAGTGACTCGCTGTAAAAGACTATGCATCCAGGTAGACCACAACATAGCGATCCAAAAAGTCGTATAGCACCTCGATCATTAGGTTGCAAAATGTGGTCGGCGCATTGGTTAGGCCGAAGGGTATAACTAGAAACTCATCGGACCCGTACCGTGACACCATAGCAGTCTTTGCCTCGTCACCATCCGCGATCCGCACCTACCAATATCCTAACCGCAGGTCCAACTTGATGAAGTAGGTCGCCTTCGCCAATCTGTCAAACTGGTCACTTATATTAGGAATCATGTACCTTTTTTTATGGTAACCTTGTTTAGCGCTCGTTAGTCTACGCACATCCGAGGCGCCCCATCCTTTTTTCGCTGAAATAGTACCGGTGCCCTATATGGCACCTTGGACGGTTGGATGTAACCTGCCTCCAACAGCTCGTCTAATTGCCTCCGTAGTTCTGCCAACTCCGGAGTTGACATACGATAAGGTGCTTGTGCTGGTGGAACTGCCCCTGGTTCTAGCTCAATCTTGTAATCCACACCACGCTTTGGTGGAAGCGTCTTTGGTAGCTCCGATGGCATCATATCCTCGTACTCCTTGAGTACTCGTAGCACTTCTCTAGTCACCTTGCTAGTCTGGTCCTCCTTGATCTCCCTCAACATTGCCAGAAAGGTAATCTCGCCCTTCTTAAGGTCCACCTTTAGTTGAAGAGATGACTGCATAATATTACCTCCGCGTGTCTCTGTTTTGACCATGCACGGTGCTAGGTCATCTTGGAGCACCAATACGCCAAGATGTGGCAAGACCATCGCCTTGGCTTGCCGGAAGAATTTGAGCACAAAAATAAGCTCAAAATCGTCTAGTGGGACCACCATGAGTGGGCACTCCCGTCGCCACTCTCCCACACTCATCAAAGGTTTAGTCATACCTTTAATAGGCTGTGCCCCTTAGTTGTTAGCCTTAATGCTCGTGTCACTCTTGGCTAGCTCCAAGCCAAGTTCTCTCGCCTTCTCGCTCGAGATGAAATTGTTGGTCGCCCCGGTGTCCAACATAGCGCGGATCTGTCGCCCTTGGATCTTCACATCGACATACACTAGTCCACTTTGTGTTAGCCCCATGCCTCCACTAGAGATAGCATTGACAAGCTACATTGGATTCACCCATGGTTTGTCTTCCTCCTCGGATTCACCCCCTTGCATGCGTACTGCGGATAATGCTCCCGCCTCAGTCATTCCCTTGCTTAGTGGGAGCCGCCACATATAAAGCAACCTGTCTTCTTCTTTTGGGAGTGATCAGCTCCCTTAGAACTTGAAGCTTTATAGGGCGCCTTACCTTTGTCCGTGCCTCCTCCACTTGCCTTGCCTTCGCGCCTATCTTCCTTGTCTTTCCTTCTTTTCATCGAAGGAGCAGTCTTGTAGTCCACAAGACTCTCGGCAACCAAAATAGCTGCTAGCACGTCCTTCACTCCATGCCGTCTCAACTCCGCTTGGGCCCACAGTTGTAGCCCCGTCAATCTTATCGTTGTCATGCATGTTGTTGATGTGGAGTAGTTGTGAGCTGAATTCCCTCATGTAGTCGTTCACTGTGCCTGTTTGTCGTAGCTTTCTTAGCGCCTCCTTCGCGGTCCATTCCGAATTGATCGGTAAGAATCGATCTTTTAGCTCGCTCTCCAGCACCTCAAATGTGTCAACAAGTGGCTCCCGGTTCTGGTTTTGGCGCCACCATAGTTTTGCATCACCTCCCAAGTACATGCTTGCAATCATGACATGGCTTTCCTCCCCGATGCTAGCAGCCATGAAGTACTGCTTCATGTCCCAAAGAAATTTCTCCAACTCCTTTGCATTGTAATTACCATTGTAAGGTTTAGGCTCCGGTACCTTATATTGTGCCACCGAGATAGCTAATCTTCAACTTGAGCCTCCAACTGCGTTCTTGCTTATCTTGGCAGGCTCCTTGTCTATGCGATCAACGGTGTCCGCGACATTTTGTTCGATAGCTAAATTGTTCGCCCCCACCGATGCTTAGAAATCGCCCATTTCCTTCTTCATCAGTCGAAGGTCCACCACCAATGGCCTATCCTCCGATGTTGCCATTGATATACCGACAAAGCTCTCCAACACGTCGAGCCTTGCAAGAATAGCCTCAAAGTTTCCTTGCTCTAGAGATTCCATCTTTGTGGTTGGCCGTGCTCTAATACCAGTTGTCACACCCCTAAATTTGCACCTAGAATTGTCGTATTCTTGATGGGATGTGCAGCGCCAAGTCGGCGACTTAACCAGCCTTCCTGCTCGTTGGTGCTTGCGGAATTTAACTAGAAATTGAGATAAGTGTTTACGGTAGCAAAACCTCCCAACCTTCTTTATTTTCCAAATAAAAAGACTAGTACACTCGCTCACAGCACACCACAATAGCTCTAGGAACTCCTTTCCCGGATAGCTTTACCTTGGTGGATCATTAGGCTTTTACATACAAAATGGCTCGGCCATAAGTTACAATGGATATCAATGTGCCGCCCTCACTTAATGTCCTCGGATGCCCCTCTTGAATGTCAGCTGCACGCGTGCCTTGAATGCCAAGCGCACCCCAACTGAAGAGTGCATCCCGCGCACAGCGCCCTGCGCCAGGGCCTATCCGGCACGCCGTGTCCGTCCCGCATGCCTGCCGCGTCCCGCGCGCTCGTAACGCCTCGTGCCAACGGCTAACTGCCTAGTTGTAACGCCCCACCAACGGCTATGTCTAGGTGCCAACGGCTATGTTACCTGCCGTAATGCCCCAACGGCTATCCCCAAGCCGTGTCTAGTCCGTGTCTGCTCCGTGTGCGCCAACTATGCGCTCTCATAACTCTGGCGCCCTGCTAGTTCGTAACACCCCGGCTGCGCGCACCGCGTGCGCCAGCCGCGTGCCGAGTGCGCCCTGTGTGCACAACGCGTGCATGTTACTACTGCCTCACTAAATGCCCTGCCCAACACTTAGCCATTTTAGCACTTACTTGCATAGTTTCGTGGATTTGCCCTCTGCCCCATGTTTGGTTCATGGACTGCGCACCTTGTGTGACTTAGTGGGCCGCGCGCCCATTGCGGGCCGCGTGCCTCTCGCTGCCGCGCACCCGAGTAGTAGCCCAACTCCTACTCACCTTTGGGGCAATTGGCCCTTGTCTTCATGTACCATGAGAAATGGGGCGTAACACCTACCATACCATGGTGTACGCCAATAAAGGCAGTGCACATGGATACACTACTTATCTAGCCTACTAAGCTTTTGTGGTGATTGATCTATGTCCAACACTTGGGATCAACCTATCACATTACCAATTCGCATTAAATTTCATCTCACAACTCATTATACGTACTAAAATTACGACTACTAACTCAATACATCAAAGCCTGATTAAAATGGCTCACTCACCCATCTCGGCCAAAAATCAACTTAACTTCCAACGCGCATAACTTTTGCTTCGGTTATCGGAATCGCTCGATTCTAGCGGCTAAACGCTCCACTAACAACCTAGTTTAACATAACAGAAGCATTTCTTAATGGGTAATTACAGCTAGGGTGGAAATCCAAAAGAAACAAAATTGATTTATGCCATAAATTCTACATTACTTGGTTTTTCAGCAAAACTCACTATATTTTTCACATTCTAACTTATTAAGAATAATTTAACAACAATTAGAGGTTTCAAATTCAGAAAAATCCAAATTGCATCGAACACACTCTCGGTTTTTCTTCCAAAATTCTGAAATTCACTGTCCGCGGTTCAAACGTTCGCAACTCACCACTAAACGCTCTATTTTAGTCCAAAACCATAAGAAATCGAAACGCCATTGAATCTCCATACTCGACCACCAAAACGAAGAGCAGAGGAGAGAAAAATGCTTACCGTAGGGGGAGATCATATTTTGCGCGTCGACGGAAAGAGAGAAAGCTGGGAGGGGCAAATTCGATTGCGGGCGTGCACGATTTTCTCTCGCAGGAGAGTAGTAGCAAGGGTGTTTCTACGAGAAACCACCAAACATCAGTTAAAAAACTAATGATTCCCATTTTTTTTGTTAAATTACACTTTTAATCCACCAAAATTCCGTCAAATTACATCCTTTCACCTCCAAAACTCTAAAATTTTCTTCGGAGTTCACTCCTAACTTTTCCTCTAATTAATTTATCTGATAAATCTCTCGCATAACTCACGCGGGAATCTAAAATAACTCCGGAAAATTCCAGGTCATTACACTTTATCTAACTCACATTGTCACACTCTTATCTCTTGTGCATGTAATGATTCACGTGAAAGATTAGAGCATGTAATTGAAAGCTTAAAGTGGGAAGTGGAGACTCGAGATATATAGCAACCAAGGCACGTCCTTGCTTGGGAAGCAACCATTGAAGACCATGATGCTTTTAAGGGAATTTGTCTTTCAGAGCAAACTTCCATATAATGTTTTTATTTTGAACTTATTGGGCAAACATTGGCCTTCTTCTTAAACTCATTATTTTATGTATGCATTACGCATTTAGGACTAAATTGAATGGTTAGTTTAGATGATAGAAAGGTTATGGCATTGGCTTATTTTGGAGTACCAAACCGAGAATGCATGACATGCACATTCTCGTGAATGGGAGGAGAGCTGCACGATGGAGCTTCCATTCTTTCCCGATTTGGCCACACCCGTGGCTGCCCTTTGAAGATGCTTGTCCCCTTTACCTTTTTGGGGAGAAACATGAATCCATGACTTGTCATTCAGCTAGCCATTGATCGCACGTTGGCTCCCTCTATTTTGGCTGCACAATACCTCACCAATGGCCGATTACAAGCCACCATTCTTCTACGTTTTGAAGACCAAAGCTCAAGCCTTAAACCCCTCCATCCTATGTCTATATAAGCATAGCATTGGTGTTTGTATTTTGGTTGGCAAACTTTATGAGCATCGGCATGTTTCTCTAGAGAGAACCGAAGGAGCTACCACCTTCATCAAGGTACGTGTTTGGTTTCTTGAAACCGATTAGGAGAAGTCTCCTAGCTTGACAACTCAAAGTTGTTGCTCAAGCTTGTGTTCCAATCTTCTTTCCTCCATTTCAAGGGTTGGAAACAATAACAGAGTGGCCAAAAACCAGTTCCCCAAGTTGAGAAATGTTCCTTGGAAAGATTATTATTGCCGAAAGCATCATCTTGACTTATCGGCCAACTTGCGAGTTTTGTGCATAAGTTTTTCATTTTCAATCAACTTGGACCACGACCTCCACCGTCACACACCTCAGTTACTCTACTAATCACATGCAAAATTTGGTTTCATTCTAAGCACATTCGGTTATTCATTTTTCCATTTTCACGACGGTTTCTAAGCTTGGAAGGCCCCAAGGGCCTAATCGATCTTTTAATTGTTTTTGAGGGAAGTTACGATTGAGCTTAAGTCCTTAATAAACCTCATGTAGAATCAGGCTAGTCCATAAAAACTACACACTTTAGATACTTCATTAGGTGTAGGTCATTCCTTGATAGCCTTAACCTTTTCTTCATTTGTCACACCACTGACAGCAACATCCCTAAAACCTCTCTCTCTCTCTCTCTGTCTTGCTCGACTCATTTTAACGATACTATTATCATTTAATTATATTCAAAATAACATTTGTAATTATAGAAATTTTCAACTCGCTTCGAAAACAACCTACGCCCAAAAAGAAAACATTCCAAAAGAAAACGTATAAAAGCCCGACATAAACAAGCAGCGGAAAACATTTACGTATCATTGGGGTTTTAAAAAAACAACAAAAAGAGTTTAAACTGTAAACTCAAAAAAAGAATCGGTAGTACTCGACGCACGCCCCACGTGCCGTGCGCCTGTGGCTCGGCGTTCACCAGGCTTCGCGTGCCCAAGTGCCGTGCACTAGTGCTCGATCCCGCGCGCCAACGCGGGTGCCCCACTAAGCGCCGCACGTGCGCGCACCTGCCCTGCACCAGCGCCGCATGTCCTAGGCGTAGCGCACCTGTACTTGAACCCTCACTCGACGCCGCGCGCCCACACACCCGAACTACACAAGCACTGCATGACCCGGCAGCCGCTCACCCCCGCACGCGCACCCTCAATCGGCACCGCGCTTGCGCACGCCTACTCTGCACCAGCGCCGAGCACCACAAGGGCTGTGCGCCCCACGCTCACCCTCACTCAGCGGTGCCCGTACGCGCGTGCCCTCAGCGCCGTGCCCTGGCGCGACGCCCCCCACGGGCATGCCTTACCACTCGGCGCTACACGACCCTCGTGCACGCCACCTCTGACATCATACATCTCTTCCGAAATTTTGGCATAGTAACGCATAAAAATGGCTATCCCCATAACAAACTAAACCTGCATACAGTTCACCAAACCACTATCACAAACGATCAATCAAAACTATCCAGAAATTTCCAGGGGAAATCAAAATTTAAAGAGAATGAATTCAGTGACTAATAACGAAGAAAATCCACAATTTAGAGCAATAAAATGCTCATAGATATAATATATACACGGATTACCCAATCGACTAAAATGCCCCAAATCCTAAAAATAATGACCAACAAAATGAAACCCTCATCACCACCTATTGTCTCGACTAGTCAGGTCACCCTACTAATTCCCCGTCTGGTGCCTCGTTCGCGCGCCACCAACTATCCTCTTTCTCGAGACTAGGCTTTCGCATCTCACCAACAGTGAATTCAACACTTACACCACTAAACATAAAACGTAAGCGTAATGCTTAGCAAGTACTGCGATATGAAAAGTAAAAAGTTGCTTAGCAAGTAGTGCGATATGAAAAGTAAAAAGTGACGATGCAATCTTATCACATGCGGTCCCTACTCTCGCACTCATGTTGTCAAAACATGTGACGCGAAGTGCAGCCGCACAAGGGTAAGGGTGAACTTCGTGCCACACTATATCCTTACGCATCACCGTCGTCCCGGACTCCCTAGTAACGAGGTCCACGAGCTACACACACACTCCTCCACACCGCAACAACCCCAGGGTAAGGATGGAACTCGCATCACGCTACACCCTGACGTGTCGCCACCGTCTCTGACTCCCCAGCAACGGCACCCAATTGCCTACAACCTCCGTACCACACTAGCCATCCCAGGGTGAGAATGAACCTCGCGCCGCCCTACACCCTGACACGTCACCACCATCCTAGTCTCCTCAGCAACGGGGCCAAAGCTGCCCACACACCCATCATCCTCACCATAACATGGCCATTCCACTCCGTAATTCAAAACATGCTCAAATTCATTTTTGTACCATTTCGAAACATGATCCACGACAAAGCAGTAAATGCACACATCCCAACACACAACCAATCCTAATGTTCTGTAGTGTAGGCTCACATGTGCAAAACACATGCAAACACTACTTACCTGGCGTGATTAGCTTCTTGTGGTGCTCCATTTTACCAAAAAATGGCTCAACCTAAAACAAAACCACCCTTAATTAAAACTCATCCCAAAACTTGTATTACGTATTAAAATTAGGGTCACTAACACCATGCACCAAAGACTAACCAAAATAGCTCACCAACCCAACTCGGCCCAATAACCAACATAAACTTCGAACACGCATAACTTTTGCATCGGTTATCGTAATCGCAAGATTAAAGCGGCTAAATGATCCACTAATAAGATAGTTTAACATACTAAAACAACCAGGTTAGGCTAAACAACTAACCGTAGCTAGGTTAAAACTCACAAAAACATAACCAGGTTTCGCACTAAAATGCCCAAAATTTTGAGTTTAATTCAACTTCACCAATTTCTTCACCCAATAGGTCACATTTCATTCATTGAAACATAGTATAATCAAAAGTGAACAATTCAGCTCAAAACCGAAACACACCTTGCACAACTCCTCTAGGCTCTCCCAAAGAATTCGGGCATCACTGCCCATTAATGATCACCCACTTCACCTCCCTAACTCTGTCATATTTTTGCCACAATTCAACCTGAGAATCGCCCCTACCCATTTCACCAATCAGACTACCCCTCGGCCGATTAATAGAGAGGAAACAGGGAGGAGAAACTTACCTGTTTTTGCACGGAAATGATGAGGAATAAGGAGGGCTCAGCTCGCTGGAGCTTGCTCATCAGAATGGAGGTGAGAATCTGGTGGTCACCGAAAGAAGGATGTCGCTCGGATTTGCCCTTTTTCTGCTCGATTGCTCCTCGCTCGGCACAGAATAAAAGCAGAATGGCTTCTTCATGAAGCCATTCTATTTTTTTTGTGTGTGTATATATATATGTGTGTGTGTATATATATATATATATATTTTTTTTTTCTTTTAACGAATTATCAAATTGCCCTCACGTGTTTTGAACCTCCGTATTTCTGCTAAATTCGATTCCTTTCTAAATTTCTTAAAATTAATAAGCCTATTAAAATTTCCAACGAAATTCTCTTGGGATATTAAAAATAATCCAATGAAATTCTGAGTTATTACATCCTCCCCACCTTACAAGAATTTGGTCCTTAAAATTTACATACCAAATAGCTCAAGATACTGTTGGTCCATGTTCTGTCGCCGCTCCCAGGTGATCTCCTGCACACCATGATTGCGCCACAACACTTTGACCAATGGAATCTCTTTGTTGCGCAATACCTTCACGGTAGACTTCAGAATCCTCACCGACTTCTCCTCGTAAGTTAGCGTTGGTTGTATCTCTATATCTTGCTGTGGAACCAATTAAGAAGGATCTCGCACGCACTTTGTCAATTTTGAGACGTGGAAGTCATCGTGTATAGTATCTATCGAAGAGGGCAAATGAAGCTTGTAGACGGTTCTCCAAATACTGCTGATAATCACAAATGGCCCCACATATCGAGGGTTGCGCTTCCCTCTCTTCCCAAACTCAACCACCCCTTTGAATGGTGAGATCTTTAGAAATACCTCATCACCCACGCTGAACTCCAACTCCCGCCGCCTCTAATATGCATAGCTCTACTGCGAACTCTGAGCTACCTCGATGCTCTTCCTTATAATAGCAATCTTGTCGACAGTTTGCTGCAGTATCCCCAGGCCTATGATTCTCGCCTCACTAACCTTAACCACATATAATGGCGACCTGCACTTCCTCCTATACAAAGCCTCTTACGGCGCCATGTCAATGGTGGACTAATAGCTGTTATTATAGGAGAACTCAACCAAGGACAAAAACCTGCTTTAAGCCGCCTGAAACTCCAACACACAGGCTTTGAGCATATCTTACAATATCTGTATGGTCCGCTCTGACTGCCCGCCAGCCTGAGGGTGGAAGGCCATACTAAAATCTAACCTGGTACTCATGGCCTTATGCAGACGCTTCCAGAACTTAGATGTAAACCTGGGGTCTCGGTCTGACATTATCGACACCGGGATCCCACATAGTCTCACCACCTCCTGAATGTACAACTGATCAAACTGGTACATGGAATAAGTCATCTTCACAGACAAAAAGTGAGATTACTTCGTCAACCTATCCACAATCTCCCAGATCGCATCGTGGCCCTTGGCAGTCCTCGGTAATCCAACTACAAAATCCATAATAATATGCTCC
Source organism: Begonia peltatifolia (assembly GCA_022433055.1). Taxonomy (NCBI): domain Eukaryota; kingdom Viridiplantae; phylum Streptophyta; class Magnoliopsida; order Cucurbitales; family Begoniaceae; genus Begonia; species Begonia peltatifolia. The sequence continues at coordinate 9,570,398 of CM039521.1, forward strand.
CATTTCCACTCCGGTATAGGCAGTGGCTGAAGCGTACCTGACGGTCTCTGATGCTCTGCTTTACCTGTTGGCACACCACGCAGGTCTCAACATACTTGGCTACCTCCCACTTCATATTAGGCCACCAATAGTATTGCTTCAATTCCCTGTACTCCTTTCTCAGCTCCTAATTTTTTGGGACGTACCTCCTATCCCCAAACTTCAGAATCTCATCCTCCGAATAACTGAGCTCGGTACTATCATCGGTATCCATATCTGCATTCCGGTCATTGCACTCCGAGTAAGTTTGCTAGGCCTGCTTAATTCTGTCAAGAATGGTCAGCCTCAACGACATAGCTGAAAGCGTGGCTACTAAATTAGAAACCACCTCTAGGCTGAACCCCTGCATCTTGATCCTAAGCTCAGTAGGCACTGTTGAAATCATGGCAGATATCAAAGCTGACACTTGGCTCAAGCATCTACTACCACATTCGCCTTCCCTAGATGATACTTGATCTACACATCGTAATCCTTAACCAGCTTAAGTCATCTTCTCTATCTCAAATTCAGCTCATTTTGCGTGAAAATGTATTTCAAACTCTGATGGTCTGAAAAGATCTCGCACTGTTGCCCATATAAGTGCGAAGACCATTGCCGCTAACTCCAAGTCATGTGTGGGACAGTTATGCTCGTAGGTCTTCAATTGCCTGGAAACATAGGCAACCACCTTCCCAGCCTGCATCAAAACATATCCCAAGCATATCTTGGAGGCGTCACAATAAATGCTGAACTTCTCTCCCTCTACAGGCAATATCAACAAAGGAGTTGTAGCTAACCTCTGTTTTCAGTGTCAGGAAGCTGTCTTCACACTTGTCAGACCATTCGTATTTCACGTTCTTTCTGGTCAACTGGGTCAAAGGAGCTGAAATCTTGGAGAACCCCTCAATGAATCTCCGATAGTATCCAGCCAACCCTAGAAAACTACGTATCGCACTGGCACTGGTCGGTCGCGGCCACTCCTTCATGGCTTGAACCTTTGCTGGATCCACTGAAACACCATAACAGGAGATAGCATGCCCCAAAAAGTTGATATTGTTCAGCCAAAACTCGCATTTAGAGAACTTAGCATGTAGCTGGTGCTGCTTAAAGTAGTCAGCACAATCCTTAAGTGCTCTCTATGATCCTCCTCACTCTATAAGTAAATCAAGATATCGTCAATGAACACTATCACGAATCTATCCAAGTGCTCACTTAATACTTGGTTCATCAGATCCATGAAGACTTTCGGAGCGTTGGTTAGCCCGAATGACATCACCAAAAACTCGTATTGTCCATACCTCGTATGGAAGGCACTATTCGAGATGTCTTCCTCCCTGACCTTCAACTGGTAGTAGCCGGACCTCAAATCAATCTTGGAGAACACCTGCGCAACCTGCAGCTGATCAAACAAATCATCTCTCTTCGGTAGTGGGTGCCTGTTATTCATTGTCAGCTTATTCAGCTCCATGTAGTCAACGCACATGCGTAAGGATAAATCCTTCTTCTTGACAAAAAGTACTGGTGCGCCCGAAGGTGAGAAACTAGGGTGTATAAAGCCCTTATCCATCAATTTCCCCAGGTGTGCCTTTAACTCTTTTAACTCGGTAGGTGCCAACTTGTACGGGTTCTTACACACCGGTTCAGCTCCAAGGTATACATCAATAACGAACTCAATCTCCCGGTCAGGGGGTAGACCCAACAGATCTTCCAAAAATACCTCTGGGAACTCCTGCACAATGAAAATATCCTGAAGGTGAATCTCGCCCTGTAATTGTACGTCCACGACACTAGCAAGGAAATCCATACATCCACCCTGCAACAACTGCTGGGCTCTTATAGTAGACACAGCTGGAATCCTCCTCAAACCCTTCCCTACCCTGAAAGAGTAACTCTACTCACTCGGAAGTCGAAAATGGATCTCTCTGGTTTTGCAATCTATCAAGTCATAATATCTAGACAACTAATCCATCCTTAAAATAACCTCATACCCCTTCATGTCGAGTATGATCAGGTCAGCATACCACTGCCTTCCTCCCACTGTCACAATATCACCTCGCATCATCGGATTAGAGTACTGGTGCTCCCCCAACGACAACAACACGTCATAAAACTGTCCGAAAGAACTAGGCACTAGATTTGCCTTGATCATGAAGGCAATAGACACATACGAATGTGTTGCACCCGTATCGACAAGAGTATAAGCCGCCATGCCTGAAATAAAAATGCTACCTGAAATCACTGATCGCTAGGAAGCATCATCTGGCTCAATGAGAGCAAAGACCCTCGGCGCTACCCTGGATTGAGGCTTACTTAAATTTGGGCAATTCTTAGCAAAATACCCCAATTTGTTGCAATTGAAGCACCGATTCTATCGCAGCTTCTTACAATCTCTTAACATGTGCCCTGCCTCGCCAGAGTTGAAGCATCGCCCCGAGCCCACCCTGAACTCGCCGGGGTGGCTACTTTGACACTTGAGGCATAGTGGAAACTGCCCCGACCCCTGCAGCCGTTTGTTGCTCCCCTGGCAGCTAGAGCTGTCTGTAGGCCTTTTCAAGCCCTTCCGTTGAGATGTCTACTCTCCGCTCGACTGAGGCTGTAACTCTCTGAAAAATCTCTTGGTCTGCTCCTTAGGCGGCTCTTTATAACTGTGAAGCTTTGTCCTGGCGTATTCAATATCTAAGGAATTCGCCACCACGTCCTCGCAAGGCACTCTTCGCGTCCAAGCTATTCGCATGCCCATGTATACATCAAGTTTCAGACACTCGACAAACTGGTATACATTGTTCTCATCTAGGCTCACCAAATGCCCTGGAAATCGGGATAGCGCCTCAAACTGCCTCACGTACTCAGTCAATGTGTCTGTTTGCCTCGATTGTGCAAACTCCACCATCTTACGAGTCCTAATAGCATGGCTGAAATACTTACCAAAGAACATAATCTTAAACTATTCCCGGGTCATAACCTCCACGTCTCTCGTAGTTCTGACTATATCCCACCAATGGCGAGCATCCTTGGCTATATAGAATGCCGCACTGGTTACCCTGTCATGGTCATCTACTTTGGCATAATCCATCATACTCTCCATGCTCCGTATCCACTCCTCAGCATTGAGAGGATCCGGAGATAACCCGTCGAATACTGGGGGTCTGAGCCAGTGCAACCTGTCACCCCCACGATCTGTCGTGGCCTTGGCACTAAACTTGCGCTGGTCTTCCCTACTCATAAACCATTCCAGTTGTTGAGACTGACGGTTGACCAACTTTATAAGCATCCTGACGGCGTCATCCATATCGCCTACAGATTTCTGCGTCTCTCTAACCATGACGCTAATACACAACAACATCTAGTAATTCTAAAAAGAGAAGACAAGGGTTCTAAGAAGACTTACAGTTGGTGGAGTGCTCCCATTCAGCGGCTAGCGGTGTTAGGTGATACACTGAACAACGTCGACCTCGTGGCTCTAATACTATAATTGTCACATCCCCCAACAACAACATCCCGAAAGCCTCTCTCTCTCTATCTATCTATCTATCTATCTCTCTCTCTCTCTTGCTCGACTCATTCTAACGATACTCTAATCATTTAATTATATTCAAAAGAACATTTGTATAATGCCCCAGAAACCCACGCCGTTTCTAACTCGCTCTGCTCTGTCTCCACCTCTATAGCGCCCTCGAGTCGTCCCCGGACCGAGTCACCAACCGTACACTTACTCATTTCCTCGATAAATTTCTTACAAAATTTTAGAACTTTGGTTCCTCGACTAAAAACGACATCTTTGAAAATGTTTCAAAACGTCATAGCGGAAGACTCGATTAAAATTAGATTAAATAAAACTTCACTTTTAAAACATAAAAAAAAAAAGAAACTGGTCGACACCTATAAACGCCAGTCGACACTTTAATTCTCTCTGTGCGCCCTTGGTCAAACCTCGCGGTCGACACCTCTACGCTCATAACACGGAGCGATCGACACTTGTTTTCACCGGTGAACACTAAATTTCTCTCTGTCCGCCACCGGTCGAACATAACTGAATTTCACACTAAAACGCCCAAAATTCTCATTCTCGGTTTTCTCAACAAAACTCATTCAATTTCTCAACAATCTATCACACTCCAACATATTAAGCATAATCTAATTACCGTTGGAGATTTCGAATTCAAAAACCCGAATTGCACGGTACACCCTCTCGGATATTCTTCAATTTTTGAAACTCACTCACCCCACTCACTCCGAACCGTTAATTCCCCATCAACTGTTTTAAATCTTAGCACAAACCTTCAGAAACCGAAACAAAAACTCAACCCTAGATTATCGATCAACAGAGGGGAGGAGAGGAAGAGATTACCGGTGAGAAATAGGGGTCGGGTTTTGCACGTGGACAGGAGGAGGAAAAACCAGGAGGGGCGAGCTCCGATCGCTGGCGACGAGGGAGACGAAGCGCGCGCACGGGAGAGGGAAGGGGGTTCACCTCTTCCTTTCTGCCGAGGGAAAGAACGGAGTGGCTTCTGCTGAAGCCACTGCAGTTTCTTTTATTTTTTTTATTTTAATTTATTAATAATAATAATAAACTAATTACTGTTTCGTCCTCACACTTTAATTATTTAGCCTAACAGCTATTTAGTCGATTTCTGGTAGAATTCCTAAAATTTTCTCCATTAGCATCGAAATAATCTTTTATCTATTAATACAAATTCTCCGCTCTCATTTCTGACCGAAACTCCGCCTTTTACCGGCACGATTTTCAAAAGTTAAATTACAGAAATCACGGGTGTTACAAAAAACGTTCCAAAAGAAAACGTATAAGAGTCCAATATAAATAAGCAGCGAAAAATGTTTACGTATCATTGGGTTTTTTTTTTTTTTTTGAAAAAAAACGACATAAGAGTTTAAAATGGTAACCACAAGAAGAACCAAGAGTGCTCGACACACGCCCCGCGCCACATGTAGCAAGCGCCGTGTGCCCGCATGGCCACCCTCTCTCGGCGCCATTTGCGTCCGCTCACCCACCCTGCATGGGCGCTGCGCACCCGTTCACGTTCCACTTGACGCGCGGCACCCTCACTCGGCGTCGCACGTCCGCGCGCCTGCTCCACACCAGTGCTGTGTGCCGCAGGGACCTATCACCCCCGCGCACACCCTCACCTGGCCTTACGAGGTCCTCATGCACGCCACATCCAACATCATACATCTCTCCCGAATTTTTGATAGAGTAATGTCTAAAAATGGCTATCCCTAAAAACAAACTGCACCTGCATACAGTTCACCAAACAATTCTAATAATCAATCAATCAAAACTATCCAGAAATCACTAGGAAAAATCAGAATGTAAAGAGAATAAACTCAGCTACTGAAAATGAAGAAAATTCACAATATAAAGCATTACAATGCTCATACATATAATATATACACACGCACTACCCAATTGCTCGAAACGGCCTCGAAAGTCAAAATCCCAAAAGCAATGACCTACAAAATCAACCCTTATCACCAGCTACTGTCTCCATGGGTCGAGTTGCCCTAACACACAGCCGTCTGGTGCCTCGGTCAGACGCCGCCAACTGTTTTACTCCTCAAAACTGGACTCTTGAATCTCACCAGCAGTAAACTTAGCACATACACAATAGAACACAAAACTTAAATCTAATGCTTAGCAAGTAGTGCGATATGAAAAGCAAAAACTAACAATGCAATCCTATCACATGCGGTCTTTACTCTCACACTCATGTTGTCAAAACATGTGACATATAGTGCAGCTGCACTAGGGTGAGGGTGAATCTCGCTCCACACTACATCCTAATACGTCGCGACATCCCGGATTCCCCAACAACAAGGCCCACGAGCTACACACACTCGCGTCACCACACCGCAACCACCCTAGGGTAAAGATGGACCTTGTGCCATGCTACACCCTAATGTTTCGCCACTATCCCGGACTCCGTAGCAATGGGGCCTAGTTGCCCACAAACCTCCGTATCACAGCAGCCATCCCAGTGTGAGAATGAAACTCACGCTATCCTACACCCTGACACGTCACAACTGTCCTAATCTCCCCGGCAACGGGGCCAAAGCTTCCCACACATGCATCAT